>CM060906.1:66775198-68029127 GCA_030737815.1 Allium fistulosum | reverse complement strand
AACCCAAAATTTGGATAGTCTCCAAATTCATCCAAACCAGCGTCAAAGTGTCCGGAATTTCGATACGATTCCAGCAAAATAAACCACGCATGAATCCGAGCTCGTATGAAAAAGTTATGAAAATTTGAAGATTGAAAAATTCTGGTCCTGGGTCGACTTCGGGTTCAACTTCGGTCCGTCGCCTCAAATCCCCGGTGCTTGCTCTGAGTTTTTGCCAAAACGACCCATTGACCCGAGTCATTTTCATCCTGACCCATAGTATCTCCAAGGTTTTTGCCTCTGAAACCCGAAGCGCGACTCGTGCTGCAAGTTTGCAATTTTTTTCCCTTTTTTTTTGAAATTAGATTTTGAAATTTGGGAATTAGGTTTTGTCTGCCATTGAGGAGGAGAAGATGAATTGTACGTACAGACAAATGAAGATTAAGGAGACTAGGGTTTATAACAGGATATATATAGGCAGGGTTGACATTTGAATGGATGGATAAGATAGATTTACATGCTAATGCCAAAGTGGCCCAAAAAGCCAGTTCTGTCTCCGGAACGAAATTGAATAAACCCTTATATCAAAATAGGAGTTTCAAAATATTTTAAACGCAATGGAAAAGGTTTCAAGTCCAAATTCCATCGTATGAAGAAGTTATGCTAAAATCAAAAATTTCAAATTGATTTCAATTGCATTTATTTCAAGGCGTTTCGAGTCCGTGCGATCAAATGACAAATCCGATCGTTACGAAACTTGAAACCCTACAATAATTCACCGTTTCGGATCCGATGAAACTTGTTTCGTCAAAATCCGAGTCAGTGGCCAAAATGGCTATTTTTATAGAAATTAAACAAATTAATAATTGATTAATTAAATCAAATTTCCAATTTAAATTCTAAAATTGACCATTCTTATTATTCTCAATCATTTACGATGGTTTTAAACAAATTAAAAGTCAATTTTAAGTTAATTATCTTATCGATTTCAATATTAACCTCAATTTATTGAATTCAGAATATGTAAATAAATTTTCAAAAATTTTCATTTAATTACATCAATCAAAAATTATATTCATTCATTATTGTCAAATAGATGGATTTATCATATGATTCAAACTATTGCATTAATATTTTTCTTATTCCATCTTCATTTCAATTAACGAAAAATTCAACGTTTAATTCTAGTTATTTCAATAAACTCAATCATTTAACCTTAATTTTAAATAAATAAATAAATCCTGATTTCCATTCATTTTCATAAATTGGTCTTTCATTAAATTTATTAATTATTGACTTTAATTAGCAAAGGCTATATCTAAGCACATTAATATTTCCCAAATAAATCCACTTTATTACATTTAAATTAAATTCCTTTCATGTAATTCTAATTTATCCTGTCATCTACAATTCATTACGTATTATTACATCAATGTATATAACCTTTAATCCATTTCCAATTCTACCAATTTCAATCAATTAGAACTTTACAATTGCTTACATAAATTTGGATTGTACTACATTTATTATATTTTTGCAAAATATATACATTAATTACAATTAAATATTCTTTGTAACTTTTTCTTGGGTTCATCCCTTTTTATTACCCAAATTATTATCTTGTATTAAGTTTACGTTTCTATTTTAATTTTATATTCAATTATAACCTAACAGTCATTTCAAATCAATTGGATTGTATTCAATTTGGTTATTCATCAACTGGCATTTACACTACAACCTTAATTTACAGAGTTACTATAAATAAATATTATGGCATTGGTTAATCAAATGTTTGCTTTAAAATTACTTATTTTAAATTTTATGCTCAAGAGCAACAATTAACACTTTCCTTTATTATAACAATATTACATCACAAATTTACATTCCCATCAGTTTCTTATATTTAACTTATAACCAAGTATGACAATTCACATTATTTCCATTAATTGCAATTTCATTTTAAATTGCTAATTTTAATTACACTGCTACATTTAGTTTCTAACATTGATTGTATTTGTTTTTATTATATTCTGTTTATAGCTAAGTCATAATATTCGAATTTCAATTAAATTGTAACGTTCATTCAAGTTAGTTAAATATTAACTTGCATTAACATGTTTCCTTAATTTACAATCAACTACCGTTTTAAAGGTTTTATTACATTAAACAATTTAATACTTTCCTTTTACTTCGCATATACAATTACATCCGGGAAAAATCCTTTCACTACTTTCATTCATTCAAATTTCAATTTCTTGCAGTAACTCATTTATTGTAAATTTGCATACCAAAAATTTTAGGTTCCAATAAATAGGATTTATTCAATTCAACCTTTTTGAATTAGGTCTATTTTAATAAATAAAATATTTAATAGGTTAATTCTTAACATTTACGTCATTACAAATTATAACAATTATATTTCTTTGTAGATTTAATTCAAAAATCTTATTTATATGACAAATTTAATTAACGAAATTCACGGGTCGTTACACTCTCCCCCACTCAAAACTTTTCGTCCCCGAAAAGGAAAAGAAGGGAAAAGAAGAATTAAGAAATCAATATATCATATTTAAATATTAGGTTTATAAATAAATAATTTTTACAAAATTAATTAATTTAAATAAAATATACCAATTTATAACCATTGAATCTTTTTATACTCAAATTAATAAAGTTTGGGAAAAACAATTTCAAAATTTTCTAAGTCCAAAATTTACTGAAAATTTTGGCAGAGTCTCCTTTGTACGGAGAGGCTCAGGAGATAATATAATATCAAATATAACAATATACAACATATATTTACCAAAATAATATATATCCCAACCCGGGAAACAATATAATAACGCTATAAACCGAAATCTGAGAACCTACCTATTTGTCGGCCAGTTTTATGCTTATTATTATGGAACCAAAAGCAGTAGCAATTGCTTCCATAACCTGCATTTCACTTATATAATCTAAAAGGGTTAACAATTATATAAATGAAATATTAAAGTTGTTTCAACCCTAAACAAACAAATCGATACAATCCAACAACAACTTGCAACAAGGCATACAACCATCACATAAGTCAACACACATCAATCATTCATTCATATCAAACACAATAAATAGTTGTTCGGGTTCAAAACTTCAAATTTGTACGGAATGAAAATAAACTACTAAGTGTACCCTTTTACTCAACAGTCTTAGGCGAACTAAATAGATTATTTATTCATCCAAACAATTGTAAAGTATCCTTGCCCAAATAACCATAAATTAAACAAACAACAAATTCAAACAATAGATCAAGTTCATTTATTAATTTCATTCCATATATTGTTGCTTGATTTCCTCTTCAATCAATTTATACTCATCTTCATTTAATTTATTCACATCATGTCAATTCTCTTCTTATTGCATTATATTTATTCATTCATGACTTGATTTCATTTATTTACATTCATTTATTAATAATATTCATGTTAAGTTCAGTTACTTGGCATAACAATTATAACCTTAATTCTTATTAATAAGAGAAATTTACTGAACATTTCCATTACATAAGTTTACTTGTACAATTTCCATTATATTTTCTTATTAAACATTTCAACTTTTACAACTGGGTAAGTTATATATATGCTTTTAAAAATGTAATTAAAAGTTATACAAGTTTATTCTATTTCCTTTAATTAATTTAATGCTCAACAAACATATATCTTAGGTTACATATTTCAGCTTTTCTTTTAATTTTATTTATAACCTAGCATTAAATTCTTATTTTAATTAGAGGTTCCACTTATTATTTAGTTCCATTCCATTTCACTACACTAATTGAAACTATTAATTAACGGAAACTTACGAACTATATACCGGGTTAAATTTCAAATCATTTTTAAAATAATAGATAAATGTATATACTTACTGTTTTTATATCCAATTATATTTAAAACAATTTAAAATATTTATTTGTTTATCAAAATAAATCTGTAGTAAAACTACTACAGTGGCCTTCCCACTTCGAAACTCGAAAATGAATGAATCTCGATGATGCATGCACTCATCACCGAAATTATTTTCCAGCGACAGAGAGGAAAGTACAAAACTTATTTTCCAAAAATTTTTACTTAAAACAATTCTTTCAATTTATATTGAAATATTTATATCAGAAACTACTTTATAAACAATATTATTATATTCCAAAATTATTCGAAAGAAATTTTCAAAAACCCGGAACTTAAGTTCTAAATTTCCAATTTTCACTTATTTTATCTTAAATCTTATTCAACTATTATTTATAAATTTCATTACCTAACAACCAATCTATTGCAACCAAATATATATCTTTTATAAAATATTTTACTTTATATATAGAAAATATAATAGGCAAAATTATTTCATTCACCTATATTAAAACAAATATTATGTCGGTCTGTCCTATTAAGTGTTTAGAAATCCCTATTGATGTCATAGCGTCCCATGCACCAACCAGAATTTATAATACAAAACGGAACAGATTAACACAATAGTAAAACCTTTTTATAACACTAACAAATACACTCTCTCATATATATACACTCAGCGACTCCCATAGGGTATTACTACCCTATTAATAAAGAGTCAGACCCCACAAAGCTAAGGTTTATCGCTAAACCAAAGCTCTGATACCAACTGTAACATCCCACCTTTTTGTACACTTAAGCAGACACACATGTCAACTTAAACCATATAGAAGGGTGGATTGTTATGGGGTAAATAAGAAAAAAATGGAGAAATAAAAGAAACAAAATAGAGTCTTGCAGCGGAACGATAAAATATAATAATCAAATAACAGTTCATGAAGCTGTTTTACAAAACATTTGATTATACTTATACAATACATATCAGAGTTACACATACCAGAGAATGATAATTAATGCAGTGGAATACAATGTGTAGTGGAATATAATAAATAGTAGTAATAAAATCTTCGTCTTCGTTCTCCAGAAATAGAGACTTCAAATCCTGAAATGCTTAGGCTGACCCAATATTTCCTTTAACATGTAATAGTGCCAGTAGTCTATACAGTACCTGCATACCCCGAGAGGCTACGAGAAGATACTCCATAGGTACGACACAAATAGAAACTCGTAGTAAAGCTCGATTTGGTAGGTGACACGGCACACAAGGCAATGCCAGGGTAGATATACCAATTACGCACACGGACTGATGGAAACGCATAGCAGCCACTACCGCTCCACCTCGAACAACACTCCCAAATCGAAGGGTGGCCACCAAAAATCACAAAGTAATAGAATGGTATCGAAGAAGTGCGTCCGATAAGAGGTGCTACCTCACTGGTCCGAGATCGCTCCTATTTTAGCCACCTTATGCCAACTCACGGGAGTTGGGTCCACGTATATACCTTAGGATCGTCGCCACCATCCTACTTCATTCTGGAAACTCCACCGCGTACACAATTGTCAAAGTGGTTTTCGGTATCGACAAAGAGTATGTCCATATCCGATCCCGGTCTCTTTAACAACCAAACGTTATTATAACACCGTGGTCATTTAAAAATATATACTTTTAAAAAACACAATCATTGCCCTTTCAAAACATATCCTTTACTTCAAACTGGTATATACTTCAAAAACCAAAATATTATTTCCATTTCAAAACCATATCCTTTACTTCAAAATAGTATATACTTTAAAACAAAATAAAATATCCATTTCAAAACCATATCCTTTACTTCACAATAGTATATACTTTAAAACCAAAATAAAATATCCATTTCAAAACCATATAAATACGATATCATTTCCGTTTTATAACCAAATCAATACGACATCATTTTTAATTCATAATATTTCAAAGTTATAGAATTTCGAAACTAATGATTTAAAACTATAACACTTCCAAAACGTAATACTTTAAAATTAATAACTTTGAAACATAACTTCCACCCCTTACATGGTTTAAATATTAAAATATTTTATAAAATAAACTACCTTCTTAAATTTCACAAATCAATTCCAAAACAACCCGAATTTTTAAATTTTAAATTTAACCAAATCCCCAAATCATAAATTTCAATTCAATTCGGTTTTCAAATAGACAATTCCAAATTTTATCGATTTCAAACAGATTTGATCTACAAAATAACCATTTCAAATTCAATATACTTCAAAGCTTAAATATTCAATGTTTCAAACTAAACTTTATAATTCATATATACCAAATTCACTTTACTATTATTTAGTTTTGAAATATTTGCTTTATAAATCCAATATCCTTTAAATAGAACTTCAAATTTCAATAACTGAATATTCCTCAATTTATTTAGATTTGATATATTCACTTAAATCACCTTAAACCCGAATTAAGTTTTAAAACCATATTCTTTTAAAAATCTCAATTTCAATAAGTTCCAAATGGATTCTTATTAAATAAAATTCTTAATTAAATAAAATCTCAAATCAATTTCAAAACTATCTTCTCATCCTTGACTTAATAAAAATCAATATAAACTCTATATTAAAATATAATTTGAGTAAATACTTATCCATATTATATTTTAAATAAAAAAAATCAAACTTTATTATTAAACTTATTTTATACTTTAAACAATTTTATTTATAGCTTAAAACCAAGAATTTAACTATATATAAAATAACATTTATAAAATATCCAAATCAATATCTCATAAAACTATATATTTCTTTACAAAACCATAGAAATCATTTCAAAAATATTTATATATATATATATAGACCATGGTGTCTGTATAAAATTTTCTATCCTATGGTCAAGTGATACGGATATTTATCATTTCAATCCGTAATTTAAAATAAAAAAAGTACGGTTATATATCATTTCAAACTGCAATCCTGAATGGAATAAAACACATGATAACTTGCAGTTTATCACAATATAAAATACAACATCCATTCATCCAATATCAACCATCATCCATTTATCATAATCATCATCCAATTCAATCAATATCATCAATATATAACGGATAATAAATAACAGGTATCAACTAGCAGTTTATATTCAGTAATAAATTAAATAACTGTTTAACTGGTAGTTTATATGCAATAATAATTTAAATAAAAATTTAATTCAATAATTTCAATTTAACTGAGATGATGATTAAAATATGCCAAACAGTCATGAATAAACTTCTAATCACATCATAGATCAATTTAACAAACATAAAAATTTTAAGAAGTTGTGAGTGGGTTAAAACACTCACCTTTGGATTTAAATTGAATTTAAATCCAATTTAAACCCAAAATTTGGACAGTCTCCAAATTCATCCAAACCAGTGTCAAAGGTTCCGGAATTTCGATTCGATCCCAGCAAAACAAACCGTGCATGAATCCGAGCTCGTTTGAAAAAGTTATGAAAATTTGAATATTCAAAAATTCGGGTCCTGGGTCGACTTCGGGTTCAACTTCGGTCCGTCGCCTCAAATCCCCGGTGCTTGCTCTGAGTTTTTGCCAAAATGACCCGGAGACCCGAGTCATTTTCATCCTGACCCGAAGTATCTCCAGGGTTTTTGCCTCTGAAACCTGAAGAGCGACTCGTGCTGCAAGTTTGCAAATTTTTTTCCGTTTTTTTTTTTAAAATTAGATTTTGAAATTTGGGAAATAAGTTTTGTCTACCATTGAGGAGGAGAAGATGAATTGTACGTACAGACAAATGAAGATTAGGGAGACTAGGGTTTATAACAGGATATATATAGGCATGGTTGACATTTGAATGGATGGATAAGATAGATTTACGCGCTAACGCCAAAGTGGCCCAAAAAGCCCGTTCTGTCTCCTGAACGAAATTGAATAAACCCTTATATCAAAATAGTTGTTTCAAAATATTTTAAACGTAATGGAAAAGGTTTCAAGTCCAAATTCCATCGTATGAAGAAGTTATGCTAAAATCAAAAATTTCAAATTGATTTCAATTGCATTTATTTCACGGCGTTTCGAGTCCGTATGATCAAATGACAAATCCGATCGTTACGAAACTTGAAACCCTACAATAATTCACCGTTTCGGATCCGATGAAACTTGTTTCGTCGAAATCCGAGTCAGTGGCCAAAATGGCTATTTTTATAGAAATTAAACAAATTAATAATTGATTAATTAAATCAAATTTCCAATTTAAATTCTAAAATTGACCATTCTTATTATTCTCAATCATTTACGATGGTTTTACACAAATTAAAAGTCAATTTAAAGTTAATTATCTTATCGATTTCAATATTAACCTCAATTTATTGAATTCAGAATATGTAAATAAATTTTCAAAAATTTTCATTTAATTACATCAATCAAAAATTATATTCATTCATTATTGTCAAATAGATGGATTTATCATTTGATTCAAACTATTGCATTAATATTTTTCTTATTCCATCTTCATTTCAATTAATGAAAAATTCAACGTTTAATTCTACTTATTTCAATAAACTCAATCATTTAACCTTAATTTTAAATAAATAAATAAATCCTAATTTCCATTCATTTTCATAAATTGGTCTTTCATTAAATTTATTAATTATTGACTTTAATTAGCAAAGGCTATATCTAGGCACATTAATATTTCCCAAATAAATCCACTTTATTACATTTAAATTAAATTCCTTTCATGTAATTCTAATTTATCCTGTCATCTACAATTCATTATGTATTATTACATCAATGTATATAACCTTTAATCCATTTCCAATTCTACCAATTTCAATCAATTAGAACTTCACAATTGCTTACATAAATTTGGATTGTACTACATTTATTATATTTTTGCAAAATATATACATTAATTACAATTAAATATTCTCTATAACTTTTTCTTGGGTTCATCCCTTTTTATTACCCAAATTACTATCTTGTATTAAGTTTACGTTTCTATTTTAATTTTATATTCAATTATAACCTAACAGTCGTTTCAAATCAATTGGATTGTATTCAATTTGGTTATTCATCAACTGCTATTTACACTACAACCTTAATTTACAGAGTTACTATAAATAAATATTATGGCATTGGTTAATCAAATGTGTAACGACCCGTAAATTTCAACGGTTTTAATAACATAATTAGTTGAAATTTTGTGAAATTTTAAACGATAAAATTTTGAAATAAAATTTAATATTTGGAATACGTCTAGTTAAACATAGCAACTGGTAAATTTTCGTCCGAAAATACGAAAGTTTATTTCGCGCGTAAATTCACTTCAAATTAATCAGTTAAAAAGCGATGAAAATAAAATGTTGCCGAAACCTAAATATTTTACATAGAAAAATTCTAAACCATCTTCTGAGCAAGATGTCAGTTCGTCGTTTTTCCAAATTCGGACATCTTTGGCTCCGTCGATCTTATTTTTCAGCGTTTTTCTTGCATTTTTCGCTGGTTGAAAATTTGAATTTTTGTAATTCAATCATACCACTGATATTTGTATACCGTTTTGATCGTTTCGTAATGCTGATCTCAATAGTGTATTCATTTCTGTGTTCCGACGTCAGGTACCGGGTGAAATCAATAAATCGATAACCGCATCGGTATACAGTCTCAATCTTTTGGGATTCTTGTCCTTTCATCTACCTAACCGTGGATTCCCAACAGTCGTTAGCAATTATTATTTTTGGAAAATGAATTGTCATCAGTGGATAATAAATGTGCCGTTCATTTTAGACGTGCATCCTTTCATTTGCCTGTTCATTCTTATTTCATTCCACTACTCTCTCTCCTCTTATTTTCTTTTCTTCCTCCCTGTTCAAGCTTTCCCCTCCACGATACAACATCACCTTCACATAGCAACCCGAGCTTCCTAATGCCTTGTAACCTCACCCGCCTCCCTTCCATGCACCTCGGCTGCTCTTCACGCCGATCAGGCTTCGCAACCCATTCCCCATCCACCTTCTGGCCTCACCGTCCAGACCCTAGAACCCACGCAAGCATCCGTTCCTAACAAATCCCAACCCGCCCTGCCTCCTCTTTCCACTTAGCCGTTCATCCTCCCACCAACTCAACAGCAACCACCAGACCGAGCCTCCATGCGATAACCCTCCACCACTACTACTCGCCCAACCAACAACCCGACCCAGGCCATCTCCCGAAGGCTGCCTCTTCCCTATCGTTCATCCAAAGCCACCTTCACCCAAACCGAAGCAGCTCGCACCCCAAGCTCTGCCACGCCGCCTTCTTCCCCCTCCTCTCCCACGCTTTGCCAAGCATTTCTGTTCTCTGGCCGATGCGTTTTGATATAAAGGTATATATATAGGTATATTATGTGTAATTAGTTATATAATCTATTGGTTATATGGGTTAAAATTCGACATTGATTTTAAGATAATATGAAAGTTTTAGTTTGATTGATAACATGAAAGAGATGCTTGAAGCCTGTTTGATGCTATATATGATATATATAGTGTTTTGGGTAAGCCAATACTAGTAAGTCTATGTATTATTATATGAAATAGCCAGTACTAGTGATATTTATATTGTTTTAAAGATTGGTTTTCGCTGTCCTATATACATTTGGTTTATATTGACGTATGGGTATGATTGATTTCAAAGTATAGGCATATCTATAGTAATATACATAGTTTATATATATGTACCACGCTTTGAAAATATGAAGATATTTTGTTTAAATATATTTAGTTTCATGGTGGCCTAGGCTGCAGTTCTGTCATGAAGTTTATAAATATACATGTTGAATGAAATCATAGGGTTCATGTTTTGATTTCAAGTCTATATAAAAGTATAAAGTTGCAATACTTTACATATATAATAGGCTGCTCATAGTAATGTAGTATAATAGTATATATGAGCTACGGTATAGATTATATAGGAAGATGGATTCTATGTATACTGTATATACATATACGTTTATTATTACTAGCCTATGCATACACGTTTTGGTCGGTGTAGGTATGGACCATCAACAGTTTACATTTTTGGGATTAGAATCGGTTATATGCATTTGACAACGTGATTTTTTTATATTGATTTCAAAATAAAATTGTTACGTTTGTTTCAATAAAGTAAAGATTTGTATAAATTATAACCCGTTAGTTATGTGGGTTATACTAGTGTTGCTGTTATAAAAGTGCATTACATAAAGATATATGGTTATTGGTTGTATTCACTTATAGTAGAGTGAACGTATGTATATGTGAAGCTTATGTGAAAATTTTATATACACTACTTATAGTTATGTCTAGACATATATGAGTTGTCTACGCATTAAGTTGTCAAATTTTATAAAACAGTGTATATAAGTGTGACTGTGTAGTTTATATATTTAGTTTTCAAATATAAAAAAATTTATAATCGGACTTTAGATACTTGGCTTTTCAAATTTACATTAGTTATATTTGGGAATTTCAATTGGAATGTATATATTAATATACGAACTTATGTGAGTTTTATGCCATTTTGTAGTTTAGATATATGTTTGGTTTCAATGTATATATTATTGGGTATTAAGGCATGTGGTTGATTTTATAAATGTATGTGTCGATATGTCATAATAATATGTAACTTGAATTGAATATTGGGTTTAAAGAAATAATAATATAGTATACATCTCGTCTAAATTTTATCAAACTGATTTATTTATTTCTCTCATCGATCCCTTATTTCCAGCTTTGATCGTCGAATTCGTGCCAATCTAGCTTTACTTGGAAATTCATGCCTGGATCCATAACTCAAGTTTCAGCGTCCGTATCGGTGTGCGTATCTATGTCATCTCTTATTCTCTCTAGCCTCGAAAGGTGAGCAATCACTCACGATTAATGTTCTTTTATTTATTAAATCTGATTTCAATTGAAACGACAATTGAAATATGCTGCTGTTAGTTAATTACACTGTTATATATGCTATTACCTGTATCAGTTCACCTGTGACATCTGACACCATTTTCTGTTAATTATTTATGCAATGATAATACAGTTTAACGGATAATTGATTGATTGTTGATGTTTATATTGGATGTTAAATTGTTAATGTTAAAATGATAAATAGTATGCAATTGAACTCGATATAGAATAGTTAAATGTTTAAAATTGATTAGTTAAATTTGTATAATATGACCCCTTTAATTGTTAAATTTATTGACATGTATGATTTGTTTAATTACACCTTGAACCACTGAAATTGTATGTTGTTTAAACTGATGATGTATGAAATTTTAAATAGATGACAAGTGAAAACCGTAATTGTAATAATCTTTAATCTACATGAAATGATAGTGTAGATTCTAGAAATAATTATATTAATTCGTACAAATAACAATACGAATTAATACGGTTATTTCGGGATTATTTGATTTGATTATTGGATTGATATTGGTTGTTGTTATTGTCTGTTTATTTACTTTGACACCATCCCAGTTATCACACTGCAAGTTCCCTTTGATATGCTTGATTTTGAATTGAATTGGAATCGGGTTGAAATGATAAATACCCAAAATTGAATTTTTGACCTAGGATAGAAAATTAAATAAAACCCGATTGGTCAATAATTTGATTTAAAATAAAACGAAGATTTTATTTGAATAAATAATATGGTTTTGAAATGAAGTTGAAATTTGAATTTTAATGAAAGGAAAGTGTTAATGTTAATAATCCGAGACAAAAATATTAGCAATGTATCTGATGAAAGAATGTGTTTAATTTGAGAAATGTTTGAAATTATTAAACTTTGAAATGATTTAATAATCAAGTTGAAATTATAATTAAGTTTGAAATTAAGATTTGAAATCATTTAATAATTAAATAAGATTGAATGATTTGATAATTAAATAAAATTTGAATTCTTTGATAAGAGAAATTGAACTTTGAATTAGTAAATTTGAACCTCGTAAATGAATAAAATTAAGCTTTGGAAATTATTTGAGTAAGTAAATAAGTGAAATTGAATTTCTTTATCAAGAAAAAAAATGTGATTTATTGAAATTAATATAAGACTTGAAAGTTAAAGAATTGATTTGACGAATTTAATTTAATTCGAAATTGTAAGTTTTGATTTAATGAAGTTGAACTTAAGAATTGATTTAATGAATTGGAAATTTAATAGAAATTGTCTTGAACGATAAAGTAACTTAACGAATATTGAATGAAATCGATAAATGAGTTTAAATTGATTTAAATGTTAAATTAAGTTAATTTAAATGATTTCGGAATGAAACTGATATACGAACTTGAATCAATATTTGAAGTGTTTTAAATGGAAATTGAAATTGAATTATAAGATTTTGAAATTATGAATGTGGAAGTTTTGAAACGTAAATTTATGGAATTGGTTTTGAAAGACAAATGAAATGTTGATTTACGAATTCTATTTGAAATTGAATTGATTTGGTTTTGAAATATATTAAACGACCAATCGGTGTAATAATTACGGAAGTTATTAAAGAGACCGGAATTCGGTTATGGATATACTCTCTATCTAAACCGAAAACCACTTTAATAACTATACGCGGAGTGATGATCCAGAATGAAGTGGTTGGATTGATGTACGTGATGACTGAAGAAAGAGAACGATGATGGATAGCCTTGACACTTGTGTCAAATTGGAAATGACTAAAACAGGAGCTGTGCCGGGCCAATGGAGGATTAGCTACCTCAAGTGGACACACTTCTTCGAACTATACATTACTTGTTGTCGATTGGTGCACCCTTGATTTCGGGAGTGTTTTTTCACGGTGTTGCGGGCGCTGCGGCGTTGCGTTCTCACCAGTCCGGATCAGGCGAACGGTAGTATCACTACCTTGGGTATTGCCTCATGTGCCTTGTCATACTTGTATCCATTTATGCGCGACCACTACGATTTTGATTTGTACCTTTAGTATATGGATTGCCCTCTGGTGACTTCCGGTTTTGGGGAAACTACGGTCTTGTATATGCTTTTGGGAATAAAAATGTGTTAAGGGTGGAATGGGCCATGACTTAACGCTATTTTGATATCTTCTTATAATACTGATAGACATTATCTACTTAGCGTACATTACTACCTAGTAGATAGTTTAACGGATCCTTAGAGGATGGTTATTCCAAACATCCTTTGAGTTACTTGTATTTCAATTGCTATTTCACTTGAGTTGGATTTATTAATATAAGAATGTTAATCCTGACTCGAGTGTTTTGTGTTTTGCTTTACGCTCGGGTCAGACTGAGTGGTTCAGCTTTCGAGACTCACCTTTGGAGTTGGAGCTTCGCTTGGAGATCCAGCTATCTATCCAGCTTTCAGATATTCGATGATTCTAGTGATGTACTCTGATTTGTATCTGATGTATCGTGTTACTCTTCTGTTGTAAACTCTGATGTATCTTATATATTCATATAGTAGCTTCATGAACTACTATCTCTTTTATTTCCGCTGCATTTATTACTCTGTGTCTGTGATCTGTGATTATTTATTTACTGTATATGTTCAGTTTTGCCAAATTTAAATTAACAACGCGGTATTTTGAGCAATTCAATTCCGGCATGAGTGTCTACCTATACACTTATAATGGATGCGAATGGTCCAAAATATCGGGTCGTTACAGTTGGTATCAGAGCTTTGGTAGCTCTAGGCAAAACTTAACATATAGGGTAAGTGTATTTACAGAATCACTCTCATTCGAGTTTCAATCTCTCCCTTTTGACTCGATTCTTTTGAATTTTGGAACGTTCCCTACGGTTCCAAATTTCATTCGTGTCCCTCACTATTCGTCTTCTTTCAGTTCTGGAGCATCACATAACTCCACTTCGAATGACCCTTATAGTGAATCGGCGGTCTCGCCAAACTTCGAATGGTTGTAAAGGGGTGAAACTCCTTTACAATAGGTATCGATTTACCGGAGATTTCTGTATCCTCGGTTTACGATGCTATCTATCACCTGCTATACCTGAATTTTATTTCTTGAGATTGAATGTCGATTTTCCTCGGAATTCTACACCTATCTTATTCTTGAAGTCACGGTTGACCTGGTTAAGGTCGCCCACGATTTATATAAACTTATCAATCTTCCTACTTTGCTATTAATCATCATATATTGTTTCGAACTTATCTTCGAATTAAAATTCTCTTTGATTTGAGTCCATCAAATTTGAATCTCTATCTTTGCTTTGAAATTCATTCTTGTATAGTCGAGCGAAGAAGTGTATTTGTAAATTTATATTAAAATGTTTTATATATTGTGTTGTTTGAGTTGTTGATGTTGATTTGGGTTTCCGATCGATTCGTCTGATCAACGTTATCGATAGGATTTCCAAAACACTTGAACAGAGCAAACTGACACAATATTATTTTCAAATTTGGAAAATGAAATAAATTTGTTTGATTATATTGTGAAAATATAAGTAAAATTTTCTGGAATTTAATAGGTAAATTAAATTGTTTGTTTGAAATGATAATATTTGATTTTCATTTATTGTTCTAAATAAATTTATAAATACGGTTTATAAATTGATTGGAATTTGAAATGAATTTAATTCAGAAATTTGAGAATTTAGTTTCCGGTGATTTCGAACTTTGGTTTTATAATTTTAAAGTATATATTATTGAAATTATTTTCAAATAGAAATCGTTTCCAAAGAATTTTAAATGTTGAAATCAGTGCTCTTCTCTTTGTCGCTGGAAAATAATTTCGGTGATGGCGGCCGCATCATCGACATTCATTTTCGAGTTTCGAAGTGGAGAAACCATTCTGTAGCTTTGCTACGGTTTTGTTTTGAAAAATATTTTGATTTGAATTTCTTCAGTATAATTTGATTTATATATATATATGGGTATTTTATTTTAAAATTTAATTTGATTTGATATAAATATATTATATATATCTCTAAGTTGTTTAAAGTTAATTGGAAATCTAATTCTTAAATTTTGTTAAAGGATGATTTTAATTATAAATAAAACCAAAATTTGGAATAAATATTTAAACTCGAACAATTGAATTAGTAAAATTTTATTTGTATATTGTTCAACTGCATTCTAATACAACTTACCTAAATCATTCAGAAGTTGAATATGTAATTGGATAATATATAAGATAAAAATGTCTTTATAAATAAAATTTGAGTGTTTATAATAAATGTTATACTCTAAATTTTGATTATAAAATGTTAATAGAGATGAATAGAATAATAAGATAATTGAAAATTAAATTTTAAGGTTAATTAATAAATTGAAATTAGAACAACTTATGAAAATACTTTGAATTTAAAGGCAATTAGTGAATATAAATTAATTTAAATCGAAACTTTTATGGTTTAAATTAATTTATATGGGTTAAATATATGTGATGAGATATATTAAGTGAAATAAAATTTCTAATAATTTGGAATTAAAGAATTTAATCTGTTGAAAAAAATGTGATTATAATAAAAGATTATTCAAATTTATGGTTTTAGAAATTGTAAATTGAAGATAATTGGATAATAAGATAATGAATTTAGAAATAGTTGAGGTTGATTTTAGTGAAATCAAATGGATTAAATCAATTATTGAATATCAATTAATTTAAAATTTGAATTTATATGGTTTAAATTAATTGTTATTTTGTATTTCAAATCTGTTTTTCTTTCTGGTTGTTTCTATTCTCCTACCTCGTTCCTTTTCGGGGACGAAAAGTTTTGAGTGGGGGAGAATGTAACGACCCGTAAATTTCAACGGTTTTAATAACGTAATTAGTTGAAATTTTGTGAAATTTTAAACGATAAAATTTTGAAATAAAATTTAATATTTGGAATACGTCTAGTTAAACATAGCAACTGGTAAATTTTCGTCCGAAAATACGAAAGTTTATTTCGCGCGTAAATTCACTTCAAATTAATCAGTTAAAAAGCGATGAAAATAAAATGTTGCCGAAACCTAAATATTTTACATAGAAAAATTCTAAACCATCTTCTGAGCAAGATGTCAGTTCGTCGTTTTTCCAAATTCGGACATCTTTGGCTCCGTCGATCTTATTTTTCAGCGTTTTTCTTGCATTTTTCGCTGGTTGAAAATTCGAATTTTTGTAATTCAATCATACCACTGATATTTGTATACCATTTTGATCGTTTCGTAATGCTGATCTCAATAGTGTATTCATTTCTGTGTTCCGACGTCAGGTACCGGGTGAAATCAATAAATCGATAACCGCACCGGTATACAGTCTCAATCTTTTGGGATTCTTGTCCTTTCATCTACCTAACTGTGGATTCCCAACAGTCGTTAGCAATTATTATTTTTGGAAAATGAATTGTCATCAGTGGATAATAAATGTGCCGTTCATTTTAGACGTGCATCCTTTCATTTGCCTGTTCATTCTTATTTCATTCCACTACTCTCTCTCCTCTTATTTTCTTTTCTTCCTCCCTGTTCAAGCTTTCCCCTCCACGATACAACATCACCTTCACATAGCAACCCGAGCTTCCTAATGCCTTGTAACCTCACCCGCCTCCCTTCCATGCACCTCGGCTGCTCTTCACGCCGATCAGGCTTCGCAACCCATTCCCCATCCACCTTCTGGCCTCACCGTCCAGACCCTAGAACCCACGCAAGCATCCGTTCCTAACAAATCCCAACCCACCCCGCCTCCTCTTTCCACTTAGCCGTTCATCCTCCCACCAACTCAACAGCAACCACCAGACCGAGCCTCCATGCGATAACCCTCCACCATTACTACTCGCCCAACCAACAACCCGACCCAGGCCATCTCCCGAAGGCTGCCTCTTCCCTATCGTTCATCCAAAGCCACCTTCACCCAAACCGAAGCAGCTCGCACCCCAAGCTCTGCCACACCGCCTTCTTCCTCCTCCTCTCCCGCGCTTTGCCAAGCATTCCTGTTCTCTGGCCGATGCGTTTTGATATAAAGGTATATATATAGGTATATTATGTGTAATTAGTTATATAATCTATTGGTTATATGGGTTAAAATTCGACATTGATTTTAAGATAATATGAAAGTTTTAGTTTGAGTGATAACATGAAAGAGATGCTTGAAGCCTGTTTGATGCTATATATGATATATATAGTGTTTTGGGTAAGCCAATACTAGTAAGTCTATGTATTATTATATGAAATAGCCAGTACTAGTGATATTTATATTGTTTTAAAGATTGGTTTTCGCTGTCCTATATACATTTGGTTTATATTGACGTATGGGTATGATTGATTTCAAAGTATAGGCATATCTATAGTAATATACATAGTTTATATATATGTACCACGCTTTGAAAATATGAAGATATTTAGTTTAAATATATTGAGTTTCATGGTGGCCTAGGCTGCAGTTCTGTCATGAAGTTTATAAATATACATGTTGAATGAAATCATAGGGTTCATGTTTTGATTTCAAGTCTATATAAAAGTATAAAGTTGCAATACTTTACATATATAATAGGCTGCTCATAGTAATGTAGTATAATAGTATATATGAGCTTCGGTATAGATTATATAGGATGATGGATTCTATGTATACTGTATATACATATACGTTTATTATTACTAGCCTATGCATACACGTTTTGGTCGGTGTAGGTATGGACCATCAACAGTTTACATTTTTGGGATTAGAATCGGTTATATGCATTTGACAACGTGATTTTTTTATATTGATTTCAAAATAAAATTGTTACGTTTGTTTCAATAAAGTTAAGATTTGTATAAATTATAACCCGTTAGTTATGTGGGTTATACTAGTGTTGCTGTTATAAAAGTGCATTACATAAAGATATATGGTTATTGGTTGTATTTCTGTAACGACCCTGAATTTTAAACAAATTAAATTGAGAATATTTAATTAATTTTAAATGTTTGAATGATGATTTAATTTGAATCCCGAATATAACTTTAAATCGGCGATTAAATTATGGAATTTAATCTGTTGATAGTTGAATAAAAATTCGAATCTTCAATTTCAAGCTGAAGAAAAATATTTCGGAAGCTTTTAAAATTTGTGTTGATATTACTGAAGATAACAGAAGCTTCAGAATTGAATTTAAAACTGTTTTGTTCAGTTTTGAGAATTAAATCGTTCGAATCGAATTTAAAAATAGCCGTCCGAGGCACAGTCTCGGAATTCGACGAAACCAGTTCCATTGGGTCCGTAATGTTAAATTATCGGCGGATTTCAAATTTTGTATTGATCAGAGTTGTTATGTAACCGTACGATGAATAAACGCGTTAAAATTTTAAGACGAATTCAAATTTAAAATTTATATTTATATAAATTAATATTACACGTTATCTTCCCTATAAACACGCCAAATATCACGGAGCTAAAACGTGCAAACCCATACTTCATCAGATTTTTAAAATCCCTCTCTCGTTCAAGATCAATCTGAGAAAAGAAAAAAAAACAAAACCTCTCGACCAAATCAAATTAAAATGGCCGCGTCTCTCACATCCTCTCCCAAATAGAATCGTTCGAACTGAAATCATGGTCGCTGAAAGAAGAATAAATCGAGTCGCGATTTAAGGCAAGTCGCGTGGACGAAGGAGGATGGGGGGTCGCGTGTGAGCCTTGGGGCTGCAGTCTGGGTAGCGCGAGCTCGCGTGAAGACGTCGCGATTTCTAGGGCAAGGCGCGACAATGGTTGACTAGGGCTTGGGTTCGAGCAAAGTAGGGTTTCGCGACTGAGAACTGGTGATGCGCGCGCACGTGACGATGGTCGATGGCTTATCTGGGGTTCGTCGAGGCAATTTGGGGCAAGCTGTGATTTTGGAAGCAAAGGAGACGCGTTGTTTTCAGTGGCTCGTGAGTTCGATCTCGCGAAGAGATAATGGCAGTGGGGAGGACGTGAAGTTGTACGACTTGTAGTTGCGGTGGTGGTGGATTGCGACCTGGGGAGGTGGTGCGTGCGCGCTGCCGCGTAGTGAAGCAGAGGCAGCGTAGGTTTTGGCTTCGTTCATTATCGACGACGAAGCTAGGGGGACGACTGTCGAAGTCGAGCTCGATTTCGAGCAGTTGGATGAGCATCATGATTTTTGATCTGGGTTCCTAAATTTACAGTGAGGTAAACATTGGTTTTGGATTTTTTATTTTATTGAAACTATATATATACACACACACCAATATTTATCTAATTGTAGATTTTAAATGATATGTTGAGGAGTTTAATTTACTTAATCAATTTATTTAACAATTCTAGAATTTGTTGTAAAGAAATGATTAGTTAAATAAATATGTATTTAAAAGAAATTGATTTAAAAATAAGGATATTAATTTAAAGAAAAATCTTGGTTAGATAGATTTTTAAAAGAAAATCAGTTTAAAACTTAATTTATTGTTCGAATTTAAATCAAATAAATTATTAGTTAGTTAAATTTATCAAATAGAAATTTATTATTCGATTTAATTCGAATATTAATAGATTGTGTAAATTATTTATACAAGGTCGAATACAACGAAGAAAAATAAATCTGGATTTGGAATGGATTGCTAATTAAAGCAAAGGTGAGATTTTTCTCACTCAAATTTAAAGTGGAATTTTCAGTTATTTATTGATTGATGATTTGATTGCTATTGGATGTGGTATTAGATATGATAGGATATATCTATATATATAGCAATATATACATATTGGCATATGTATATATTGGATTGATGATTTCCCGCCTCGTATAGCGGATGAGACCCTATTGCGCCGTTAGTAAGCGGATTTTTATAAAACCCATATACCGCGATAATTCCGTACTGGAGCGGAATTGGTATTGTGCTAACGTCTTTGGATGCAGAGAAACAGGTTGGAGGGATCCAACTGGACCCCTCACATTGATTGAATTTATTTATACTGTGATATAAATCTGTGAATGATTATATTGATGTTATTAATCATATTGATATCTGGAAATGGTTTGAAGCTAAAATTTAGCCGAATGGATGTTTGATATCATTGGATTCCAAAAATAAATGAAATTGAATTTTTGAAATCAAAATAGAAATTTTTAAGTAAATAAATTTTTAGAAATTTAATAAATTCGAAGAAAGGAATTTTAAAGTACAAAAAAGTTAATTTTTATAATCTTATCGAAATTTATTTCCAGAATAAAGTGAAAATGTTAAATAAATGAATTTCGTAAAATAGTGATTTTAAATTGAGGAAATGAATTTAAAATCTGGATTTTTAAATAGATTGAAAGAAACAATTGAAATTTATCTTCTTAAAAAGGAATTTGTTTAAAAGGAGATAAGTTGGAAATCCAATTAGAAATTTAATTGGTAAATTGAAACGATTTGGGAAATCAATGTAAAATGATTTCAATTTAAAGAATCCTTTTAAAAACAGGATATCGAATAATTTGAAGGAAAATAAGGAATTTATTTTAGTAGGGATAAATAAAATTAGAAATCAATCTGTAATTGATTTAATATTTTGAAAAGAACTTTTGAGAAATCAATATGGAAATTTTATTTAAAGTTGAAAATAAATTTTGAAATCAATATCGAAATTGATTTGGGATTGAAGTTTTTATAAATAGAATTGGAATTTATAAAAGTTGTTTATAAATCCGAAATCACTTATTTTGATAAGTAAAAATATAGAAGTTGATAAAAAGAAGATTTATAAGTCGAGATTGTTATTAAAATAGAAATAGAATTTATAACTGTGTTTATAAATTCGAAATAGATTGAATTGGATAAATTTAATATAGAAGATTTCTAAAGAAGATATATCCACGATTTTGGATAGCGAATCTCTATTTGAAATAAATGTGTAGTAAAGTTTGAAATTTGGTTAAATGAAGTATATTCACGATTTTGGACAGTGAATATATTTTTGAAGTAAAATGGATATGGTTTTGGGAAAGCGATATTATAAAAATGAAGTAACTGTTTTAAAAGATGTTTTAAAACGTGTTAAGTATCGAATACATAGATTTCAACATTCATTGTTGAAATAGACGTTTTCGAGAAAAATAAGGAAATGGTAGACTATAACACTGTTGTTATAGTAAATGATTTCCGAAAGGAAATATTTTTATGTAGTATTGTGATTTATATATCTATTTTAATTTCGAATCCCTATACTAGTGATTTTGAGTCGTCGTAACGATGTTTTACGCAACATTCGTTTTGACTCAAATAGATGTTAAAATTAATGATTTCCTTAAAGAATGAATATATACTTAATTTGATTTAAGTATATCGAATATTTTCAAAATGTTGAAAATAAATAGATTTGTGAAATACTTATTATTAAATAAGTATGGAAATGCTTTCCCAAAATGAAATGAAATGTTTTTGAGAATTTATCTTCTTAAAAGATAAATTGAAAGTGAATGTTTGAAATCGATTTGGAAATCAAATATCAGTAGATATTTGAAAATATAAATTCACTATGGAATTTATAAAAGAAATGGGAATTTGTTTAAAAATAAATATTGATTTATTTTTGAAGTGTGGAAATTTTTATATATCTAGTAAAGATATTTTGAAGATGAAATAATTTGGAAAATTATTTGGAATCTGATGATGTTGCGCATCTTTATTGACAGTTAAATAACCGACTATCAATAATTACCTTTGAATAGGTATTTGTTGTGAATTGGATGAATTTGAATGCCACACTTATTTTTGAATAATCGCTCACTATTCGGGTTAGCCGGGAAAGGACCATGGGGTCGTATAACCCATTCCGAATATGTGATACGTCGTTATGAATTGCATTCGAAGACCGGTGTTGAAGACCGGATATTTTTGAAAACGGAAGGATTACCGTCGAGTTACTCTACATCGGCTGATCTCCGATTTAGAGGTTTTATCACCCTTAGTGACGGGAAGTCCTGACGTGATTAGAAAATTATCCGGAAATACAAGGGCTTCGTGAGAAGTGCCTTCGGTTCTGTTCGATCCCGGAACAGACTTGTATGGATTGTGTGTCTGACGTTACAATTTGAGATATAAAGCTGATTCCTTTCAAATACATTTCTGTTGGTGGCGGAGAATTTATTCTCTTAGCTTAACACCCTTCTCTGAGACGTACGAGCTCAGAGGTTATGTAGTTGAAATTTATCAGCGATATATCCCAATTTGGTAACGTGGCATACTGAGTGTTGCTGTGAAATGATCAGTGTTTGATCATTTGTGATATGATCATTTGTTTGATCTTATATCTTTGTGATCATAGGTTGATCATTTTGTTTGACCCGAAGCAGGGCTTTTTGAGAAAGCGTAGCTTTGTGGACGAGACTTCGTCGAGCCTCACACCCCGGAAATGGTCGAAACAGGAAGGATGCGGCAAGGTTCTAGGGAGTAGCGCCCCTTAGTGTATGTCATTCCTTCTGGATAAAGGTGGTATCATGGTATGGAGCCCAGATACTTAACCTTTGTGGTTACTGCATTATTTTTACTATGTGGTTTGTTGGAAATCGGGGATCCTCGGGAAGATCGGTGACGATCGGGGGATGGCATACGCGTGTCAGTAGTTACCTATTTTTGCAGAGGTAACCCGGCCTTGTGTTGGCAGAGATCCGGTTAGGTTCTCGGGTCGTCTATTCCAGGGACGTACCCATCGTGGATAGGAAGTTCCTTAGCCTGACCATTTGTTGGAAATCCAAACTCCAATACGCACCTTGTACGGTATTAGTTGTAGAACCTGCCATTTACGTACGGTGGTCACCACTGTTTAGATGGTAGCTATAGTAGGCATACGATACTGGTCGTATGTTGGCTAAGATTAATATTATACTTTCGAAATGTTTTCTACACTATGCACTAATAATAATATCAAAAAGAATTTGATTTTTGCGTAGTAAGCATCTTTGACTATCATAAGAAGAAATCTCCTCCAATTCTGCGTTTGCATTGTGTGTGTGGTGGGAGGTCTTATGGTAGTTTCATTTTCCAAAAGCATTTCGAATTGACTTTAAAAATTATTTTGTTGTTATAAAGAATAACTGTTTTACGATCTCACACCAGTCACCATGACTGACTCGGAGTTTATTGTTTCCCTTCTAAACTCTGGGTGCCCACAAATTTCCACACGGGCAGTCTAGAGTTAGATTATCAGGATATTCTGGATATTCTGGAGCTTTGGAGATAAGCCGGAGGACGAGACGTAGTATTTGTATTTGATAGTATTTATTCCGCTGTGTATTCTGTATGAGGACAAGTTTATATAACTGTCCATTGTTGTATATTGACTCTAATGATTGATGTATGTATAAAATGATATAGTTCTTTGTTTTAAAAGACTAGTAATTATCTATTGTATATTGTTCCGCTGCGATGTGTAAGATTCTGATATTGTTTTCTGTATCTGATGTTGTTCTGTTGTTCTTCTTTCCTTTTCTGCCTTCTTCTTCTTCTTCTCTCTATCTTTTCTTCTACTTCTTCTTTCTAAAACCCTCACTATTGGAGTTTCCGGCACTCGATTGCTCGGCAGTCGATAAAGGGAGTATCGATGTCGAATTTTCGAAAGTCGAAAATTTCAGTACGTGACAAAGTGGTATCAGAGCATATGGTTAAGCGACAACCCTGCTCTGTTGGGTGTTACTCATTAGAGATAGAGTCAGCAGTACTCTAGAATGAGTTGAGTGTAATAATAGATATGAGCGCGTATTTGTTATTGAATATAAAATTGTTTTGTATTGTGATGATTGGTTTATTGAGTGGTATATGAACCTTCCTCGGCACAGTCTTGCAAAACTGTATCGAAGGGGTTTCTAAACACTTGAATAGAACAATTCGGCAAAGTATTGTTTTAAATAGGGTGAATGAAATAATTTTGCCCAAAACTATTTTTGTATAGAAAAGAAATCATTTTCTATGAATTATTATAGTGTATGGTTGCATGGATGTTAGGAAAGTGATGATATTGAAATGTTATCATTACTATTGAAACTGAATAAGAAACTGAAATCGAAACTCCAAAGTTAAGAAATAAATTCACATACAAATGAAATTTGAGAATGTAAATTATAAATGTGAATTGTAATTTAAAACGGAATTCCAGAGAAGTTTTTGGAAATGTTTTGAAAAGGATTTGAAAATTTTGGAGATTTGGAAGTTTAAATCATTTTTGATTTGAAAATGGATTTCGAAGGTTTTGGAAAGTATTTTGGAGAGATGAAAGCTCTAAACTCTTTTAGGTCGCTAGAAAATAATCCTGATGATGGTGGCCACATCATTAGAATTCATTTTCGGGTTTTCGAAAGAGGAATTGCTGCCAAACTGTTTTAAATGGAAAGTGTTTGAAAAATTTGGGTTTTTGTTTTGGAAATTCGAATGGAATTTGAATTGTTTTCAAAATGGCTTTGAAAAGGTTGAAAAGACTCTGGAATACTTTATAAGAATATTTATGGAATATTATTGAATTGATAACTTATGCAAATAGAAATTGTTAATGTAAAATATGTAAATGTGATTGGAATTAAAGTTCATTAACAAATGAAATCTATAAATGTGAATTGAAAGTATAAGGAAATAAATTCATATATGAATACAAAAATTAGGAATATGAATTGTAAATATGATTCATAAATGAAAATAGAATTCCAAAAAGATAATTGAAAATAAAATTCCTTAATGAAATGGAATTGTGAATGTGAATGTATAAATGATTGTATAAATCAAGATGTAGATAAGTTGATAAATTATAGAATATTTGAAATCTGATTGGAATGAAATTCAAAATTGAAGATAAATTGAACTCAAATAGAATTGAAATTGTGAATTAAATTCAAATGAAATTGAAATGTAAAGATTGAACAAAATTGAATAGGTGTAACTTCAATAGTGAAGAAATGATGATATAAGCAGTTATATTGAAATTTTTGTAACAGAATTTGCAAAATGGTTTGAATGTTGTAACTAGATATTATGGCTAGTAGGATATACATGTGTAAATGAATTGGGATTTTGATTTCAAAGATAAAGTGAATTGCTCGAAAAAGGTATGTATTTAAATTTGAATATGAGATTTGATGACTTATTTCTCTAGCCGCTTGGCTTTTTCTTTTTCTTTTTGAAATCTGAGAGTCCGTAGGGACGTTTTGTAGTCGTACCGTATTAGCCGCGCAAAGGAGACGCTGGCAAAATTTTTCGGAAATTTAGGGCGTTAGAAAATTTTTGAGAAATTTTGAAAGTTAAAATTTGAATTTAAACTCGAATTTGAATTTTGAAGTTAAACAATGTTGTTTTGAAACTTAGAGTTGAAGTTGAAATGTAGTTGAATGATAACGAATCTTTAGTAGAAGATTTGTTTTGAAAAATTGATAAAACTATTAGATTGTGAAAAATAGTAGACGAGTTAAGGACATTTTTTCCTAACTTGTAATTTCGAGGACGAAATTCTTTTAAGGAGGGAAGTCTGTAACGACCCTGAATTTTAAACAAATTAAATTGAGAATATTTAATTAATTTTAAATGTTTGAACGATGATTTAATTTGAATCCCGAATATAACTTTAAATCGGCGATTAAATTATGGAATTTAATCTGTTGATAGTTGAATAAAAATTCGAATCTTCAATTTCAAGCTGAAGAAAAATATTTCGGAAGCTTTTAAAATTCGTGTTGATATTACTGAAGATAACAGAAGCTTCAGAATTGAATTTAAAACTGTTTTGTTCAGTTTTGAGAATTAAATCGTTCGAATCGAATTTAAAAATAGCCGTCTGAGGCACAGTCTCGGAATTCGACGAAACCAGTTCCATTGGGTCCATAACGTTAAATTATCGGCGGATTTCAAATTTTGTATTGATCAGAGTTGTTATGTAACCGTACGATGAATAAACGCGTTAAAATTTTAAGACGAATTCAAATTTAAAATTTATATTTATATAAATTAATATTACACGTTATCTTCCCTATAAACACGCCAAATATCACGGAGCTAAAACGTGCAAACCCATACTTCATCAGATTTTTAAAATCCCTCTCTCGTTCAAGATCAATCTGAGAAAAGAAAAAAAAAACCTCTCGACCAAATCAAATTAAAATGGCCGCGTCTCTCACATCCTCTCCCAAATAGAATCGTTCGAACTGAAATCATGGTCGCTGAAAGAAGAATAAATCGAGTCGCGATTTAAGGCAAGTCGCGTGGACGAAGGAGGATGGGGGGTCGCGTGTGAGCCTTGGGGCTGCAGTCTGGGTAGCACGAGCTCGCGTGAAGACGTCGCGATTTCTAGGGCAAGGCGCGACAATGGTTGACTAGGGCTTGGGTTCGAGCAAAGTAGGGTTTCGCGACTGAGAACTGGTGATGCGCGCGCACGTGACGATGGTCGATGGCTTATCTGGGGTTCGTCGAGGCAATTTGGGGCAAGCTGTGATTTTGGAAGCAAAGGAGACGCGTTGTTTTCAGTGGCTCGTGAGTTCGATCTCGCGAAGAGATAATGGCAGTGGGGAGGACGTGAAGTTGTACGACTTGTAGTTGCGGTGGTGGTGGATCGCGACCTGGGGAGGTGGTGCGTGCGCGCTGCCGCGTAGTGAAGCAGAGGCAGCGTAGGTTTTGGCTTCGTTCATTATCGACGACGAAGCTAGGGGGACGACTGTCGAAGTCGAGCTCGATTTCGAGCAGTTGGATGAGCATCATGATTTTTGATCTGGGTTCCTAAATTTACAGTGAGGTAAACATTGGTTTTGGATTTTTTATTTTATTGAAACTATATATATATACACACACACCAATATTTATCTAATTGTAGATTTTAAATGATATGTTGAGGAGTTTAATTTACTTAATCAATTTATTTAACAATTCTAGAATTTGTTGTAAAGAAATGATTAGTTAAATAAATATGTATTTAAAAGAAATTGATTTAAAAATAAGGATATTAATTTAAAGAAAAATCTTGGTTAGATAGATTTTTAAAAGAAAATCAGTTTAAAACTTAATTTATTGTTCGAATTTAAATCAAATAAATTATTAGTTAGTTAAATTTACCAAATAGAAATTTATTATTCGATTTAATTCGAATATTAATAGATTGTGTAAATTATTTATACAAGGTCGAATACAACGAAGAAAAATAAATCTGGATTTGGAATGGATTGCTAATTAAAGCGAAGGTGAGATTTTTCTCACTCAAATTTAAAGTGGAATTTTCAGTTATTTATTGATTGATGATTTGATTGCTATTGGATGTGGTATTAGATATGATAGGATATATCTATATATATAGCAATATATACATATTGGCATATGTATATATTGGATTGATGATTTCCCGCCTTGTATAGCGGATGAGACCCTATTGCGCCGTTAGTAAGCGGATTTTTATAAAACCCATATACCGTGATAATTCCGTACTGGAGCGGAATTGGTATTGTGCTAACGTCTTTGGATGCAGAGAAACAGGTTGGAGGGATCCAACTGGACCCCTCACATTGATTGAATTTATTTATACTGTGATATAAATCTGTGAATGATTATATTGATGTTATTAATCATATTGATATCTGGAAATGGTTTGAAGCTAAAATTTAGCCGAATGGATGTTTGATATCATTGGATTCCAAAAATAAATGAAATTGAATTTTTGAAATCAAAATAGAAATTTTTAAGTAAATAAATTTTTAGAAATTTAATAAATTCGAAGAAAGGAATTTTAAAGTATAAAAAAGTTAATTTTTATAATCTTATCGAAATTTATTTCCAGAATAAAGTGAAAATGTTAAATAAATGAATTTCGTAAAATAGTGATTTTAAATTGAGGAAATGAATTTAAAATCTGGATTTTTAAATAGATTGAAAGAAACAATTGAAATTTATCTTCTTAAAAAGGAATTTGTTTAAAAGGAGATAAGTTGGAAATCCAATTAGAAATTTAATTGGTAAATTGAAACGATTTGGGAAATCAATGTAAAATGATTTCAATTTAAAGAATCCTTTTAAAAACAGGATATCGAATAATTTGAAGGAAAATAAGGAATTTATTTTAGTAGGGATAAATAAAATTAGAAATCAATCTGTAATTGATTTAATATTTGGAAAAGAACTTTTGAGAAATCAATATGGAAATTTTATTTAAAGTTGAAAATAAATTTTGAAATCAATATCGAAATTGATTTGGGATTGAAGTTTTTATAAATAGAATTGGAATTTATAAAAGTTGTTTATAAATCCGAAATCACTTATTTTGATAAGTAAAAATATAGAAGTTGATAAAAAGAAGATTTATAAGTCGAGATTGTTATTAAAATAGAAATAGAATTTATAACTGTGTTTATAAATTCGAAATAGATTGAATTGGATAAATTTAATATAGAAGATTTCTAAAGAAGATATATCCGCGATTTTGGATAGCGAATCTCTATTTGAAATAAATGTGTAGTAAAGTTTGAAATTTGGTTAAATGAAGTATATTCACGATTTTGGACAGTGAATATATTTTTGAAGTAAAATGGATATGGTTTTGGGAAAGCGATATTATAAAAATGAAGTAACTGTTTTAAAAGATGTTTTAAAACGTGTTAAGTATCGAATACATAGATTTCAACATTCATTGTTGAAATAGACGTTTTCGAGAAAAATAAGGAAATGGTAGACTATAACACTGTTGTTATAGTAAATGATTTCCGAAAGGAAATATTTTTATGTAGTATTGGGATTTATATATCTATTTTAATTTCGAATCCCTATACTAGTGATTTTGAGTCGTCGTAACGATGTTTTACGCAACATTCGTTTTGACTCAAATAGATGTTAAAATTAATGATTTCCTTAAAGAATGAATATATACTTAATTTGATTTAAGTATATCGAATATTTTCAAAATGTTGAAAATAAATAGATTTGTGAAATACTTATTATTAAATAAGTATGGAAATGCTTTCCCAAAATGAAATGAAATGATTTTGAGAATTTATCTTCTTAAAAGATAAATTGAAAGTGAATGTTTGAAATCGATTTGGAAATCAAATATCAGTAGATATTTGAAAATATAAATTCACTATGGAATTTATAAAAGAAATGGGAATTTGTTTAAAAATAAATATTGATTTATTTTTGAAGTGTGGAAATTTTTATATATCTAGTAAAGATATTTTGAAGATGAAATAATTTGGAAAATTATTTGGAATCTGATGATGTTGCGCATCTTTATTGACAGTTAAATAACCGACTAACAATAATTACCTTTGAATAGGTATTTGTTGTGAATTGGATGAATTTGAATGCCACACTTATTTTTGAATAATCGCTCACTATTCGGGTTAGCCGGGAAAGGACCATGGGGTCGTATAACCCATTCCGAATATGTGATACGTCGTTATGAATTGCATTCGAAGATCGGTGTTGAAGACCGGATATTTTTGAAAACGGAAGGATTACCGTCGAGTTACTCTACATCGGCTGATCTCCGATTTAGAGGTTTTATCACCCTTAGTGATGGGAAGTCCTGACGTGATTAGAAAATTATCCGGAAATACAAGGGCTTCGTGAGAAGTGCCTTCGGTTCTGTTCGATCCCGGAACAGACTTGTATGGATTGTGTGTCTGACGTTACAATTTGAGATATAAAGCTGATTCCTTTCAAATACATTTCTGTTGGTGGCGGAGAATTTATTCTCTTAGCTTAACACCCTTCTCTAAGACGTACGAGCTCAGAGGTTATGTAGTTGAAATTTATCAGCGATATATCCCAATTTGGTAACGTGGCATACTGAGTGTTGCTGTGAAATGATCAGTGTTTGATCATTTGTGATATGATCATTTGTTTGATCTTATATCTTTGTGATCATAGGTTGATCATTTTGTTTGACCCGAAGCAGGGCTTTTTGAGAAAGCGTTGCTTTGTGGATGAGACTTCGTCGAGCCTCACACCCCGGAAATGGTCGAAACAGGAAGGATGCGGCAAGGTTCTAGGGAGTAGCGCCCCTTAGTGTATGTCATTCCTTCTGGATAAAGGTGGTATCATGGTATGGAGCCCAGATACTTAACCTTTGTGGTTACTGCATTATTTTTACTATGTGGTTTGTTGGAAATCGGGGATCCTCGGGAAGATCGGTGACGATCGGGGGATGGCATACGCGTGTCAGTAGTTACCTATTTTTGCAGAGGTAACCCGGCCTTGTGTTGGCAGAGATCCGGTTAGGTTCTCGGGTCGTCTATTCCAGGGACGTACCCATCGTGGATAGGAAGTTCCTTAGCCTGACCATTTGTTGGAAATCCAAACTCCAATACGCACCTTGTACGGTATTAGTTGTAGAACCTGCTATTTACGTACGGTGGTCACCACTGTTTAGATGGTAGCTATAGTAGGAATACGATACTGGTCGTATGTTGGCTAAGATTAATATTATACTTTCGAAATGTTTTCTACACTATGCACTAATAATAATATCAAAAAGAAATTGATTTTTGCGTAGTAAGCATCTTTGACTATCATAAGAAGAAATCTCCTCCAATTCTGCGTTTGCATTGTGTGTGTGGTGGGAGGTCTTATGGTAGTTTCATTTTCCAAAAGCATTTCGAATTGACTTTAAAAATTATTTTGTTGTTATAAAGAATAACTGTTTTACGATCTCACACCAGTCACCATGACTGACTCGGAGTTTATTGTTTCCCTTCTAAACTCTGGGTGCCCACAAATTTCCACACGGGCAGTCTAGAGTTAGATTATCAGGATATTCTGGATATTCTGGAGCTTTGGAGATAAGCCGGAGGACGAGACGTAGTATTTGTATTTGATAGTATTTATTCCGCTGTGTATTCTGTATGAGGACAAGTTTATATAACTGTCCATTGTTGTATATTGACTCTAATGATTGATGTATGTATAAAATGATATAGTTCTTTGTTTTAAAAGACTAGTAATTATCTATTGTATATTGTTCCGCTGCGATGTGTAAGATTCTGATATTGTTTTCTGTATCTAATGTTGTTCTTCTTTCCTTTTCTGCCTTCTTCTTCTTCTTCTCTCTATCTTTTCTTCTACTTCTTCTTTCTAAAACCCTCACTATTGGAGTTTCCGACACTCGATTGCTCGGCAGTCGATAAAGGGAGTATCGATGTCGAATTTTCGAAAGTCGAAAATTTCGGTACGTGACAATTTCACTTATAGTAGAGTGAACGTATGTATATGTGAAGCTTATGTGAAAATTTTATATACACTACTTATAGTTATGTCTAGACATATATGAGTTGTCTACGCATTAAGTTGTCAAATTTTATAAAACAGTGTATATAAGTGTGACTGTGTAGTTTATATATTTAGTTTTCAAATATAAAAAAATTTATAATCGGACTTTAGATACTTGGCTTTTCAAATTTACATTAGTTATATTTGGGAATTTCAATCGGAATGTATATATTAATATACGAACTTATGTGAGTTTTATGCCATTTTGTAGTTTAGATATATGTTTGGTTTCAATGTATATATTATTGGGTATTAAGGCATGTGGTTGATTTTATAAATGTATGTGTCGATATGTCATAATAATATGTAACTTGAATTGAATATTGGGTTTAAAGAAATAATAATATAGTATACATCTCGTCTAAATTTTATCAAACTGATTTATTTATTTCTCTCATCGATCCCTTATTTCCAGCTTTGATCGTCGAATTCGTGCCAATCTAGCTTTACTTGGAAATTCATGCCTGGATCCATAACTCAAGTTTCAGCGTCCGTATCGGTGTGCGTATCTATGTCATCTCTTATTCTCTCTAGCCTCGAAAGGTGAGCAATCACTCATGATTAATGTTCTTTTATTTATTAAATCTGATTTCAATTGAAATGACAATTGAAATATGCTGCTGTTAGTTAATTACACTGTTATATATGCTATTACCTGTATCAGTTCACCTGTGACATCTGACACCATTTTCTGTTAATTATTTATGCAATGATAATACAGTTTAACGGATAATTGATTGATTGTTGATGTTTATATTGGATGTTAAATTGTTAATGTTAAAATGATAAATAGTATGCAATTGAACTCGATATAGAATAGTTAAATGTTTAAAATTGATTAGTTAAATTTGTATAATATGACCCCTTTAACTGTTAAATTTATTGACATGTATGATTTGTTTAATTACACCTTGAACCACTGAAATTGTATGTTGTTTAAACTGATGATGTATGAAATTTTAAATAGATGACAAGTGAAAACCGTAATTGTAATAATCTTTAATCTACATGAAATGATAGTGTAGATTCTAGAAATAATTATATTAATTCGTACAAATAACAATACGAATTAATACGGTTATTTCGGGATTATTTGATTTGATTATTGGATTGATATTGGTTGTTGTTATTGTCTGTTTATTTACTTTGACACCATCCCAGTTATCACACTGCAAGTTCCCTTTGATATGCTTGATTTTGAATTGAATTGGAATCGGGTTGAAATGATAAATACCCAAAATTGAATTTTTGACCTAGGATAGAAAATTAAATAAAACCCGATTGGTCAATAATTTGATTTAAAATAAAACGAAGATTTTATTTGAATAAATAATATGGTTTTGAAATGAAGTTGAAATTTGAATTTTAATGAAAGGAAAGTGTTAATGTTAATAATCCGAGACAAAAATATTAGCAATGTAATTGATGAAAGAATGTGTTTAATTTGAGAAATGTTTGAAATTATTAAACTTTGAAATGATTTAATAATCAAGTTGAAATTATAATTAAGTTTGAAATTAAGATTTGAAATCATTTAATAATTAAATAAGATTGAATGATTTGATAATTAAATAAAATTTGAATTCTTTGATAAGAGAAATTGAACTTTGAATTAGTAAATTTGAACCTCGTAAATGAATAAAATTAAGCTTTGGAAATTATTTGAGTAAGTAAATAAGTGAAATTGAATTTCTTTATCAAGAAAAAAAAATGTGATTTATTGAAATTAATATAAGACTTGAAAGTTAAAGAATTGATTTGACGAATTTAATTTAATTCGAAATTGTAAGTTTTGATTTAATGAAGTTGAACTTAAGAATTGATTTAATGAATTGGAAATTTAATAGAAATTGTCTTGAACGATAAAGTAACTTAACGAATATTGAATGAAATCGATAAATGAGTTTAAATTGATTTAAATGTTAAATTAAGTTAATTTAAATGATTTCGGAATGAAACTGATATACGAACTTGAATCAATATTTGAAGTGTTTTAAATGGAAATTGAAATTGAATTATAAGATTTTGAAATTATGAATGTGGAAGTTTTGAAACGTAAATTTATGGAATTGGTTTTGAAAGACAAATGAAATGTTGATTTACGAATTCTATTTGAAATTGAATTGATTTGGTTTTGAAATATATTAAACGACCAATCGGTGTAATAATTACGGAAGTTATTAAAGAGACCGGAATTCGGTTATGGATATACTCTCTATCTAAACCGAAAACCACTTTAATAACTATACGCGGAGTGATGATCCAGAATGAAGTGGTTGTATTGATGTATGTGATGACTGAAGAAAGAGAACGATGATGGATAGCCTTGACACTTGTGTCAAATTGGAAATGACTAAAACAGGAGCTGTGCCGGGCCAATGGAGGATTAGCTACCTCAAGTGGACACACTTCTTCGAACTATACATTACTTGTTGTCGATTGGTGCACCCTTGATTTCGGGAGTGTTGTTTCACGGTGTTGCAGGCGCTGCGGCGTTGCGTTCTCACCAGTCTGGATCAGGCGAACGGTAGTATCACTACCTTGGGTATTGCCTCATGTGCCTTGTCATACTTGTATCCATTTATGCGCGACCACTACGATTTTGATTTGTACCTTTAGTATATGGATTGCCCTCTGGTGACTTCCGGTTTTGGGGAAACTACGGTCTTGTATATGCTTTTGGGAATAAAAATGTGTTAAGGGTGGAATGGGCCATGACTTAACGCTATTTTGATATGTTCTTATATTACTGATAGACATTATCTACTTAGCGTACATTACTACCTAGTAGATAGTTTAACGGATCCTTAGAGGATGGTTATTCCAAACATCCTTTGAGTTACTTGTATTTCAATTGCTATTTCACTTGAGTTGGATTTATTAATATAAGAATGTTAATCCTGACTCGAGTGTTTTGTGTTTTGCTTTACGCTCGGGTCAGACTGAGTGGTTCAGCTTTCGAGACTCACCTTTGGAGTTAGAGCTTCGCTTAGAGATCTAGCTATCTATCCAGCTTTCAGATATTCGATGATTCTAGTGATGTACTCTGATTTGTATCTGATGTATCGTGTTACTCTTCTGTTGTAAACTCTGATGTATCTTATATATTCATATAGTAGCTTCATGAACTACTATCTCTTTTATTTCCGCTGCATTTATTACTCTGTGTCTGTGATCTGTGATTATTTATTTACTGTATATGTTCAGTTTTGCCAAATTTAAATTAACAACGCGGTATTTTGAGCAATTCAATTCCGGCATGAGTGTCTACCTATACACTTATAATGGATGCGAATGGTCCAAAATATCGGGTCGTTACAAAATGTTTGCTTTAAAATTACTTATTTTAAATTTTATTCTCAAGAGCAACAATTAACACTTTCCTTTATTATAACAATATTACTTCACAAATTTACATTCCCATCAGTTTCTTATATTTAACTTATAACCAAGTATGACAATTCACATTATTTCCATTAATTGCAATTTCATTTAAATTGTTAATTTTAATTGCACTACTACATTTAGTTTCTAACATTGATTGTATTTGTTTTTATTATATTCCGTTTATAGCTAAGTCATAATATTCGAATTTCAATTAAATTGTAACGTTCATTCAAGTTAGTTAAATATTAACTTGCATTAACACGTTTCCTTAATTTACAATCAACTACCGTTTTCAAGGTTTTATTACATTAAACAATTTAATACTTTCCTTTTACTTTGCATACACAATTACATCCAGGAAAAATCCTTTCACTACTTTCATTCATTCAAATTTCAATTTCTTGCAATAACTCATTTATTGTAAATTTGCATACCAAAAATTTTAGGTTCCAATAAATAGGATTTATTCAATTCAACCTTTTTGAATTAGGTCTATTTTAATAAATAAAATATTTAATAGGTTAATTCTTAACATTTACTTCATTACAAATTATAACAATTATATTTCTTTGTAGATTTAATTCAAAAATCTTATTTATATGACAAATTTAATTGACGAAATTCATGGGTCGTTACAGATTTATACCCATATTGGCTTGATTACTACAACTTTCCATTAACTCCTTAATTTATTACATTATTCGTATTTTAGCATTTTATTTGTAATTAATATGATAATGCACAATTAATTGCATATTGCCAAATCTATTAATCTTGTAATGGACGTTTACTTATTTATTTGCTAAATTTGTGCTATACTTTATACACATATGTATATAATTCGTAAATGAGGTTATTTTTATTTCTATTTATAACTTTTTACTTTCTACATTTATGGATTTCTATAAATACACTTATTTGTAAATTTCCCATAAATATTTATTTCCATGTTTTAATGCAGTGGAATCGTATCTTTCCCAAGAAGAAAACTTTACCATTATAAATTTTCACAAACTACCAAAAGTGGGATTGTGTTGTGTTCAGAGTCACAAGGAATATATCTTTTTTTATTGAAACAGATAGTGCAAACAATGAAAAAATATCTCTACTTTGCACATCTCATTCCTTTGGATATATGAATATTCTTTGTTATTTCAAATGATGCATTTTTCTTAGATATAAATTTGATATTGAACAATATATGGAATTTGACATGGCAATAAATACAACTAGGTTGTCCATTCTACATTTCCAATGAATTAAAATATAGAAATAAAAATACTAAATCAAAGTAAAACATCTTTAATTGACGATTATTAAATTTAACCATTTAAAATCCAAAAAACACAAATCTAGAAATAACTACACAATTTTTATTAATATTACATCTCATAAATTTTAGGGACTATTCTCCCTAACTTCTAGATCTAGGATGTGTATCTATATTATTTTAACAAAGTTTAAACAATTTTTGAATATGGAGGCAAGGATTCAGATTTATTTATTTAAGCCTACAATTCAATGGTTTCCACATAGGCATAATACCAAAAATAATTTTCCAACGACATAAATTTAGTATTATGTAAATTATATAATTTTCCACTCACCTCATGGCTTTTAAATCTCTGGATCCAAATTCATTCTTCTTACTTGACTCCTTTTTATTTCAACCAAATATATATAAATAGACACACACACACTCTACCAGAATCACATATATAAGTGGCGATTTGAGTTAAGTGTAGTCTAAATTTAAAATTTCTAAACTTACTTCTTTCGTAGAATTGATTCACTCCTTATCTTCTTCTCTTTTACTTTCTTTCCTTCTCCAATATATATGTATTTTAATAATTTTTTGAAATAGTGGAGAAGGAGAAATGGAAGAGCTCCGCTGCTTAGCCCAGAAAATATAAGAGGAAAAGTGTAACGACCCGATATTTTGGACCATTCAAATCGACAATAATCCACACATGTCAGACTTGAATAATGCAAAATAACAGATTGTAATAAAATTTGGAGCAAATAAAATCATTCACAGAATCACAGACACAGAAATATCAGAATAACTCGCAGCGGAATTTAAAAATACCATAGTGGTTCATGAAGCCACTAAATACATAGTCTAAAATCAAATACAAAATCCATAGTCTGAAACCCAATACAGTTCTGAAACAAGTACAATAGAAATCCCAATTACACAAGTCTCTAAAACGAAAGCTGAAATAAGACAACTGAAACTGAAATAGGAAGATAACTAGATAGGCAGAATCTCCAATGATTCCAAGCTCCAGAAAAATGAATCCAAAGCTGTGAATACTCAGGCTGACCCGAGCGTAAAATAAAACATAACACTCGAGTCAGGATATACATACTTATACAATGTAAACCAACTCAAATGAACTGTAGTAAAGGTACAAGTAACTTAGAAGATGCTTGGGACCGCCCATCCTCTAAGGATCCGTTAAACTATCTACTATGTAGTAATATTCGCTATTATAATAGTGTCTACATAAGTAAAGTATAATCATATCGGAAAATACCGTTAAGGGGATGGAGAACCTTAACGCGGTCGGATCTTAAAATCATAATCGTAGTAAAGCTCGATATGGTAGGTGACACGGCACAACTAGGCAATGCCAGGGTAGATATACCAATTACGCACACGGACTGATGGATACGCATAGCAGCCACTACCGTTCCACCTCGAACAACATTCCCAAATCGGAGGATGGCCATCTAGTCAAATCACAAGTAAGAGTATAATGTCGAAGGAATGTGTCCGAGAAGAGGTGCTACCTCACTGGTCCGAGATCGCTCCTGTTTTAGCCACCTTATGCCAACTCACGGGAGTTGGGTCCACGTAATACCTTAAGGACGTCGCCACCATCCTACTTCATTCTGGAATCTCCACCGCGTACACGGTTGTCAAAGTGGTTTTCGGTATCGACAGAGAGTATGTCCATATCTGATCCCGGTCTCTTTGCCAACCAATCGTTATTATAACCCATGGTTATAGATTTAAAACAATTTATCAAATATACTTCGAATTTAATCATTTAAAAACAAAGACATTATTCTTTTAAAAATCAAATATTAAATTTCTAAAATCTAACCTTTCGGAGTTCACTTATTCACTTAAAAACAATAACGTTAAAATTTCCAGCTTTCACGGCATTTAAGAAAATGCGACGGTAAGTTATATTTGAAAACAATTTTATTCAACAAAACAACATTTATAAACTACTATAACAATTCAGTTTTAAAACAAAAATCATATTTCAGCCTACTGCAGTCCTTAACAAGTGCTACAGTAGCCCTTTATTAGTTCAGGTTCAATTTTAGTTTCTACTACAACATCACTTACCAAGTACTATCATAGCCTTAGTTCATTTTAGTCTTTTGGTTCACTTATACAATCCACAACACTTAACAAGTGCTACGGATTCTACCTAGTTAAAACTTATAAAATCATACATTAAAATGTTCATTTCAAACCTTTAACTAATTTTATTTCAAAAGAAATTTTACAAGTTAAAACCAAAACTTACCAATTTGCTTATTACATTCATTTCAACACTTAAACTTAAACTTCATTTTTCCACCAATTTAAAACTAAATTTCATTTTCAATTAAATTAACTTAAGTTTCCATCTTTCTTTTTTATCAAAATTTCAAAATTTAAGTTTCGTTTTAAAATCAATATTCCTCCATTTATTTATATTTATCACATAGAAAAATCATTTCTATTTTAAATAAATCATTTAAAAATTCGGTTTAAATCAAATTAAATATTATTACAATTTTTAAATTATTTAAAAATATTCAGAAAATACATAAAAATAACCACGGGTCTGTATAATATTTTCTAGCCTAATTCAAGTGATACGGATACTATATCATTTCAATCCGTAATTTACAAAGAAAAATCCGGGTTTTATCATTTCAAACCCGCAATCCCAAGTAAATAAAATTTAATTGAAAATCGTTCAGGCCTATCATTTCAGCCCATAACGACCTTCCCTTATTCTAAAGTCCGTTCGGGTATGTATCATTTCAACCCATAGTGATTCTATTCTACAGGGAACTTGTAGTGTGATTTAACAGAATAGAATAACAGAAAAATAAGAACAGATATAACAGATGATACGATATGCAGTTTTAACAATTAACATCAACTATAAATAAATCACAGGTAATTATAACATCATTTATTTATTTATTTATTTCTACACATTCAGTTGCGGTCGTTTCACAATTATATAAGTATGGATATTCGTGTGAGATTTACTCACCTCTACAGAGCTGGAGATTCAGAAAGAAAGAAGTACAATGTCAATCGAAAGCACGCGGATAGCACGATCAGTCGTTAGCGGATGCGCCAACTAGATTCAAACCAAAAGCACAATAAATAATCAACTCTAAGATTGCACGAATAACGAATTTTCAATGAAGCAAACAACGAAAAAGTAACAGGTTAAAATCGAAAGCAATAGCACTACCACTTTGAAATACCGATTATAACTTTTAAATTCGCAAAGTGACAAAACAAAAAAAAATTCTTTTAAAACAAAAGCTAGTAGAAAATAGGCTCGACTACAAGGTCAGATGCAACAAAAATTAAAATTTAAAACGAAGTGTGGTCAGGCAAAATAACTTTGAAATAACAATGTAAAGGTGACACGAATCATGCATTCAAAACCCAGAATTGACAAAACCAATTCAATTCCTTTTTTTTTCAAAACAAGCCAGAGTCAAAAATACAGCTAAGATACCTACTTCCGTAACCAAAAGCATTTTCTTTCTTTTTTTTTTTAAACAACCCAAAGTCAAGATATAATCTAAAATTTAAAACAACAAAAGAAACAGAGGTGACACCTAAACTTTCGTTCATTTTCAATTGGTAGGCTAACAGCTTCAACAACACTCGTTTTACTCCCTAGTTCAAAACAACTCAGTGGAATATATCCACATACCAAATACAAGGGCACGGTGATTATCAAAACGAAGCAAGTTTTTTTCGAAACTTCACAACTACAGGCTCGCTACAATCTCGGCAAGGGCTGGTGGAGGAGCTGGAGCCGTGGTCTCGGCTATGGCATGTCAGTGACGTGGCGGCATAGGGTAGGAGTGTGGCTGGTGTTGGGTTGGTTCGCGTGGTGGGCACGGGATGGTTTGGAGACGTGGGGATCTCGGCCTGGCGTGGGTGTCTGGGCATGATGGTGGCTGCAGTGAGTCGTGGAGGAGGGCAGGCTGGGGTTCGGAGTTGCCTGGTCACGTGGATGGTTGGGTTCTCGGCTGGTGTTGCTCGTGATGGTGGCGTGGGCTGGTGGATCTGGCGAAGGGTTCTGGGGAGAATAGGTGGGTCAGGCGAAGGGTTCTCGGTCTGGGCGAGGCGCTGGGGTAGGGTTCGGCGTGGGGATCATGACGTGGTGGTGGCAGCGAAGGCGTGGGACGGTCTCGACTTGGAGCTGGTCTCGGGTTTGCCTGAGACGTGATGGTGGAGACGTGTGTTCGGTGGTGGTGTCACGGCGTTGGGGTGGAGGTGGTGACGAACTGGGTTTGGTCTGATTGTCTCGGCATGGGTAGCAGCAAATGGAAAGATATGGTGAAAGGCATGGGGTCGGTGATCTGGCATGGAGGAGGCGGCACAGGGAAAAGCAAGGCAGAGAAAAAGACAACGAGAAAAAAACAAAATGAAAAAAAAAAACATGCTGTTACCTTCAAGGAGATGCTCACACAAATTTTTGCAATGGAAGCGAACTGAAATTTTTGTGGGAAAAAGGAGATTTGTGAAAGTGGAAAAATATAACAGTTGTTTACTTGATTTGTATAGAGAGAAGGCAAATGGTTTGAACGGTAGAGGCAATAAATTCTATTAAATTGGCGGAACGTTTGGAAGGCAAAAGGAATAGAAAATTTCCACGTTACAAAGATTTAGGCACGATTTTTGGACAAAATTCTTTTTGAATTTCTCAATATAGGATATACGGCTGAAACTTTGCACTGCCAATGCATACAAATTCAAATGGACAGGGAAAACAAAAGGGATTATAAAACGCCCAAAGTAACGTACAATTTGTTTTATTTCTTTTATTTAATAAATTTAAAAAATGTTAACGGTTTCTTAAAAATATAACGTATCTTTTTAAACCGAATTTAAAAATAGCTATTATCATCATAAATAAAATTTGATTCTAATGTAACGTTAAGAACGGACAAAACGTAACGAAATGTAACGCTTAAATTTTCGTTTCACACAAATTACTACACTTTATTTTTAAATCAATATTTCGAAATGTTTTGTTTTTAAATAAAAAAAATTCGTTTAAAATATCGGGCTGTTACACTCTCCCCCACTCAAAGCTTTTCGTCCTCGAAAAGGAACGAAGAAGGAAAACAAAGAAAGATAATACAGAATAGCAAAAGTACCTGAAATAAACAATTCCGGATTCGAAGCACGAATGCTCTCCTCCGTCTCCCAGGTGCAATCCCGTTCATCAGTGCTCCACTGCACTTTGACCAGGTTGACAGATTTTCTTCTTAGCTGCTTCGTACCTCGATCGACGATACGAAGTGGCTTCCTCTCAACAGTCAGATTTGGCTCAATATCCAAACTATCAAGAGCAGAAGGCTGAATAATAAGAGATGGATCATGCAGATAGCGACGAAGATGAGATACATGAAAGACGTTGTGTATTCCAGAAAATTTCTCGGGTAAATCCAAACGATAAGCAAGAGAGCCAATTCTTTCCAAAATGCGGAAAGGACCAACAAATCTAGGAGATAGCTTTCCTCTACGACCAAAACGAATAACATTCCTTAAGGGAGAGACCTTAAGGAAAACCAAATCACCAACAGCAAACTCTAAACTCCGTCTTCGATGATCAGCGTACTTCTTCTGTCTGTCTTGAGCAATCCTCATCTTCCTTTTAATCTCTTCAACTCTCTCTGAAGCTTCCAAAACCATCTCAGGACCAAGAACCAAACGATTACCGGATTCAATCCAACAAGAAGGAGATCTACAAGGTCGTCCGTAAAGAGCAGAAAATGGAGATGTCTCAATACTGGCCTGATAACTATTGTTATAAGTGAATTCGACAAGATGGAGATGATCTTCCCAAGATCCTCCATAATCAAGCACACAAGCACGAAGAAGATCTTCTAAAATCTGATTCACCCTTTCCGTTTGACCGTCGGTCTGTGGGTGGTAAGCAGTGCTCAGATTTAGATGAGTACCCAAAGAATCCTGAAAGGCTTTCCAAAACCTACTAGTAAAGATAGGATCACGATCACAAACGATACTAAGAGGAACACCGTGGAGACGAACAATCTCCCTCATGTAAATCTCAGACAAACTAGAAGCTGAACGGGTAGACTTGACCGGAATGAAATGAGCTGATTTGGTCAATCTATCCACAATAACCCAGATACTCTCGTTACCCTTCCTAGTCCTCGGTAAACCATCAATGAAATCCATAGAAACTTGTTCCCACTTCCAATTGGGAATCTCAAGAGGCTGCAGTAAACCAGGGGTCTTCTGATGATCTGCCTTGACTTGCTGACAAGTCGCACACCTATTGACGAAAATGGAAATATCCCGCTTCATACCTTTCCACCAATATAACTTCTTCATATCCTGATACATCTTGGTTACGCCTGGATGAATAGAAAGTCTGGACTGATGATTCTCCCGAAGTAACTCCTGTCTCAATCCATCAACATTCGGGACACAAATCCTATTATTGATCCTCAATACACCCTTATCGTCAATCTGAGCTCCATTACCATCAAGACTACTACCTCCCACTCTACTTCGAACACTCTCCTTAATCAATCTAAGCATCTGATCTTCATCCTGTCTAGCCATAATGCGATCCACAAGAGGCGAAGAAACAACAATCTGACACAACAAAGCTTTCTTCCTACTCAAAGCATCCGCCACTACATTAGCCTTTCCCGGTGTATAGTTGATGTCGAGGTCATAAGAAGCAAGGAACTCTAACCACCTAACTTGTCTCTGATTCAAATCCTTCTGAGAGAAAATATACCTCAAAGACTGATGATCTGTGAAAAGCTCAAACTTGGTACCCAACAGATGATGTCTCCAAAGCTTCAAAGCGAAAACAACCGCAAGTAACTCTAGATCATGAGCAGCATAATTTACTTCATGAGTCTTCAACTGTCTACTAGCATAAGCAATCACTCTACCATCCTGCATCAGAACAGCTCCCAAACCTTCTCGACAAGCATCAGTGTATACCGTTAATCCCTCATCTCCATTAGGGACGGTAAGAACAGGTGCGGAAGTAAGCTTGTCTTTTAACTCATTGAATGCGGCTTCACACTTACTATTCCAAATAAACTTAGCATTCTTCCGAGTTAAAGCAGTGAGAGGTGCAGCAATCCGAGCGAAATTCTCAATGAATCTCCGGTAATAACCGGCGAGGCCCAGAAAACTACGGATATCAGTAGGAGCCTTAGGAGTTTCCCAATCCTGTACAGAATAGGGAAAAAGAAGGATAATAGAAAAGATAGAGTAAATTGAAATGAAGCAAATGAAGAGAAAGAAAGAGAACTTACATTGATCGCAGCGATCTTGACTGGATCAACTGAAACTCCATTACTAGAAACAATATGCCCGAGAAATCGGACTTCATCCTTCCAGAAATGGCATTTGGAAAATTTAGCTTTTAACTTATGCTTTCGAAGAGTCTCAAGAACAGATTTCAAATGTGACTCATGTTCTTCTTCAGACTTAGAGAATATGAGGATATCATCCACGAAGACTAGAACAAATTTATTTAGCACATCACGGAATACACGATTCATCAAGTCAACAAAGAAAGCGGGAGCATTAGTCAAACCAAAAGGCATGACTAACCATTCGAAGAATCCATTCTCAGTACGGAAAGCAGTCTTAGGAATACTTTCCTCGGCAACTCTGAGTTGGTGAAAACCTGTGGCAAGATCAAGCTGAGAGAAAACAGTAGCACCATAAAGCTGATCAAACATGTCATTGATGCGAGGCATTGGATATCTATTTTTCATAGTGATTTTGTTCAACTCCCTATAATCAACACACATCCGAAGAGAACCATCGGACTTGGTGACGAAAACCACCGCGGCTCCCCATTCAGAAAAACTAGGTCTGATCAGACCCTTGGAAGATAGGTCTTCAATTTGTTTCCTTAACTCAACCTTCTCGCGGGGTGCCATTCTTCTAGGAGGAAGAACTATAGGTCGAGCTCCAGGAATGAGGTCAATGCGGAAATCAATTTCCCGCTTGGGAGGTAAAGTAGTAACTTCACCAAATACATCCGGGTAGTGATTAACTACACGGGTCGACTGAAGATCATCAATAGAAGCATCTAGAGAAAAGATAAAGCTACCAGCATAATCATGAGGCATACGGCCCTGAATAAGCAAAGAATTTCCTCGATCATCCTTAAGAGAAACAATTCGGGATTTACACGAGATACGGGCATCGTGTCCATCAAGCCAATCACTTCCAAGCAACAAATCAAAAGCATCGAAACCAAGGATATAGAAATCGCCACTAAAACTATGATCGGAATGGAGGAGTTTCACATGTTTACAAATCTTATTAAGATTTGCGGGACCACCAATAGGATTAGAAACACAAAGAGGAACAGAAGCATACTCAGGAGAAAGGAGATGTTCAAACTTATTACACAGGTCATCAGAAATAAAACTATGCGAAGCCCCAGTATCAAATAAAATATGAACTAGATGATGAAATAAAGTAAAGGTGCCTTGAAGAGTACCTTGACCATCGCTAGGAGCAGGAGCAGGTGCAGGAGCAGGTGATGAAGCAGATGTGACAGCAAATACGCCAGATGGCCTTCCCTTCTGATATAAAGGACAGTCCTTCTTAAAATGACCCGGCTGAAGACAAACATGACAAAGATCATTCCTAGTAACCTGGGGTGGAGGAACAGCAGCAACAGACGGATTAGGGCAACTATTGGCATAGTGTCCCTTCTGGTCACATTTGAAGCAAGTAATGGAGGAAAGATCAATAGGGTGTCTCTGAGAAGGAGCAGATGCTGAAGATCCCAAGCCCGCATGCTTGATCCAATTCTTCTTCTGCTGGTGGAAGTTGGGCTTTCTCTTCTTGGAATTTGCAGAGGAAGATTGTGAGACATGAGTACCAGAAGCAGCAGGACCCTTGGAGGTAGGGTTCTCATAGCGAATAGCCATATCCATGAGCTCAGTAAATGTGCCATGAACATGTGAAATAAGGCGATCGTAGAACTCTGGGCGAGCTCCAGAAATGAACTTCTCATTCTTCTTTAGCTGAGTGTCGATAAGACCAGGACCGAATTTGGAAAGTTCATTGAACTTCCGTTCATACTCTGAGAAGGACATGGTACCCTGCTTGAGGTCCATGAATTCACGGTAAAGCTGAGATTTCCCGGCTTCGGGCATCCATTTTGCCACAAAAGCCTCCCTGAAAGAAGATACAAATCGAACTTAAGATAGATTCGAAAAGAAAGGAAATGGGGAAAAATTCAAGTTAACACAAAGGATACCTGAACTGCTCCCACGAAAGATCACCTTCGTTAGTGCGAGTCGTAACAGACTCCCACCAATCTAGGGCTGACTCTTGCAGCTGCCATGCTGCTAACTGACGCTTCTGGGCATCAGTGATCTCTAAACCAGTAAAGATTCTTTCCAAACTTCTTAGCCATTGCTGGGCTTCGATGATACTCTCTGAACCGGTGAACTTAGTGCCACCGAGCTGAGAGAATTCTTTGCAGAGAACTGTAAACTTAACGGGTGCAACAGGTGGAGGAACTGGGGCAATACCACGACCCCTACCTCTAGCATTTCCACGATTCATCCTGGAAATATCAAGAACAAATTTAGGACAAGGTACAGAGAAGACAAAGATAAATTAAGATAAAATACGATAAGGTCACTTGGGTGAATATCCTAATAACAAAATTCCTAACAAGGTAGATACGGAAAGAAGGAAGTTTAGAAAATTTCTTCTTAAAACAAGAAAACTTTATATCAAAATATTCTTTGAAAAATCATTTGAAAGATCATTTTAAAATCATTTTATACTTTGAAAATACGTTCACTCACAAGGAAATGATTCTGAGTTTGATTTCACTCATTCTAGGGTATTTCTACCCTATCTCTAATGAGTTTTTGCTCCATAGGCTAAGGTTTGCCTAAAACCTGGCTCCGATACCAACTGTAACGACCCGATATTTTGGACCATTCAAATCGACAATAATCCACACATGTCAGACTTGAATAATGCAAAATAACAGATTGTAATAAAATTTGGAGCAAATAAAATCATTCACAGAATCACAGACACAGAAATATCAGAATAACTCGCAGCGGAATTTAAAAATACCATAGTGGTTCATGAAGCCACTAAATACATAGTCTAAAATCAAATACAAAATACATAGTCTGAAACCCAATACAGTTCTGAAACAAGTACAATAGAAATCCCAATTACACAAGTCTCTAAAACGAAAGCTGAAATAAGACAACTGAAACTGAAATAGGAAGATAACTAGATAGGCAGAATCTCCAGTGATTCCAAGCTCCAGAAAAATGAATCCAAAGCTGTGAATACTCAGGCTGACCCGAGCGTAAAATAAAACATAACACTCGAGTCAGGATATACATACTTATACAATGTAAACCAACTCAAATGAACTGTAGTAAAGGTACAAGTAACTTAGAAGATGCTTGGGACCGCCCATCCTCTAAGGATCCGTTAAACTATCTACTATGTAGTAATATTCGCTATTATAATAGTGTCTACATAAGTAAAGTATAATCATATCGGAAAATAGCGTTAAGGGGATGGAGAACCTTAACGCGGTCGGATCTTAAAATCATAATCGTAGTAAAGATCGATATGGTAGGTGACACGGTACAACTAGGCAATGCCAGGGTAGATATACCAATTACGCACACGGACTGATGGATACGCATAGCAGCCACTACCGTTCCACCTCGAACAACATTCCCAAATCGGAGGATGGCCATCTAGTCAAATCACAAGTAAGAGTATAATGTCGAAGGAATGTGTCCGAGAAGAGGTGCTACCTCACTGGTCCGAGATCGCTCCTGTTTTAGCCACCTTATGCCAACTCACGGTAGTTGGGTCCACGTAATACCTTAAGGACGTCGCCACCATCCTACTTCATTCTGGAATCTCCACTGCGTACATGGTTGTCAAAGTGGTTTTCGGTATCGACAGAGAGTATGTCCATATCCGATCCCGGTCTCTTTGCCAACCAATCGTTATTATAACCTGTGGTTATAGATTTAAAACAATTTATCAAATATACTTCGAATTTAATCATTTAAAAACAAAGACATTATTCTTTTAAAAATCAAATATTAAATTTCTAAAATCTAACCTTTCGGAGTTCACTTATTCACTTAAAAACAATAACGTTAAAATTTCCAGCTTTCACGGCATTTAAGAAAATGCGACGGTAAGTTATATTTGAAAACAATTTTATTCAACAAAACAACATTTATAAACTACTATAACAATTCAGTTTTAAAACAAAAATCATATTTCAGCCTACTGCAGTCCTTAACAAGTGCTACAGTAGCCCTTTATTAGTTCAGGTTCAATTTTAGTTTCTACTACAACAGCACTTACCAAGTACTATCATAGCCTTAGTTCATTTTAGTCTTTTGGTTCACTTATACAATCCACAACACTTAACAAGTGCTACGGATTCTACCTAGTTAAAACTTATAAAATCATACATTAAAATGTTCATTTCAAACCTTTAACTAATTTTATTTCAAAAGAAATTTTACAAGTTAAAACCAAAACTTACCAATTTGCTTATTACATTCATTTCAACACTTAAACTTAAACTTCATTTTTCCACCAATTTAAAACTAAATTTCATTTTCAATTAAATTAACTTAAGTTTCCATCTTTCTTTTTTATCAAAATTTCAAAATTTAAGTTTCGTTTTAAAATCAATATTCCTCCATTTATTTATATTTATCACATAGAAAAATCATTTCTATTTTAAATAAATCATTTAAAAATTCGGTTTAAATCAAATTAAATATTATTACAATTTTTAAATTATTTAAAAATATTCAGAAAATACATAAAAATAACCACGGGTCTGTATAATATTTTCTAGCCTAATTCAAGTGATACGGATACTATATCATTTCAATCCGTAATTTACAAAGAAAAATCCGGGTTTTATCATTTCAAACCCGCAATCCCAAGTAAATAAAATTTAATTGAAAATCGTTCAGGCCTATCATTTCAGCCCATAACGACCTTCCCTTATTCTAAAGTCCGTTCGGGTATGTATCATTTCAACCCATAGTGATTCTATTCTACAGGGAACTTGTAGTGTGATTTAACAGAATAGAATAACAGAAAAATAAGAACAGATATAACAGATGATACGATATGCAGTTTTAACAATTAACATCAACTATAAATAAATCACAGGTAATTATAACATCATTTATTTATTTATTTATTTCTACACATTCAGTTGTGGTCGTTTCACAATTATATAAGTATGGATATTCGTGTGAGATTTACTCACCTCTACAGAGCTGGAGATTCAGAAAGAAAGAAGTACAATGTCAATCGAAAGCACGCGGATAGCACGATCAGTCGTTAGCGGATGCGCCAACTAGATTCAAACCAAAAGCACAATAAATAATCAACTCTAAGATTGCACGAATAACGAATTTTCAATGAAGCAAACAACGAAAAAGTAACAGGTTAAAATCGAAAGCAATAGCACTACCACTTTGAAATACCGATTATAACTTTTAAATTCGCAAAGTGACAAAACAAAAAAAAAATTCTTTTAAAACAAAAGCTAGTAGAAAATAGGCTCGACTACAAGGTCAGATGCAACAAAAATTTAAATTTAAAACGAAGTGTGGTCAGGCAAAATAACTTTGAAATAACAATGTAAAGGTGACACGAATCATGCATTCAAAACCCAGAATTGACAAAACCAATTCAATTCCTTTTTTTTCAAAACAAGCCAGAGTCAAAAATACAGCTAAGATACCTACTTCCGTAACCAAAAGCATTTTCTTTCTTTTTTTTCTTTTTTTTTTAAACAACCCAAAGTCAAGATATAATCTAAAATTTAAAACAACAAAAGAAACAGAGGTGACACCTAAACTTTCGTTCATTTTCAATTGGTAGGCTAACAGCTTCAACAACACTCGTTTTACTCCCTAGTTCAAAACAACTCAGTGGAATATATCCACATACCAAATACAAGGGCACGGTGATTATCAAAACGAAGCAAGTTTTTTTCGAAACTTCACAACTACAGGCTCGCTACAATCTCGGCAAGGGCTGGTGGAGGAGCTGGAGCCGTGGTCTCGGCTATGGCATGTCAGTGACGTGGCGGCATAGGGTAGGAGTGTGGCTGGTGTTGGGTTGGTTCGCGTGGCGGGCACGGGATGGTTTGGAGACGTGGGGATCTCGGCCTGGCGTGGGTGTCTGGGCGTGATGGTGGCTGCAGTGAGTCGTGGAGGAGGGCAGGCTGGGGTTCGGAGTTGCCTGGTCACGTGGATGGTTGGGTTCTCGGCTGGTGTTGCTCATGATGGTGGCGTGGGCTGGTGGATCTGGCGAAGGGTTCTGGGGCGAATAGGTGGGTCAGGCGAAGGGTTCTCGGTCTGGGCGAGGCGCTGGGGTAGGGTTCGGCGTGGGGATCGTGACGTGGTGGTGGCAGCGAAGGCGTGGGACGGTCTCGACTTGGAGCTGGTCTCGGGTTTGCCTGAGACGTGATGGTGGAGACGTGTGTTTGGTGGTGGTGTTACGGCGTTGGGGTGGAGGTGGTGACGAACTGGGTTTGGTCTGATTGTCTCGGCATGGGTAGGAGCAAATGGAAAGATATGGTGAAAGGCATGGGGTCGGTGATCTGGCATGGAGGAGGCGGCATAGAGAAAAGCAAGGCAGAGAAAAAGACAACGAGAAAAAAAACAAAATGAAAAAAAAAACATGCTGTTACCTTCAAGGAGATGCTCACACAAATTTTTGCAATGGAAGCGAACTGAAATTTTTGTGGGAAAAAGGAGATTTGTGAAAGTGGAAAAATATAACAGTTGTTTACTTGATTTGTATAGAGAGAAGGCAAATGGTTTGAACGGTAGAGGCAATAAATTCTATTAAATTGGCGGAACGTTTGGAAGGCAAAAGGAATAGAAAATTTCCACGTTACAAAGATTTAGGCACGAATTTTGGACAAAATTCTTTTTGAATTTCTCAATATAGGATATACGGCTGAAACTTTGCACTGCCAATGCATACAAATTCAAATGGACAGGGAAAACAAAAGGGATTATAAAACGCCCAAAGTAACGTACAATTTGTTTTATTTCTTTTATTTAATAAATTTAAAAAATGTTAACGGTTTCTTAAAAATATAATGTATCTTTTTAAACCGAATTTAAAAATAGCTATTATCATCATAAATAAAATTTGATTCTAATGTAACGTTAAGAACGGACAAAACGTAACGAAATGTAACGCTTAAATTTTCGTTTCACACAAATTACTACACTTTATTTTTAAATCAATATTTCGAAATGTTTTGTTTTTAAATAAAAAAATTTCGTTTAAAATATCGGGCTGTTACAAAAAGCGAGGGGCTTGGCCTATATTTATTGGCACCCGAATTAATTCTGTAGGGTAGATTATTATTTAATAAATCCGAACCATTGGGCTGATGTCAAGATTACCACCGGCCCTAACCAACCGATTGACCGCCTTTAGCAACCGGTCGATCGATATCAGTCGACCGACTATATCGAGCGGTCGATCGGTAGGTTCAATGATTAATTCCTCATTGTTATTAACATTAACTTATTATTAATATTTATTACCTTCTTTCCCTTTGAATTATTTTAGATTTGAAGTCTTCAAATATCGATAACTTATTCGTTTGAACTCTGATTGCCTCCAAGTTAAATGACTTGGTACCATGTACACCTGTTTCTCTATAAATACAAGCCATAATGTAAACCAAAACAAGATCCTCTCCCTGCCCTTTTTTCTTAACTTTGGATTTGGGACCCTATTGCTCTTCACTATCTTCCCTCCTCACAACAGCCACCAAGGTAGTTGCTCTTGACAATTCTAGGCCTTAGAACTTGTCAACCTCTTTTACTTGTGAATCTAATACCATGTGATCTCATACGAACTCTTTAGATCCATAATCAGTAATGCTATAAAGTGGACGTAGGCTAGAGATTTCCAAACCACTATAAAAATCTTTTGTCTCTGTTTTATTTTAATTATATTTCTACTGTTATTTGCTAGATCTAGGTCTCACAGGTTCCTTATTGCTTATTCTTGGGTGTTGATCCATTTTTGGCATCAACATTTTAGTCCTTTCACAAAGAAAACTAAATCCAGGCTTAGATCTAGCTTTCCGTTATGGATTTGGAAAGATCCAATAGTTAGATTTGGAAAACTTGCTTGAAGAAATGCTAACAAAAAGTCATGGCACCAAGAAGATCTAATAGATACTCAGGAGCTGTGGCTGGTGGTGATGAAGGGAATGCTCAACAAACTGAAGTAAACAATCAACTGGAAATTCCGGGATCCTCTACTCAACAGGAAGTTGTCACTAGAGGGAGCTTAATACAATAATCCATGAACTCAACCAGAATATGGTGGATAGCCAAAAGGCTCTCATGGACAAGATGGATGCTTTGCTCAGTCTTCAACACTGAACTACTAGGAGTTGGAAGAGAAAATTCTCCTGTAATAAAACAAGCAAACTCTTAAGTTTTTGGCTTAAACATGAGAGGTGGAAAGCAAAAGCAAATGGAAGCAACTGCCAAAGTTGCAAGAGCTAATATGGGAGGAAGTAGGAGTGCTTCCGGGTAAGAAAACAACTCGGTATTGAGCCAAAAGAACTCACTATCGACCCAAATATCCTACTTGATGATGCTCAGGAGGGAGATGCATTGTTAGTTTTTTCCTCTGATGACGACATGCATTGGATGATGGTGATGATGGGTTGAATACTGGTGTTAATGGAAAAAACACTGGAACTGGAGTTCAAACTGCTATGGCAAAGACCAACCAAATGCCAATGGAACTTTGCAGGAGTGGTTCTCCCAAAGAATGGTAGACTACAGCCAGCAAGCCAAGATCGTTTGTGGAGCCAAACATTCAATGCCACCTCCTAGATCGACCTGTAGATTACTGTGTCAACAAGGAGTACATCACTGAGATGGTCAAATGGTTGGTGGAGGAGAATAGAGGTAGGAAAGATGAAGATTAGGATTTTGCGTCAAGCCAAACTTCATTTACTCGGAATGTCCTGAGAAAAGAATATCCTCGGAAGTTCACCATGCCGATAATGCTATTTTACAATGGAACTACTGATCCTAGACAACACTTACTAAAATACGAATGGTATATGGATGAGGCAAGAGCTACGAATGTTGTTCGCTGTAGATGTTTTCCCATTTTCTTAGAAGGAGTCACTTCTACGTGGTTCACTAGACTCGCACCGAAGTCCATATGTACCTTTGATAAATTGGCAAAGAAGTTTCTAGAGTAGTTCAGGCTCCACATGGCATGACCAAAAGACTTCATGTCATTATCAGGCTTGTCATAAGCGCCCAAAGAATCACCAAAGGGTTTCTTGAACCGATTCAATATCACATTTATGGAAGTAGCAATTCGAAGGAAGATCTTGTGTTTATGGCATTGGTCCAGGGCATTCACTGTGAGAAATACGGATTACGGATCTTAAGGCTAGTATAAACACTAGAGGGGGGTGAATAGTGTTTTAAGGAATTACTAATTCTTTTCGAGTTTATACTAATTTGAACACAAATGTATACAATATTCAGACACATATATGATCACAGATTCAAACACAGATGCAAATATAAAGTAAAAGCAGTAAAGGAAAGAACACACCAGATTTTATACTGGTCCGGAGTTACCCTACATCCGGTCCCGCACACAAGTACGGATTTCCTTTCAAAAGCAATCTTTACAATTACAACCCTCAATTTCAAGGCCACGAGGTACACCACTCCAGATTCACAATCCTCTGGGTAGAGATACTTGATTTCCCGGGCAACAAGTTCACCCAATTGATTTCCTAGGCTACAATCACACCTTTTCTCACTTGATTGATTTCCAAGGCTACAATCACACCTTTTCTTACTTGATTGATTACAAAGAAGCCTATAACTCTGAATAGCACTGGGATCTTGTTGAGATAGTGATAGAGAATCAAACCAGAAATGATCTAGTTAAATTCAATGGTGATTTTGGCAAAGTAATGGTAAGAATATATATAAAGAAATGTGGAAGAAGAAGAGGAGTGAAAACCAGAAAATTATTGTTTAAAATTCGTTGAAAACACCCCCTATTTATAGAAGAACAACAGCCATGTCTATTCGTGAAAGGTTATGGCGAATAGACACTTCTTTTGAAATTCAAAATTTTGAAACCAACTGCCACTATCTCGACATGGGTATCTTGGGTATGTCGACATCCCAAAGGAAATTTTGGTGATTTGTTTTTCTTTGAAAATTACTTCTATCTTATATTAAAACTATTTTAAACTTTATAAATATACATAACTATAGTTAAAATACATAAGTAAATATAGAGAATAATATATATAAAAGTTTACTATAATTTTATATTTAAATCTAAGTATAAATATTAAATTTATTATTAAAGATAGTTTAAAACAAACTAAGTTTAAAACAAGAGTTTATTTTAAAACAAAACCAAAGAATATTTTAAGGCTAAAACATCTTTTTGAAAATCATTTGAAAAGATAATTTTAAAGGCTAAAACATTTTGAAAAGCAGTTTTGAAAATCATTTTAAAGTACTTTTGCAAGCTTCTTCCTGCAGAATATCTCATCACATCAGGACTCGAGAACTTTTACAAAACCAGGATGTTCGTGGGTTTGTAAGCCACTTGTCGTAGGTTTGTAAGCTACCTGTCGTGGGTTTGTAAGCCACTAAAAAGGTAGAAATGGGTTCCATCCCAAATGAAATATGGAGTGAAGATTTCAGTGCTATTATGAAGTTTTAACATAATTCTAGACTCAATACTTATCTTGTATTATTTGATAATCTTGTTATTCTTGATATTCTTGATACTCATAAGTCTTCAATCTTGATACCTTGAATCTCTATACTGTACAGTCTTCATTCTTGATACCTGCATGGTTAAATCCTGCATATACATATATATCTAAACTATAATGTTAGTATTTATATTTTATAATCTTATTCTAAGGTTGTTGTCATCAAAACCATCATCTCAAGGACTAACATTCACCTGGACATGAATTTTGGTAGGTGGCTGAAGATAAAACAACCAACTACCATAGAGGAATTCCATCGAATAGCGAATTAGTTTCTACACTTGAAGGAAACGAGCATGGCCTCGGGGAATGCCAATGATAGATAGTTGGAGGAAGAAATCCAGAGCAACATCGCAATAAATGATGGAAACCCCTGTAACTAAAAGAAGAGAAATCAAAACTATGGTAACAGGTGTAATGCGAATGCAAAGCGTCTAAAGAACTTTGAATTGGAAGACTACATGCCTTTGAACAATATGCTGGAAAATACATCTCTTGACACATAGGCAATCATGTAGTATAAGAAACCGCTCAAGAGGGAAGCGATCGATCAACAAAAGCAATCTGGAAAGTACTACAGATTCCATAAAACTCATGGGCATGATGCCAATGAATATCGACGCCTAAAGAATTTGATTGAGGAACCGATAATGAAAAACAAGCTTAAGTAGTATGTTAAGGAACTGTGGAGAAACGGAGAAGCTACAAGACCCCATGGTCCACCCGCTCAAGCAAAACTCCCTAGACCCGACGGAGATGTGCCCAGGCAAACTAGCAAAAGGTTACTCATCAAGTAACAATCAAGCTAGTTGGTTATGTAGGAATGAAGTCATAACCTAAACTGATGTTGTTTCATTCGTACTTATTTAGTTTCCTTTCACAAATAAGCCATCTGTGGACACTAGTGGCATTGCAAATAGGCAAGATTTGTCATTTATTCTACTCATTAATAAAATCTGTTTCTTGAACCAATGGCACCATGTTATTGCAAGAAAAACTCTCACACCACGCAACCGACAGCATAGCTGAGAAAACATTCCTCTACCCTCAAATGATGGATGGGGATTGTAAACTCACTAAGCCGGATCGACGGGTCGTATCGATCCCCAACCTTTTAAGGACTAACTTTGTCCCAAGACTGGCAACGTCAGGAAGGCCAAAACCATCGGATCGATTGGTCGGATCGATCCTTAACCTTCCAAGGATTGACATTGTCCCAAGATTGGCAATGTTGGGAAGGTCAAAATCATTGGATCAACGAGTTGTATCGATCCTCAACCTTCTGAGAACAGGCGTTGCTCCGACAACATCAGGAAGGTCCAAACCGTAGAGTCGACTGGGAAAATTGACTCAAACTGCCGGATCGACGAGGAAAAGCGATCCTAACCTTCTGAGATCCGGTATCGATCTGACAATGTCTGGAAGGTCCAAACCTTCGAGTCATCAGGGAAAATAGTTTCAAATTGTCAAGTCGGTGGAAAAATCGACTCTAATTGCCGGATCGATGAGGAAAGTCGATCCCAACCTTCTAAGAACCAATGTTGCTCTGAAACGTCAAGAAGGACCAAACCGCCAAGTCGATGGGGAAAATCGACTCAAACCACTGGATTGACGAGGAAAATCGATCCCTACCTTACAAGAACCAGCATTGCTTTAGCAATGTTGGTAAGGCCTAGAACTACCAAGTCAACAAAGAAATTGACTCAAATATCTCTGAACTTGACATCGCCCGTAGATAGGCAATAAAAAAGGAATTAGGCAAAGCCCAAAGATACAACATCAAGGAAAAATCTATGGACTTTAGTCGTTCATGTACAAGTTTCTAGAGATAGATACTGGTAGACGACCAGGATCTCAACGCTGAATATGGAAGAAATCGTTATGACAGAAGATGACGATGACGCATCTTTACGATACGTACATCCAAATGACATTTGTTGATGATGTCAACTCGCAAGAATTCATAATGCAACTAAGAAATTTGTGACATTAAAAATATAATGCTTGGAATCAAGCAGCAAATGTCATTAGTTCCCAAAAATAGGAACTAAAGTGCAAACTAGACTATGGGCTATCGAATGAGGTCCTCAGGACATCTAGTCTCTCGTTGATGCCTGAAATCTAACATATATCCCTATGGATTGGGGCATATCTGTAGTCACTAGGTCGAAAAGAACTCGACGAAGCCCAATTGGGAATAGCAGTAGAATTGGCTAAAATTGCAAAACATGTTACGCCAAATTGAGTATTTTGGTTGATAAAAAGAGAGCTAAGCAAGGAATATACTAAAGCAATTGCAGGAATATTATTTACATGCATAGAGTTGCAGTAAATAAACATATTACACAGAGACAGAAGTATATAATACAGAAAATTGTAGTATAAGCAATCATGTTATATACACAAGTAGTCAAGTTAAACATGCACAATACATAAAATGCGGAAAAATACACAAAAGAGAGATTACAAAGGAAAAGCTAATCTTTCATTACTTATAATCATTTTATGTGTAGAAAAACAACGGGGGTCGTACCTGCACAATCTCGGCCTATTTAAAGCAAAAGAACAAAAATACTAACTCGGTCACTGTAACAACACAAAAAATGACTCGGTTACCCTGTCCTGCTAGGCCTTCTGCTTCTTTCTGCGTCGGCTGCCTTTGCCGGTCTTACCCAGATAGGTCCTGATTTTTTTCCGCCCTTTGGGTTCCTCACCAGGGGAAGTGCTGCCTTTTTATACGGGCAGACTCTTCACCAGCAGTAACCTCCCTGGACTTGATGGCACGGTCATCAATGTGCTTCGGTGGCCTAATACTGAAAGTGGGAACTTTTGATGGGAGCTTGTTAGTTTTGAAGATGTAGGCTTGGTGATTCTAGGTTTTTTCTTTACCTAAATCTTCTCTATGTCCTTCCTCAACCTCTCTGCTATTGTTTTGTGCTCGGTCGTGTTGGAAGCACCCATAATAAAAATGTCCTCCTTCTTAGAGATAGAAATGTCCTCCAAGCTCTCTAAAGCGACTATCTTCTTAGAATCGGGACCCAAGACGGAACTGGAAATAGGAGCAGATGCAGAAAACCCCACAGAGATGGTGGTTGACACATTAAAGATCGCTTGGGTCCGTGAACCATGCATAGCTAGAGGCGGAGGAGGCAATTGAGGTTGACCTACAAGTTGGAAAACAGAGCGATAAAGTTTAATGACGGATTCTCATGCGAGTTGAAGATTCTTCAAGGCATGAGAAATAAGAGAGATACATATAGTAGGATTTCATTAGTACATAATGAATTCACCTTCTTCAGTCCCAAGGTCCCCAAGCTAGACCACGATTGGAGGAATGTATTACTTGTGAGGAGTACTCATTATTTGAAGCTGGAATAACACGAATAGTTGCAGAGCTAACTCGCATAAAACTAGGTCTCAAGATTTTGAAGTGGATATTTCGTCCTGATCCAAAGAGCTCGGGCCAGCAAGAGCTTTGGCAGCATCGGCAGCAACCGCATCGGCAACATCTTTAGCTAGGATAGCCTTTAAAAAAGGAGCTTTGGTGTCTTTAGCATCGAGATAAGTTGCCATCAGTTCTTCTTTGGAGCGACTATCTCCGGCTTGCGCAGTTCTGTGTAACACTTCTTCCTAAGCACCTACAAGTGCCTCAGGATAGTCATTGCCCAGCCATTTTAGATTCTTAAACATGATTACATTAGTGTTAAAATACAAATTTTTAGCATCAAGCTTGGTCAAGATCTTGGTCTTTTAATCTTGAAGCCATTTAAGCTTCTGCTCGAAAATTGCAAGTTCAAGACCGACGACATCTTTATCCGTGGACAACTACTCATTTTCAATGGGTTCAGAACTACCCTCGATATAGCTTGGTCCCGAGCCCAGATAATTTCATCTTTTTGAGTAAGTGCTTGTGCCATTCCATTGGCTTATTTCTTGAACCCAGCGCCCTCAGTAAGAGCAACTTTCAGCTCATTTCATTTTGGCACAGGTGTGGGCAAGCTTTAGTTCATCCATCAGCTTATCTGTGCTCTCCTTCTACTTCAGAATGAGGTCCCTCTCTCTAGTAACCTTAATCAAATTATCCTCCCTCTCTTTCATCATCCGCTCAAAAGCATCTCTTTCATATTCGAAGGGTTGAATATTGGTGTAGTTGGTCTTATTTACCTCAGAAAGAGTGGTGCAAAGTTTCTTCCACTTATACCTTTCGTCGTTGCCCTACTCGACAGTCCTTACATTTTGCATCACCACTTCTTTTGGCATGTCAGAGTTGTCTTGGTCGAACATGATGCCATTTAAAAAGAGATGTGAGAATGCAGCTTGCAAGTGTTGAGGACCGGAAGGAAGAATGAATGAATGAGTAGAGACTCCTTTAAGAGTAGGCAGAACTATTGATATCATAGCTTGAAAGGTCGGAATTTGTTGAGTTAAAGAAGTTTGAGCCTATGTATGAGGCCGAAATTTGGCAGAAATAAGCCCATGGTGCTCAGAGTAATCTCTTAAGCACTAAGAAGGTTTGGGAGATAGCTCCATATCAGCTTCCCTCTTCCTTCTCTCCTTCTCCCTCTCCCTATCCATCTCTTTATCAGCCTTGTTAGCTTCATTGTACTCACGGTCTTTCCTTCTTCCCCTCTCTTCCTTGGACTCATAGCGGCAAGGCGGACGAGGATTGCGAATTTGGACTCTGTGCGCACTAGCATGGCAGGAAAGTTCTCATAATAACTACAACCCATGGAACCTGAAACAAGGAAGTAAACAATATTAATATTGGAATTCCGAAGAAAAATTCAATGCAAGAATGAGTGTCCGTGATCCTAGCGAAGTGTGTGGTGCCAATGACACCTTAAATACTCTACCAACCATATTGTCAAGGAATTAAAGTGGGGGTCTCTCCACCTTCTCTTACAGAACCCAATGGTGAAAGAGAGAATTCTAAACTGACATCCCCCAAAATGTCCCTAACAGTGAAGTTGATCTCACCAATGTCACTTAAACCAACGAAGATGTCGCTAATGGAGCGGGATCGGGGCGTAATCTCTACTGAAGGCAAGGTAGATTAATCCCTAGCTATTTTGGAATTTCAACAGCAATTTGTTCCTGACAAGGCGAGCTAGGAAGATTAAGACTCATCTTGGGCAATTCATCGAACGATTTGTCCCTATCTTTGCTGGTGCATAGTCCTTATCGCTATCACTGGCATCCACTTCTTCCTCGACCACTTCTTTTCCTTCTTTCCTTGTAAATCCCTTGTCTTCTTATGGGATCAGAGACATCCTCATGCCTTCATCTCGACCGCTTGGAATATTGGTTTCGATAGGTCCTATAGGCTCTCTCATCATGGGGTCCTCTTCACATATTGCACCGGAAGCACCTGCAACTTCCCTTTGAACATTCTCACTGAAGCTACGAGTAAGGGTAGAAGAACGGGTATGAGCGTGGAGCCACTTTGCACTAGAGACTCAATGATGGATCTGTTATGGAGAAACCACATCACCAAAGACTGTCATTCGTTAGAAGGAATGCGACAGTGCATTGATTGAATATAACCGCCTTTAGAGCATTGAATGTTATCTCGTGCTCCTCTCTATTGTCATGAGCTGGGATCCATGCAAGGAAACACACATCAAGTTAGAAACTTAGGAATTTTGTCATAAGAGAAGTTGGGGGAAAGAGACGTACATCCAGGTAGCCAGAGCCGATTAAAAACGTGTGGGCTTCGCACGAAGAATTATTTATTGTTGAAGATAGAGTGCTTGTTATGGAGTTTTTAAATTACTTTACATCCCTTCCAGGCCTTCATTATCAGATAGGATGGGGAATCCCACCTTTTCTTGAATTGCAGAAGATAAGCTAGCTCATCGAATCTCGAAGGCTGGTTGAATTTATTCATAAAGAGAATGTACGATGAATTTAGAAGAGAATAGCCATTTGGGTTGACTTTCAATGGAGCTAGACCAAGTTCTTGCAGCACCATCATTAGAAAAGGATTGAATGGGGGGACGACACCGCCCAGGCATATATACCAATTGCAAGTTGTGAAGTCGAGCAAGGGATTATGAGCGAATTCAGCCCTTGTCGATAGATGGACATCATCCTCATGGATGTCATATTGGAGACATATGTTTCAGAGTGACCTGGTGGATAGGATAGAAGGCACCTACTCCGGCAGGTTGTTCAAGATTCTCAATCCCGGAGACAGCTGAACAATAACCGGCTCAATTGAAATTATTTGGCTTTGGGATTCAAAAGTTTCAGGATGGCTTGACTCGACAGGGATAGAAAGCGAAGCCTGAGCTATAGAAAACCCAACTTCGGGAGGAGTGGACGTTCTTTCACTAGAATTAAGATGAGTTGACCAACGAGTCATTTTAAAAAATAAAACTAGACGTTCAACATAGCCAGGTATGTTTTATTTTGGAAAAATATACCCATGTGACTAGCACCCGGAATCCAAAGGATGCTGATATGGTTGACCAATCGGATTCTGAGCATTGATGGGGGCAAGTGTAGTATGTTAATTTATGCAGTGTGAGTCTAGTGTCCTGTACACCACGAACAGACTATCCTGTGTAGATAGCTTGCTCGTGCTAGAAGAACGAGCTGCGTGGTATTTTGAAATTATATTTCAGAACTTATCTGTTATCAATGAGTAATTTATAATGGAGCACCTGTCTGGAGCGGCATGAAATTTTTTTTTTCAGGACAACTTAAAGTGTAGAAATGGGAAAAGTGGTGCAATAGGATCATCCGCTACGTCTGATTTTGGAATAAATTGTCGCATTGGAATTCAAACGGCGATAGAGACTTACCAAATTATCGAAGAGAGATAGTTGAATCCGAAGAACATGACATGTCTCCAGAAACACGTGCATTTGACGGAGGCGAAACTTAGCTTCACCACCGATCAAACACAATCCAAAATTCAACCATCTCCCTTCGAATTCCAGTTAACCAAATCTAATATCCATCACTATCCTTGCCATGACAAGATCAATCGCTGCCGACCACAAAATTCAAGTTGACTTGAAGCTAGGGTTTTAATTGGGTCCAAGTAAACTAAGCACGAGATCAATTGGTGGTGGGTGCTTTTAGGTGGCAGCGGTAAGTAGGCGATGATGACGGTAGAGTTGGAAATTCGTCGATGGCGCGGATTTGAATCATATCGGAGGCAGGTGGATCCCTGAAAGCCAAATAGTTTAGGTGGAAGACTTAAACAACTCGGCAGCTAAGTCAAGGACAATATGAGAAGTAAACTTAAAAGATTTCTAAGTGTGCAAAGATATGGGTTGAGGGGAAACCCAAATAACTCGGTACCTTGTTAAACAACTCAGCCTCAAGTTTTTTTCCTCCCCCAATATCATCTTGAAACCATTGCAGAAATAGGTGTGCCAACCTAAAGCATGGAATAGTCTTCAGAGTGCAGATTACATCACCAAGAAATGGAATTCCAACTACAACTAAGTTGAATAGTTAAAGGGAAATCAACCAAGTGAAAGCAACGTCTTGAGATGGCATTAGAACGATCAACCAAAATTCATAGGATAGCAGTTCATGACTTATTTTGATCTAGAGCATGCTTTGTTTTCAGCTAAAAGCATACTCTAGGAAGCAAGTGTTAACCAGATTTTCAACCAGGCAGAAGTCAATGGAAGTTAGAACATCAAGACGAACACGAAATGACTTGAAATCTTGAAGTCGCACTTAGATGAAGCATAGAGACCACTGGGGAAATTTTAACCGAAATGGATCTAAGGAAAAATCTCGACATTGAGTTATTTGGCTCGGTACCGATGCATTTTCCTCTCTCCAATCACCTTCTAACCATCATACATGTCATGCATTACTCTATCTAATCGTGATAAGTGGTTTTCCTAGAGTTTGAATGACCAATTCTAAAGTTGATGAGAAGAAAACCAAAAAAGTAGGATAAATCAAATGATTATGGAGTAATCACTTGTAACGGTCGGCTTTTTCGACCCCCAAATGTCAATACCAATACATCCACGGTATTCACATGCCGAGCACCCAAGTGCTGAAAAGATTGAACGTTAGGGTAAAAAAAGAAAATGAAATGGAACAAGAAAGAAGAACACAATATCATTATCTCACATGCAGAACAATAACCATATAATATCTCAAAAGGTCTTTACCAAAAAGAAAACTTTGATAGACAGTACAACAATCAAAGTAAACTAACCTATCATCAGCCTTGATTGTTATAACAGCATGTCCTTACAATGCTGATAGATATGAAACAAGTAATACGGGGGAAAATAAATATGGCAGGAAATCATCCAGCTCCTCTCCAAGAGCTCCAATTAACCACAACTAATCTGAAAACATACTTGAGCTGACTGGACCATTATAATAAAATCACACACGGATCAGTCTAGTAAACCACCATGATAAACTCAAATCATATGGATTGCTATATTTGTAAAACCATTCAAAATAAGGGTATCTCGTAAGACCACGCCGCCAATAAACACGGATGGGCTTTTACCTTATGATAACCAAACCATTTCTATTATAAAATTCAGTGCTAATATAATAATGTCTAAGGTGTGAAATATAAATAATCACATAGCTATGATGCATGCGAGTGTACATCACAATAATAATAGGTATACCATCATAACCGCTAAGGCGCGTTTGCTAATTGTTTAGGATTCCATGGAGGTGCCCTTAGTATTTCGAGAACGGTCCCCCTACACAGGGATCAGAGATATCCTTTCGAGCATCATATATCTCTACATAAAATATACTATAGGAAAACATAGCTGGTCCCCACCCGAACACATGGCACCGAGTCACATCACTCCTGCATGCATATCCGTAAGTAACACTAGAATGGAGTGCCTACACCCTTTAAGTTTGCTAAACCCCATAGGTTACGTCTCCTATCTCTAGTTTCTATCATTATCGATAGTGAAGTCATGTTTAACATCTCAGCACACGAGTCACAACTTGAATAAATATTCCACATGAGCTCTAACTCGAGTAGATCTCGGAACCACACATGGATTTCCATATCTCAACAGATCTCATAATCATACATGGATTCCCATATCCTGAATAAATCACGAATAATTACATGTGTTCGAGCATCCCAAATAGATCTCAAATCTCCATATAAATTCCAGTATCCCGAACCAATCATGAACCTCTTAAAAAACATAGAACATGTATATGGTTTGGAGTAGTTATGGTTTTAGGTCATCTCATATAAGTACACTCCTGTGCTTACTGGGTGCTCCAAAAACCAATAAAAGGATTTTCGACAAAATCAACTCTGGTTCTAGGGAAAATAAACAGACAATACATAAGAGTAGAGATCACCTCCTAATCGTTTAAGCAAACAGATTTCCTTATCATTTGTCCCAGAAGAGCAAAATGAGTTTATATGTACAGTATAGCATCACCGAAGATAACTATACCATATAATTCTCGTGTTTCTTCTAAATATTTCCAGAGTTATATTTAGTCAATTTCAATAACAATGGGAACAATCGTATATAGGAAACTAAGTCCGGTATAGTATCCATAAATAAGTAACACATAAAGCATTATTGAAACACATAAGCACGATGAAGTCGTATAAACAACTTCCAATCCCTTTTTTAACGTTTATTAATTAAAAACCTCTTTTATTAGTAAAACTCACTTTTACTCAATAAACTCATTATAAATGTAACTTTATTTATTAATTAAACTTCACTATTTTATTATAACTTCCATATTAATTTCTACATGTTCAATACTCTCAAAATTATTCATATACTTATTTCAACCGTATAAGTATATTCACAAATCAATTCAAAAGATCTTAAGACAAATGTTACTCAAACATTGTCACCACGAACCCAAAACAATTTCACTTATGATTATGTTTAAAACTTTCTTTTTAATGATCTGTTTATATTCATAAGTATAATCAAAATGGGCTAAAGACGAATGTTATTAACACATTATCATAACAAACCCAATACTAATTCATACTATTTATTCTCTTTAAAATTCCATTATTAAAGATCTAAGTATTTTCCCAAAATCATTTAACAATATTTTACCTCTTTAAAATATTAACCAAGGGTTTAAAAACAAATGTTACTAAAACATTCTTTACAACAAGCCCAAAACACTTCACTTAATCGTCATCTTTAAAACTCCCTTTTAACGATCTAATTACTTTTTCAAAGTATAGTTAGATGGGTTAAAACAAATGTTACCTAAACATCATCACTATAAATACAAACTCACTTTTATACTTGCCATTAGCTTTGAAAATTCATTTAGCTCTAAGTACATCTTCACTTATTTAACAAGGTAATATACCTTTTTAATCAATTTACAAAACCATCCATTATAACATAAATGTTATAATTTAAAAACTCCTTTATATTCTTTTATAAATACTAAATTTACTTTTTAAAACATCTAGATATACTAAAATACTTTTAAAATATACACACATACACACGCATATACTAATTTATTTACAATAATAAGATATTTAATAAAATACTATAAACAATTTGAAAGATAGTATAATATAAAAGCCTTTTATTTCTTAAATAAAATCTTTAAGAAATTTTATAAAACTATATATATGCTAAAAATATACTTTTAAAATACTTATACTATATTTTAAAACATTTATTTAAAAACCATAAAAATTTGCTTTACAATTTAAAACCATTATTTTAAAAATCCATTAATGATTATTAGTAATATATTTAAACCTTGTTATTTTTCGGTAATAAGTACACTCATAGTACTTATTGAAAATACAAAGAAGCCCAAGGATGTCTTCAAAGTTAACTTTAAAATCGTCGATCACTACAATTTCAAAGTGCATCCATAGCGACATTTTCGCTTCTAACATTTACAACTTCCAATTCTAGTTTCCACAAATGTCCAAACCAATTCCTCAATGTCAAACACACCAAAACATGTATAGCCAAATATATATACACATATATTTCCATAATATATCACAATTTATTCAATTTAACATATATCAAATATAAGGGATTTCAAAGCACGTTTATAACGACTATATCTTCGAACATTCGCGACATCGCTTCCAACTAAATCAAATAGCAAGATCGAACATGTAAGCAAGTAGTCTAGACCATGATACATGTTCTAAATGATTACAAGGGAGATTATACTATATAATAATGTTGTCACTTGTTTTACAAAACAAGGTGGGGGTTCAGAAGCAATAACTTCCATTGTTCATTGTACTATTTATATTTTAATACAACAATTATACACACACCAATATACATATAATTGGTGACTGAACTCACGAAAGCCCATATCAATTCTTAACGTAGAAAATCTTGGTATGAGTGTAACGGTGAAAAAGGCATCTCGATTGGACATCGCATGCAAAAGTTACGAGTTTTACAAGGATTTGAATTATAAAATATATTTAATTAACTAAAAACTTAATTAATTTTATACATCGCTTTGTTGTTTTATTTGCTTGAATGGATGTAATGGCAAATTGTATAATTGCCAAGTATTAGAATCTAATCAACCAATAGGACATCTTCATATGTCGCTCTTGGAATATTTTGTAATAATTATATTTTCTCTGAATGGGAGATCAAATAGGATTATGTAACGAATGTGAAATCTTATTTGTGAAATGAAATATAAAAGCTTATTACTAAATTTTGTTTGAAAAGTTTCATATTCATGTGCTTCTGATATTATTGATATGATTGACATAGCCGCATTTGTCACTGGAAATTAATATTATGGATGACTGTAGCATCCGTAGCACTTAGTTTCGGGAATTAAAATAGAGGATGTTACAGTTTGGTATCAGAGCGTATGTTTATGTAAAATTTAAATGATTAAAAGAGTTTTGAAAACATAATCCAACGAATAAGAGAAGAAGATTGGGGTATAGGATAACGCTATAGTAATGTAATTGTGTTTGCTATATATAAGTATGTATTCTCCACTCTCTCTTAAACTATTCTTCTGCATCTTATTAAGGCTCGTATGTAGATTACGAGAAAGCAAGATATGGAAGCGGGAAATGGAATAGTGAATCTAGATGGGGGAAGTAATACAACCATTTGAAATGTTTGACCCACTACTAGAAGGAACCAAGGTCGACAGACAAATGCTAACCAAAATGAAAATGCCAATGTTGGTGCTGGAACCCAACCAATAGATATTGGGACTATGTATCAATTCTTTGTCAATATGATGCAGGGTAGAGCCACTGCTAGTTTGGCTAGAGGGAATTTTGCTAATGTGGGAGGAGCTAATCCCGTGGTGCCAGTTGGCAATAACTATGCCAAGTTGAACAGTGATTATACTATTTTTGGAGGAAAGTCTTTTCTTGGAACTGGGAATGCTACTAAAGTAGAGAATTGGCTATTGCACTATGAGAGTATTGATCTAGCATTGAACGATGAACATAAAAGGAGATTGGCTTATAGGCAGTTGTAAGGAGCAGTATTGTACTGGTGGAACGGGGTAACCATAGGTGTACCAGAAGATGAATTGGTTTGGGCAGAATCTCGTAGGAGATCCGAGAAGTGGTTCTTATCTAAGTAGCAAACTCAACCTTGCTTAGGAGATTTGCTGATTTGGTACAAGGAGAAATGTCTGCACTGAAGTATGCTACTAAGTTTGATGAGTTGTTCAGGTATGGATTTGCCACCAATGATGTTGTGATCAAGAGGAATGAGAAGTTTACCGCGAGGTTAAGGTCGGAGATTGCTAAGGTGACTATGCCACATCTCAGGGATCCATCAAATGTAGTGGTGGAGATGGTAATATGGAATGAAGAAATGTTTTCGACTGTTGGGAAGGATATGCCATGGGAAACCTAGAGTTCTCAGAGTAAGAAGAGAAAGTTCTTCAAGGGGAAGGAAGTTTAGAAGGGTGGAGCTCCCAAGAAAGGGAAAGCTGATGTTATTTTTTACAAGTGTGATAAAAAGGGACACTATGCTAATGAGTGTCGATTTTGTGATGGCAAGACGATTGTGGGGAAGAAAAGTGAGAAGTGCTTCAACTGCGACCAGTTGGGGCATTATAAGAATAAACGCCCAGAAGCGCCTAAAGCAGGAAAAGGGAAGGTCTTTGCTTTGGAGCCATCATCATCTAGGCCAACAGCAGAAGAGAAGGGAAATGCTATGATGGGAGGTACGCTTTTGATTCATAGCTTACTTGTTAGAGTATTATTTGATATTGGTGCTTCACATTCTTTTCTCTCTCTGTGTTTGGTAGATAGGTTAGATTTAGAACCATCATACCTTGTTCCTTTCTTAAAGGTCGTGAATCCAATAGGAGGGCATGCAACTCTTGGGATGAAATGTGACCTTGTTGAAGTTGAGTTGTTAGGTCATAATTTTGCCTATAGTTTAATTGTGTTTGATTTTGTGGGCATTGGGATTATTTTAGATATGGATTGGTTGGGCAAATATTATGTTAGGATATTTTGCCAAGATAGGAAAATATCATTAAGACGGCTTAATAACAGTGACTGAATTATATACTCAGTTGAGAATTCGAGTTCATAAGTTTATGCTTTATTGGGTGCAACAGAGGTGGAAGATGAGATAAGTCAGATTTTGGTTGTAGGAGAATTCACAGATGCTTTTGAGCCAGTGATAGGCCTACCATCAAAATGAGCTATCGAGTTTTGAATAGATCTTGAACCTGGAGCTGAACCCGTAAGTAGACCACCTAGAAGAATGACACCTACTGAGATGAAGGAGTTAAAGGTGCAGCTAGTGGACTTAGAAGGAAATAATTTTATTAGACAAAGCAGTCTGCCTCAGGGAGCGACCGTAGTGTTAGTAAAGAAATCGGACGGTTTGTTGACGTTTTTTCGATTATCGTATGTTAAACGAGAAATAGATAAAGAATCATTATCCTTTGCTGAGGATTAATGATTTATTTGATCAATTAAGTGGAGCCAAAGTATTTTACCAATTGGATTTGGCGATACGGTTCCATCAACTGAGGGTGGTAGAGGACATTATTCCTTTAACAGTGTTTCAAACAAGATATGGTTCGTACGAGTGGTTAGTAATGCCATTCGCATTGACTATTGCATCTGCTTTCTTTGTGGACTTGATGAATCGAATTTTATGAGAGAACTTGGATAGGTTCATGTTGTTGTTCACTGATTACGTTCTAAGGATGAAAGAGATCATGTGGTTCTTCTTCGAATAGTGCTTGAGACGTTGAGGCAGCATCAACTAAAAGCGAAGTTTCTGAAGTGTCGTTTTAGGAAAGATGTAATATCCCGGAAATTTTAACAATATCAATTTAATAATCTGTTAAATAATTAAATTGATATGGATAATCTTTGATAATAAGATTTGAATTTAATTTAATAATCTGATTAAATAAGTATTTATTTGTAATTTTATCTTTTAAAAAGTTAATAAGATATTTTCTATTTGAATATATATATATTTATTTGTATATATTGTAAATAGAAGCTTTGGTAAATTGGAAATTTATATTTAATTTAATCTGGACTTTTCAAAGATATTTAAATAAGTAATTTTATAGTTTTAAAATACTTTAAGAAAATATTTAATTGGTTTAAGATATTTTTTACTTAAGCTTAAATATAAATAAGATTTACAAAAATTGGTTTGTTTTATTTCTTTTAAATATTTCTTGATAATATAATCTCTTATTTAAATTATAAAATATGTTATTTTCAAATAATAAGTATAATGTATTATTTTTAATATGTATGAATTTTAATGCTAAAAGGAATTGTTATTTTAAATTGAATAAATAGTGTATGTAAATATATAACTTAACTTTTAAATTGAATCTTAGGATTTAATTTTATTTAAACTTGAATTTAAAGTTTTGAAATTCAAAAGAATATATATTTAAATTTGTTTGGATTTTAGAATATTTGCTTTTATTTATAAATATAATTAGTTTTGTTTCTTTAAAAAAATAATATATATAGATAAGTATTAAATAAATAAAGAAAAAGGGCTTTTATTTACTTTTTAAATAAATAAAAATAAGTAAAATACAAATGTCATCATATTAGGCTTAAAATAACATGTGTTAAGCAATGGATTAAACAATGTGACAAGTGTCTTATTTATTTTTCTTTTTCTTTTATTTTTTTTTAAAATCACAAATTCACTTATATAAACACATGCATTTTCTCACTTCATTCTTTCTATTTTTCTTTCCAAAACCAAGATAAACTCAAAAGCTTTCCTCTAGAACAAATCTGGAATCAGTAACCATTTCTCCTCAAAACCAGAAGTTTTCAAAAACGAATCCCTGTAGTCTCATTTTCAAAAATTCAAACCAAAGCTTGTAACCCAGTTTGCAAACCTGAAGTCTTCAACATGCATTTCTTTTCATCTCTGAAATAAATTCAAAAAAAAACCAGTCTGCAACATTCTTTTCAAACTGGAATCAAATCAAGTCTGTAGCCTGCTTGCATTCAATTTTCAACCTGGAAGCCAGCATGCATGCAAGATTCAGTGGCAATCATTCAAGTTTTAAATCAAATAAGCAAAGCAAAAGCAAAAGCATTCAAGTTTCTCAGTTTCAAAAGCTTTTCAAAATTTAATAAGGCTCTGTTCATTTTTAATCAGGTGAGTAACAATTTTATTTAAAAATAACCTAAATAAGTTGCTTGATCTCTTCATCTGATAATCCTGTTTACAGTAAATAAATGATGCAATTCTCTGTATTCTGCTTGGTTTTGAATGCATGTTGATTTGGTATGTTCTTGCCTGTTATCAAATGCCAGTTTCAGATATTGATCAAAATTAATGATTTCATGTTAAGTCCTAGTCTATAAACTGATTTCATATGAATGTTTGTAGATAGTTCTGTATATATATATATATGTGTATTGTGAAATGCTTCTTGTTTGTATATGTGAATGTATTGTGTGCATGAATATCAGTGTGACCCTGTTATCTTGAATTCCAGGCTACTGTTTTTGATATAAATCATATCTCATGATCTAGTTTTAAATGTGGATCTAAGGTTTAAATAAAATTAGTTGTTCCATAGTAAACTAAAGATTTAAAAGGTTAATTAAGTCAAAATTTAGTCTGAGTGCCTCTGTAAACAAAAACAACAGAGACATGTTTTATAAAGTGAAAATTTGAACTCTGTAATTTATAAATTCAAATGTATAAATTGAAAACATAGATGATAATATGATTTTTAGCATGAATATCATAGTTTTTAGTTTAGTTTAATAAGAGCAGTTCTGGTTTATGTTAGAGATGAAGTTCTGGTGATTTTGATCATCTCAGTGAAATTGGAAGTTCGAAATCTTTAGTAATGGTAGTGGAATGATCATGGATGATAGGAAAATTGTCAGGAGGATTTTTAAGGAAGTAAGGCAGAAATGATTTAGGTTTGAAATTTTTAAACCTAGTTTTAAGTTAGGCTACGAATTCGTTTCGTTCGTTTTCATGGATGGATCGAGTGTTCTAAGATTTTGGGAAAGTGAAGCTCTGAGGTAGTCGAAGTCATGACCAGAGTTGGAGGAGTTCTGGTGGATGGGTTTGCGAAGGCGAGGCGATGACAGGTGGGTGGTTGGTCGCGAGCCAGTGTTTCCAGGTTTTGATTTAGTCGAATTCGAGTTCGAGAGGGATCGGAGGGGAACTGATGGATGGGATCGAAGCTGGAGGTGATGTTCGACTTGCTCGTCGATGCGGTGATGGCCGGAGGCGTTGATCTTGGCTGTGCACGTGCACGCTTGAGTGTTGTACTGGTAGCAGTTTCTTTGAGGATGGAAGAAGCGAACTCGAGAATATTGCTGTTTGGCCCGGGAGATTACTCGTGTGTTTGAGGGATTGTCTCGAAGTATTTGGAGCTGGAATGTTGGACTCAAGTGTTAGTGAGGCTACTCGTGTTTTCTTTGGTTTTGTTCGTGAGTGTCTCGGGAAAATTAGGGTGGCGACTCGAAGCAAAATAGGCTGGGCTCGAGAATTTTTGTGTTGACAGGTTATATAACTGTCTGGTTTTTAAAACTTTAAACTGATTTTAAATTTGTAAAGGAAATTTTAAAACAAGAATTTAAATCAAGTTTAACTATATAGATTCAAGTTAGTTTTGAATCTTAAAGATTTGAAATAAATAAGTTATAAATTTATATGGTTTAAATAGGTTTTAAATGGTAGTTAGATTTAATTAAATGTTTAAAATCAAAAGGAAATTGGTTTAAACTCTTCTTAAATTTCTTTTATAAGAGATAAGAATTTTTAGTAAGTAAAAGTTTTTAAATTGGTTTTAAAAACTTTGTTAAAAATAAATTGATATTCATTTTAAATACAGAATTTAAAATGAAATTTAAAAGTAGATTTGAAATGGATGTTTCAAATATGAATTGTAAATGATAACTTGTTTATCAATAAGAATAAAGTTTATCTTAAAGTAGTTAGAGATTTATATTCATTAAATTAATTAGAAAATTTATTGGATAATTAAATTGTTTGATTAATTAATCATTTGGATTAATTAAATAGGTAATTAAAGGTTTAAACTAATTTATTTATGATTAAGATTAATTAATTAGGGATGATTAATTTATAATTGAGGATTATAAATTAGAGTATTAATTAATGATTAAGGATTAATTAATAGAGTAATTAAATATTAATTAAGTTATGGTTAACACTTAATTAATTTAGTAATTAGAGATTAATAAATTGGTTATTAAGATTTATTAATTTAGAATTAATAATCATTAATATAAGTTAATTACTTAAGGAAAGTAATTAAATAATAGTTGATGAAGTCATTAACTATGGATTATTAAATAATTAATTAATAAGATTAATTTTAATAGTTAATTAGATTAATTAATTTAAAGATAATCAATTATAGAATTTGGTTAAATGTAATTACTTATTGGAAGTAATTAAGAATTAATTACTTATTGTAATTAATTGAAGTTAATTTGATTTGTTAAATTAATTAATTAAGTTTAATTAATTTAGAATAATCAAGAGATGATTTGATAATAATTACTTAATGTAATTATTAAGGTAAGATTATTTAGGGAAGTAAATAATAAGATAATTACTGGAAGTAATTAGTTGAATAATGATTTTATTAATATAAGTAATTTGAGTTAATTACTTTGAATAATTAATCAAGGGATTAATTAAGAAATTAATTAAGGAAGTAATTAATTTAGTTAGTGAAAGTAATTAAGGGTAGTTAATTACTGATTGAAGATTAATCAAAAGTGATTAATAAATGTTGTTTAATTAAAGGTTAATTACTTAATGTAATTAATTTAATTAAGTAATTAATAATTAAGTTGTAATTAAGTATCATTAATTAATATAATTAATGACGTAATTAAGATTGATTAATTAAGTAATAATTAATAAATAAGTGATTAATTAATGTAATTAATTAAGGATTAATGTAATTAATTATAGTTGATTAAGTTAATTAATTTTAGTTAATTAATTAATGAAGTAATTAAAGGTTAATTACTATAAGTGGTTAAGGATAATTAATTTGAGAAATTAATTGAGGATAAATTACTTGGATGTAATTAAAAGATAATTAATCAAAGATGATTAATTGAAATGAAATATTAGAAGATAATTAAGTAATTGATTGTAATTAATTAATGGTTAAGTAAGCAGGATTTATAGAATGAAGTAATTAATTTAATTTACTTTAAATTAATTAAAGACGTTATAAATCATTACTTATGAATGGGTGATAGTATTGAATACTTTGCATTGATTGATATCTCTGATGAGATATATGCTGTGTGATATGGATGTTAGTTGAATTGGGATGATAATATGGATTATCTGTTATATTAATAATGTTGATTATCTATTGTAATGTTGTGAATTATCTTTCTATGTGTATAAAGATAATGAATTGAATTGTTTTAACCTTTAAAACAACTTGGCTTAAAAGATACGTTTTGGATTTCGATGAGACCGGGATCGGGTTTCCGTATACCGGATTTCCAGGTCTGGAGACCCGAATACCACATCGATCCAAATTAACGATAGGTCGTGAATCAAGTGAAGATGAAGATTCAGAGTGCAAGGGTTATTGTCATTAACTCTGAGGGTGATTCCAAAACGAGTGTAACGAGATAATGCCTTCGGTTTCGTTCGAACCCGGAACGAACTTGTATGGATTGAATGCTTTCAGCACATCGTCAGGTGGACGATGAGCATTCTAAGATAGATGTGTTCTATTTAAAGGTAATCGTGACCTCAAGCCTCACAAACCGGGAATGGCTAAAACAGGGGAGGTGCAGCAAGGTTAGTGGGTAGCACCCAAGTAGGACAAGATTACCTCTGTCTAGATGTCCCTTTCTATTTTCGACTTAGTGGTGCGGTTGTTGATCCCAACCGTGAGGTATCTTGTGCGGGAATTATCCAGTAAGGGATGTTCCGGCCTTGTGTTGCAGGGGATTGGGAGTGATCCTCGGTACGGTGATCTAGGCCACGTACTGTGACGGGCGGTACCCCAGTAGCCCTGCCATTGTATGGAATCCAAACTCCAATAAGTGCCGTACGTATTAGTTGTGCCCAACTATGTTGGAATGTGAGATGTAAGCATTTCAGCTATTTCTGTATTTTACTTGAAAACCCTAGACCCTATTATAATACAATCGAATTTCCTATCAAATGTTTTGGTTAGCGTAAGGTAAAAACTTACCCATGTTTATGTGTGGGAAGTCTTACGTGATACCTTTTCTTTTAGAAAGGTTTTGAAGTTAAACAAGTTTAACCTATTACTCACACCAGACCCATGTCTGACCCAAGTTGTTTATTTCTGTTTTATAAACTCTTGGGTACTCAAATTTTTACGAGTAGCCAAGGGAATTCAGGTTAGCTTTGATGAGTAATCTGGAGGAGCAATGGAGCAGGAGGCTTCAGCGTTGTAGATATAGATAGTATTTTCCGTTGTGTTGATCTTGTTTAGATCTTTGTTTTGTATTGAGATGTAATAACTAGACAGATGTTTATAACTGTCTAGTATATGATGTGTAATCTGTGTAACTCTGATAAGTGTTGTATATGATACTATGTAATAGTTATGTGATATATTATATTTTGTTCCATTTCCGCTGTGAGTATTTGTGTTTGTTTTCTTTTCTCTTCTTTTCTTTTCTATTTCTCACCCCTTTCTTTCTTACTGTCGATGCGATTTTCCGGGAGTGGAAAGTCGGGTCGTCACAAAAGAGAAGTGAAGTTTCTTCGTAATGTAGTTTTAGACGAAGGGTTATCTATGGATCCAGCTAAGATTGAAGCTGTAAATGATTGGAAGAGACCCAAGATGGTGACCGAGACAAAGAGTTTTTGGATTAGCTGGCTATTACCGGAGATTCATCAAGGATTTCTCTCAAATAGCATCACCTTTGACTAAACTAACCAGAATGGACGTAAAGTTTTTGGTCTAGTAAATGTGAGGAATTGTACCAAAAGCTAAAAAATAAATGACCAATGTGCCCATGTTAGTTATGCCAGATGGTAATCAGGATTTAGTGGTGTATAAAGATGCTTGTGGTACATGATTAGGAGTTGTGTTGACACAAAGAGGTAAAGTGATTGCCTATGCTTCCCGATAGCATAGACCACATGAAGTTAGGTATCCGACTCATGATTTGGAGTTGGCAGTGGTGATTTTGATTTGAAGGTGTGCAGACACTACCTCTTAGGAGAAAGATTTGAGTTATTTACGGATCATAAGTCATTGAGGTATTTATTCTCTCACAAAGAGTTGAATATGATACAACAGAGATGGACATAGTTTTTAGCATCATATAATTTTGCTATTAAGTATACGCAAGGGAAAGAAAAAAGTTGTTGATGCACTTAGGAGGAAACATCTAAATGTGGTGTTAGATTTGATGGAAGAATGGAATGTCTTAGAGGCATTGACTACTTGTAGTGTGCAGTTGAGATCGACTGCCGTCACTGCCATGTTGTCTTGCTTGGAAGTTCGACCAATATTGATCGAAAGGATTGCTTCCAAACAAAAAGATGATCAGTTACTAGCTGAATGGATTAGAGGATTGGAAGGTGAAATTGAGATTGATTATCTAAAAGATTTTAGTCTTGACCAAAACGAGATGGTTAATGAAGAAGGGACGGTTATGTGTTCCAGATGTTAGTGACCTAAGGAAGGATGGTATTAGGGAATGTCATCGATCGAAGTTTACTATTCATCCTGGAGGAACTAAAATGTATCATGTAACGACCCGAAATTTTGGACCACTCGCGTCCATTATAAGCGTATAGGTAGACACTCATGCCGGAGTTGAATTGCTCAAAATACCGCGTTGTTAATTTAAATTTGGCAAAACTGAACATATACAGTAAATAGATATAATCACAGAACACAGACACAGAGTAATAAGTGCAGCGGAAATAAAAGAGATAGTAGTTCATGAAGCTACTATATGAATATATAAAATACATCAGAGTGTACAACAGAAGAGTAATACGATACATCAGAGTTAAACCAGATACAACGGAAGAGTAACACGATACATCAGATACAATCAGAATGCATCACTGGAATCATCGGATACTGAAAGCAGAATAGATGGCTGGATCTTCAAGCAAAGCTCCAACTCCAAAGGTGAGTCTCGAAAGCTGAACCACTCAGTCTGACCCGAGCGTAAAGCAAAACACAAGACACTCGAGTCAGGATTAACATTCTTATATTAATAAATCCAACTCAAGTGAAATAGCAATTGAAATACAAGTAACTCAAAGGATGTTTGGAATAACCATCCTTAAGGATCCGTTAAACTATCTACTATGTAGTAATGTACGATAAGTAGATAATGTCTATCAGTAATATAAGAAGATATCAAAATAGCGTTAAGTCATGGCCCATTCCACCCTTAACACATTTTTTATTCCCACAAGCATATACAAGACCGTAGTTTCCCCAAAACCGGAAGTCACCAGAGGGCAATCCATATACTCAAGGTACAAAACAAATTCGTAGTGGTCGCGCATAAATGGAATACAAGTATGACAAGGCACATGAGGCTATACCCAAGGTAGTGATACTACCGTTCGCCTGATCCGGACTGGTGAGAACGCAACGCCGCAGCGCCCGCAACACCGTGAAACACACTCCCAAAATCAAGGGTGCACCAATCGACAACAAGTATAAGTAGTTCGAAGAAGTGTGTCCACTTGAGGTATCAATCCTCCATTGGCCCGGCACAGCTCCTGTTTTAGTCATTTCCAATTTGACACAAGTGTCAAGGCTATCCATCATCGTTCTCTTTCTTCAGTCAACACGTACATCATTCCATCCACTTCATTCTGGATCATCACTCCGCGCATAGTTATTAAAGTGGTTTCCGGTTTAGATAGAGAGTATATCCATAACCGAATTCCGGTCTCTTTAATAACTTCCGTAATTATTTCACCGATTGGTCGTTTGTTTATTTCAAAACCAAATCAATTTCAATTTCAAGTTCAATTTACAAATTAGCATTTCATTTGTCTTTCTAAAACCAATTTCCATACTTTACGTTTCAAAACTTCCGAATCATAATTTCAAAATCTTATAATTCAATTTCAATTTCTATTTAAAACAATTCAAATATTGATTCAAGTTCGTAAATAAGTTTCATTTCGAAATCGTTTAAATTAATTTAATTTATCATTCAAATCAATTTAAATTCATTTATCAATTTCATTCAATATTCATTTGGTAAATTTTCCATTCAAAACAATTTCTAATAAATTTCCAATTCACTAAATCCATTATTTAAATTCAACTTCCTTATTTCAAAACTTACAATTTGAATTAAATTAAATTCGTCAAATTAAATTCTTTAAATTTCAAGTCTTACATTGATTTCAATAAATCACATTTTATTTCTTGATAAAGAAATTCAATTCACTAATTTACTTACTTAAATAATTTTTCCAAAACTTAATTAATAAAGAAAACTCAATTTCAATTATTTACGAAGTAAATTCACTTATTCAAAAGTTCGATTTCTTATTAAAGAATTTCAATTCAATTTAATCATTAAATAATTCAATTTTATTTAATTATTAAATAATTCAAAACTTAATTACTCAATAATTTCAAAGTTTAATAATTTCAAACTTAATTATAATTTCAAACTTAATTATATCATTTCTCAAATTAAACAACATTCTTTCATCAATTACATTGTTAATATTTTGTTTCGGATTATTTAAATATTAACATTTTTCCTTTCCTTAAAATTTAAATTTCAACTTCATTTCAAAACCGTATTATTTATTCAAATAAAATCTTCGTTTTATTTTAAATCAAATTATTGACCAATCGGGTTTTTATTTAATTCTCTATATCTAAGGTCAAAGTTTAATTTGGGTATTTATCATTTCAACCCGATTCCAATTCAATTCAAAATCAAAACACAACAAAGGGAACTTGCAGTGTGATAACTGGGATGGTGTCAAAGTAAATAAACAAGCAATAACAACGAACAATAACAATCCAATAATCAATTCAAATAATCCCGAAATAACCGTATTAATTCGCATTGTTATTTGTACGAATTAATATAACTATTTCTAGAATCCACACTATCATTTCATGTAGATTAAAGATTATTACATTACGGTTTTCACTTGTCATCTATTTACAATTTCATACATCATCAGTTTAAGCATCGTACAATTGATGGTTCAAGGTGTAGTTAACAATCCTACGTGTCAATAAATTTAACAGTTAAAGGGGTCATATTATACAAATGTCCGTTAATCAAATTTAACATTTAATTATCCTATATCAAGTTCAATTTCGTACTATTTATCAATTTAACATTAATATTTTAACGTCCAATATAAACATCAACAATCAATCAATTATCAGCCAAACTGTATTATCATCGCATAAATAATTAACAGATAATGGTGTCAGGTGTCACAGGTAAACTGATACAGGTAATACAGTGTAAATAACTAACAGCAGCATTTCAATTGTCATTCCAATTGAAATCAAATTTAATAAATAAAAGAACGTTAATCGTGAGTGAGTGCTCACCTTTCGAGGCTAGAGGAGTTTAATACACAATAAGCTATGAATTGGATCACGATCTAGACAATCGAACAAATCCAAACAACAATCTCAAGCGAAGTAAGCTGAAAGTGGATTTGACGGGCAAAGCTGAACGGTAGGAGTTGATGGAAAAGAATCAGAATTATCTAGACAGAAATTGAGAAATTTAAAATCTATATATAATAGACATTAATATAGCTTATACACAAATCAACACTCTTATATGTCACCCAAAATAGTTATAATCAGATCTATATACATACTACAATGTAAATATATTACCACCTATATATTACAATATCTTAAATATATGAACTTATATAACTAAACTGGAATACAACTACAACTGATATTCAAAATACTGCTATATGCAAACTCAGGTGAACTAGTATATAACTTATACTTATATCATTTTTTAAAATCAATATTTATTAATATAAGAATCAATATAAACAACAAAACCTTTCAAAATAAGTAGAGACTAACAACATAGGCTAAAATATATAAACAATACGTAACAGATCTAAGTTACAAAATAGTATACACACTATATATATAAACGAATATGGTTTAGCAACTTCAACAGACATATGCAGACTACAAACCATTCATTATATATACGTAGGTTGTACATAAACTTATATATCTCTATTATATATTTTACAATATTTATTATAAAACAATACAACTTACTTAATTATTAGATCCACACTTTAAATAATTCAAAATTTTAGTTTGAATAAACATGTATGTCAAGACTTATGTAAACTAACGTATATATAAAACTTAATATATATAGGCATATGCGCAAATATACAGTACTACCCATAACTAACCATATAATATAATATATACCTTACAGTAAAATTTATTGAAATCTAAACATATTATATAAAATACTATAAATATATGTATAGCCAGAGTCATATTACAAAGTAATATAAAGTATCAGGTAAAATTAGATTTATGCAAACTTGGCTTTATAATATATACATACTAATATATACTTTAAATATCACCAACAAATATAATCTATACTAACATAAATGCATACAAGCAGATATATATATAAGTACTTCTCTGGTGGAAGAAAAACTTCAAATCCAAGCGATATATAATTTATATTTAACATAAAGCATTATACAAAAAAAACATCATATATATATAAGACCTCACGCAAATATATAAGCTCACAGATACGGAAAAGGCCACGTGAAGATCAAATCAATGGGCTTGAGTTGCTCACGGAGGCTAGCGTGGCATCGCGTAGAAAAGCCGGTCAGGCGAGGCCAGTGAGGACGAGCTCGAGTGGAGCAAGCAGGCGGTGACCGAGGTTGTTGGATGCTCAGGTCGGAGGAGGCAAGCATGAGAAGGCTGCATGCGGATTTGAAGGTGGAAGGTGGATGCAAATGTTTGGCAAAATGCTAGGAAGAGTGGGGAGCAGGTCGGAAGGTTGGAGGCGATGCTACTTTGGTTCGATGCATCGGATGCTTGGAAGTGCTGCTCATCGGCAAGAGGTTGAGGCGATGATGGGTTTTGAGATGGAAGGAGGGGAGGCCGAGCTGAAAGGAGGGTGGGGTTGTGGTGTTGCCGGCCGGAGGGGAGAACGAACGGCTTTGATTTCGTGGCTGAAGGATAATGGGTGCGGTAGCCATTTTTTTTTTCTTTTTTTTTTAGAAAGAAGGAGAAGCAAAATAAAGTAAAATAAAAAGATGGTAGAAGAAGATGAAGGAAGTGGCTACAGAAGGTTATGCATAAATCAGTTTCTCAAAAAAAAAAATGAAGAGACCAACGTAACAAAACAGAATAGAGAAACGTGCCACATTCAAAACAAGGAGACTGAAATGAGGTATATGTTGTAAAGGCAAGCTGAATTCAAGAAAAATAAATGCTAAGGTCTGCTGGCTTTCAATCGTTGGAAATTTGAATGGACACCGGAAGCCAAAAGGCATGAAACGGTTACCGATACGGTAGGCGTTACGCAAAGTGCAACGTACAACGGAACTCCGAATTTGACAATTGAATATACCGTAGAGATCGGCACGACGAGACGATCAAAACGGTATATAGAAATCAGTGGTACGATCATCCGATAAAAATCGATATCGGTACCAGAATACTGCTATTTTGCAGAAAATAAGAACGACGGAGCCAAAGATGTCCGAATTTGGAAAAACGACAAACTGAAATCTTACTCAGAAGATGGTTTAGAATTTTTCTATGTAAAATATTTTGGTTTTGAAAACGTTTTATTTACAACGCTTTTTAACTGATTAAATTGAAGTGAATTTACGCGCGAAATAAACTTTCGTATTTTCGGACGAAAATTTACCAGTTGCTATGTTTAACTAGACGTATTCCAAATATTAAATTTTTATTTCAAAATTTTATCGTTTGAAATTTCGCAAAATTTCAACTAATTACGTTATTAACAGTTGAAATTTTACGGGTCGTTACATTCTCCCCCACTCAAAACTTTTCGTCCCCGAAAAGGAACGAGGTAGGAGAATAGAAACAACCAGAAAGAAAACAGATTTGAAATACAAAATAACAATTAATTTAAACCATATAAATTAAAATTTTAAATAATTGGTATTCAATAATTGATTTAATCCATTTGATTTCACTAAAATCAATCTCAACTATTTCTAAATTCATTATCTTATTATCCAATTATCTTCAATTTACAATTTCTAAAACCATAAATTTTGAATAGTCTTTTATTATAATCATATTTTCTTTCAGGAATTTAAATTCTTCTTTATTCCAAATTATTGTTAAATTTATTCTACCTAATATATCTAATCACATATATTTAACCCATATAAATTAATTTAAACCATAAAAGTTTCGATTTAAATTAATTTATATCTATTAATTTCTTTTAAATTCAAGGTATTTTCATATGTTGATCAAATTTCAATTTATTAATTCTTTCAAAACAAATTTATTAATTCTTTCAAAACAAATTTATTTCACTATTAACTGAGTTTACTTATCCTATCTAACTCTATTAACATCTTTATAATCAAAATTTAGTGTATAACATTTATTATAAACACTCAAATTTTATTTATAAATTCAATTTATCTTATATATTATCCAATTACATATTCAACTTCTGAATGATTTAGGTAAGTTGTATTAGAATGCGGTTGAACAATATACAAATAAAATTTCCCAATTCAATTATTCAAGTTTAAATATTTATTCCAAATTTGGTTTTATTTATAATTAAAATCATCCTTTAACAAAATTTAAGAATTAGATTTCCGATTAACTTTAAACAATTTAGAGATATATATAATATATTTATATCAAATCAAATTAAATTTTTAAAAATAAGATACCTATATATATATATAAATCAAATTATACTAAAGAAATTCAAATCAAAGTCTTTTTCAAAACAAACCGTAGCAATGCTACAGAATAATATCTCCACTTCGAAACTCGAAAATGAACATCGATGATGCGGCCGCCATCACCGAAATTATTTTCCAGCGACAAAGAGAAGAGCACTGATTTCAACATTTTAAAATTCTTTGGAAACGATTTCTATTCGAAAATACTTTCAATGCTATAATATACTTTAAAATTTTAAAAACCAAAGTTCGCAATCACCTGAAACTAATAAATTCTCAAATTTCTGAATTAGATTCATTTCAAATTCCAAATCAATTTATAAACCGTATTTATAAATTTATTTAGAACAATAAATGATAATCAAATATTATCATTTCAAACAAACAATTTAATTAACCTATTAAATTCCAGAAAATTTTACTTATATTTTTACAATATAATCAAACAAATTTGAAAACAATATTGTGTCCGTTTGCTCTGCTCAAGTGTTTTGGAAATCCTATCGATAGCGTTGATTAGACGAATCGATCGAAAACCCAAATCAACATCAACAACTCAAACAACACAATATATAAAACATTTTTATATAGATTTACAAATACACTTCCTCGCTTGATGATACAAGAATGGATTCAAAGCAAGGATAGAGATTCAAATTTTGTGGACTCAGATCAAAGAGAATTCTAATTCGAAGACAAATTCAAAAGAAAAGATAAGATGATTCAATAACAGAATCGGGAGGTGGATAAACTTATTTAATTTACGGGCAACCTTAACTGGGTCGTCCGTAACTTCAAGAATTAGATCGGTGCTGAATTTCGAGGTAAATCGACACTCGATCTCAAGAGATGGAATTCAGGTATAGCAAGTAATAGATAGCATTGTAAACCGAGGATATAGAAATCTCCGGTAAATCGATGTTATTGTGAAGGAGTTTTCACTCTTTTAACAAATAATTCGAAGATTGGCGAGACCACCGATTCATCGTAAAGGTCATTCGAGGTGGAGTTACGAGGTACTCCGGAATTGAAAGAAGACGAATAGTGAGGGACACGAATGAATTTCGAAACCGAGGGGAACGTTTCAAAATTCGAAGAAATTGAGTCAAAGGAAGGGATTGAACTCGAATGAGAGTGATTCTGTAAATACATTTAACCTATATGTTAAGTTTTGCCTAGAGCAACCTGGCTCTGATACCAACTGTAACGACCCGAAATTTTGGACCATTCGCGTCCATTATAAGCGTATAGGTAGACACTCATGCCGGAGTTGAATTGCTCAAAATACCGCGTTGTTAATTTAAATTTGGCAAAACTGAACATATACAGTAAATAGATATAATCACAGAACACAGACACAGAGTAGTAAGTGCAGCGGAAATAAAAGAGATAGTAGTTCATGAAGCTACTATATGAATATATAAAATACATCAGAGTGTACAACAGAAGAGTAATACGATACATCAGAGTTAAACCAGATACAACGGAAGAGTAACACGATACATCAGATACAATCAGAATGCATCACTGGAATCATCGGATACTGAAAGCAGAATAGATGGCTGGATCTTCAAGCAAAGCTCCAACTCCAAAGGTGAGTCTCGAAAGCTGAACCACTCAGTCTGACCCGAGCGTAAAGCAAAACACAAGACACTCGAGTCAGGATTAACATTCTTATATTAATAAATCCAACTCAAGTGAAATAGAAATTGAAATACAAGTAACTCAAAGGATGTTTGGAATAACCATCCTTAAGGATCCGTTAAACTATCTACTATGTAGTAATGTACGATAAGTAGATAATGTCTATCAGTAATATAAGAAGATATCAAAATAGCGTTAAGTCATGGCCCATTCCACCCTTAACACATTTTTTATTCCCACAAGCATATACAAGACCGTAGTTTCCCCAAAACCGGAAGTCACCAGAGGGCAATCCATATACTCAAGGTACAAAACAAATTCGTAGTGGTCGCGCATAAATGGAATACAAGTATGACAAGGCACATGAGGCTATACCCAAGGTAGTGATACTACCGTTCGCCTGATCCGGACTGGTGAGAACGCAACGCCGCAGCGCCCGCAACACCGTGAAACACACTCCCAAAATCAAGGGTGCACCAATCGACAACAAGTATAAGTAGTTCGAAGAAGTGTGTCCACTTGAGGTATCAATCCTCCATTGGCCCGGCACAGCTCCTGTTTTAGTCATTTCCAATTTGACACAAGTGTCAAGGCTATCCATCATCGTTCTCTTTCTTCAGTCAACACGTACATCATTCCATCCACTTCATTCTGGATCATCACTCCGCGCATAGTTATTAAAGTGGTTTCCGGTTTAGATAGAGAGTATATCCATAACCGAATTCCGGTCTCTTTAATAACTTCCGTAATTATTTCACCGATTGGTCGTTTGTTTATTTCAAAACCAAATCAATTTCAATTTCAAGTTCAATTTACAAATTAGCATTTCATTTGTCTTTCTAAAACCAATTTCCATACTTTACGTTTCAAAACTTCCGAATCATAATTTCAAAATCTTATAATTCAATTTCAATTTCTATTTAAAACAATTCAAATATTGATTCAAGTTCGTAAATAAGTTTCATTTCGAAATCGTTTAAATTAATTTAATTTATCATTCAAATCAATTTAAATTCATTTATCAATTTCATTCAATATTCATTTGGTAAATTTTCCATTCAAAACAATTTCTAATAAATTTCCAATTCACTAAATCCATTATTTAAATTCAACTTCCTTATTTCAAAACTTACAATTTGAATTAAATTAAATTCGTCAAATTAAATTCTTTAAATTTCAAGTCTTACATTGATTTCAATAAATCACATTTTATTTCTTGATAAAGAAATTCAATTCACTAATTTACTTACTTAAATAATTTTTCCAAAACTTAATTAATAAAGAAAACTCAATTTCAATTATTTACAAAGTAAATTCACTTATTCAAAAGTTCGATTTCTTATTAAAGAATTTCAATTCAATTTAATCATTAAATAATTCAATTTTATTTAATTATTAAATAATTCAAAACTTAATTACTCAATAATTTCAAAGTTTAATAATTTCAAACTTAATTATAATTTCAAACTTAATTATATCATTTCTCAAATTAAACAACATTCTTTCATCAATTACATTGTTAATATTTTGTTTCGGATTATTTAAATATTAACATTTTTCCTTTCCTTAAAATTTAAATTTCAACTTCATTTCAAAACCGTATTATTTATTCAAATAAAATCTTCGTTTTATTTTAAATCAAATTATTGACCAATCGGGTTTTTATTTAATTCTCTATATCTAAGGTCAAAGTTTAATTTGGGTATTTATCATTTCAACCCGATTCCAATTCAATTCAAAATCAAAACACAACAAAGGGAACTTGCAGTGTGATAACTGGGATGGTGTCAAAGTAAATAAACAAGCAATAACAACGAACAATAACAATCCAATAATCAATTCAAATAATCCCGAAATAACCGTATTAATTCGCATTGTTATTTGTACGAATTAATATAACTATTTCTAGAATCCACACTATCATTTCATGTAGATTAAAGATTATTACATTACGGTTTTCACTTGTCATCTATTTACAATTTCATACATCATCAGTTTAAGCATCGTACAATTGATGGTTCAAGGTGTAGTTAACAATCCTACGTGTCAATAAATTTAACAGTTAAAGGGGTCATATTATACAAATGTCCGTTAATCAAATTTAACATTTAATTATCCTATATCAAGTTCAATTTCGTACTATTTATCAATTTAACATTAATATTTTAACGTCCAATATAAACATCAACAATCAATCAATTATCAGCCAAACTGTATTATCATCGCATAAATAATTAACAGATAATGGTGTCAGGTGTCACAGGTAAACTGATACAGGTAATACAGTGTAAATAACTAACAGCAGCATTTCAATTGTCATTCCAATTGAAATCAAATTTAATAAATAAAAGAACGTTAATCGTGAGTGAGTGCTCACCTTTCGAGGCTAGAGGAGTTTAATACACAATAAGCTATGAATTGGATCACGATCTAGACAATCGAACAAATCCAAACAACAATCTCAAGCGAAGTAAGCTGAAAGTGGATTTGACGGGCAAAGCTGAACGGTAGGAGTTGATGGAAACGAATCAGAATTATCTAGACAGAAATTGAGAAATTTAAAATCTATATATAATAGACATTAATATAGCTTATACACAAATCAACACTCTTATATGTCACCCAAAATAGTTATAATCAGATCTATATACATACTACAATGTAAATATATTACCACCTATATATTACAATATCTTAAATATATGAACTTATATAACTAAACTGGAATACAACTACAACTGATATTCAAAATACTGCTATATGCAAACTCAGGTGAACTAGTATATAACTTATACTTATATCATTTTTTAAAATCAATATTTATTAATATAAGAATCAATATAAACAACAAAACCTTTCAAAATAAGTAGAGACTAACAACATAGGCTAAAATATATAAACAATACGTAACAGATCTAAGTTACAAAATAGTATACACACTATATATATAAACGAATATGGTTTAGCAACTTCAACAGACATATGCAGACTACAAACCATTCATTATATATACGTAGGTTGTACATAAACTTATATATCTCTATTATATATTTTACAATATTTATTATAAAACAATACAACTTACTTAATTATTAGATCCACACTTTAAATAATTCAAAATTTTAGTTTGAATAAACATGTATGTCAAGACTTATGTAAACTAACGTATATATAAAACTTAATATATATAGGCATATGCGCAAATATACAGTACTACCCATAACTAACCATATAATATAATATATACCTTACAGTAAAATTTATTGAAATCTAAACATATTATATAAAATACTATAAATATATGTATAGCCAGAGTCATATTACAAAGTAATATAAAGTATCAGGTAAAATTAGATTTATGCAAACTTGGCTTTATAATATATACATACTAATATATACTTTAAATATAACCAACAAATATAATCTATACTAACATAAATGCATACAAGCAGATCTATATATAAGTACTTCTCTGGTGGAAGAAAAACTTCAAATCCAAGCGATATATAATTTATATTTAACATAAAGCATTATACAAAAAAAACATCATATATATATAAGACCTCACGCAAATATATAAGCTCACAGATACGGAAAAGGCCACGTGAAGATCAAATCAATGGGCTTGAGTTGCTCACGGAGGCTAGCGTGGCATCGCGTAGAAAAGCCGGTCAGGCGAGGCCAGTGAGGACGAGCTCGAGTGGAGCAAGCAGGCGGTGACCGAGGTTGTTGGATGCTCAGGTCGGAGGAGGCAAGCATGAGAAGGCTGCATGCGGATTTGAAGGTGGAAGGTGGATGCAAATGTTTGGCAAAATGCTAGGAAGAGTGGGGAGCAGGTCGGAAGGTTGGAGGCGATGCTACTTTGGTTCGATGCATCGGATGCTTGGAAGTGCTGCTCATCGGCAAGAGGTTGAGGCGATGATGGGTTTTGAGATGGAAGGAGGGGAGGCCGAGCTGAAAGGAGGGTGGGGTTGTGGTGTTGCCGGCCGGAGGGGAGAACGAACGGCTTTGATTTCGTGGCTGAAGGATAATGGGTGCGGTAGCCATTTTTTTTTTCTTTTTTTTTTAGAAAGAAGGAGAAGCAAAATAAAGTAAAATAAAAAGATGGTAGAAGAAGATGAAGGAAGTGGCTACAGAAGGTTATGCATAAATCAGTTTCTCAAAAAAAAAAATGAAGAGACCAACGTAACAAAACAGAATAGAGAAACGTGCCACATTCAAAACAAGGAGACTGAAATGAGGTATATGTTGTAAAGGCAAGCTGAATTCAAGAAAAATAAATGCTAAGGTCTGCTGGCTTTCAATCGTTGGAAATTTGAATGGACACCGGAAGCCAAAAGGCATGAAACGGTTACTGATACGGTAGGCGTTACGCAAAGTGCAACGTACAACGGAACTCCGAATTTGACAATCGAATATACCGTAGAGATCGGCACAACGAGACGATCAAAACGGTATATAGAAATCAGTGGTACGATCATCCGATAAAAATCGATATCGGTACCAAAATACTGCTATTTTGCAGAAAATAAGAACGACGGAGCCAAAGATGTCCGAATTTGGAAAAACGACAAACTGAAATCTTACTCAGAAGATGGTTTAGAATTTTTCTATGTAAAATATTTTGGTTTTGAAAACGTTTTATTTACAACGCTTTTTAACTGATTAAATTGAAGTGAATTTACGCGCGAAATAAACTTTCGTATTTTCGGACGAAAATTTACCAGTTGCTATGTTTAACTAGACGTATTCCAAATATTAAATTTTTATTTCAAAATTTTATCGTTTGAAATTTCGCAAAATTTCAACTAATTACGTTATTAACAGTTGAAATTTTACGGGTCGTTACATATCAGGATATGAAGATGAGTTTGTTCTAGGAAGGTATGAAAACGGATGTATGCTTATGGATAAAGCAATGTTTGAATTGCCAGCAAGTGAAAGCCGAGCATCAGAAGCCAAGTGAATTTCTTTAGCCTTTAGATATACCAGTTTGGAAATGGGATTCTATATCCATGGATTTTATTAATGGGCTGCCAAGGTCGAATAGGAGAAATGTGAATATTTGGGTTATAGTGAATAAACTAACCAAGAGTGCATATTTCATTCCCGTTAAGTCGACTGGAACAACACCTGTATTAGCTAAGTTGTTTATGAAGAATAATGTTAGACTGCATGGGATTCCAAGTAGTATAGTCGGTGATAGAGATGCTTTGTTCACTAGTGAATTTTGGAAGAGTCTACAAGAGGTATTTGGTACTAAGCTTAAGATGAGTACCGATTACCACCCACAGATGGTTGGTAGAAAGAGAGAGTCAATAAGTGTAACAACCCAAGATTTTTGCAAACATTTTTTTTTAAATTAGATTTTATTTCAAAATTTTATTTTTAAAAACATTTTTAAAAGTGTAGTTGTAATTTTCCAATATTAGTTGTATTTTGTTTACAATTTTTAATTCTAGTTTCAATATAACAAACTATTTTATTTATTTATTTTCCTATTTTCCTAAGACTATTTATTTATTTTCATTTCTACATTATTTTTTTTTAACTTTTATTTTGTTTAATTGATTTTTGATTGGTTTATTTTGAATAAATGAATTGGAAATTCAGAGAGACAAGGCTTTACACTTTAACTTGTGACTTTTCCTTTCCTTGTCTCTTCATTGCTTAGTCGTTCAAAAACTCTTGTATAGCCGTGCATTTTCATTGATAATTCATGTGAGAAATTCCTCATTCTCTTCACAATTCATGGCCAACCTCATTTCTGAAAAAAAGTTGTAAGTCATGGCTTCCTTTTTCCTATTTTCTTCTTCATTTTGCTTGGTTTTTGCCTTGATCTCTTCATGCTTTGCTCGGCCCTACCCACCATCATCTCCAACGACCACCACCATCACCTCCTTCCCCTCATCATCCATGGCATACCACTCCTCCCCTCTGTCCAGATCAGGCCGTGACCACCCTATGGAGCAATCACCATAAAACTTGCAAAACTCCTTCCATATTGCATAGCCGAACCCCTTTATCCCATCACCATCCCATAGTTTGACTCGGCCACCACCCCTAGCTCCACCACCAGCCGTCGTGACCATCACCACTGGCCATCGCACCACCTGACCTGACCTGTAGTTGAAACTGACCGAGCCCATATGAACATAGGCTGAGCCTATGTTGCAACCAAAACTCCTTTTAGGCCTTGACCCTTTGCATTCCTCACTTGTAACTCCATTCTCATCACATTCTCTTGCGAACCGTGCCTATGTGATGCAAACCCGAGCCTTGTTGCCTAAAATATGAACCATGGTCGAACCTATAAACATGTATGGTCGAGCAAAAGTTGAGTTGAGATCAAGCAATTTTGATTTAAAGGCTTGGTGATGTTCTTTGTTAATTCTATTTCCATTTTGTTTCAATTAATCTTTGTATTGTATATATATTTATATTTTCTTTGTTTTATTTGTTGTATACAAGATTAATATCTTGGCTCTCTCTCCACTTGAATCAAAAGTCGTGATGTATCGTGCTTTCTGGATTTATTTGTGTGTTTTGATTTGCTAACTCCAGCTTGGAAAGGTGAGTTATTCACGCTTGACATTCGTACTTATACAAATTATGAAGTGATAACACGTGAATGTGTAGAATTGTTATATCATGTTATACCTGCCTATGATATGAATTATATGATATTAAACCCTGGTTATACCCTGTCACATCATCTGATATGTTATATTCTGTTATATTGTTTATTTTATTATGTTTATCACACTGCAAGTTCCCTGTAGAATAGAATCACTATGGGTTGAAATGATACATACCCGAACAGACTTTAGAATAGGGAAAAATCGTTACGGGCTGAAATGATAGGCCTGGGCGATTTTTATTTATTTTTATTGACTTGGGATTGCGGGTTTGAAATAATAGAACCCAGATTTTCTTTGTAAATTATGGATTGAAATGATATATTATCCGTATCACTTGACTTAGGTTAGAAAATATTATACAGACCCGTGGTTATTTTATATATTTTTTATGGAAATTTTTAAGTATGTTAAAATGTTAAAATGATATTTTGATTTAAATTGAATTTAAAATGATTTAATAAAGTGTTAGTGATTTTTCTATGATTTAAAAGGTTAAGTAAATAAATGGTAAAAATTGTAATTTGAAATATAACTAAATTTGAAAATGTGAGATTTGTTTTAAAAATGGAAGTTTAAAAAAAATGGAAATTAAGTTTTATTTATGAAATGGAAATTTAAATTTAAGTGTTAAGTTAATTGTTAAAAATGCAAAGAATAGGAAAAGTGTACACTTGGATTGAATAAGTGAATTACTGAAAATTGGATTTTATTTATAAAATTTTACTTTATAAAACCATGAGTTAAAGGGTATTTAAATGAACATTTTTGAAGTGGGAAAATATGATTTTTTTTAAAGTTAAAATGGTTAAAATTGAAGTTTAATTGTTTTTGGAATTTTTGTATAAATCTGGAAATTTATTTAGTAGCACTTTAGAAATGCTATCGTTTCTGGAATTAACTTAAAACCTGAACTAATAGATACTGCAGCAATTTGTAAGTGTTGTGGTTGATGCAAATGAACTAAAGGCTAAATTAACTAAGGGCTACTGCAGCACTTGGTTAGTGCTGTGGTTGTAGAAAGAAAATCTAAATCTGAAATTAATTAAAAGAGCTACAATAGCACTTGATAAGTGCTGCAGTTTGCTGAAATGAGGTTTTCAAATGTAATTGAACTACTGCAGTAGTTTATAAATGTTGTCTTTGCTGAAATGAACTGTTTACAAATATAACTTACCGCAGCATTTTCTAAGTGTTGCGAATGCTGAAATTTCAATGTTTTGAAGTATTTAACTAAATAAACAAGCTTCAAAAGTGCTAAATTTCTGGGAATTGAATATTTAATTTGAAAGAATATTGAATTTATATTTAAATGGTTTAAATGAATTATTTTGATTGGAAATATAAACCATTTGAAAAGTATAACCACGGGTTATAATAACGATTGGTTGTTAAAGAGACCGGGATCGGATATGGACATACTCTCTGTCGATACCGAAAACCACTTTAACAACTGTGTATGCGGTGGAGATTCCAGAATGAAGTAGGATGGTGGCGACGATCCTAAAGGTATATTTACTTGGACCCAACTCCCATGAGTTGGCATAAGGTTGCTAAAACAGGAGTGATTCTCGGGCCAATGAGGTAGCACCTCTGATCGGACACACTTCTTCGATACCATTCTATTACTTTTGTGATTGATTGGGTGCACCCCTTGATTTTGGGAGTGTGGCTCGAGGTGGGCGGTAGTGGCTGCTATGCGTTTCCACCAGCCCGGATGTGTAATTGGTATATCTACCCTGGCATTGCCTTGTTGTGCCGTGTCGCCTACCCTAGCAAGCTTTACTACGAGTTTGGTTTTGTGTCGTAGCCTGTGGAGTATTGAGGGTAGCTCCTGATTTAGGGGTATGCTGATACTGGATAGACTACCGGGACTATTACGTGTTAAGGGCTATATGGGTAACCCCTTGACGCTATTAAAAAGTAAGATTATTTTATAATTTGACATTATTATAATAGTGAATATTACTACATAGTAGATAGTTTAACGGATCCTTAAAGAATGGGTGATCTCAAGCATTCTTTAAGTTACTTGTGCATTTTTATTACAGTTCACTTGAGTTGGTTTACATTGTATAAGTATGTATGTCCTGACTCGAGTGTTTGTGTTTTATTTACGCTCGGGTCAGCATAAGTATCAGCTTTGGATTTCACCTTCTGGAGCTAGGACTGCTGGAGATCATCTTTTATTTAGTTGCTATCTATTTCCATTCAGTATTTCTATGTCAGCTTTGTATTAGAGACATATGTATTTGGATTTCTACTGTACTTATGTATTCATACTTTTGTTGTATCTGTTTTTCAGACTATGTATTTTGAATCTGTTTTGAGACTAAGTATTGTAGTGGCTTCATGAACCATTATTTATTTTATTTTCTGCTGTGAGTTATTCTGATATTTTGTGTCTGTGATTAGTTTTATTTGCTCCAAATTTATTACAATCTATTGTTTTGTATTATTCAAGTCCGACATGTGTGGTTTTATTGTCGATTTGAATGGTCCAAAATAGTGGGTCTTTACAATAAGGTACTTGAAGATTTATTGAGAGCTTACGTACTAGATTTTGGTGGGTTGTGGGAAGATCATCTGCACTTACTTGTGTGTTCTTATAATAATAATTATCCGACTACTATATGAATGGATCCTTTCGAAGCTTTGTATGGAAGGCCGTGTAAATTACCAGCATATTGGTTGAAGACCGAAGACATATTGGTTCTTGGTCCAAATATGGTAAAATAAGCCACGGAAAAGATCGAGTTAATCTAAACACGGATGAAGGAGGTTCGGTGTAGGCAGAAATGTTACGCAGATAGGTGGCAAAAAGATATAGAGTTCTCGGTTGGAGATCATGTTTTCATTAAGGTATCACCAATGAAGAGTGTGATACAATTTGGAAAGACGGGGAAACTAGCTCCTTGATATGTTGGACCATTCCCTGATATAGAGAGGATCGTAAAGCTCGCATACCAGGTAGAGTTATCGAGTAGTTTTGCAGGATTCTATAATGTTTTTCATATTTCTCATCTTAGAAAGTATGTACATTATCTAGTGACTACTATTGCTCCGACTGCATTGGAAGATTTAGTAATAGAATCGGATTTGGTTTTTATTAGGCAACCGGTTCGTGTTGTAACAAGAGATGAGAAGAAGCTAAGGACCAAGACAGTCAGTTTGGTGAAAGTCCAATGGAGTGACAATGAGAAAGACTGTACTTGGGAAACAACGGACATGATAAGGATACATATGTGGAGTTGTTATGATGGTATGTTCTATATTTGTTATATAGACTATATAACTGGTAGGATATACTACCATTGTTGTCACAGTTGCTTGCATATTTGATGTACTTATTGTGTAGTCCTTAGTGAATTTCGAGGACAAAGTTCTTTAAGGCGGGAAGCATGTAACGCCCCTAATTTTAGTTTAACATTATTTAGGAGATTTAATTAGATAGATTAAATAGAATAATATAGTAGGACATGGGGATGAGATTTGATAATTAACTAGGTCGGGCCTTAACTAGTTAGCTAATGAGATTGTTTTAAACTTAACATAGGAATGAATAAATGAGAATGGTAAAATAGTAATAGATCTTCCTTTTATCCCTTAAACCCTCACCCTCTCATTCGTTTCTCCTTTTTAAAACTACAAATAATCAAAAGAAAACATTAGAGATGCCCGCCATTAATCAAGGTAGAGAAGGGGAAATCAAGGGATTCAAAGAGCAAAGCTTAGGGAAACTAAACTCCATCAAATCTCTATCCATCATCCAATTTAAGGTGAATTATAGTTAACCATCTCTATTGCTTATGCTTGGTTTTGGTTATGGATAATTTTCGAATTGATTATGATGATATGGTCATGTTATGATGGTTTATGTCATTATTTGGACAGAATAATGATTTATGGAATTTTTTATAAACTTATTTAGATGGGTTTTAAGGGTAAAACCTAAGTATTTGATCTCCAATTTATTTGATTTTCTGGTATGTTGTATAAAACATTATTTTGAAGATGGGTATTTTATTTCATAATTTTTCAAGTTAAAATGAATATTTTAAGAATTTCATAAGGAAGAAATAGTGTTTATATCAGGTTTTATTTATTAAAATTAATTAAATAATTATTATGGCCACAAAATTTTTATAGATGAAAAATATGTTAAATCTGATTTTTGGTGAATTTTGGGGAATTTTCTCAGGTGATTTAGAATTTCTATGAATATATTATGCTAGAAAAGCATTTAAATTAATATTAATTAAGGGTAGTAACTAATTAAGTTGATTAATGTTTTTGGAAGTGTAAAATTGACTTGCGGTAGTCTTCTAAAAAGAAATTGGTAAAGTTTGTTTTCAACCAATGTAAATTTGATAAGGAATAAGATTTGGTAAAAAGAATTTTTTTAATAAAAATACAACAGTTTTTATAATAATTACGACAATGTCACCGATATGCGGCATCCCCATGACATTCAGCATTAACAATAGGTAGTATCACTTTACAGTTGTAAGCGATATTGGAATAGGCGGCATTGACATGAAGTAGTGCATGTGATATTTATACCGTAAGTATGTGATGTATTGGGTCATGCATCCAACATTCATGCATCCGACATTAGCGTTATGGGAATACCGCATCTCATGGGCATATGAGACATTGAGGTCGTGATTTATCAATGTCGACAGTTTTCAGCAATCTTAAATTAATGCTACAAGTCATCAATTTCGATGTCAATCTATTTTGCAGCAATAATGCCGTTAATTTTTTATGTATGCAGCATAATAGTCAAAGTATGATAATTTCGACATACTTATAATGATGTTGTAAGTAATTGATCTCGACTCAAGGTATTGATGTCGTCGTATATCAATGTCGGCATTCTTTATTTAATTATTTTAGCAACTATGTCATTCGGCATTGATGCCATAACTCTTTATTTCAATGCCCGTAAGGCTTTGTTTTATGCAATTAAAAGCACGTTTTAAAAAGGGAAAAATAGCTTATGTTATAAGAAAGTCGATGACCTTACGATTTCGAAAGTTAGCCTTTTGAGTTATAAATTTAGAATTTTGTTTCGAATCTTGGATAGAGGTTCATTATTATTTTAATGGCATGAATGCCGTAAGTCTTTTGTTTTGCTATATTAATGGTGGTAAGCCATATGCTTCATGATTTCGACATTATTCATTAGGGATACGAATGTTTTATATTTCTATATGCCATAAGTCTATGAATTTGAGATTATTCATTGGGGATACCAATGGATATTATATTTGATTTTCCATTTAATTTATGATTTCGACATCACATATATTAGGGATACCAATGTGTATTATTACAACATGTTATAAGTTTAAGGGGCTATCAACCTAATTGGGGATACCAATAAGCATAGGTTGGGCACTTGGGCGAATAAGATTAATTGTGAATTAAATTGATAAGTGATGGGTTCATGGTCATCCTAGGAAAACTATGGAATGTGTGATGGATAGTCCACGTAATATCTGAGATAAATAATCTCTATATGGTGAATGAAGGGTTCATAGTCATCCTTGGAAAACTATGATATGTGCGATGGATAGTCCATGTAGTTTAAAATGAATAAAACAAGTGTGATGGATAGTCCGCATAATTTTAGATAGTTAAACCATATGTGATGGATAGTTCACATGGTAAGGGATAGATAATCCATATATTTTACACATGTGAGATGGACAGTCCGCATAAATATAAGACGGATAGTCATTTGAAATTAAGACAGATAGTTAGATGAAATTGAGATGGATAGTCAAATAAATTGGGATAGGTAGTCCATTATATGTTGCACGAGTGCAAAAGTTTATTTATTATGTTCTAACCATTGTGCGTGCAGGAGCATAATATATGATTAATATGTTTTATTTAAGATACTAGTGAGGGGAAAACTCGCTCCGCTCAGTGGCGTGGTCTCACTATGCAAGATGGTTGGTTATTATTCACAACAAACAATTTGTCTGATCCAAAATTTCTGTTTTTCCCCTTAGACTCTTGGATGCTCTTTTGAGTAGGCCGGGAGTAGAATTTTTAGGTTTTCCAGTTAGACGAATAAGCTTTCGGAGACGTGCTAGAGGCAAGCTGACTATTACTAGGAGCTTTTACTTTTCACAGTTGTTGTTTTATTTGCTTGATTATATGTAATGGAAAATTTTATTATTTCCAAATGTTAGACTCTGATCAACCAAGGGGGCATCTTTATATGTCACCTTTAGAGTATTTTGTAATAATTATATTTTCTTTGAGCGAGGGATCAATGAGATTATGTAATGAATGTGAAATCTTATTTGTGCAATGAAATATGAAAGTTTATTATTAAATTGTGTTTGAAAAGTTTTATATTCATGTGCTTCTGATATTACTGATATGATTAACATAGCCTCATTTTGTCACCGAAAATTAATACTATGGATGACTACAGCATCCGTAGAGCATAGTTTCAGGCCTCAAAATGGGGGATGTTACAAGTTGTAATTTGCCAACTTTCCATGTTTATAAAAGATCATCCACACTTTCCATTTTGCATTTCCATTTTCCATGTTGCTCCACTCTTCTCCATTCTTCTTCACTCTTCTTCCATCGTGGTTTTATAAAAAAAATTTCACTTTAAAATAACTTCTTTCTCCTCCAAACTCAAGTATATTCTTTAATTAGCATGGTAAAACAATTTAGCAAGTCAAAGTTGGAAGCTTTGGAGCTAAAACTTCTTAAAACCCTCAATGCCATACCACCTAGAGGGTAGACCCATGGGCTATGTGCTATTAAGGAGAAGAGGGAGCTTTGAATGCAAGGAGAAGGAGGAAAAGTGGAAGCTTTGGCTTTGGAGTGATGGTAGGAGCAAGTAGTGGCTTGTTGGTCGAATAAAAGTGAGATGGCTCATTTTGAAGTAGCTCTAATATGTGTTCCTGTTGTAATAATTTTTATTAACTTGCTTGTGTATATTGCTTGTTCGGATTTGATTTTCATTTGGAAGTGGATGGCATAAATAACCATTGTTTTACATGGGACAAAATTAAAGAAATGCAATTCGAAGTGTTTCATGGCGAACAGGTCGCTACGGAAGCACTTCGAAGAATGGAAATGTTGTAGAAGGATCCTAAAGGATTCCTTGCCTTGTAGATTTTAATTACATATATTCTTGGTTATAAAAATATGTGGAAAGTTAATGTTGTTTAGTTATAGTCGACCTTCTTATTGTTGGTCTTGCAACATTGAGATCTCGTGCTCTTTTTTTAAGTGATTTACCACTTTGTTTCTAAAAGTATTTTCAAAATGGTTTCCGAACTTGACTTTTTTTCCAAACCTTTTGCAAAAGGATTAAAGTGGTTTAAATTTTAGAAACAAATGTGGTTTAGTAGTTATTTGATTTACAAAACAAAGTTTTAAAAGTTACGGTCCATATAGCGATAGTCGATGTGGATGCAGTTTGAAAATTTATGATTTTAGTAAAGTAAAAGGAGATTATTTATTATAGAATTTTTTAATTCTTTTCCAAGGTGTTTTATAAAAGATGTATAGGATTTTAAAACGGAGTTTGAAGATTAAAATATATCTTTAAGAATTTAATTGAGTTATTGAAGCAAGAGGTGTAAATTTTATTATGGAAACTACTTTGTTTCCAAAAGTCAAGTTTTGTGTAAAAGCGACTGTCTTTAAAGGGATGTTTTAAATACAAGTTTCAAACTATGTTTTAAAGAGTTTTAAAAGTAATATTAAAAGAGGAAGGAATCACGGATTACAACACTATTGTTTTAATAGATGTTTTCGAGAAAAGGAAAGAGATAATGGACTATAACATTTTGTTTTAGTAAATGGTTTCGGGAAAATCGGAAAGCAAGTATTGTTTATAACACTTTGTTGTTATTAAATAAGTTGTTTACTTTATATATAAAAAGATCTTGTCTTTTGAAATCAAGATTTGGTTTAAATAAATGATTTTGGAAAATGTTTCCATTAACTAGTTTGAAATCATAGACTAGGAATAAGTTTACAGAGTTGATTTTTCGATTGTTTTAAAAGACTTTGTTTTATGTAAGGGATTTCTTTGCCGGTGCCATTAAGCAACATAAAATAAATATGACAAGTAGTGCTAAAATGTTGACATGTTTATGGAAAGTAGGTCATCTTATAATTTGCACTAAAAGCCGATGAGTAGACTTTTCTCTATCTGTGAGATCTTGAATCAGAGTGTTTTAATTAAGGCAAGGCCAGGTGCGACTAGTGGCTTTGATTCTGGGCGAGGGATAGAGAAGTCAAAATGTCAGAAGTGTGATAAGTATAAGAGGGTTAATTTCTATAAATAGGTCATGATTAGTTAAGTATATAGAAGGTACTTTATCTTATACTTGACACTAAATTTTGAGGTATGAAAGCCTATTTCTATCTGTGAAAATTAAGAACGTCGTCGAGGAAAGGGTAGTACTTTAACTTGTCTGATTACACTGTTAATTGAAGGATAGTACATGTTTGAAATCAAAATGTGGCGATAAGTATATGATGTCTAAATTTCCATATGAAAACTTTATACTTACACCAGATAGTAGTTTATCCATTATCGATAACTTAACCTATTTTGACTTAAGAAGTATATGAAAGCTTCATATGTTCATACGGGTTGAGTTTCCCTTGGAAGAACTCATTCCGGTGAAACGACTCTCACTTTAAGGGTGGATATTCGAGATCCCCTTGGGACTCTTATATCGTCTGCTTACCTCTGAAAGAACCACGATTGAGTCGACCGGAGACTATCGATTATTGGTTCAGAAAGACAAGGATCGGATAAGCTTGAGTTATCCAGAAACCACTTTAAATCGACATAAACATTCAAATTGGAGACTTCTTGAAGATGATGGAATCGAAGATGGAGTCTTTGAAGTGCAAGGGCTACTTGTTACTAATCCTGGGGGTGATTCCAAAAAGGATGTAGTAGAATTAATGTCTTCGGTCTGTTTATATCCTGAACAACTTGTATGGATGAATGTTGGCATTGCATTGTTGCCTGGAGGGCAGTGTTAGCATACCTAGTGGGATTTGCTAAAAAGGTAAAATGTACCCTCAAGCCTCACACCCAATAATGACTAAAACAGGGGATATGCTTCAGGGCTATGTGGTTCTCTACCATTAGGGTACGGTCATCGCTCGATCTAGATCAATATTTCTTTGGATGTATGCACCGGACCCAGGTAAGGTTATTGATTGCAACCAGGGTGATGACATATTCGGTACTATCTAGGAAGGGGTAGGCCAGTCTTGATTTGTAGAAGGTCCATATGAAGCCCTCGATACATTTTTTAGAAGTGTACTACGGTAGACGGTACCCCAATAGCCTTGTCATTGATGGAATCCATTTTCCACTACGTGCTTTATGGACTTAGTTGTATACAAAATTTATTGTTGAATATAGTTAATGTAACCATTCCACTATGTTAACTATTTATTTTAAACCCTATACTAATAATATCACTAGATTTTCTAATAGAAATAGTTTGGTTATCGTAGGATAGAAACCCAACCGTGTTTACTTGTGGTGTGGTACGAAATACCTTTACTTTTGAAGGGTTTTATAAATATTAAAATTCATAGTATTTGAATTTCTCATGTTGGGTTGCCAGACTAATCCGTGTGTTATTTTCTTATAATACTCAGGTCGGCCCCATGTACATTTTCTCCATTTAGTGATGGACGCTTGGAGCTTCTATAGACGAGCTGATGACTCCAAGACCTAACCTATTTTATTTTCCACTATATTTCTTGTTTTGTATCTATCAATTTTGTAACGATAGGCTGTTATAAATGTCTAGGCTGATGATAGGTTAATTTACTATGCTGGTTGTATGTATATTAAAGTTTTCTTTTATAAAGATCATTTGGATATTATATATTACTGATCACGATGTGAGATTCTGTTCTGTCTTTTCTTTCATTCCAACAATATTTCTTTCTAGCACTTGGATGCTCGGCACATGAATACCATGGATGTATCAGTGTCGACTATTGAGGGTCGAAAAGGCGGCTCATCATAGTGTGTGTGCGTGTGCGCATGTATGTGTGTGTTTTGTTCTATAAATATCTAATTATAATCCATATACACATATTATAGTATATTCAAACATATGCATATAGTTAGGCATTTATATGTTCCTGATATTCATATGAAATTATCATATGTATATGTAAGCCTAATATATATGCATCTATAATAAGATATAAATCCCAGTATTCATATGTATATATAACTAATACTCATGTTTATATTTTATTATGTTATATTGTTATACCATTGAATGTATACATGATACACTCAAATAAAACATTTAGTTGGATTAATTAATGTGATTAATTAATAAATAAAAATAATATTAAATAAAATATGATTTCATTGAATAACTAAATTGGATTTAGTGAAAGCCATTAGACTTCATAGGCTACTATGATCCAAATTAGAAAAAAAAATTGAAAATCCAATTATTTGACCCAATATAAACGAACCAGTTCCTTCATAACCCTTTCTTCATTGCCTCTTTTATCATCAGTTCTTTGAGTAGGTTGACTTAGAGATAAGGATTCTATTAACTGGGGCGAGCTATAAAGTAATAAATATTTACCATGGTGAGTTATAGAGCAATAACTATTTACCACGGTGAGTTATAGAGCAATAACTATTTACTGCTATGATAATATCTATCCAGTATTTTTATGGATATTGACATGTTAGACTATGTATTCATTTCGATGCATGTTGTATATGATATTTGATATACCATTTTCACATAATATTATGATATTGAATCCTATGTCCCTCGATCTGATATGCACTTAGTATGTTATATGTTTGTGTTGATATTATACTTATTCCTTCCATAGGGAAATTAGTACATTTATAGATTATGATACATATGATTATGTTGTGTTTTAATTACTATTTTTAATGGAACATCGTCTGTTATTCTTATGGAATCCAAGCACTTGTATGCATGAATTACGGGTGTTAAGAGTGGTGGGTCATTGCATTTGGTATTAGAACTTAGGTTACCGATCACCGTAAACTGGGATAAGTTAAGAGAGCTTATTTATATTTTAATATACTTTTGCATATAGCATTTAGACACTCACTTGTTGTTTCTAGTACTCTATACCATTTTGTAGGAAAATTGCTAATATTCCCCTTCTACATATAACTATCATGAATCGTGCCACTTGAGCAATGGATGCTACGGACAATGCTGACACTTCAAAGATTCAATTTCCTACATGGTTACAGAGATAATTGTAGGCTACAGCATAGGATATTCCACCTCTAGTAGGAGTCCCTCCTATAATGGCACCATTGGTAGTGGTGCCTATTCCTCCACCACTCATTCTTAACTTCCTTAGGCCTGGTAGAGATCACCTTCATATGGGAAGCAAACCGTATTTGAGAAGGTGGATATTTGTTGAGTTTCAAGCTTAGCTCAGCACCAGTGAGTGAATCTTTAATGATATAGCAATTGAGAGTTTAATAAAAAAGATGAATTACTTGTAGGCAGCTTCAAGAGGAAACTTTGTATTGGTGGGATGTTATGAATGGGGAGTTGGATAAGCATTCTATGACTTGGAAGAATTTTAAAGGAGATTCAGGGCTTAGTTTATTTCTAACACGGAAAAGGACTTGCAAGCGGAGAAGTATTTGTATGTTTAATAAGGTAATAATACCATGAAAGGGTACATCAATAAGTTCATACTTTTGGCTCAATTTGAATGGATGTGATCGACACTCCCGCTAAGAAGGCCAAGAAATTTTCTATGGGTCTCAATCAACCTCTTAGGGATCTTGCACTTATTCATGTTCCTACAGTCACTAATTCCAAAGGACTAATCGAAGCGGCATTATTGAACTCCATTTATAGGGATACCCTAAGGGAGGAAAACACTAAAGTTAAAGCCAAGCGTAGGATTCATGGTAAGAGAAAATGAGTTGGGCCAAATTTGTTTAAAGCCTAGATAAGAAGGGGGATTTACTTGCAATAGGTTCCATTTGAAGGGGAACATTGCAAAAGATTACCAAGTTAATCTCCAAGCCAATAAGTGTATTAATTATGATCGCTGGTCCATTTCAAGAGAGATTGTCCATCTTTTCCAAAGGGTGGAGAAGTGGTCATAACCTATGATATCCAAGCTACTCCAAGTTCGAGTGCTCCACGTACACTCAAAGGGAAAGATAGTTGTCTTGGAAGGGGAGCTTTCTATTTATGACTTTCCAATACATGTTTTATTTGACATGAGAGCTTCACATGTTTTATGCCTAGTAACTCATGTTACTGATGATTCTCTTATATTGTTGAATCTCTTTGGAGGTTTGACACAACCATCTATGGTATGTAGAGATAATAAATAATATGAGGGTGGGTATGGTTTTCTTGTGATGCTTATGTACTCAGTTTTGTGAGTTGTGGACTTATTCTTGGGATGGATTGGATGATGAGGTGAGGAGTTATTATTTATTATGATAGTTAAGTAGTTCATATAAAGGATAGTGGTGGTAGTAAGCCTAATGTTTATTGTGAGCACAAGAGTTCCATGATACTAACCTATTTATACTCCTTAGATCTCTTGCATGGTGAATTGGTGCAATTCCAATTATGCGAAATTTTTGCGAACGAATTATAAAGGTTTTGGGTTTACGTCCTCATTAGGAAATTGAATTTTGTATCGATTTTGAGAGAGATTCAAAGCCGATTGTCTTACCCATTAGATGTATGGCACTAAGAGAAAGAAGATAACTAGAAACTCAATATTTCGAGCTTTTGAAGAAAAGTCTCATTCGAAGAAGTACATTGGAGTGGGGAGCACCCATCGTGTTTGCCACTAAGGTGGATGGGTCCTTGAGATGATGTGCTGACTATAGAGAATTGAGTAAGTTGATAGAAGAATATATATCCTCTACCTTGAATTGATGATTTGTTCAACCAACTTAGAGGAGCGAAGATTTTTTATCAACTAAATCTTTCTATTACTATGGGTTTTCATCAACTAAGGGTCCAAAGAGATGGTACTCTGAATACATCGTTTAAAACTTCTATTTCATCTTCTGAATGGCTCTAGGCATGCAATCTGGTCTTTCGAATGCACCAGCATAATTTTTTTGATCTTATGAGTTGTGTCTTTCATGACTAACTTGGTAGATATATAGTGATACTCATAGATAATATATTAATCTTTTCTAAATGCACAGGAACACAATTTACATTTGAAGAAGCATTGGAAGTTTTGAGGCAAACTCACTTGAAAGTAAAAAAAATTTAAACATCACTTTTGGAGGATGGAAGTCAGATTCCTAGGCTATGCCATATACAACATTGAATTTCCATTGATCTGATTAAGGTTGCCAAGGTACAAGATTAGAAGGTACCAAGTAATGCGCCCGAAGTTCATAGTTTTCTTGGATTAGCACAATGTTATCAGAAATTCATTGAGGGATTTGCAGGGGTTACTCCACCTTTGATACGACTAACTAAGATGAATCGGTTATGGCATGCATTTAATGTAACGACCCTGGTTTGAGATATGCCGGGAAGTATACCAAAATACAATTTAAATGGTAATAATTGCTTAAAATGAGAATTTTGGGGAATTTTGTTTTATTTCTTATTTCAAATTGATGTGATTTTGAATTTAAAAAGAAGAGAAATTTACAGAAGGGATTTTCTGTTGAAAATTTTCAATTAGTCAATTCAAAGAAATATTATATATGGGGTCTTTAGTTTAAATACTAAAATAAAGTTAAGAACTAAATTAAATGGAAAATAAATCTAAAAAGATTAACAAATGGGGAAACTGCATTGAGTAATCTTTTAATTGAAATTTTTTTTGGAAAATAAATAAAGTAAAAACAAATGGTATATTATTATTTTAAAATATAGCATAATGGAATAATGATGGATGGAACCATTTTTATTTACAAGTGAAATTTAATAACATCTTTTATCACTATTGAAAACATTGTAATGAATTCAATGAAAATTTATTTATTTGGCTATGGGTTAATTATCAAAAATAGAATTTTGTAACTTAAGAAGCTATTTGTTTCAAATTAATTAAAAATAATAAGAATAACTTTTAGTGTTAAAAAGTTTGAGATTGTGAATTTATCCCTTTTATTGCAAATAAAATTCAATAAATAAACTTGTGTTGCTTTGTTAGAAGGTGAATATAATCCATGATTTTAAGACTTTGATTACATGAACCATTTCTTCGGAAAAAATAAAAAAGCTTGTTTCATTTGTTAAGTTATATCTAACCTATGGCCCAAGTGGAATATTTTTATTAATAAGAGTAATGATTTGGAAAGAAAATTAATACCGTATGTTCATTTGTTTTCTCACCTCTATGAACAAAAATTACAATAAACCATTTCCTTTCTTTCTTCAAACCCTAAGCTAAACTTCACAAATCAACCAATTCCTAAGCGAAATTAATTGGTTTTGAAGATATAATTTTTAGGTAATCATCTCTAATATTGTATACATCTCATAGGAATTTTAGTCTCGGTTTCTTTGTGGTTTTAAATTGGGTTTTCTAAGTTTCTGTTGAGTTAATCTCAGGAGCTGCTGCTAAGAAGTAATAGGCAGAATTTTAGGTCATAGGAGCCAATTCTAGAGTAATAACGTGAGTAGCCCTCACAAATCTAGTTTTAATTCTATGCATGTTGATTATTTGAATGTGTGATAAATTATTGGATGAATTTTGGTTGTTAGACGTCTGTTTATGGTGCTCTATGTGTTTATCGTAGTTCTTCTAAAAACCTGACTACTATAATAACAAAATCAACTCCTCTTTTCATGAATGCTGCTATAAATTATTGTTGTTTGTGCATTCAACTGACTCAACAGTTCGTAGATGCAAACTCAGGTCGCTAGAAGGCAAACGAAGGAGTATTAGGCATTGGTGGAGGATCGAGCACTTCTTAACGTGTGCTCCAGGCAGTGGCGCCGATTGACCATTGCCTTAGAACGGATGATCTATCACGATCAACCATAGCTAATGATGGTCAATGGTCACGGCCCTAGTGCACACTCTAGACCATGCCACTCCATCTCACTTTGCTCACTAACCTTGCACTTTGATCTATTGTTTTACTCAAATGCTTGCATTGTTTTGCAGCCTATTTGTGACGTTTTCATTGCTCATTTTCGTGTTTTTTAATTTTTCTTTGATGTTTTATTTCCATAGGGGCCAACTCTATGGATGCAGTACCAAACACACCATTTTCACGCACTGAATTTCAAAGTGTTTTACAAAGAAAATATTTTGACATGAATTGAATTTCTATATATATATATATATATATATTATTAGAAATGATTCTAGGAAAAGTAAATAAACACACACACTCATAGCTTTAAATTGTTTGTGAAGCAAGATTTTATGTGTATATATAGAGATACAAATAAAGCTATCTTTTCCTACTATTTATTCCTAGTCTTTCTAAACTAATATCTCAAAAAAAATTAAATAAAAACTATTTTCTATAAAATGCACATCCTCGATTTAGTGAGAAATTGAATTAAATGCTCTATAAAACAAGTGGTATGGAATGTTTGCATTTACTTCATCGGTTAATTCTCAGAATAGTTCGATTGAACCCCTATTTCCACATGAGTGGAGTTTATTGACTTGTAGTAAATGTATAAGTAAACCTTTGTGGTATGGGAAGCATGGTCATTACTCAATATATAACACTTATTTTGAAGAGTTTTGCATGCTCGTCTTCTCTGATTCGTGTATAGGAGGATCTTATCGGTTTGTAGGCCTATTTTTGAGTATTCGTTTATAGGCGAGTTTAGTAGGTTTACAGGCCTTTCTTTACATATTTACGGGTTTACAGGTCTGCTTTATGTTAACATGTTTCTAGGCATGTTCGATGAGTTTACAGGATCATCTTCTATTTGATGCATTTACGGGCGTGTTCCTTTTTGATTTCTAGATTTCCTATTATTGGTTTCTGGCTTTTTATGAGATTTGAGTTTTCACTAAAACTTCTTTGAAATCTACTTATAAAAGTTGATTTATTAATTATGATTTTAGGTTGTTTGACTTCATGAATATTTAATTAATTTTAAATATTAAAATAATATATTTTATAATTAAAATAGAAATCTTTTAAATAGTAAATAATGATGTTGAAATAGTTTTCCAAATTTATTTACAAATATATTTAGTTCGAAGAAAAATCGAAATTGAGATCGGAATTTGTTTTTCGAATTTTCGAATTTTCATCGGCGATAGGTTGTCGAAAACGCTGTGTACTCTAATGTAAGTATATATACATACATGTATAAAATAAGTTAGCATATGTTAGTATATAAGTATATATATACACCTAAGTTCAAATGATTTTAATTTTCAAGTGTAAAGAAATAAATAAATAAAATGTTTAAACATGAAATGAGACATTAGAAAACATATGTACACTTGAGTTATTAATGCATGTTGGCAAAGGTGCGGGGCTTGTCTAGGCGTGAGCATGGAGGGAGAGGACAAGCTTGATGATGTGGCACTAAATGAGAGGAAGGTGGGTACTTTAAGGGATTTTTGGTAATTTGGTTATTTCAATTTATATAAAAACAAATTCCCAATTCTTTCTCTTTCTTGTTTTCATTTTTCCTCCATTTTAAAAACTCACTTCTCATTTCAAAAATCCATTTCTCATGTCATAGTTTAAAGTTTTAAAATTTTCATCTTCTTGTACTATTAAATTCTCTAAAGCTAGTTAAAATACTTCCTTTTCCTTTCTATAACTCCTCCTTGTCAAAACAAGTCCCCACCCACCCCTATTTAACATATGGTCGTACCTTGTAGCCACTTAGTGTAACGACCCATAAATTTATCACTTTGATAAAAAAAATTTGAAAAAGGGCTCAAATACTCTATTAAAATAAATCAAGTCCAACAAAAACCAAAATACAAAAGCCAAAGCAGGCCCATAGTCAAAGAAAATACAACATGTACAAAATAAAATAAAAGAAAAGCCCAAACGAAGCCCAAAGCCTTGAAGCAGCCCGAAGACTGGAAGACTCCAGATACTTCCACACTCATCTCGTAGAATATAAGGCAATACGACACCTTCTTACTTCATATCTCCATTCTTTCCAAAACAGCCTAGAAGAAACAGAAATGGCTGCCATCTAAAAGACAAACTCCTCCTTAAAACTTCGTTGAGACGAAACAGCAGCCTCACTAAAATTATCAGCTGTAACAACGAACTACAATCCCTCCAGAAACCATAAAGTAAGCTTTCTATCTTAATTATCTTCTGCTAAAATGTAGATCTACCGACTAACGAAGATTAAAGATGTTGACAGGGTTGCTAAAAGATGACCATCTAGTTCAGATCTGAGTTCATCACAGATCTAAGCTTTTTGCAAGACAAACAAAAACAACAACACTTCCTCAAGTCGACAGTAAGCAAGATAAGTCTTTTATCACCCAAAAATTATCCGCATCTATTATCCACAGTAGAGTTGAAGACTTGGAATCTTCTAACCTGTCCTCAAAATTACTCAATGTCTTGAAATCCAGGTCGAAATCACTGTCACTAAGAGCAACTTGCAGATCTATATACTTAAAAGCTACTGAGAAGTTTTAGATGGAAGTAAATAATAATGTAATTTAGAGAGAGGGAAATAAAAAGCATTGTAAATAAAACAGGTACTCAAAAATCTGGATCCAGAGGACGAAGGATCAGGAAAGTGGCAAAGGAAAACAGAAATTATGAAAGTATCCCCAATTCAGCGTTGGGAGGTAAAACCCCATTTCTTAGCAATATCTATATTCATGCCAGTGATGTTCTTGTAGTATTTAGATTTTGCCATTCTAATATTCATAGTCTGAAAAAAATTTAAGCAGATTTTCGACCCATCCGTAAAACATTTTTGAAAAATCCTTTCGTTCCTTTCTTTCCAAATATGCCAGACGCAAACTGAAAGCGAGAGTTGAAACAAATCTGAAACGAGATTATGAGAGCTAGAGATAGAAATTATTTTCAGTAAATCTTCCTTCAAGATAAATGAAAATAAACTCTTTGGCTTAACAAAAAACTTTTTACAACTCCAAAGCCATATCTTTTGTGTAAACTCACATTGAAAAAATAGATGGTCTATATTTTCAATCTGACTATTACAGAACACACAATTCTGATCCACCACTATGTGTTTCTGAATTAATCTTTCTTTAGTCAAGAGAAAATCATTTATGGCTTTAAAAAGGCATACCACCATTTTAGGAACATGAATATTGTTCCAGACCATAGGCGCCCAAAACTTAGTTTCAAACATAGATCGTACCGAATTCCAAACTTTTTTAAACTGGTATTTACCATCCTTAGAGCACTTCCAGGTCCAGAAATCCCTCTCCTTGTTGTTGTGAATCTTGACGCCTTCAATTTCTGTCTGAATTTGAAATAAAAAACTATACAAGTCCCACTTCCACTCGCCATTTCTTAAAATCCTACTGAGTGACAAATTTTCTGTACCTGTTCTAAAAGCAGTATCCCTTCCAATGCGTTCCATAATAGAACTTCCATTTAACCATGGATCTTACCATAACGAAGTGGTTTTGCCATCTACAATGTTAAGGGAAAGGCAATTCAAAGCTTCGCATCTATTCTTCAAAATGAATTTCCACACTCCGGAGTCATCCGAACGCTGTTCAGTATCCCAGAAACTTTTAAGCCCTATATATTTGCTATGCATAAAAGCTGCCCAAGAACCTTCTAAGTTGATAATTTTCCAAATCAATTTGATATATAACGCTCTATTCATCTCCTCTAAGTTTCTCAGTCCCATACCTCCTTCTTTTTTATGTTTACATAAGACCTCCCAAGGGATCTTACTACTGCGACTTTTCCAAAGAAAATTTAAAATCAAATGTTTGATCTTTAGAACAGTAGCAACTGGAAGACAGAAACATTGCATCCAAAATTGTATTATAGGATATATGGTAGATTTAATAAGTTCCAGTCTCCCTGCTAAGCTCAGCATCTTAGTTTCCCATCTACCAATCCTAATTTTAATCTGTTCTATTAAAGTAGAACAATCCTTATCCCTCAAGTTAGCACTAGGCAGAGGTATACCCAAATACCTAATTGGGAGGGTTGATTGTTGAATATTGAGGATCGAACAGATGTCTGTGCCACATTCCACCCCTTTCCCAAAAAAGATGTTAGATTTCTCAACACTTAATTCCAAACCAGTAACCATTTTCAAAGTTTTAAACACTTCGTTAATAGCATACGCAGTTTGAACATTAGCTTTAGTAAAGAGAATGATATCGTCAGCGTAAATCAGATGGGTTAGTTTATTACCAAAATCTGTAACTGGTGAGATCAGACCTCCCCTAACTTTCTCCTCCATTAGTAACGTAAAGTATTCCATGACCAGAGTAAAAAGAATAGGGGAAAGTGGGTCTCCTTGTCTGAGGCCATTAGAACTTTTAAAGTAACCATGCGCTTCTCCATTAACTATGATAGAGAAAACTGGAGTCTTAATTAAGTTTTCAATAATTTTTGTCCATTTATCTGGGAAACCCAAACTTCTTAACATATGAATAACAAAATCTCTGTTAATCGAATCGTATGCTTTCTTTAAATCCACTTTGATACACATGAATTTGTTATCCTTTCTTCCAAGGCCTCTAATTAATTCGTGAGCTAACAAAATACCATCCCCTATAGATCTACCTTTGATAAACGCCGACTGGTTTTGGGACACCAACTTATCCAAAAAAGGACCCAGTCTATTACACAAAATTTTGGATAAAACCTTATATAAAGTGTTACAACAGGCAATAGGTCTGAAATCTTGAATACAGGAGGAATGATCCTTTTTTGGAATCAAGTGAATAAATGTGTGATTCCATTCTTTTAAGATATAACCCTTTTGAAAAATATCATTTAAAGCTTTATAAATAATATCTTTCGAAAGATTCCAATGTGTTTTGAAAAACAACGAGTTGAAACCGTCCGGACCTGGAGAAACAGAATCTTTGATATCCCACAAGGCATATTTGATTTCTTCCAAAGAGAAACTCTCATTTAAAAAATTAGCCCCAAACACTGAAATAACCATTTTGCAAATAACTTCAGGAAAATGAACACCTAGTGGCTGATTATAAATTTGTTTAAAAAAATCGATAGCCGTTTCAACAAACTTATTTTCGGAAACCACGTTACCGTCAACAGTTAAATTAGTCAAACAATTTCTGCTTCTTTTGTTAGACATTTTAGCGTAGAAAAAAAGACGATCCCTCATCACCCATCATCAGCCAATCACATTTAGCTTTTTGTTTGGCAACCAGAAATTCTTTTTTAAGAGCTATATCCAAATTAATCTTGGCATTTTGAAATTCCAAAGCTAAGGTGTGATCATTAGACTTTTCCAAAAGTTTCTGGAGACTAGAACATTTCTCTCTAAGAACATTCACCTCTTGTTTTAAATTACGAGAATTAGCACTCCATCTCTTGAGTTCTCTCTTAATATTTTTAAGAATGTTAATAACTTGAAACAAAGGTCTGTCAATGTGATTAGAAATCCAGAGTTTCTCAATCATAGGAAAATAATGATCGCATAGAGGCCAGTGGTTCATATATCTAAAAGGACTGTTCTTAACCCTAGAGTTAGAGTTAAATAAGACGAGAATAGCGTTATGGTCACTAACCGAAGGAGGTAAGAATTCAACCGATAATTCAGGGAATATGTTAATCCAATCTAGATTTGCAAACACCCTGTCAATTTTAGAAAATATATTTCGACACGGACCCGACCACCATGAAAATTCAAAACCTTTAATATTAATCTCATTAAGACCAGTATGTAACGACATTTCATCTAATTCAAACAAATTATCAAAAGCAACTGGATTACCTCCCTGTCTTTCTGAGGGTCTACGAATGCAGTTGAAATCCCCAAGGACCATCCATGGCCTATATATAAATATAGCATCCTCCTGAAGGTTCTTCCATAATCTTTTCCTTAATTCAGCAAAATTTTGGGCGTAGACAAAAGTCAAATTACTTCTGCAATTCAAGGAATCGATCAGTTCGATGGTAATGTGTTGATCACTCATGCTGACAAAATTGAAGTCCCAAACATTTCGGTCTAAAAGAACCATAATCCTACATTTATAATAGGAAGATATATTACTTATTATTTTCCATCCGTCTTTCAGCGATTTTTCCAACTTCAAAATCTCAGGAAATAGCAACTTATTTTCCAAAATACCAAAACAGCTAATTTTGTACTTTTCAATAACTTTTCTCACTTCTCCCATTCTATTAGGGTTATGGAACCCTCTGACGTTCCTACAGGCTACTGACATTATAAAACCTTATTATTTTGGGTCCTCGAAAACCTACTGCTCGAGGACTCCCCATTGTCTTCTGAAGGAATGCCTAACATCTGAACCCACTTGGGATTCTTACGGACCAGTTTCTCCTTCTGAATATTATCAAACTCTATATCTTGAGGCTTCGGAAGGACCTGTTCCTCCGTTACCTCCTGAACTGTGTCAACATTATCATGAATATTCTGTTCCTCTACCACTTTATTCGAACCTATATCCTGATCCAGATTATCTTGAACCTGTAATAAAAGACAAGGGTCAGTACCTCTCCTAAAATTAACATTATTATAATTACAATCATCAATAACTAAATCAGTAGTAGATAAGGATATAGGAAGCAAATTGTGATCCAATGATGACAAAGGGCGTTCTATAGAAATGTGAGTTGATGGCGATTTAGGTGGAGATGAACTCAGATCTATGACTCCCGGGGTAGTTGTAGAAGCAGGATTGAATGGCTCCCTGGCTCCTTGATCAGGAGGAACTTCCAACCTGGCCAGAGGAACATTGGGGCAATCTTCCCTGACTCCTATTTCGGTTGTAGTAGCATGTTCTGGCTCTGAGACTTCTGAAATTGCCCCCTCATCCCGCTCTATTGAGGATACTACTTTTCCCATTATTTTTAAATATATGCAACTAAAAGGATCATATTTTTTAAGTGATAATAAGTAATAGTTATCTTATTTTGAATAAATATTTAAATAAAATATTTTCCTTGAAATTTATATCGATAAGATAGCATTGAATTTAAATAATTGATTTATTTAATTTAAATTGAGATTTAATGATTTAATAATTATTTTAATTATCCAAATAATTATTTTAAATGATGATAATTCATTTTGAATAGTTATAAAGTGATAATGAATCATTTATCATAGTTTCATAAAGATATATATATATATATATATATTTGATTTGACAATATAAGGAAAAATCGATATCGCTTTATCGATATAATGGCAATTTTTGTAGATAATTTTTAATTTTAATTTATATGGTTTTATAATGAAATGTGATCATTCTAATTTGTTGAAAATAATAAGAAAATTATTTTTGAATTTTGTTTACAAATATATGTATGTTAATAAATATAAGAAAATGTGATCGATAATCAATTCTCCGAATTTTAACGATTTAACGAATAAAAGTTGTTCGAAGACATTCAAAGTGTTATGCATGACATGTACATATATATATGTTACATGCATATGAGAACATGCACATAAAAATATATATACAAAAATAATTGAGTATAAAAGTATAATATAAATATATAATATATTTTAAGATTTCTTACTCCTTAAGCATACATAAGTCAACATATGCATACATGAGAAGATGGAAGTGATGGGCACATGGGGAGAGGCTGTTGTCGTGCCTAGGGAGGAGGGAGGTGTGTTGGTGAAGCCTTATAATGGTGATGAAGATGATGATGTAGGCATTGATACTTTTACACTCTTTTTTTCCTATAAATATCACACCTCTTCTCATAAAAAATACTAATACCATTCCACTTCTTCTTCCTCTTCTTTTCAAGCTTTCCACAAGCCTTTTTAATGGCTTCTTATTCATAAAAAAATATATTAGAAAGGTTAGAAAAAAATATATCAAATAAAAGAGGAAAATGCATACAGTAGTTTATAATATCGATCAACTTCAAAACTAGTTCTAAACACATCCTCTACTCTTCCAAAGTCCATGGCCACTGCCTCACACCACCTAGGCCATGAGCACCAAGGCTAGCCTGAGCCACTTCAAGAGTCCAAATCTCGATTTCGTGAAGTTTAATTTCGTGATAGCGGAGCTATAGCCGATTTTCTATTAGCTCTAAGAGAAAATGAAGGTGAGAACTCCTAAATGATTATATTATATTTTGGATGATGATATGATGTTTGCAATGGATGTTTATTATTCTTTGATCATCAAATTTGGTTGTTTAAATATGAATGTTGAATATATATGCAAGTCACGGAAATACACGTCGATAAGCACAAAGGAAATCACTTTCCTTGATTTAATTGGTGTACATGGAATGTTAAACCTCTTTAAAAATGGTTTAAAATTGAGTTTGAAATTTTCTATAAACATTTAAAAGTTTTTTGGTGAAGTTTGAATGAATGTGAAATTTAGTTAAAAATAGGTGCGCCACGTAACGGCGGTTCGCGATTTCGCGCCATAAAAGTCAAACAAGTGTAAGAGATGGACTATAGCTCGGAATTCTCTGAGATAAGAATTTTCCAAACTATTATATCCATAGTTTTCCAGCGAAGAAAGAAAATCGAGATTCTGATAATTAGGTTTTGAAATATGAGAAAATAAGCTTTTTGAAAAATCACGGTTTTGCAGTTCGAAATCCAAAACTGGATTTCTTATGAAATGATGTTTTTAAATAGTTTAAAAATGTGAAATAAATCTTATAAATCTTTTAAAATGTTTTTAAATAGATTTGATTAATAAAAATGAATTTTCAAATAATAAAAATTCGTTTTGATTAATATAGCTTATAACAGCACTTTTTGCAGCACTTTTCCGCAGCACTTTTCTATAACTTTTGAAATATAGCTTTAAACTTAACGGCTCTTTTGCAAATCTTTTATAAATGTTTTCAAATGGATAATTAAGTATTTTAATGATGATTGGGATGGTTTATAGTTTGTTTAAAAGAATTTAAATAAATGATTTAAAGAAAAGCTATTACAAATTAAGTGGTTTAATCTTGGCTCTAAAAGCCGACGAGTAGACTGGATTTTTCTATTCATGGGATCCAGATGTGAGGTGCTTAAACTAAGAAGATGTTTAGAAGCAACCAGTGCCCTGGATCACCTGGCCTCTTCCTTGGGCGAGGGATAGATAAGGTCGAAATGCTGGAAATGAGTTAAGTATAAAAAGATTTAAATTTGCCAAATTTAATTAAACACAACTTTGATTTTATATAGATAATCTTCTTATACTTGGTGTTAAAACCTGAAGAGGGAACTCGTACTATTCATGGAAATTAAAAGGTGATTTTGCCGTCATTCCGCCCATAGTATTTGTTGAATACGGGAATTGATATTGAGTAAGAATTAGATCATTTCTATAGATTTTGCTCACTTAATATTTACTGGTTTTAGATTAACATCCTAGATAACATGGTTTCAACCAAATCAAAATTATGAGTTTGAATTAAGAAATCTTTGTCAGGATTTAAATGAAATAATTTAGAATTAGTTTAAATTCTTATACTTAAATTTTATTGGTTTGGATTTATAGTAAACGATGTCTTGAATAACATTATTTTTGATTCATTATAAAAAGTTATGATTTGTAATCTTTGTTAAAATTTAAATAAATGATTTGGAAATATTTTCCTAAGAAAAGATGAAATGATTTGGAATTTAAAAAGGGTTTTATGTAATTAAAGGATTTGATAAGAGAGGTTTAATAATTTTGTATATACCGAAAAGAATGTTTTAAAAATATATATATCTCCAGGAGAGATTTTGATAAAAAGAAGTTAATCAATTAAAGAATGATTCCCTATTTACAGAACCTCTTTTTTATCGATGATTGGTTCGAAGGAACCGAGATCGGATCTGGGGTAATTCCTATCCGAAAACCACTTCGAACCGATGTATGCGTTCGAGGAATAAAGACATGATAAAGAAAATGAAGGATGAAGACCGAAGATTGTCGGGATGGAAGGACTGCTTGTTGATAATTCTGGTTAGCTCCCAAATACTAAAGTAGCAGTGGTCCCTTTATTCTGAAACTCTTTGGGTTTAAAGGACTTTTCACTACTAATCTTAGGGTTAATTCCCGATAGGATGTGGTGGGAGAGTGCCTTCGGTTTCGTTCAGTCCCAGAACGAACTTGTATGAAAGGTTGTTTAACACCGCATTCTTGAGATCTCATCGTTGACTTTTATGACCACACATCTGTTTGGTGGCGGAGAAGGCAACTTCTCTTAACTTAACACCCTTCTCTGAGATGTATGAGCTCAGAGGTTGTATGTTTGTGGAAGTCAATAGTGATCGATAGAATGGCGATGTGGCATTCAAAGTGAGATGTGCAAAGCAAAAGGTAATCGCTACCTCAAGCCTCACACCTGGAAATGGCCAAATCAGGGTAGATGCAGTAAGGCTATGTGGTTCGCAACCATTAGGATATGATCATCCCCTTCTAGATAAATTTCTACCTGCTATGATGTTCGGGTTTAAATTATTGTGTATGTATGTTGTGAGGGCCCTCGGATAGGTTAGTAACGACCGGAGTGATGACATATTCGGTACTATCTAGGAAGAGTTAGGCCGGCTTGTGTTGGTAGAGGACCATCGGTTAGGCATCGGTACAATCCTCTAGAGATGTACTGCCGGAAGGTAGTCCCTTCACCTGGTCATTTGTGTGGAAACCCATTCTTTAATAAGAGACTGTACGATTTTAGTTGTAGAAAGCCTTGTATTACAAGGTGGTATGCTGGAATTTAATAATGTAACAATTTTAGCTAAGATTAATAAGTTTATTTGCAAATGTTTTCAAAGATATGTCACTAAAAATAATATCAAGTGAATTTACGTAATAATGATTTGGTTATCATAAGGTAAAAAACCCATTATGTGTTTATATGCGACGTGGTCTTATGAGATAACCTTTTATTTTCAAAATGCATATTTTGAGTTCTCACGCCAGTCCCATGACTGACCCGAAGTTTATTTTCCTTTTCCTTAAACTCTGGGTGCCCTAATTTTCCTAGCCAGCCTAATAGTTAGGTTTAGTTTAGAAGAAATCTGGATGGAGCTCGAAGCATGGAGTCGGAAGATTTTTGTCTATTTCCACCACACTCTTGTACTATAGTATTTTGCATTTGTAAGGACAGAAATTTATAACTGTCCATGTTTTTAACTCTGATAAATGTATTTTAATTTCCGATGTAAAGTTTTTATTGAAATAACATATGTGAGATTTTGTTCGGTCTTTATTTTTCTTTCTTACCTGTGAGAATCTGCTTCTCCGGCACTTAGATTTACGGCACGTGAATACCGAGGATGTATTAGTGTCGATTTTCGAGAGGCGAAGAAATGGGTCCTCACACTTAGGGCCTCCAAAAACAAATTATTTGCTAAAGAAAAGAAAAGTTCTAGGTCGCTTTTAATGTTAGTGAAGGTTCAGTTAGATTTGGTTTGCATTTAGGTGAAAAAAGCTCTCTTTTTACTTAAGTTTTGAACTTAAATGTTGATGATAATTATTGTTTATAATTGGCTGCAAAAGTGTTGCTTGATTGGATAATATTGATGTTGATAATATGTGCTTGGATGTGATGTAATATTAACTTGAAAATATGAGTTACATTTTAGTAAGGTTTGAAAGCTAGAATCTGGGACTTGTTGGATGTTGTGATGGAATGTATATATAGTCATGACTTTTTTAGGGCGTTAGCTAATAAAGTTAGTATCTTGACTTGTTTGACATCGAGATCCTTGGTTCAAAACTCGTTTTCCTTACTTTACGTTTTTGAAATATTTTGGTAAAGTCCCAAAAACCTTATTTTTGTTTTTTCAAAACATTTTTCCAAGGTTATAAGGTAGTTAAATTCTTAAAATAAGAATTTTGAAGCTATTTGATGTAATAAAATAAGTTTTGAAATTACATATCATATAGCGATAGTCGCTATGGAAGAAGTTCGTAAAACGAACTTTTTTACAAAGTTAATTTTCATTTTCATCTTGGATATTTTTGAAAAGTGTTTCAAAACATATTTTAAGTATTAAAAAGTAATTATAATTATTAATTAATTAATTAAATAAGGTAATTAGTACTTAATCATTAGCTAACAAGGTAATTAGTACTTAAGTATTAATCAAGCAAGTTAATTATAATTAGTTAATTAATAAAAGGTTAATTATAATTTAATCAATTATTTAAGGATTAATTTATTTAGATGATTTATTAAAGATTAGTTAATTATTTATTATAAAGGGGTTTAATTATTAATTAATTACTAATTAAGTTAAATTAAATTAATATTTAAATAAGATTCAATTAAGTTTTAAAATTTTATTTAATAAAGGTTTAATTTATTAATTAATTATTAATTAAAGATTAATTATGGTTTAATTATTTATTAAATGATTAACTATTGTTTAATTATTTATTTAATGGATAATTATTATTTAATCATTATTTAAAAGTTAATTATTGTTTAATTAATAATTAAAGATTTAATTATTATTGAATAAAGAGTTTAAATGTTACTTAATTATGTAATAAAAGCTTTTGATTTTAAATCACTTATTCCTAAAGGTCGATTTTTGTTTAAAGCAAACTATCCTTTAAAGAATGTTTTTAAAACCAAGGGATTTCTTTATCGATTACCTTTAAGTAACCTAAAAAAAATATGAAACCTAATGACGTATGTTTAGCAGAATAAAGCACCGTTCTACTAATTAAGTTATATTTGACATCTGTTTGGCAGATTAAATCACCGTTCTACTATAATTCAACTAGTAGATTATGTTGACACCTATTTAAGCAAAATAAAAACCTAGTTCCGCTATTTTGGTAACTTGGACATTGACCTATGTGTTGATTGGTTGTTATTGGTTGATCCCTTTTACATATCTACTTGTTATGTAAATACCCATCTATAACTTGAGAAGTTCAACTTAAATAAATAAGAACCATTGTGGTTACTAAGCCTCTTCCCGAACTTGTGAAGTAAAATATTTAAATTTTACCCTTTATGAAAATGGTTTAAAGTTTATTCTTATTTTTAAATATGATATTTAAAGGATAATTAAGAAATTATTTTATTAAAATGTTTGAATTAATTTAATACTTTTTAAATGACTGTTTAAAATCATTATTTTGTTAATGAGATTTAAAGATAATTAAATGAAGGAAGTTTAAATAATAACTTTTTTTAAAAGTGTTTTAAATAATTGACTATTTATCAAAGAAACTTTATTGATTAAAGTTTAATTAAGAAGTTTTTTTTAAAATAAGGAAAGTTTATAAAAGGAGTTTTATAAATTAAAAAGGAGATCTTGAAATTTAAGGAGAGTTTTATAAATGATTTTAGTTATTTATAAAAGAGTATTAATTAAATGATTTTGGATATTTATCAATGAGAGTTTTATAAATGATTTTGGATATTTATAAAAGAGTTTTATAAATAAACTTGGAGATTTATAAAGAGTTTTATAAATTGATTTGGAATTTTAGTAAAAGATATTTTCATAAACGAAAGAGATTTATTAAAAGGATTTATTAAAGTAATTTATAAAAGAATTTGAGATCGGATTTCCTTTAACTAACCCTCTTAATTTTGGTGGTATGGACATTCGTTCCATACTTAACACCGAAGGAATAGTGTTTGAGGTTATCTTTATCTCTAATTTAAATAATTTTGTTGCGATCCTTTTAATATGATTTTGAAGTAAGAAATCTTTCACAATATTTTGTGAATATATTTATACTAGTAGGATAAGTATATGAATAATATGATAAATATTTTGGAAAGAGATTTAAATAAATGAAAGATTTATTTTGTGGCTTAGTGGTTGCTATTGGTAATTAAATTTCTGAATTGTTGTTGTTTGTGTATTTGATAGTTAAATAACCGACTATTAAACCTTGGCCAGTTTTGACATAGGAAGTAAATAAGAGCTTCACGTGTTCATACGGTTTGAGTTCCCTTGGGAGAACTCATTTTGTGAAACGTCTCTAGCTTTAAGAGATATATTAGAGATCCCTTTGGGACTCTAGTATAGTTTGCTTACTTCCAAAAGAACTGGGAATGAGTCAACTGAAAATTATCGTTTTTGGTTCGGAGAGACCGAGATCGGATCTATTATCTGAAAACTACTTCGAACCAACATATGCGTTCAAGTGGAAGACATCTTGAGGATGATCTAAGATGGAGCTCTATGAAGTACAAGGGCTACTTGCTACTAATCTAGAGGGTGATTCAAAAATGGATGTAGTAGAGGTAGTGCCTTCGGTTTCCTTCAGACCCAAAACACACTTGTATGGATGAATGCTGACATTGCATTTTGTAACGGCTCGCAAATCCGCACAATTCAAGCTGATAATAAACTACACATGTCCAATCCAAATTGAATGGAAAGACGGATAGTTATAGGAAAGAAAGAAGAAGAGAAGAGAAGAAGAAGAGAAAAGAAACTGAAAACAACACATAATCTCACAATCACTACGGAACAATATACAAATAATATCAATGATCTTTACAAAAGAGAAACTATTATATACATACATCCAATCGGAGTACAACATCAAATCACAATCATTAGCTTGGACAGTTATAACAACCTACCCATACAAACGCTGATAATTTCAACAACAACGTAGTAGAAAAATAAACAAATACGAGAATACGTCATGAAGACCTCTAGCTCATCTCATGAGCTCCAATGCAGCCAAAGAAATTTGTAAATATGCTCGGTCTCACCCGAGTATTATAACAAAAGAACACCCAAGTCAATCTAGTAAACCAGCGTAAGAAAACACACCCAACTGGATTTTAAAGTTATAAAAACCTTTGAAATCAAAAGTATCTCGTAAGACCATGCAACACATAAACATGAGCAGGTTTTTACCTTACGATAACCAAACCATTTCATATGAAATTCTCTGATATTATATTAGTGTCTAAGATACAAATACTTATTAATCAAAGCCGAAATTGTTACATTAATTAAATTCCAACACACTAGGTTCTACAATCAAAACCGTAAAGGCACGTATTGGAGATTGGGTTCCATACTATGACAAGGTAAGGAACTACCTTTCGAAGGTATATCTCTAAACAAAATGCACTGGGGTCTGACAGGAACATCTTGTACCCCTGCTACATAAGATCGGCCAACAACTTGACTAGTAGTAACAAATATGGTCACCCCTTTCGTTAATGGGCCCGAAGCATACATGAGTAGATAGAAATCGATCTAGATTTTGGAATGACTATACCCTGATAGGAGCAACCCACTTGGCTCTACAGCATGCCTGATTTTTTTCATTTCGGTTGATGAGGCTCGAGGCTACGTTTTAGCTCTATATAGCACTTCCCACTTGGAATGCTACACTACTTTCCAGGCAATAATGCAATGACAGCATTCATCCATTCAAGTTCATTCTAGGACTGAACGAAACCGAAGGCACCACTTCTACTACATCCATTTTAGGAATCACCCTCAGGATTAGTAGCAAGTAGCCCTTGCACTTCAAAAGCTCCATTTTGATTACCTTCAAGATATTCCAATTCGAAATGCTTATGCCGGTTCGAAGTGGTTTTCAGATAACATATCTGATTCCAGTCTCTCCGAACTGACAATGTTAGTTTATAAACTGGCCAACATTTGATAGTTGGTTATTTAACTATCAAATAAACAAACAATCCAACCAAAGATCAGATTTCCAAAGGAAGCAACACTGGTTAAGCACTAAGCACACTAAGCTTCTTTAATTAATATTTTCATTCATTAAAATACTTTCCAAATATTTATCTCAAAATATCTTAATGAAGATATACCCACAAACCCCTATATTTTTGATACTTGGAAAAAAAGTCTATATACTTATCTCAATGGTATAATTATATCCATAGAACAGGGGGAGTTTCCCTTTTCACACAATTCTAGAACAATTTATAAATACCTTTATAAATCTCTAGACACGTTTATAACCCCATTCATTAATCTCTGTAATTATTTATAAAACTCCCTTTTATACATTCCTTAAATCATTTATAAACCCTTTATAAATCCATAAAACCATTTGTAAACTATTTTTATAAATATATAACCCATTTCTAAAATTCTTTTATAAATATCTAAGACCATATATAGAACTCTTTTTGCCCTTTAACTAATCTTCCTTTTAGTTTTCCAAACCATGTTATAAGATTCCTCTTATATAACCCAAATCTATTTATAAAACCCTATTAATAAATCTCGAAAACATTTATAAATAAATTCTAATCATTTCCTTTAAAACACTATTATATAATAATAAACATTATAAATAAATAATAATTAACTTCAAAACTACTCAAAAATAATAATTATTAATTTCAAAACATTCTTAATAAAATAATAATAATTTATCTTCAGCATTGTTATAAATAATAATAATTAATTTCCAAAAATTTATTGATAAATAATTATAATTAATTTCAAACCATATTAATAATTAAATTAATTAACTTTTCAAAATATTGAAATTCCGATAAACAACTTTAAAACAATATTAATATATAAACAACTTTTAAAACATAAATATACTTCCTTGATAAAATTCCATACTTAAATTTCAACATAATCATTTCCATATTTATAAAACTATACTTATTAATTTATTTCTATTTTATAACATTTCGTTTAACATCTCCAAATCTATCCTCACTTTCAATTTCCAAAATAGAATCAACTATTTTTTTAAAACAACATCCCACATCTTATTATAAATCCACAATTGTGATTTACTTTTTCCAATTTATCCAATGGTAAAAGTTTCCCTATATTTATAAACACCATTTATAAATCTACCCTTTTATTAATAAAATACAATTCAAAAATCTCTATTTAAAATATTTTATAAAACTATTAATTTATAATATCCAAAAAGCATAATTAAAATCCCTTTAAAAACTAAATCTTCACTTTATAGTATTTCAAAATACTAATAATATGGCCCAGTGCTACTATAACACTAAATAGGGAAAATCATACATGTCATCAAATATGGCATCCAACACATCATATATCAAAATACATGAAAAGTAAAATCAATATTGTGAGGAATCCAATTAGATCCCTCCAACCTGTCATCCTACATCACATACAGTATATAATCATAAAATATAAATCAACTGCTTCGAGGTGGGATCGTATACAAATGGTCATCAGCTCTTATAAGGGAACGTAATAGGGTCACATCCGCTCTAGGGGCGAGAATATATCCAACCAACTAATAAAATAGTAAATCATTCAAACAGTCAACAAACGATTTCCAATAAAATTATTCACACTTATATAAGAATATAAATGGTCCATAGAGGTGAGTTAACCCACTTTATTTCCAGCAATTGCCAAAACGCTCCGTTTTGAATTAAAATTGAGCAGACATTCAATTTTAACCCAAATTCCTACTAGCTCCGAATCCATCCAATCCAACTTCATAACGTAGTATTCGCTAATATGATCGCAACGCAACTCATCGCATTCAAATCCAACCTCGTATGGAAAAGTTATGAATTAATGAAGTTAAGATTATTTAAACTTTGATTAACTTAAATTAATAAAAAATTAAACTATATTACCTTTTTCCTCTCTCTCCCCCTCGTTCGCTCGCTTCTATGAAATGAAAACTCGACCTCGAATTCCAACCATCACTGCCGCCACCGCAACCCTATCGAACGCTTCCCCGCCCTCGTCGATACTTGTGCCACCCACGAACGCCTCAACGGCGCCGCCGATCGCCACCAATCCAAGACCCAAACACCCATGAACGCGCGAGATTTCCAGTCACCACCGTACGAATTACGACAATCCTACTGTATACTAGCTTCACTTCGTCGCCCTCAACACTTCTCTAGTTGGAGTCGGAGCCAAAAAGTGGATATAATGGTTGCGATGGATTTAGGCTGTTGGATGAAGGAGAGATGATGTCTCTGTTAAGGTTTTAAGTTTGCAAATGAAACCATCTCAAGTCCTTTTATAAAAAAATTTAAAAAACCCTATTCACGCTCTAAATTTTCGAACTCCAAACGAGGCATGCCGCCTGACGCTCTATATGTTATACCTCTATTCCGAATGCTTTTCAAATATATAGAAGTTAGCTTTTCAAATCGAATTATATTAATTCAAATTCCTTTAACTAATTTCTATGTGTTTCTAACTCGCACGACCAAACGATACGTCCAATCGCCACAAAATTTGATGGCACATAATAATTCATTATTACGGATCCAGTGGCACTAGTTTTGTCAAAATCCGAGACTGTGCCCAGAAGGCTATTTTCACACGTTTAATCAAAATGAATTATTATTAAAACTGGTTTAATCACTTTTAACTCAATTTAAAAAGTTTACTATCTTCATTCTTATTTGAAAAAGAATTTAAACCAACTTCGAAATCATTTTCATTCACATTAAGTTCAAGATTCAATTATTTAAGTAATTCCAAATATTCAATTTTATAATTCAATTATCAAATAAATCGCTGAATTTGAAATATAAGTTGTTTATCTTATAAAATTAACTTTTCAATATTTAAAATCAATTAAATATTTCAAATCCAAATGACTGAAATTTAAGGTCGTTATATTCATCACTTTTAAAAGAATTTTGTCCCTGAAATTTCCAAGGTAAGAAAAATGCCCAAAACCCATTTACTTTTCCAAAACTGTGACATCCCGGAATTTCGAGCAATATCAATTTAATAATCTGTGATGAATATTAAATTGAATTGATATATTATTGAGTTATAAGATCTGAATTAATATTTTTCTTCTGATAAATATTTAATTGATTTGAAATATCTTTGGATTATAACATTTGAATTGGTACTTTTCACTTAATTAATATCGTATTGTGAATTATTTTCTATCTATTTTATATATATTGGTATATATTGCAGATAGGGAAGTTCTGTTTTAAATTCAATCGATAAATTTTGTTTTAAATTTCTAATATATATATTCTAGTGGTTTGGAAATTATTATTTATTTCAAAGTAAGTTTTTCAAAGCTATTAAATTCATAAATATATTGTTTTAAAATATTTTAGATAAATGTTTAAATTGTCTAGAACTATTTCTGACTTTGGTTTAAATTTATATTTATTAACAAAAGGGTTTTGTTCTATTTTCTTTTTAAATAAAAGTATTGCTTGTTAAAAATATAGTTTAAAATGTATATATGTTATAAATTCAATTTTTGTCAAATGATATTCTAGTATGTATTATAAAATAAGTAATGTGAATAAAAAGAATAATTTCTTTGTTTAAATTATTTTTAAATTTGATAAGTGAACTTTTATAATATAAATAAATAAAATATTCAAATAAAAATACAATACGATGATACGAGTAACAAAAACACCGATTGAAATAACAAGTGAAACGAATATACATGAGTGAAATTATATCGTTTGTAAGAAATAAAACAAATACATTTTTATAATAAACAACATATTATAAACGATAATAACAATAAAATGAATACGTGAGTAAACTTTGTCGTTTTGTAAATGATAAAAACAATCACTACTTAATCTAACGACTTAATCAAACAACATCCATTATATGTATAATTAAACAAAAACATTTCAATACCATTTCAATCAAAATCCAAATATATACAAGATGACTTCCAGCCTTCAAAAATAAATCTGCTTTGCCAAAAAGAAAATTTTAATAACTTGATCAACAGACTTGCATAGGGTAGGCATGGAGAGCTGATTCGAATATGATTTATACAGGCTTTAAGAATAACAAGGATTAAAACAAAGTAAATTATGATATGCTAGTGGCTTGTGAAAGAAGTCTCAGGAAAGTATATAAAATATAAGATAAGTATAAAAATAAAACAATCAAGTACGAGAAGCATTAAATACTAGTCATGCAAACATCTGCTCTAGCTCACAAAAATGAAAATCTCGGCCACCAAACCAGAGAAAAAATCTTTGAAAAAAAAATTGTACAACTTGTACACTATTTCATATAAAAATTATACCCTGAAAATGTTTTAAAAACACCACCAGTAAGCTATCTTTCTTTTATCATTTTCATTCCAGTCGAGCTAGATACAAACCGCAATAAAACTTCCATTTATAAACTTAAAACAAGACTCCATTTAAAATCAAAACCAGATTCTACAACTTAATTCAACAGAGAAGTAGAGATGCAAAATAGTAAGAAGATCAAAGTAGAAAAAAAGAGGGACTTTCCAGTTTTTCAAGTTCAAACTGATGCAAACATCTCTGTTCTCATTTCCATGTCTGGTGAGTAACATATATTTTAAAACATAACCTAAGTTTAGATAAAGCATGTTTCTTTTTCTCTGAGATGATACATATTCTTGTATGTGTATGATTGTGCAAGTCTGGGCATGTTCGTTTATTTACACTCTGTTACCTGTTGCTTTGAAGTAGATAGAAACAAATCTCCATTTCATGATCTAACCTTTGTTAGAACTTAAGATGTAAACAAAAACTGATTGTTTAGTTGAAATCTAAATATTAAAATTTATATAAGTTAAACTAACATGTATGTGTCCCTGGAAACCAAAGAACAAAGCTTAACTTCAATAAGTTTAAAAATCGAACTTCTTGTTTTAAGAATCCAGATGTATCAAGTAAAAATACATACTAAACCATGATTTTTAAAGCAAGATTTAGAATTTTTAAGCAAGGGAGTGAAGAGTAGTTTTTACTTCACTGTTTTGAACATATTGGGTTGCCGTGGTCGATATGGTTGACCGGAGACGCCGTGGTTTGGTCGAGAGGTAGAGGAGCGATGGGGGAACTTGGGAAAAATAGTGGACTGGTCGGTAGGTCAACGTGGTGGCGGCGAGAAGCGTTTAAAATCGGGTGCCCTAGTTTTTGAGTGCTGTGATGTTTCGTCTCGTTCGAAACCATGGATTGATCGAGTGTTTCGAGCTTCTGGAGTTGGATAGAGGTAAGGTGGTCGAGTCTATAGCCGGAGTTTGGTGGCCTCTGGTGATCGGAGATGGAAGCACGGCGAAGTTTCCAGGAATCGATGAAGTTTTGGTTTGTGTTCCAGGTTGCAAAATCGAACTCGATTTCGATTTGCTAGAAAATATGTGATGCTGGCGATCTGGAGTGGGTAGGGCGACGTGGTCGACTTGCTCGGCGTCGCGTAGATGATCAAAGTTGATCATCGATGGTGTGCACGTGCACCAGAGTATCTATGTTTGCTGTTGGGTCTGGTCTGGGTGGACTCGAGAATTTCTCGAGTAATTCTTTGTTTGGCTCGGGTAAAATGATAAATTTCTCGAAGTAAAATATAGGAGTCTCGGGTAGGTCTGTTTTTCAGTTTTGACAATACCCAGTTTCACTCGAGTACATACTCGGGTAAATCCCATCCTGGCTCGCGTAATTCCATGCTTTTTCTCGAAGTAAAATATGATGGTCTCGGGTCAGTTGGTTTTGAAGTTTTGAATAGTGCACAGTTAACAGTTTTTCTTAGTTTAAAGTTTAAAGTAGTAATCAATGTTAAACTGAGTTAATTAAATGTTTAAAAATCCAGATTTCTGAAATAAAGGAAAGTTTAAAATTTAAATACTTTTAATAAATTTAAATATTTAAATAAATAGAGATTTGGAAATGGTAGGGAATTTGATTTAAAATCTTCCATAACTAAGTTTTGTTTAATTTAAAGATTTTTAAAGGTTAGTTTATAAAGAGATTTAAAATTCAATTCATGTTCGTTTTAACTTGAAATTTAAAATGGAAGTTAAAAAGGAAAAGGGAAATAAATGTTTTCAACCCTATTTGAAATTGAAAATAAAATCGAGAAATGAAAATGTGTTTACTTTAAGAAATAAAAATTGAAGTTTAAATGAACTAATTAAGGTTTTAAAAATAAATTCAGTAATTAATTTGTAATTATAAGTTCTAAGAAATTAATTAAAGTTTTAAAAATGGAATATGAAATTAATATGTTATTAAGAAATCATAGATTAGACTCTAATTAATTTATTGAATGATAGATTGAACTTATAATTATTAATAATTAATGTAAGTTAATTATCTTAGAATAGTAATTAATAAATGTAAATGAAGGTCATCAACTAGACTATTTTATAGTTAATCAATATAATTGATTTTTAAAATAGTTAATTGGATTTATTAATTGAATGATCAACATTGTAACTGTGTAAGTGTAATTACATATTGGGAAGTAATTAAGGAATTAATTACTTGAGTAATTTGATTTATTTGAGTTGATTAATTTATTTTAATTAATTTGAATTAATCAAATTGTTGATGTGATATGTATGATTACTCGGAGAAGTAATTGGTCAGTAATTACAGGATGTAATTAAGGGAATGATGTTTTGTAAATAAGGTAATCCGAGTATGATTATTTTTTATAATTAATCAAGGGGGAGATATTTATTTAATAAAGTAATTAAAGGAGTTAATTACTGATTGGATTAATCAAGGGTGATTTATATTGTGGATTAAATTAAAGATTGATTACTTTGATTTAACTAAATTAAATTGTAAAAGTAATTCGAGATCATTAATTATTATAATTAATGTTGGAATTTGGAATAAATGTATTTGGATTTATTTATAAATGGAAAAATTCATTAATACAATTAATTAAGTAATGTAATTAACTTTAGTTAATTAATAAATGAAGTTATGAAAGGGTTAATTTCTATATTTGGTTAAGTAATTAATCTGAGAAGTAACTCAAGGAATTTACTTAAATGTAATTAAAGAAAATTAATCAGGGATGATTAATAAAAAGGAATAATGGGATGATGATTTATTAATTGATTGATAATTAATTAATATAGGCAAGTTTAATAATGATGAAGTAACTAATTTAATTAATTTTAAATTAATTAAAGGTAGGGTAATTGATTTAATTCGTTTTAAATTAATTACCAACGATGTAATTATTATCTTTGCTTATGAATGGTTGATGATATGGATTCCCATTGATTGATTGAAAACTCAGTTATGTGATGAGTAATCTCTGTTGTGATTGGGATGCTCTGATTTAAGTGTGATATCATAGATTATCCATTTATGCTGATATGTGATTATTTATCTGTGATATTGTGATTTATCTATCTGTGTTGATATGGATAATTGAATTGAATTGTTTTAAACCTTTAAAACAACTTGGCCTTAAAAGACACGGTTTGGATTTCGATGAGACCGGGATCGGGTTTCCGTATACCGGGATTCTAGGTCTGGAGACCCGAATACCACATCGATCCAAAATAACGATAGGTCGTGAAATCCAAATGGAGCAAGTGAAGACTCGAGGTATAAGAACTATTCGTCAGTATAACTCTATGGGTGATTCCGTAATGAGTTTGACGGAAATAGTACTTATAGATTCGAGATGAAGATTCAGAGTGCAAGGGTTATTGTCGTTAACTCTGAGGGTGATTCCAATACGAGTGTAACGAGATAATGCCTTCGGTTTCGTTCGAACCCGGAACGAACTTGTATGGATTGAATGCTTTCAGCACATCGTCAGGTGGATGATGAGCATTCTAAGTGATGAGTTCTGATAAAGGTTATCGTGACCTCAAGCCCATCAACCGGGAATGGCTAAAACAGGGGAGGTGCAGCAAGGCTTCGTGGGTAGCTCCCACTTGAGAGCGAGATTTTCCCCTGTCTAGATGTCCCTTTTTATTTCGGCTGTGTGGGCAGTGGAGACGTCCGACTGCCGGGGTTGTCTCGTTCGGAACTGTTCAGTAAGGAATGGGTCCGGCTTTGTGTTGCAGGGGACTTAGGGTGGGTCCTCGGTACGGTGATCTAGGCCACGTACTGTGACGGGCGGTACCCCAGTAGCCCAGCCATTGTATGGAATCCAAAATCCAATAAGCGCCCTCGGTTTTGATTGTATACCTAGTATGCTGGAATTTAATCATGTAACAATTTCAGCTATTTTCTATTTACTTGAAAACCCTAGACACTATTATAATATCACTGGATTTTCTATCAAATGTTTTGGTTAGCGTAAGGTAAAGACTTACCCATGTTTATTTGTGGGGAGTCTTACGTGATACCTTTGTTTCAAATGATTTTCAAAGTTAAGCAACTTTAACCTGTTACTCATACCAGACCCATGTCTGACCCGAAGTTTATTTCTGTTTTTCATAAACTCTCGGGTACCCAAATTTTTACGGGTAGTCAAGGGATTCAGGTTAGCTTTGACGAATACTAGAGGAGCAATGGAGCAGGAGGCTTCAGCGTATAGATATATATATAGTGGTTCCGCTGTGTTAGTGTTTATTCTGTATTTCCGCTGTGTTGTATCTCTGTGATGTGTGAGTTGTATTAACTAGACAGGTGTTTATAACTGTCTAGTATGTGATGTATTATCTGTGTACTCTGATGTATATGATATTATGTAACATTTATGTGATATATTATATTTTATTCGTTCCGCTGTTGAGATTCTGATGTTGTTTCTTCTTCTTTCTATCTTTTCTATTTTCTCTATTTTCTCACCTCTTTCTTTCCTTCAAAACGATGTGATTTCCTGGGCGTAGGAAGTCGGGTCGTGACAGTTGGTATCAGAGCAAGGTTGAGCGAATACCTAGGCTCTTAAGTGATTTCTTCCTTGAGAGAGCGTATTTGTATTTTTGATATATATATATATATATATATATATATATATATATTTAATTCTACCTATCGGTTGGGTTACCTGTTCGGGTATCCCAATATAAGTATAAAGGTAAATAGGGTGGTAGTGGTATGTAACACGACTACCAATGGTTGAATTTGTTGAGGTTGGAAGTGTATCGACCGAGACGATATTGGGTCTACAGTTCGTCTCGAATGAAATTGTGGTGTAAGAATTTCTTTGAGTTTCTAAAGGAAATCTGTTAAGGATTCGAAGTCCAGCCTTTAAGTGTAAGATGATCGCGCTCGTGTGAGCGGATTTTCGAGAGTTTGGATGAGTATAGTTTGATATGTCGGTTGGGCAGAAGAGAGATGATATTTTGATCTCTCGAGATGTAGTAGCTGTGTGATGAGACGTAGTGACTGTGGATGTCTCCGAAGATATTTATTTGGAACGAGTTAGGGAATTAAGTCTGCTTCGGTGTTGTGGCGGTGTTCAGCAGAATGTATCTGTTTGATTCGGGGTCCGAGTTTCTCGAACAACTTTAGATTAGAAATTCCTTGGCATTAGTGTCAGCAGTGCAGCTCGGAGTTTTCTGTGTTGGTAACGAAGCTTTCTGGCTTAGCAGTGGGTTCAGAAGCAGCAGTGTGGATCCATTTCTTCGATGGATCGATTAGTGAGCGTAGGCTGTTCTGTTGGGTAAAGGGGAACAGTTTTTCTTTGAATTAGTCTGGGATGGTCGCAAAAGTGACTAGCGATTATTTGAGCGTTCTCTTGTGTTTAGAGATTCTTTTCCCGAATGACTTCAGAAAATCAGAGTTGTCAGTATTTGGAGATTGAGTTTGGTATCGACCGTATTCCAGGAGTGATACCGGTGGTTCAGTTTAGTAGTAGGATGTTATTGGAGGAACTTCTGAGTTTTATTTTGGACTTATTGAACCATATTTCCGGATTAGTTGAGAGGCTTACCGGTTGTGATTTGCTGACTGATGGTTGCAAAGCCTAGGTCCGTCACAATTGGGTATCAGTGGAAGTTGTGTTTGGGTGCATCATCTACATTTTTATCTACCCATATCAGAGTTGTGCAGCGGAAGCAGTTGGAGTGTGTCTGCTTTTCTTTTCTAGAGAAGAGAAGTTGATTTATACGGATGATGGTAGGAATTGTGTTCCTGACCTTAGTTGACCGTGAGAAGATCATTCTACTGGGTTGTTTTGGATTCAGACTGTTCTGGAAGGGATCAGCGGAAGTTTAGCTGATTGGTAGTGATGGAAGTAGTTTTGGATCGTCCGAAGGGTTTGGTAAATAAGAGACGAAGGAATTTGGATTTCAGAATCGGGATTTGATTTTGAGTAAGTTTCCTCTGATCTAAGGAGCTGTATAGTTGGGTAAGTCTGGGAAATTAGTTTTGAGGTGTTCTAGATTTTCTCTGTGTTCTGGAGAAGTTAGTGTTTGATCTTCTGGAGTGTGAATTGCCAGTTTGGATAGCTGTGATTCGTTGTGTTTCACGTGTCTCTGAGGGAGTACGTGTAAGAGTCTGTTTCGGATTTTGGAACCAGCAGTTCAGGGAGTTTTGGTTGTTGAGTCAGACTTGTCTACTGTGACGCCCCACCTCTATGCTCATAATAACAAAGAGTATTAAAAGAAATACTGTCTATTATTACGAAGAATAAGGCTGGGTAGGAGCGACCATCCGTAATTGGCCTTACACTAATATTGGTTATCTCGGTAGGAGTGGTATATACTTTTTGTTTTTCATCCATTATTTATTTACTCCCATCGACATATCCAATTATCAGTATAAGACAAACTACGATAGTTCATAATAGTTTAGGACATTAGATAAACAATAACACAGATAATATAAATACGGAACACAGATTAACAAAAATCTCATATATATATAACCGATGTCAGTTACAATATAGTTGACACGATACATATGATACAACTACAACTGTCGACTCTAGAAGTTATATATACAAGTACATTATCGACTAATATACATGAATACATATCATTCTATACAATGACACGACTACTACAGAATGACACCGACAACTTCAGAAGATGTGAAAAGTCTTCGAATCCTGAACAGCAACTCAAAGAAGAAAATCTACAACCTGAAATAACTCGGGTCTGACCCGAGTATTACATTCAAAAGAAAATAATACCCAGGTCAGTCTAATTCAAACCAGTTTATTAGTGCATATAGGCAGTAATAATCAAATATCACATAGACGACAGTCACAGAAATCTCGTATACCCAACTTCTCGATAAGAGAACCGGATAACGGCAGATATAACACTAAACAGTGTTAATCCACAAAACAGAAACCCAAAGCAATTTAAACAATTGAAACGTCAATTTAAAACTGTCAAATCTGATAGGGCTGCAGTACACGCACGCGTGTACTGCCTCGCCACTATCGCAGGAGATACACAAAAGCTCAATGAAAGTCACAATGATCGCAAGGTCAAACCCGAGCGTCTCAGCTGGATTCAACTCAAGTACAAATGGCCAAAACTCAAGAATCAAGTGTCAACTAATTCAACATAAACATGACCGGAGAAGAAAATGAAATAGCACCTGTATATACAGTGCATAGTCGCATCAGGCAACCAAAACAAGAAAGTACACATGACTATTACAACTTCAAACTCACACCAAGCATGATATAAAGACTACAAATACCAAAACTTAACTCAACATAGATGCATATGCTTAAGTCAAGTGATGCACTAGTGATGCCAGTAGAATGAACAAGAGCAGCCCCTACATGAAGTTCTGAAACAAATGAAACCAGAGGCAACTGGTAACAAATAGTACAATATAAACCAGACTACATAAAATGCCTGGAGGTACTGCCCAACACAATGAACGCAGTGAAGGGTTCATGGATGTAACATGCACCAGATCAGGTCGGAGTGAACTAGATTCAAGTGCAGACTGAAGGTAACAAACAACAACAAAATGCATAGGTCAAGCCATGGTTGTCATGACTCAACACAATACAACAACCAAAGTCAAGTCTACATAATGACCAAAATGCAATCAAATACAACTTCAAGACCAGATAGATGAAACAGAGTATAAACTGGCATTGAAACCAGTTCAACAATCAAAATAAAGCACGAAATACAAGTATGAGTACACAATGCAGACAGTGTCAATGTCACAGAGGGAAAATCAATATACATGGATAGACAAGGACAGGAGGGCTGAATACAAAAATGACCAGAGGTCGAGACTTGAACTGAAGCCAACACAGCAACATATGGTAAAACAAAGCATATGACCCAAGATCTTAGTAGCTCGAACAAGTAACTGCACAAGATCAGTCCAGACATCATATGGTCAAGTACAAATGTATGTAAGTATATGGTGACGAACAATTTTAAAGCAATGCAACAGTAGTTCATACTACAGATAAGTTACCCAGTGCACGGCATGCAAATACAAGAAAAAGTTCAAGAACACTGTACATGAAGACAAAGCCCCAGTGCATAAACATGAAACTCAGAACTATCAACATAAGTTCAGAGATGTACATGTACAAAGACAGTGAGTTACATGATGATCAAGTCATGTACATGAAGACAACTACACATTAGGTTCAAGGTGAAGTCACAATGAAAACTACAAGGAAGTACAACACATATGTACATGAATAAATGTATGTACACACATGGTTACAGTAACAAATGGCGCAAACTCAACATAAAAATGTCAACAAGTTCAAGTGGCAACATGTAGGTATGCAAACTAGTTTAATGATTCGACCCTGAACCAATAGCCAGATTTAATTAACAAATGCACTCGATACAAAGACACGCCTGTACGGAATGTACACATGACAGCATCCCTACCAAAAGACTACACCTATACATGTACCAGTGACATGAGGAAACAATGCAACCCAATGAATAAGGGCAGAACATGGTCAACCCAGCTTCAACAACAACTTCAAATGAGAATGATGTCACCAGTGAATTACAGTGACCAAATGCAAATGAGTACAGTGCATCAATGCAATGTATCAGACTCGAGCACAAACGAAGGCAATATAAGCCTAACAGTGCAAAATGGAGGTGGTACAACTAATGGAGTATACAAGCTACAGAACCCTAAGCAAAATTCAAAGGTAAGCATACACATATAGTTGCAGTGAAACTACAATGTTGACCAAGGCAACAATACAACACAAAACAGGTACAACATGAATGGAGCAACATCAATATGCAATTACGCACTCCAGCCCTGAGACAGATTGGAAGTGAACCCAACAGATGTAACTTAAAAATGTGCAGACAACAGAGGTGATATCGTACACGAGGTTACAAAAGCACAAATGCACAGCATCACGGATACAAGAGATTGGGGATAAATAGTGCAGACTATACCCAAGCTATAATGACCAAAGTAATAACGAGACTTCACTCCAGACATAAAAGGAAATTCAAAAACAGTTCAAATTAGAGTCCAAGTGGTTGAAGTCGAAAAGAATCATCTTCGCAGTCAACACAGTGTCGAAGACAACAAGAACCAAATCACAAAGCATAAGAGAATCAACCGATGATAGTAAATTCAAACGAAACAAAATCAAGCAGCAGTCTTAGCAAAATCAAACACGAAACATGGCACTGAATTAGATGTGAGGGTCACTCACCTTTGCATTCGGTTGAGACGACAAATCGACGCAAGCAATCGCGAAAGCAATCCCCGAACAATCAAAACGATCAACATTAAGACGGCACTTCGAAAAGCCCTACATCCAGAGCGCAAAGAGGAGAGGAGCGCAAAACAAAGCTGCACTTCCTAGATCAACAAAACCCTAGTTCGTTCGAACGAAAGCTGCCATTTTTCGTTTGTTTTGATTAGGTTTTCCAATGGACCCAAAAATGAAAGGGGGTATTTTTATTTATCACGGCCTTAAAATTAAGTGGGATGAGATAAATTTTTAAAGCCCACTTAGTTCCTTTACCAGATTATTAAACAAATTACAACTGAATAAAATGCCTATAGCACTTAGCAAATCAATCTAATCGTCATTTGACGATAATAAATTTTCAAATGAATTTTAACTTGATTCAATTCTGCATTAGCAATAAAAAAAGATTTAATCATCATTTATAAACTGACGCGAAAAACCGGGTTGTTACAGACTCCCCTCCTTAAAGAAATTGCGTCCACGCAATCATAGGGAATAAATGGATAAAAGGTAACAACCAAAAGAGCATGGCAATGTCGAATGTATAAGCAAAGCAAGTGTCAGCGGGGAAGTATTAGATAAGAAATCAAAAGGTTCGACTGCTTCAAATCAAAAGAATCAACATCGTGGGAATCAGGGATCAAAATCAGACGACTAACAAAAGCAAGAACAATCGAGTTCCAGCAACTAAAAGAGAAGGAAAAACAGAGCAGAAATCCCATACAGAGCACGAATTGAATGTGAGTAAATCAAATTACTCACCTGAATCGCCAGAGAAAAAGACGAAGCTCAGATCTCAAAAATCGCAAATATCCAATCATCAAAAACGATAATCAAATTTCTCAAATCAACAAATATTCGATTATCACAAGCGATAATCAAATTTCAAATTCAACAAATATTCGATTATCAAAAACGATAATCAAAGTTCAAATTCAACAAATAATTGATTATCTCAAGCGATAATCAAATTCCAAATTCAATAATTATTTGATTATCTCAAGCGATAATCAAACTTCAAATTCAACAAATATTTAATTACTTCAGGCGATAATTAAATCTCAAATCAACAAATATTTAATTATCTCAAGCGATAATTAAATCTAAAATCAACAAATATTTAATTATCTCAGGCGATAATTAAATCCCAAATCAACAAATATTTAATTATCTGAAGCGATAATTAAATCTAAAATCAACAAATATTTAATTATCTCAGACGATAATTAAATCTCAAATCAACAAATATTTAATTATCTGAAGCGATAATTAAATCTCAAATCAACAAATATTTAATTATCTCAGGCGATAATTAAATCCCAAATCAACAAATATTTAATTATCTCAAGCGATAATTAAATCTAAAATCAACAAATATTTAATTATCTAAAGCGATAATTAAATCTCAAATCAGCAATTATTTAATTATCAAAAGCGATAATTAGAAACAACAAATATCTAATTATCAAAAACGATAATCAGAACTCATATCAACAAATATCTAATTATCACAAGCGATAATTAGAAACAACAAATATCTAATTATCAAAAACGATAATCAGAACTCATATCAACAAATATCCAATTACCTGCAGATAATTGGAAGCAACAAATATCTAGAAATCAATTAAGAAGACTAGAAAATCAACATAAAGCTTGGATCGATCCCATCAGATGGCGAGTTTTTAATTCGCCGCACGTGCAACAACATATGGCCGAAGCCTACCAAGTACTCAACATAATTTTGGCGCCCAACAAATGACCCGAAGGTCCAACATATGACCCGAAGGTCTAGTACTGGTATTTGACCCGAAGGTCCATCATATGACCCGAAGGTCCAACATAGTGGCTCGAAAGCACACGAAAACATCAAATATTTCAATTAACGAGTCCGGAATTAACCGAAATAGCAAACGCACATGTCCCATACCACGTGTTTTACTAAATCGTTTGATTCTCTTCATCGTTTCCTTGAAAGTGTAAAATTCATCAAAATCATCAAAACAACAGATATTCAATTAACGAGTCCGGAATTAACCGAAATAGTAAAAGTGTGGTTCCATACTCCGCACTTTTGCTAAATCGTTTAAATCTCTTCATCGTTTCCTTGAAAGTGCAAAATTGTGTATTTTGTAAAAATACACTTTACATTCTCAAACGGACAAGTCCGGAATTAAGCGAATCAGTAAAAGAAAGGGGTCATAGTCCTCGATTTTGCTAAAACGTTTAAATCGCTTCCTCATTCTTTTGAAATCGCAAACTGTAAAATTTTTGAAAACAATTTTATTTATTTTGTAAAAATAACAATTCGCATTCTCAACTGAACAAGTCCAGAGTTAAGCGAAACAGTAAAAGAAAGGGGTCATAATCCTCGATTTTGCTAAATCGTTTAAGTCGCTTACTCATTCTTTTGAAAGCGCGAACTGCTAAAATTTTATAAAACAATTTTCATTTTAAAACGATTTTCCAATCACGTGATTACAACAGCAAATCAGTAACAATTTTGATAAGGAAATTGTACTTCTCAAAATACCGTAAAAACGGTTACACATCAATATTGCGGAATAACCGCTTGAAAATCCATTTTTTTTTTTCAATTTGGCTGTTACTGAAGTCAAAGCGACAGTAATTTTAAAACATCAAATATCTCATCAAAAGAATTCACATCAGAATGTGACATCAGTGAATTTTCATTCATTAAAATTATCAACAAAACACCGTGCCTCAAAAATTCAGCATTGGTGTAAAAATCCCGTTATAAAAATAACGGCAACAAAATACGTTTCATAACCAAGCATCGGTTCAACGTAAAAATAAATGCAGTAACGTGCAATTCAAATTTTTGCACGTACTACAGAATGAACAAAGAAATCATTCAAAGGTATCTTCAATGAAGATAATTCAAAACAGCAAAAGCTAATCAATAGATGATTAGTACAAAAGAAAGCCAGCGGAAATTTCAACAAAAATCACATAACTGTAATTTCTTCGAATCCTCAATTCGGATTCGAAATTCTCAAAGAAACAAAATAATTACAGCTATGTAAACAACAAATGAAATTCATATCAATTTCGTATTTCGATTTTTAAATCAAAAAGATTATCAATTGTACTCAGCGAAGACAGTTTCACTGTTTCCGCTGCGCACTCTGATAAATAGAACACAAATCAATCGAATCATCAGAACACAAATTCACTTTTATTTTTAAATAAAGATATTTAAAAATTTCATCAAAATTTCAAAACTTTAGTTTTGACTCAAATCACAGATAAAACATCGACCAATAGTTGTAACATATGTTTCATCCAAGTTATGTTTTATATTATGTCCATAAACCCCAAGCTCTGATACCAACTGTGACGCCCCACCTCTATGCTCATAATAACAAAGAGTATTAAAAGAAATACTGTCTATTATTACGAAGAATAAGGCTGGGTAGGAGCGACCATCCGTAATTGGCCTTACACTAATATTGGTTATCTCGGTAGGAGTGGTATATACTTTTTGTTTTTCATCCATTATTTATTTACTCCCATCGACATATCCAATTATCAGTATAAGACAAACTACGATAGTTCATAATAGTTTAGGACATTAGATAAACAATAACACAGATAATATAAATACGGAACACAGATTAACAAAAATCTCATATATATATAACCGATGTCAGTTACAATATAGTTGACACGATACATATGATACAACTACAACTGTCGACTCTAGAAGTTATATATACAAGTACATTATCGACTAATATACATGAATACATATCATTCTATACAATGACACGACTACTACAGAATGACACCGACAACTTCAGAAGATGTGAAAAGTCTTCGAATCCTGAACAGCAACTCAAAGAAGAAAATCTACAACCTGAAATAACTCGGGTCTGACCCGAGTATTACATTCAAAAGAAAATAATACCCAGGTCAGTCTAATTCAAACCAGTTTATTAGTGCATATAGGCAGTAATAATCAAATATCACATAGACGACAGTCACAGAAATCTCGTATACCCAACTTCTCGATAAGAGAACCGGATAACGGCAGATATAACACTAAACAGTGTTAATCCACAAAACAGAAACCCAAAGCAATTTAAACAATTGAAACGTCAATTTAAAACTGTCAAATCTGATAGGGCTGCAGTACACGCACGCGTGTACTGCCTCGCCACTATCGCAGGAGATACACAAAAGCTCAATGAAAGTCACAATGATCGCAAGGTCAAACCCGAGCGTCTCAGCTGGATTCAACTCAAGTACAAATGGCCAAAACTCAAGAATCAAGTGTCAACTAATTCAACATAAACATGACCGGAGAAGAAAATGAAATAGCACCTGTATATACAGTGCATAGTCGCATCAGGCAACCAAAACAAGAAAGTACACATGACTATTACAACTTCAAACTCACACCAAGCATGATATAAAGACTACAAATACCAAAACTTAACTCAACATAGATGCATATGCTTAAGTCAAGTGATGCACTAGTGATGCCAGTAGAATGAACAAGAGCAGCCCCTACATGAAGTTCTGAAACAAATGAAACCAGAGGCAACTGGTAACAAATAGTACAATATAAACCAGACTACATAAAATGCCTGGAGGTACTGCCCAACACAATGAACGCAGTGAAGGGTTCATGGATGTAACATGCACCAGATCAGGTCGGAGTGAACCAGATTCAAGTGCAGACTGAAGGTAACAAACAACAACAAAATGCATAGGTCAAGCCATGGTTGTCATGACTCAACACAATACAACAACCAAAGTCAAGTCTACATAATGACCAAAATGCAATCAAATACAACTTCAAGACCAGATAGATGAAACAGAGTATAAACTGGCATTGAAACCAGTTCAACAATCAAAATAAAGCACGAAATACAAGTATGAGTACACAATGCAGACAGTGTCAATGTCACAGAGGGAAAATCAATATACATGGATAGACAAGGACAAGAGGGCTGAATACAAAAATGACCAGAGGTCGAGACTTGAACTGAAGCCAACACAGCAACATATGGTAAAACAAAGCATATGACCCAAGATCTTAGTAGCTCGAACAAGTAACTGCACAAGATCAGTCCAGACATCATATGGTCAAGTACAAATGTATGTAAGTATATGGTGACGAACAATTTTAAAGCAATGCAACAGTAGTTCATACTACAGATAAGTTACCCAGTGCACGGCATGCAAATACAAGAAAAAGTTCAAGAACACTGTACATGAAGACAAAGCCCCAGTGCATAAACATGAAACTCAGAACTATCAACATAAGTTCAGAGATGTACATGTACAAAGACAGTGAGTTACATGATGATCAAGTCATGTACATGAAGACAACTACACATTAGGTTCAAGGTGAAGTCACAATGAAAACTACAAGGAAGTACAACACATATGTACATGCATAAATGTATGTACACACATGGTTACAGTAACAAATGGCGCAAACTCAACATAAAAATGTCAACAAGTTCAAGTGGCAACATGTAGGTATGCAAACTAGTTTAATGATTCGACCCTGAACCAATAGCCAGATTTAATTAACAAATGCACTCGATACAAAGACACGCCTGTACGGAATGTACACATGACAGCATCCCTACCAAAAGACTACACCTATACATGTACCAGTGACATGAGGAAACAATGCAACCCAATGAATAAGGGCAGAACATGGTCAACCCAGCTTCAACAACAACTTCAAATGAGAATGATGTCACCAGTGAATTACAGTGACCAAATGCAAATGAGTACAGTGCATCAATGCAATGTATCAGACTCGAGCACAAACGAAGGCAATATAAGCCTAACAGTGCAAAATGGCGGTGGTACAACTAATGGAGTATACAAGCTACAGAACCCTAAGCAAAATTCAAAGGCAAGCATACACATATAGTTGCAGTGAAACTACAATGTTGACCAAGGCAACAATACAACACAAAACAGGTACAACATGAATGGAGCAACATCAATATGCAATTACGCACTCCAGCCCTGAGACAGATTGGAAGTGAACCCAACAGATGTAACTTAAAAATGTGCAGACAACAGAGGTGATATCGTACACGAGGTTACAAAAGCACAAATGCACAGCATCACGGATACAAGAGATTGGGGATAAATAGTGCAGACTATACCCAAGCTATAATGACCAAAGTAATAACGAGACTTCACTCCAGACATAAAAGGAAATTCAAAAACAGTTCAAATTAGAGTCCAAGTGGTTGAAGTCGAAAAGAATCATCTTCGCAGTCAACACAGTGTCGAAGACAACAAGAACCAAATCACAAAGCATAAGAGAATCAACCGATGATAGTAAATTCAAACGAAACAAAATCAAGCAGCAGTCTTAGCAAAATCAAACACGAAACATGGCACTGAATTAGATGTGAGGGTCACTCACCTTTGCATTCGGTTGAGACGACAAATCGACGCAAGCAATCGCGAAAGCAATCCCCGAACAATCAAAACGATCAACATTAAGACGGCACTTCGAAAAGCCCTACATCCAGAGCGCAAAGAGGAGAGGAGCGCAAAACAAAGCTGCACTTCCTAGATCAACAAAACCCTAGTTCGTTCGAACGAAAGCTGCCATTTTTCGTTTGTTTTGATTAGGTTTTCCAATGGACCCAAAAATGAAAGGGGGTATTTTTATTTATCACGGCCTTAAAATTAAGTGGGATGAGATAAATTTTTAAAGCCCACTTAGTTCCTTTACCAGATTATTAAACAAATTACAACTGAATAAAATGCCTATAGCACTTAGCAAATCAATCTAATCGTCATTTGATGATAATAAATTTTCAAATGAATTTTAACTTGATTCAATTCTGCATTAGCAATAAAAAAAGATTTAATCATCATTTATAAACTGACGCGAAAAACCGGGTTGTTACAGACTCCCCTCCTTAAAGAAATTGCGTCCACGCAATCATAGGGAATAAATGGATAAAAGGTAACAACCAAAAGAGCATGGCAATGTCGAATGTATAAGCAAAGCAAGTGTCAACGGGGAAGTATTAGATAAGAAATCAAAAGGTTCGACTAAGTTTAAAATTTAAAATACTTTTAATAAATTTAAATATTTAAATAAATAGAGATTTGGAAATGGTAGGGAATTTGATTTAAAATCTTCCATAACTAAGTTTTGTTTAATTTAAAGATTTTTAAAGGTTAGTTTATAAAGAGATTTAAAATTCAATTCATGTTCGTTTTAACTTGAAATTTAAAATGGAAGTTAAAAAGGAAAAGGGAAATAAATGTTTTCAACCCTATTTGAAATTGAAAATAAAATCGAGAAATGAAAATGTGTTTACTTTAAGAAATAAAAATTGAAGTTTAAATGAACTAATTAAGGTTTTAAAAATAAATTCAGTAATTAATTTGTAATTATAAGTTCTAAGAAATTAATTAAAGTTTTAAAAATGGAATATGAAATTAATATGTTATTAAGAAATCATAGATTAGACTCTAATTAATTTATTGAATGATAGATTGAACTTATAATTATTAATAATTAATGTAAGTTAATTATCTTAGAATAGTAATTAATAAATGTAAATGAAGGTCATCAACTAGACTATTTTATAGTTAATCAATATAATTGATTTTTAAAATAGTTAATTGGATTTATTAATTGAATGATCAACATTGTAACTGTGTAAGTGTAATTACATATTGGGAAGTAATTAAGGAATTAATTACTTGAGTAATTTGATTTATTTGAGTTGATTAATTTATTTTAATTAATTTGAATTAATCAAATTGGTGATGTGATATGTATGATTACTCGGAGAAGTAATTGGTCAGTAATTACAGGATGTAATTAAGGGAATGATGTTTTGTAAATAAGGTAATCCGAGTATGATTATTTTTTATAATTAATCAAGGGGGAGATATTTATTTAATAAAGTAATTAAAGGAGTTAATTACTGATTGGATTAATCAAGGGTGATTTATATTGTGGATTAAATTAAAGATTGATTACTTTGATTTAACTAAATTAAATTGTAAAAGTAATTCGAGATCATTAATTATTATAATTAATGTTGGAATTTGGAATAAATGTATTTGGATTTATTTATAAATGGAAAAATTCATTAATACAATTAATTAAGTAATGTAATTAACTTTAGTTAATTAATAAATGAAGTTATGAAAGGGTTAATTTCTATATTTGGTTAAGTAATTAATCTGAGAAGTAACTCAAGGAATTTACTTAAATGTAATTAAAGAAAATTAATCAGGGATGATTAATAAAAAGGAATAATGGGATGATGATTTATTAATTGATTGATAATTAATTAATATAGGCAAGTTTAATAATGATGAAGTAACTAATTTAATTAATTTTAAATTAATTAAAGGTAGGGTAATTGATTTAATTCGTTTTAAATTAATTACCAACGATGTAATTATTATCTTTGCTTATGAATGGTTGATGATATGGATTCCCATTGATTGATTGAAAACTCAGTTATGTGATGAGTAATCTCTGTTGTGATTTGGATGCTCTGATTTAAGTGTGATATCATAGATTATCCATTTATGCTGATATGTGATTATTTATCTGTGATATTGTGATTTATCTATCTGTGTTGATATGGATAATTGAATTGAATTGTTTTAAACCTTTAAAACAACTTGGCCTTAAAAGACACGTTTTGGATTTCGATGAGACCGGGATCGGGTTTCCGTATACCGGGATTCTAGGCCTGGAGACCCGAATACCACATCGATCCAAAATAACGATAGGTCGTGAAATCCAAATGGAGCAAGTGAAGACTCGAGGTATAAGAACTATTCGTCAGTATAACTCTATGGGTGATTCCGTAATGAGTTTGACGGAAATAGTACTTATAGATTCGAGATGAAGATTCAGAGTGCAAGGGTTATTGTCGTTAACTCTGAGGGTGATTCCAATACGAGTGTAACGAGATAATGCCTTCGGTTTCGTTCGAACCCGGAACGAACTTGTATGGATTGAATGCTTTCAGCACATCGTCAGGTGGACGATGAGCATTCTAAGTGATGAGTTTTGATAAAGGTAATCGTGACCTCAAGCCTCATCAACCGGGAATGGCTAAAACAGGGGAGGTGCAGCAAGGCTTCGTGGGTAGCTCCCACTTGAGAGCGAGATTTTCCCCTGTCTAGATGTCCCTTTTTATTTCGGCTGTGTGGGCAGTGGAGACGTCCGACTACCGGGGTTGTCTCGTTCGAAACTGTTCAGTAAGGAATGGGTCCGGCTTTGTGTTGCAGGGGACTTAGGGTGGGTCCTCGGTACGGTGATCTAGGCCACGTACTGTGACGGGCGGTACCCTAGTAGCCCAGCCATTGTATGGAATCCAAAATCCAATAAGCGCCCTCGGTTTTGATTGTATACCTAGTATGCTGGAATTTAATCATGTAACAATTTCAGCTATTTTCTATTTACTTGAAAACCCTAGACACTATTATAATATCACTGGATTTTCTATCAAATGTTTTGGTTAGCGTAAGGTAAAAACTTACCCATGTTTATTTGTGGGGAGTCTTACGTGATACCTTTGTTTCAAATGATTTTCAAAGTTAAGCAACTTTAACCTATTACTCATACCAGACCCGTGTCTGACCCGAAGTTTATTTCTGTTTTTCATAAACTCTCGGGTACCCAAATTTTTACGGGTAGTCAAGGGATTCAGGTTAGCTTTGACGAATACTAGAGGAGCAATGAAGCAGGAGGCTTCATCGTATAGATATATATATAGTGGTTCCGCTGTGTTAGTGTTTATTCTGTATTTTCGCTGTGTTGTATCTCTGTGATGTGTGAGTTGTATTAACTAGACAGGTGTTTATAACTGTCTAGTATGTGATGTATTATCTGTGTACTCTGATGTATATGATATTATGTAACATTTATGTGATATATTATATTTTATTCGTTCCGCTGTTGAGATTCTGATGTTGTTTCTTCTTCTTTCTATCTTTTCTATTTTCTCACCTCTTTCTTTCCTTCAAAACGATGCGATTTCCTGGGCGTAGGAAGTCGGGTCGTGACAAAAACCAATTAGTTGAAATAGATTACCAAATTCTTTTAAGCCTTTAACCTTCCAAAATCAATTTGTTACAACTTTGTTGTCACCGTTTCTAAGTCTCTAAATTCATTCATAGGCACTAACTAATACCATTTCAAGTTGTAATATAAACATCAAATTTTAGTTATAAATTTTTTTCCAAAATCCTCAAAAATTTTCTAATGCCTTAAATTTACAGAAAATTTCGCCAATGTCTCTTTTGCACGGTTCAAGGAAAATTTTACAATATATTATCACAAATATACATCTCATCTTCGAGGATGAGGCATCTCGAAGGGAAAAAAATATAAAAATACGATATGTAATCTGAGATGTGTACCTTATTTTAGTATTAGCAAGCATATACAACTAATATAATGCGAAGCTTACGCCATCTGCACCTACTAATTACTCAACAGCCAATGAGAACATGTATATAGAAAGTAAATCACTATATAATACAGAATATACAATAACTATATGAAAATGTATTAAATGTAACAAGAGAAACCATCAAACAAATAATATCCATCCAATTTACTCATTCTAAGTTATAACGCAAAATCAAATTCATTCCATTACTTTATTTCATTAATTCACTTTATTAATTCATCTAATTCATTTCAAAACCAATTCAATTTCATTTAACATTTCTTAAGTTAAACTTGAATTTCATATCTCAATTTCAAGTTTTCTTTTCTTATCTATACCATTTTCAAATTATAAGTTTAAAAACTTATACTCACATATTTTCACAAGGCACTTAAATGAATTTTTTTAGAGTTTAAACATCCTGTTCTTATTTCAAATTATTTTGGAACATTACTATAAATAAGTTATTTGTATCTCAAACCATACTTTTTAATTTTAAAACAAAACTAGTTTTACCCAAACAAAACTCCATTGCAGCAACCCATCACTTAGAAACTCGAAAATGAACGCTGATGATGCTGTAGTCATCACCAGAATTATTTTCCAATGACCGAAGTGAGTTCAGTGCTTTCTATTTCTTTTAGATCCCATTTTAAAATATTTCTAACCAAAATATTTCAAAACAATACTATTATTCTTCCAAAACCTTTGGAAAACAATTTTCAAATAAATGGAATTTAATTCTCAAATTTCTTGTTTTAAATCCATTTTATTTACAAATCATGTTTATATAATCTCACTTCTTATGTCATATCATTTCACAAATGTTGATTATTTTAATTATAATCAATACTCTATAATTCATATTTATAAATTCACTTTCTTATATAACTCATTTTCTATTGTTTATCTTTGTTTATATTTATAATAATAACAACTTTTATTAGGACAACAAAAAACAAATGATAATAATCAAATGTTATCATTCAGTAACAACCAAACACACCATATATACTACAATAATTTTTGAAAAATTGTTCCTTCATATATATAAAATATAATCTTGATAAAATTATTTCATTTACCAATTCTCAAAACAATAATGTGTCGGTCTGCCTTGTTTAAGTATTTAGACCCCTATCAATATCATGGCGTCCCATGTATCAACCAGAATTCATAAGCCACTCAACATATAAAATAACACAATATAAAACATTTTTATAATCACTAACACATACGTGTGTTGGTTCATGATTTTTGATTTATGACACAAGCTTCAGAGATCATACGACAAGAATACTATACGAAAGCGACAAAAAGAGAATAAGTGCATATTGTGTACTACAAAGGAGACAAGACTACAATCCAAAGATTAGTATGAATATTTTATTTTATTGAGTCTTAGAATATTGTTAAAATCATTCCTCAAATAGTCACACACACACACAAAACAATTTATATTAAAACTGTGTACACTGTGCAAGTAACACCAGGTCGGCCGACCGACCAGGATCCTCGGTCGACCGACCCTGTGTTATGTGCACAGTAACTTTCTGTTTTGTATACGATTTCAAACTCAGCTGACCGGCCAGGTTTTCCGGTCGACCGGCCAGAGAATAACGGCTAGTTTTCTAAAGAGATGCGATCATTTCATGAAGAGGAATGTCCTCTGTTTCAAGAGATATGGACACAACTATTGACTGAAACTCTTCATGAAAGATTATAACTCTTCTACAATTATATAAACACATTCAATTCATTTCTACAATCAATTTCATGTTTTAATTCTGAAATCTATTCTCTATTATTCTCTGCAAATAAAAAGCATTCATTCTCATTCAATATCACTAGAATCCTTGAATTAATTCATATACTTCGATTCTACGTGATTATCTTCCTTCTAAATCTTCACACACATACATACTCTTGAGGATTTGATTATAGGAAAGTTGTACTATCAAAAGACTATCAGTGTTATTTAGAACACATTCGTCAACAAACATTTTGTATTTAGTTGAAGTCCTCTTCGGCTGTTGAGGCGGAAAAATTCCTGTTCGGCTGCTCAGGTGTCGTATACCTATTCCTCCGGATTAAGAGAGGGGTTTAGTTTAAATCTAGAGGGTATTCTAGGACTGGACGTAGAACGGGAAGTTCGAACCAGTATAAAAATTCCTGGTGTGCTTACTTTAATTTTTACTTTACTGTTATTACCAGTTTCCGCATTAATATACCATATTACACGATCCTTAGTAATACACGTACACTTTCAACGTGCTCATATCTATACAGTCAAACTCAGAATAAGGCATTCTATTACCTTATCTCTTAATTAGTTACCCCAACAAAGCTAAGGTTCTCACTTAACATCGCTCTGGTACCAAGCTGTGATGACCCGCAAATCCGCACAATTCAAGCTGACAATAAACCACACATGTCCAACCCAAATTGAACTGAAAGATGGATAGTTATGGGAAAGAAAGAAAGAAGAAGAGAAGAGAAGATAAAAGAAACTAAAAACAACACAGAATCTCACAATCGCAACAGAACAATATATAATATAATATCAATGATCTTTACGAAAGAGAAACTGTTATATACATACATCCAATCAGAGTACAACAACAAATCGCAATCATTAGCCTGGACAGTTATAACAACTTGCCCTCACAAACGTGTTAATTTCAACAACAATGCAGTGGAAAAATAAACAAATACGAGAATATGTCATGAAGACCTCCAGCTCGTCTCTTGAGCTCCAATGCATCCAAAGCAATCTGTAAATATGCTCGGTCTGAACCGAGCATTATATTAAAATAACACCCGAGTCAGTCAGGTAAACAAATGTAAGAAAACACACTCAACTGGATTTTAAAGTTATAAAAAACTTTGAAATCAAAAGTATATCGTAAGACCACGCCGCACATGAACACGGACGGGTTTTTACCTTACGATAACCAAACCATTTCATATGAAATTCTCTGATATTATAATAGTGTCTAAGATACAAATACTTATTAATCATAACCGAAATTGTTACATTAATTAAATTCCAGCATACTAGGTTCTACAATCAAAACCGTAAAGGCACATATTGGAGATTATGTTCCATACAATGACAAGGTAAGGAACTGCCTTTCGAAGGTACATCTTTTGATAAAATGCACCGGGATATGATAAGAACATCTTGTATCCCTGCCATACAGGACTGGCCTACCACTTGACTAGTACTATAGAATATGTCACCCATTTCGTTAATGGGCCCGAAGCATACATGAGTAAATAGTAATCGATTTAGATTTTGGAATGACCATACCCTGATGGGAGCAAACTACTTGGCCCTGCTGCATGCTCGATTTTTTCATTTCCCGGTTGATGAGGCTCGAGGCTACGTTTTACCTTTATATAGCACTTCCCACTTGGAATGCTACACTGCCTTCCAGGTAATAATGTAATGCCAACATTCATCCATACAAGTTCTTATGGGACTGAATGAAACCGAAGGCACTAATTCTACTACATCCATTTTGGGAATCACCCTCATGATTAGTAGCAAGTATCCCTTGCACTTCAAAAGCACCATTTCAATTATCTTTAAGATAATCCAATTTGAAACACTTATACCAGTTTGAAGTGGTTTTCAAATAACATATTTGATTCTAGTCTCTCCGAACCGACAACGTTAGTTTATAAACTGACCAACATTTGATAATCGGTTATTTAACTATCAAATAAACAAATAATCCAACCAGAGATCAAATTTCCAAAGGAAGCAACACCAGTTAAGCACCAAGCACACTAAGCCTCTTTAATTAATCTTTTCATTAATTAAAACACTATCCAAATATTTAACTCAAAATATCTTTATGAAGATATACCCACAAACCCCTATATTTTCGATACTTGGAAAAAAGTCTATATACTTATCTCAACGGTATAAGTATATCCACAGAACGGAGGAATATTACCTTTTCACACAATTCTATAACACTTATAAATTCCTGTATAAATCTCTAAACCCGTTTATAACCCCATTCATTATCTCTGAAATTATTTATAAAACTCCCTTTTATACATTCCTAAAATCATTTATAAACCCTTCATAAATCCATAATACCATTTATATACAACTTTTATAAATCTATAAACCCATTTCTAAAACTCTTTTATAAATATCTAAGACCATTTATAAAGCTCTTTTTACTCTTTAACTAATCTCCCTTTAAGTTTTCCAAACCATGTTATAAGGTTCCTCTTATAAAACCCACATCTGTTTATAAAACCCTATTTATAAATCTCGAAAACATTTATAAATAAATTCTAATCATTTCCTTTAAACCACTATTATATAATAATAAACATTATAAATAAATAATAATTAACTTCAAAACATCTTAAAAATAATAATTAATAATTTCAAAACATTCTTAATAAAACAATAATAATTTATCTTTAATGTTATTATAAATAATAATAATTAAGTTCCAAAACTTTATCGATAAATAATTATAATTAATTTAAAACCATATTAATAATTTAAATAATTAACTTTTCAAAATATTAAATTATTGTTAAACAAATTTAAAACAATATTAATATAAATAAGTAACTTTTAAAACATAAATATACTTCCTTGATAAAATTCCATACTTAAATTTCAACATAATCATTACCATATTTATAAAACTGTATTTATAAATCTTTTCCTATTTATAACATATCATTTAACATCTCCAAATCTAACCTCACTTTCAATTTCCAAAATAGAATCAACTATTTTTCTAAACCAACATATCACATCTTATTATAAATCCAAAATTGTGATTATTTTTCATAATTTATCCAATGATAAAAGTTTCCCTTTATTTATAAACACCGTTTATAAATATACTTTTTTATTAATAAAATACGATTTTACAAATCTTCACTTTGTTTGTAAAATGTCACAATTACAAATTTATAAATTTCCACATTCATAAATAATCTTAATATATGTATATATATATATATATATCACTTTTTATAAAACGGTTTATAAATGTTTATATCAAAACATTTCTATCTTTTTTTTAAAACTGTATTCCTTTATTGTAAAAGATGGACTTATTTTTATGATTTAAAAATCTTTACTTTACTGTTCAAAATTCTCTATTTAAAATATTTTATAAAACTATTAATTTATAATATCTAAAAATCATACCTTTTACTTAATTTAAAATAAATCGCTTCTCTTAGTAATTCAAGAATAATTATTGATATATAAATTCCCTAAAAATCCCTTTAAAACTAAATCTTCACTTTAGTATTTCAAAATACTAATGATATAGCCCGGTGCTACTATAACACTAAATTGGGAAAAATCATCAATGTCATCAATTATGGAATCCAACACATCATATATCAAAATATATGAAAAGTAAAATCAACAGTGTGAGGAATCCAGTTGGATCTCTCCAACCTGTCCCTTTGCATCACGTATAGTATATAATCATAAAATATAAATCAACCGCTTCGAGGCGGTATCGTATACAAAAGGTCATCTACTCTTATACGGGAACATAATAGGATCTCATCCGCTCCAAGGGTGGGAATATATCTAAACCAACTAATAAAATAGTAAATCATCCAAACAGTCAACAAACAATTTCCAATAAAATTATTCACATTTATATAAAAATATAAGTGGGCCAGAGAGGTGAGTTAACTCACTTTATTTCCAGTAATCGCCAAACGCTCAGTTTTGAATTAAAATTGAACAGACGTTCAATCTTAATCGAAATTCCAACTAGCTCCAAATCCATCCATTCCAACTCCATGACGTAGTATTCGTTGATACAATCGCAACACAACTCGTCGCGTTCAAATTCGACCTTGTATGGAAAATTTATGAATAAATGAAGTTAAGATCATTTAAATTTTAATTAACTTAAATTAATAAAAAAATTAAGCTATATTACCTTTTCCCTCTTTCTCCCTAGTCCGCCGGCTTCTAGAAAATGAAAACTCGACCTCGACTTCCATTCGTCACTGTAGCCATCGTCGTCGTGTCACCGCCGCAACCCAACCGAATGTCGCCCCGTCCTCGTCTATGCTTGCGCCACCGATGTGCCCCTCAACGGCTCCGTCGATCGCCGCCAATCCAAGACCCAAATGCCCACGAATGCGTGAGATTTTCGGCTACAACGGCATGAATTACGACGATCCCACCGTACAGCAGCTTAACTTCATCGCCCTCACACTTCTCTAGTTGGAGTCGGAGCCTAAAAGTGGACGTAGGGGTCGCGATGGATTTAGGCCATTGGATGAAGGAGAGATGATGGCTCTGTTTTTCATTTTAGGATTTTAAGTTTGCAAATGAAACCATCTCAAATCCTTTTATAGAAAAATTTACAAAACACTATTCACGCTTTAAATTTTCGAACTCCAAACGAGACGTGCCGTCTGGCGTTCTATATGTTATATCTTTCCAAACGCAATGGAATTAGTATTGGAAGCCAATTTCATCATACACAGAAGTCAGCTTTTCAAATCAAGTTATACTAATTCAAATTCCTTTAATTAATTTCTACGCGTTTCGAACTCGCACGACCAAACGGTACGTCGCCATGAAATTCAACAGCATACAATAATTCATTATTACGGATCCAATGGCACTAGTTTCATAAAAATCCAAGACTACGCCTCGAAAGGCTATTTTTACACGTTTAATCAAAATGAATTATTATTAAAAATGGTTTAATCATTTTTAATTCAAATTTAAAAGTTTATTATCTTTATTCTTATTGAAAAAAGTAATTAAATCAACTTTGAAATTATTTTCATTCACATTAAAGTCAAGATTCAATTATTTAAATAAATCCAAATATTCAATTTAACGATTCAATTATCAAATAAATTGCTGAATTTGAAATATAAGTTGTTTAACTTATAAATTAACTTTCCATTATTTAAAATCAATTAAATATTCCAAATTCTAATGACTGAAATTTTGGGTCGTTACACATTTCTACTTGGAGGGCAGTGTTAGCATTCCAAGTGGGAATTGTTAAAGGAAGGTAAATCATTGCCTCAAGCTTCACAACACAGAAATGGCTAAAACTGTGTAGATACAATAGGGCTATGTGGGTCGCTCTCATAAGGGTATGTCATTACTTTTTTGGATTATCATATTATGGATTTGGTTGTGCATGAGAGCTCTTTATAATGGTTGGGAACTACTAGGGTGATGACATGTTTAGTATATCCATTAAATGGTAAGCCGGTTCTGTGTAGGTAGAGGTTGAAAGGTTTTCATCCTCAGGTACATTTTATCTAGAGATGTACCATTTTTGGAAGGTAGTCCCTTATCTTTCCATTTGTTGGAATCCATTCTCCAATAAGCGCATTTGGTTTTTGATTGTATATCTATTATTATTGTGATGTACAAACATCACAGCTACTTGATTATTGGTATTTTAAAACCCATAGACATTATTATAATATCATTGGATTTTATAATATAAAATGGTTTGATCATCGTAAGGTAAAAACCCGTCCATGTTTATGTGCGACGTGGTTTTATGAGATACCTTTTATTTTAAAAAGGGTTTTCAAATGTAGAAATCAATATGATTGATTTGATTGTGCTTCTCAAGCTGGTTTACCAAACCGATCCAAGCATTATTTTCTTATAATGCATCGGCCAGCTCGAGAATATTTTTCAGATTTAGTTGGAACCTTTGGAGCTTTCAGCAGAAGAGCTGGATTCTCCCAGGCGTATTCACATATCATATATTTTTCTTTTATTTTCCTTGCTTTGATTTTTGCGTGTATTTACCAGGAATTATAAGGACAGGCTGTCATAACTATCTAGGCTGGTAATAGGTTAGTGTACTCTGACGTTGTGTATAATAAAGATGATTTCTTTTCATAAAGATCCTATGTATATTATATATTTATCATCACGGTGTGAGATTCTATTTAATATTTTTCTTTCATCACCGTAAATGACTTGTCCTTTGGACACTTAAATGATCGGCACATGAATACCTAGGATGTATTAAGTGTCATCTTTAGGTTTAAGAAAGGCAGATCGTTACACATGGTATCAGAGCTTAGGTTGAGCAAACACCTAGGCCTTGGTAGGGTAAACTCATTATAGATAGGGTTAGTAATGCCTTAGAATAAGAAACTCATTAGAGATAGTGTTAGTAACACCTTAGAATGAGTTTTAGTGTACACATGAGCGCGTATTTGTTAATGTATAAAATTGTTTATATGTGTTGTTTGATCTGTTAAGTTTGAATTTTGCATTCTGGTCAATATGATTAGCTAACGTTATTGATAGGGATCTCAAAATACTTAAACAAGCCCAATCGACACAATATTTTTTTAAAAGTGGTAAAATTAATAATTTTACCCAGGAATATATTTTATATATAAAGGAATAATTTTCAAATATTTATATAGTTTGTATGGTGTGTTGTTTTTTGGAGTTGATAATATTTAATTATTATCATATAGGGTTTGTCTAGTCATGCTTGTCCAATTTTGAGTGTTGACTATTGTTTGTTGATTTTCTTTTTCCATCATAGGTTCGGTAGATAGAATTTGTGAGAACATTGAAACAAACACCATGTGAATTAAGTTTCATAGTTTGACTATAAGGTGTCCGGTGATATGTTGGGTTAAAATGAGATTTTAATATAAGGTGTTTATTAAAAAGAAATATTTCGGATGATTTTACAAATCAGGGTTATAAAATATATTTTGAAAATAAGATGGATTTTCAGAGAATTTAAATCTCGGTGGCTATGATAAAGTTTTCAAATGATTCTTGAAAAAGTAATAATAATTTTACTTAAAACTATTTTGAGGTGTAAATATTTTAATAAGGAATTTGAAAGTAAGATTTTTCTTTGGACAATTTGGGGAATGAGTCTCGATTTGTTTTGTGATGATATGAATAATCTTCTAAGTGATAATAGGATTCTTGCTTAGGCGGATGTGGTAATGCACTTACTAAGTTATTCTCTTTGTCATTGTACGATCGAAATGAGTTTGAATCCAAAATGAATCCAAAGCAAGTGGATGATAAATATTTTGTTAAATATTTAGTGGGAAATATATATACATATAATTGTTTCAAAAAGGGATTTGAAAAGGAGAAGTATTTTACAATTAACTAGTTTGAATGACTTGAAAGTGACTAAAAATGGGCAGGAGATGTGTTCGGATGGTAAACATTTCTCTTGAGTATTTCCCTTCTTGGTAAAGGGATATATGATACTATTTAGTGGTACCGAATTCCTTGATGTCATTTTTGAGTCACTCGGGCTATATGTATATTTTATATGGGTTAAAAATAAAGAATCATTTCAAAGAGCTCTTGAATAAAACCCAAGTATTGTGCTCTTAAGTTTCCTAAAAGAACGATTTTTCAAAATAATAAGGTATTTTGATTTTAGTGTAGGTTAATAAATGAAGTTAAAATTGAATTAATTTAATAAGAAGGTTTAGTAAACTCGCTATTAAACAGTGTCTTTTGGGTTTTAACACCTAGGAGGTTAAATTTTATTCGATGTTATTTGGACTGGCTTATAAACATTTTTACCTTAGAGGTGTCTAAGGAAAAGTAGACTCTAGGACAGAGTTTGGATACCAGCATCCAACTATTCTTAGCTACTTACCGAACTTAATGGGTAAAGAGGTTGAATTGATCGACAGAGTTTTGAGACCCAAAATTTTTTTTGGGTCTGCATCTGAATGGTTAATAGTGAATAGAATTAAAAATTGGATGTTTTGTATATACTCTTAGGATGTAGGAGAGTATTATAGAAGTTAATAAATTAAAATGATTTTATGAAAAGTTCATAAATAGAGTTGTATCATTTAAAATGTTTGAACCTAAGCCGAATTTTTATGAAATGTTTTCATAAAAATTTCTAGGAAATGTTCATAGTAATTGGGTAGATAAGAACCCTTAGATGAGTACGTACGCTATACGTTGATCATTTTATCTTTACACATAATTCTCGATCCAAGATTTGAGTACATGACTTGAGGTGTTTCGCACCGTTTCGAATAAGGATTTATCACTCGATTTTTGACGGCGAATACTTGGTGAGGGTTCTTAATATAGAACCAAAGTTTTCTATCATAATGTATGGATATGTAAGGAAAATGGATGTTTCTAGTTAAGAAGTCTGATCAGAGTCGGCACTAGGGAATCGAGAGAGCGGTAGTAGTGCGGAAGAAAAGCTATGTATTCGAGTGGATGATCAAATCATATTTTGCATAGGAATGATTTATGTACATCATATGGACTGATGAGTAGTGTTAAGTGTTTCTGGGTTAGGGTTGTGGTAAAATTTAGGGGTTGAAATTCTCTAAAGTGGGAGAGTGTAATAACCCGAAATTTCCCCTCTTTGATTTGCGAATATTTAATAATTTTAAATATTCAAATAATAGATTTTGTAATTAAAATAAAACTCTTTTAAATAGTAAATAATAATGGTGAAATAGTTTTTCAAATTTTTTTACAAATATATTTAGTTCGAAGAAAAATCGAAAATATGACCGGAATTCGTTTTCCAAATTATTGAATTTTCGTTGGCTAAAAGTTGTCCGAAACGTTGTGAAGTCTAGTGTAAGTATATATGCATACCTGTATAAAATAAGTTAGCATATGTTAGTACATATGTATATATACACTTAAGTTTAAATGAGTTTAATTTTCAAGGGTAAAGAAATGAATATAAAAATGTTTAAACATGAAATGAAACATTGGAAAACATAAGTACATTTGAGTTATTAATGCATATTGGCAAAGGGGTGAGGCTTGTCTAGGCGTGACAATGGAGGCAAGAGACAAGCTTGATGATGTGGCACTAAATGATAGGAGGGTAGGCACTTTACGGATTTTTGGTAATTTGGTTATTTCAATTTATATAAAAACAAATTGCTTATTCTTTCTCCTTCTTGTTTTCATTTTTCTTCCATTTCAAAAACTCACTTCTCATTTCAAAACTCCATTTCTCATGGCTACCATAGTTTAAAATTTTAAAATTTTCATCTTCTTCTAATTTTGAATTCTTAAAAGCTAGTTAAAATGCTTCCTTTTCCTTTTACAACTCCTTGCCAAAACAAGTCCTCACCCACTCCATTCAACCTATGGCCGAGCCGTACTCCACCATGGCCAAACCATGTAGCCACTTAGGGTCTCCAAAAACACATTTTTTGCTAAAGAAAAGTTAAGATCTATGTCGCTTTCTAATGTTAGTGAAAGTTCAGTTAGATTTGGTTAGCTTTTAAGTGAGAAAAGCTCGCTTTTTACTTAAGTTTTGAACTTAAATGTTGATGATAATTATTTCCTATAATTAATTGCAAAAGTGTTGCTTTTTTGGATAATGTTGATGTTGATAGTATGTGTTTAGATGTGATGCAATATTAACTTGAAAATATTTATTTACTACCCATATGTTGATTGGTTATTATTGGTTGATCCCTTTCACATATCAACTTGTTATGTGATACTCATGTTATAATTTGGAAAGTTAAACATAATTAAATATTAACCATTGTAGTCGCTAAGCCTCTTCCTAAACTTGTGAAGTCAAATATTTAAATTTTATCCTTATTGAAAATGGTTTAAAGTTTATTATTATTTTTAAATATAATATTTAAAGTATAGTTAAGCATTATTTTATTAAAATGTTTGAAATTAGTTTAATACTTTTTAAATGATTGTTTAAAATTATTATTTTGTTAATGAGATTTAAAGATAATTAAATGAAGGATGTTTAAATAATAACTTATTTATTTAAAGGTGTTTTAAATAATTGATTGTTTATAAAAGGAACTTTATTGATTAAAGTTTATTAAAGAAGTTTTGTTTTGAAATAAGGAAAGTTTATAAAAGGAGTTTTATAAATTAAAAAGTAGATCTTGAAATCTGGGGAGAGTTTTATAAATGATTGTGGATATTTATAAAAGAGTTTTATAAATGATTTTGGATATTTACAAAATAATTTTAATTAAATGATTTTGTATGTTTATAATTGAGAGTTTTATAAATGGTTTAGGATATTTATATCGGTTTTAAATAAAATTGGAGATTTCTAAAGAGTTTTATAAATGGATTTGGAATTTTAGTAAAGGAGATTTTCATAAATGAAAGAGATTTATTAAAAGGATTCATTGAAGAAATTTATAAAAGAATTTGAGATTGGATTTTCTTTAACTGACCTTGCTAATTTTGGTGGTATAGACATTCGTTCCACACTTAACACTGAAGGAATAGTGTTTGAGGTTATCCATATCTTCAGTTTAAATAACTTTTGTTGCGATCCTTTTAATATGATTTTGAAGTAAGAAATCTTTCACAATGTTTTGTGAATATATTTATGCCATTAAGATAAGTATATGAATATCATGATAAATATTTTGGAAAGAAATTTAATAAATGAAAGATTTATTTGAGGCTTAGTGGTTGCTATGGGTAATTAAATCTCTAAATTGTTGTTGTTTATGTATTTGATAGTTAAATAACCGACTATCAAACCTTGGCCAGTTTTGACTTCGGAAGTAAATAAGAGATTCACGTGTTCATACATTTTGAGTTTCCTTGGGAGAACTCATTCGGTGATACGTCTCTTGCTTTAAGTGATATATTACAAATCCCTTTAGGACTCTAGTATAGTCCACTTACTTGCAAAAGAACTGGGAATGAGTTAACCGGAAATTATCATTTATTGGTTCAGAGAGGTCGGGATCAGATCTATTATCCAAAAACCACTTTGAACAAACATATGCATTCTAGTGGACGACATCTTGAGGATGATCTAAGACGGGGCTCTTTGAAGTGCAAGGGCTACTTGCTACTAATCATGAGGGTGGTTCCAAAATGGATGTAGTAGAGGTAGTGCCTTCGGTTTTGTTTATACCCAGAACGAACTTGCATGGTTGAATGCTGGCATTGCATTTCTGCCTGGAGGGAAGTGTTAGCATTTTAAGTGGGAATTGATAAAGAAAGGTAAATTGCTTTCTCAAGCCTCACAACCCAAAAATGGCTAAAACGAGGTACGTGCAGCAGGGCTATGTGGGTCGCTCCCATAAGACTGTGTCATCACCTTTCTAGATTATCATATTATGGATTTGGCTATGCATGAGAGCTCTCTATAGGTTGGGAACAACCAGGGTGATGACGTATTCGGTACTATCCAATAAAGGGGTAGCACTGTTCTGTATTGGAAGAGGTCGAAAGTTTTTCATCCTCAGGTACATTTTATCTTGAGGTGTACCATTTTCGGAAGGTAGTCCCTTACTTTGCCATTTTTTGGAATCCATTCTCCAATAAGCACCTTCGGTTTTTGATTGTATGCCTATTATTGTTGTGATGTACACACATCATGGCTACTTGATTATTGGTATTTGTGAACCCATAGACATTATTATAACGAGTGTTACGGCACGCGCTTCACGCTTGACGATAGCACATGCTTCACAAGTAAATTCATTTTTTTACAAATTATATATGTTTAACATATTTAAGAGAAATAATTTTCTTAAATATGTAGCTATATTTTTGTGTTGAATTCATGTGTAATCGATTTTAATTTCACTTCTAAGTTGGAACATTTAATTTTTTTGTTAGGTTGAATTTTCATTTCTGTTATCAATCAATAAAGAGCAAAAATGTATAGAAAGTTTAATTGTTAGATCATATATTTAAGTGATAATAAGTTTGGTAATATATGTGGGAGAGCATATTGAATTTGTAAAAAGTATAGTTGCTAGATCCTATTTTTAAGTGATATCAACATTTGGTAATATTTATAGAGAAGTGTCTGTGGAAGTTTATGCTGACGGCAAAAACAGGAAGAGAAAATCAATAAGATGATAAAATTTAATCATATTATTTTTTCAAAATTTTTGAACGATATATCACTTACCACTTCAGAAGTAAATTTATCATCCCAGCCATAATCATGTTTTGAGGAGGATTTTTTATCTTCATTTGTTGATTTCTGAACATGTACACTATTTTTCGTTGAAGATGCTTTTGGAGATATATCATACTCTAGAGTCGACCTCTGCTTATCAGTGTGTAATATCTATTGGCTAGCTGATAAATTGTGTTGTATGCTGAAATTAATTTTTTAATATATAGAGTAAAGTAATAATAACGCGATGACTGACATGTACTTTTGAACATTTTTTTTAAGAAGCATAGTTTTTATCCACATATAAAAATAAAAAATAACATGAAAAAAGAATAAATTTTAATCGATCAATTGATTTTATGTTCGTAAATAACATGTACCATGATATTATTTTGAGAATACATAGAGCAATGCACTTAAATAAACAGTACAAACAAATTCAAAAAAGTGCAAATTACCTTTTTAATATAAAACAGAAGTGTAGAAGTTGCAGTTGTAGAAATGATTTTTTTTCCTGTAGAATATGATTGAAATATAGTTGAAAATAAAAAATAACATGAAAAAAGAATAAATTTTCATTGATCTGTTGATTTTATGTCTGTATATAACATGTAATCATGAAATTATTTTGAGAATACATAGACCAATGCACTTAAACAAACAATACAAATAAATTCTAAAAAGTGCAAAATACATTTTTTATATAAAACAGAAGTGTACAAGTTGCAGTCGCAAAAATGATTTTTTTCCTATAGAATAAGATTGAAATATATAAGTGCAAGATAGGGCTATTGAGGTACGGTTTCAATGGTATAATCACACTAACTTGAAGCTGTAATATCGGTGATTAACGATGACAAGCAACTTAATGAAGCATGTCCAAAAAGAAACAGTGGTGGTGAGAGATCTGAATGGAGATGATAGGAGGAAGAAGTGTAAAAGAAATAGAGGTGCAAAGAGATGTGAATATGGATGGACAGAGTGAGTGGCATTTACAGGATTTGGTAGATATTTCTAAAATGCTATGCTTGTGTTATGAAGTTTGAATATTTCCATGTTGGACCGATTAAGGGTTATGGATATGCATGCCACGTTTATTTTAACTTATATGCAGTATCTTAACTCATTCACTAATTCAGAAATTTTCGGATCAGGGTAGGAAAAAATTTATAGTCTAGAGAAATCTTAATTGAATGATATGGTCAAATATTATGTAATGTTATACATGGTATATGCTACCGAGTGATATCTAATGGTCATAAATACTCTAATAGGTTTTCTTATTGATAAGTTAATAGAGCGATATCTCTGTTATACATATCACATGTTATATTTTTCAGTTTATAAATAGAATTGTATAACATTATATGATTGCTGCCCTTAGTTTTGCTATGCGTTTATTCTCATAATTGTATAATGTTATATCAGCCACTTGCTTGATGGTGCAGTAAATTGATATAATAACTGCATTATTGAATTAATGCAAATTAATGTTTATTAATTCCACTTTCCAACATTTTATTCATCTCCCCTTAAATCTATTTTTTCACTCATTAAGTTGCTCATATATATAAGTTTGGGTATTTGTATCATTTATTTACAGTTTAATGCATAACCTTTAAATTCATAAATCTCCAGATATGGTATACAATAAATCAAGATATACTCATTTGTTTAAATTGTTAATCAGTATCAACTAATTAAATCGTTTCCAACATTGTAAAACCATTTCCGTTTTGGTATTTGTCTCATTTATTCACAAATTAATGCCCTTAATTTTGTTATGTGTTTTTCTCATAATTGTATAAGGTTATATCAGCCACTTGCTTGATGGTGCAGTAAAGTGATATAACGGAATTATCGAATTAATGCTTATAAATTCCACTATTCAACATTTTGTTCCTCTTCCCTTAAATCTATTTTTACACTCATTAAGTTTCTCATATATATATGTGTGTGTGTAGACACACACACACATACATACGCACACGTTTTGATATTTGTATTATTTATTCACAGTTAATGCGTAACATTTAAATTCATAAATCTCCAAACATGGTATACAATAAATCAAGATATATTCATTTGTTTAAATTAATTAATCAGCATCAACTAATTAAATTGTTTCTAACATTGTAAATACATTTATGTTTTGGTATTTATATCATTTATTCGCAGTTTAATGCATAACCTTGAAATTCATAAATCTCCAGTTATGGTATACAATAAATCTAAGATATATTCGTTTGTTTAAATTAATTATACATTAATGATGTGCGTAAATGTGCATATTTTTACTTCCATGTTTAATCTAATTTAATTAAATAAATGAACATATAGGGTATTTTAACATGTTTAAACCAATATTTCAATTATTTTCAAATCATCATTTATTCATCTTCATATAGGGGCAAAATGATTATTTTTGTGCATATATTAATTTGAGAATTTTTACTTGGACATTTTTGTGTTATTTTATAGGAATTTGGATTCAAATGGAAGAGGTTTTCATGGAAAACATGCATTCACAAGAGAATACAAAGGAATGAAGATGGAAATAATTCAAACCATGCAACATGGAGGACCTCACCTACCCACTTACCATGATGTACAATTAGAAGCTAATGCACATGCTAAATGGCCATTAAAGTTACATGCACACTTAATGGAGGATTATCTCATGCTAATGATAATTTGATTGGCCACACTTCCTAAGAGGGTAGTTGGGTAGTTCCCAAAAATATGGATTAGGGTTTCAAACTTGTATAAATACCCATTATGTTTCATGTAATAATCTCTTAGCCTTCTTAGCCTTCATTTTAGTTAGTTTAGTTGGAGGCTCAAAAATAAACAAAGCTCTCTTTTCTCTTTCATGCCTACTTAGCCATTTTCTTTTATGTAATTTTCTTTTAATGTAATTTTAATTCAATCTCTTTTTATTTACATGCTTTTTCCTTTCATGTTATATATATTTTTATTTATGTAAGTAGATTAGCTTTTATTTTATGTTAATTAGCTCTCTTTTTACTTAGCTTGCATTTTGTTTTTGTTTCATGTTGCAATCTACAATTGTTGAATTGACAACAAATATGAGAGGCTAAACTCCTTCAATTTAGGGGTAATGAAGCTCTCTTAATCATGTAGATTCAACATTTTGCCAATTAGTGATCTCTTATTGTGCTTAATGGAATTGGTGGATGTGGTTAAATTTTGTTGTTTAGCTTTGAATTTGATAGTCTATGTTGTTGACACCAAATAAGCTATGCTTAAATAAACAAAACACAAATTAACTCTTCATCTACCAATGATTATGGAAATGAAGTGATTTTAAAATCAAAATTTGATGGTCTATATTTCTAATCAATAGTTAATAGGCCATGCTTAGAATAGATGTTATTTTGAATTTCATTGTCATTTTTATAAGAGTTAAGAAGTGGTTTAATGGTTGTGTTATAGTTTGATGGTTTCTATTGGGCTAATTAATAACACAAATATTCCATACTTATGATAAACACAACAGTTAAATTCACTGATGACCAAAAAAAGAGATCATAATTTCATATACATTGATTTATGTGATCATGAGAAGGGATTTGCCTCTAAATAGCATTCAAACTCTCATATTTTTATCAATTTTCTTTTGCTAGTTTTTTCTACATTTTTAGCTTAAACAATTTCAAACCCTTGGTTAATTTGATTGAATAGAATTTTAAAATCTAAACAATTCCCTGCAGATCGACCCGTACGTGCCACGTACAACCATTGTACGTCGTGCGCTTGCAGGTAATTTTTAATTTAAATTTGATCGGTGATTTTATAATCCGATAGAGATTTGGCCATCAAACAAGTTTTTGGCGCCGTTGCCGGGGAATTGATTTTATTTTATTTTTCTATTCTTCGAATTAATTTTGTTTTATTTTATTATGTGTTTGTTTTGTGTGTTAGTTTGCATTTAAAAAAAATATTTTGTGTGTTTATGTGTGATTTTTGTGACATTTTGTTTGTGTGCTTGTTTTCTAGTTCTGTTTGCTTTTGAATTTCTATTTTTTTAAATATATACACAAGATCATTTCAAAAGGAAAAAAAAATTCATTTCTTTTTCTACATTACAATTTTCTATTTATTACATTTTTATTGCTTTCATCACAATTTGTATGTACATTGCATTTGCTGTTCACTCTACATTTTCAAGCCCTGTTTACTGATCCTGTGACCATTTACAACTCGCTTCACAACTCCATCAGTTCACTTCTCCATCCAATTCACTTCTACAAAATAGTCATCAACCTACACTTCTTACATACTACCATCAACAAAACAATCATCACTATCAACCATCCACCACTTCTACCCACACTTCTACAAAACAGTCATCACCATCAACAAAACAGTCATCTACCATCCACCACTTCTTACATACTACCCACACTTGCTATCACAAACCATAATCCTGATCAACATTTCATACCATAAAACCATACCACATATATACCGTCAACACATACCACCAAACCAAAACTGCACATATCAAAACTACCATCCCTGACTTCTTCTCACTACAAATCAAAACTGCCATCCTTGACTTCTTCATACTACCTTCCTCATCAAACAGTGCCCTATCCACTCTGCCCCATCCTCTATCATATCATCTAACTGCCTTCAAAACTGTGACAGTGCACATTACTGCTGCACATACAAATTGTTGCTCACTGTACATCACCACTTCTTCACATCCTCTGCCTTGTGTACATTTCACCTTTCTAACCAACCTGCTTCACCTCCCATCTATTCACTCACAACAATCTAGTGCACACACTATTGCATTCACTTTAGACCCACAATTCAACTACCACGATCTCAATAAACTCCTCACCAACCACCATCACCCTTGTCTGCTGCCACCAGTGCACCTCTGTTAGCAACTATCCCTTCTTCCATAACCATCATTCCCCTATTGCTTGCACTATGCACCTCACAGTTCGAACCAGCATACATACAAACAAAACTCCCTCTACAACAATACCTAATACCCCTCCTCTTCTAACCACTGCTAACATTCAATTCATCCTACAGCCTCACCATCAAAATACGACCCAACCACCCCTGCAACCAGAACTGCAATCGCAACCCACATCGAACCCGACATCGACTGCAACAAAAATCCACAAACTCAATTGCCTTAATCAAGCCTCAACTACCCAAACAAATTGCCACCAACCTCTCAAAATCTGTGCAACCAGCAACCTCAATCGCGACCCCATACCATTCAACCTCACCTCTGTACCACGACCCTCCTCATCCACTTCAATCGCGACAAATACCCAAAATAATACCCAAAACCTGAACTTGAGAACCACTACACTGCCTCCTACCAAAGTACCAACTACGACTGCTACATACATGAATTCGTGAAGTTGAATTGTGATTAAGAAGCTCGGCTGCGAATTTAAGAAATTGAATTGTGATTTCGTGAAGGGAGTTGTTTACGAATTTGTTTTTGAAGTAGAAAGTGGGCCGGGTGAAAATTCTTTTGTTTATTACATTTGTTTATTTTTTGCATTCTTTTTTTAGTTCATTTTTCTTATTATCCTTTCACCTCTTAAAAAAAATTTGCTTTGTTTAGGGTTTTATTTTCTTTAAAAAAAAGAGAGAATAGAAAATTTGCCATCTAAGTTTTCTAGTGTTAAAACTTTTGGTTTAGTTTTCCTTTTTATTTTTGTTTAAGTTTCTTTTGTTTTTGCCTTTAAAATAAAATTAAAAAATTTTTGCCTTTGTATTGTGTTCCATCCTTATATATAAAAAAACATGATATATTTTGTTTTTAACTTCTTTTCAGGTTGTCAAAGCAGATAAAAAGAAGTGCTTGCTAAAAACCGCGTTGCTTTGCTTGCTAAAATAAATTTGCCACTTTAAAAATAAATTGCTAATAAATTCTGCACGCTCTGGTATCGTGCTCTTATCACTTGTTTTTATTTGCTTTGCATTGTTGGGTGCTTGCATTTTATATAAAAAAAATTCAAAAACAAAAAATTTCATTCGTAGTTGCATTGTTTATACACTTTTAATTTCAGTATTGCATTTCATCTTAGAACTTGATTAATAATAACGGTTATACATCTTAAGGGTGTCATGAGTTCGCCTAGGGCTTAATTGTATATTGACAAGTTGCCTTGTTTGAACAATTTAATTTTTTGGTGTCTAGGCTACGGTAGAGCAATAACCATTTATAAATATTACGATGATTCGTAAATATTATAGTGGTTGTTTCTCTGAAGGTACTTAAACCTTCGGCTGCATTGCTTTGGTGATTCGTGGTGCACCGATAAATCCTCCCCATTACCTGGCTGAGAACTATCTTGTTGGATTAAGACAAAGTGTGATTATACAATTTTGGGTTAGGAGCTACTTAGGATAGATAATTAGTAATTAAACCCTTGCACTCATTTAGTTGCATTAGTTCATGCATGTTTAAAAAAAATTCAAAATCCAAAACTAAAAAGAATTGTAAATATTTTTTAAATTAGTTTTTTAAATACTTTGAAGTTTTTCAATCAAAAAAAATTTTAAGTTAGTTTTTTAGAAAAGCAAAAATATAAAACCTTTTCAAAAACAAAAAATAATAATTTGAAAATCCAAAAAAAATCATATTTCCCTTTTGAAAATAAATTCCTTTTAGTAACTAGCTTTCCTTTATAAAAGAAATTCAAAAAAAAAAGAAAAAAACTTTCGAAAATTTCCGAACTTCCCTACTCACGTGAATTTAACAATAGTTGTGAAAATCAATATAATCCATATAGTTTCACATCAAACTCGTATGGATATTTTAATGACAACTTTTATACAAACAATTCGAATTTTGAACCACAAATTTTCAAAATGATGACCAACCTTCAAATCTTGAAAATAGCATTGCATTGATTTTGTCTTTACTCGAACTCTCTACACAACAAAATTAAAGGATAAATAATTTGTGTAATTCATATTTGTTATAGCGATCCTGAACTCGGCCTTCGAAAATCGGCACCCGTACTTCACTTGTACTCAAAATGCCGTAGATTCAAACGTCAAATCTAGCTCACCGGAGCTATAACACCATTAAGTATAACAACACAGCGGAATAAAGAAATGAATAATATCGTATACAACTCCAATGAATACAATATCCAGAATGATATACAACAATGATATCAATATGATACAACAATATCAGAGATAAATAATGATACAGTGGAATAACAGAAGTGATAACTCCAAATGATCCTCAATAGAAAATGAGTCCAACAACTCCAATATCAAGCTTGAACCATCATCACGTAAGACAAAGGTAAGCAATGTCAGCCGTGATCTCCAAAGCTGAACTAGCTCCAATGTCAACTGAACCTGATTATCTGAAAAACCCAACTCTAGACTGCCCGTGTGGAAAATTATGGGCACCTATAGTTTAGGAAGGGAACAATAAACTCCGAGTCAGTCGTGGGACTGGTGTGAGTAACAAAAACAGTTTATCTTTAAACAACAACAAAAGAATTTTAAACATTGAAACCCGCAATACTTTTGGAAAATGAAACTACCATATGACCTCCCGCCACACACACAATGCAAACGCAGACTTGGAGGAGATTTCTTCTTATGATAGTCAAACATGCTTACTACGCAATAAAACTCTTTAGATATTATTATTAGTGCATAGTGTACAAAGTCATTTCGAAAATACAATATTATTCTTAGCCAGCATAGGTACCATTATATTATGCCTACTATAGCTACCATTTTAAATGGCAGGTTCTACAACTAAAATCGTACAGGGTTCGTATTGTTTCTTTGGATTTTCCAACAAATGGTCAGGCTAAGGAACTTCCTACTGCCAATGGGTACGCCTCTGGATGGACGTCCCGAGAACTAACTAGCTCTCTGCCAACACAAGGCCGGGTTACCTCTTACACTAGGTAACTACTACACGAATATGCCACCCCTCGGTCCTTTGGGACCTTTATCCGAGCGCTCGATAACCAACAACATCACACAGTAATAAATATACTGTGTCCACATGTGTCACGTACGGGATTTTTCGACTTTCGAAAATTCGACATCGATACTCACTTTATCGACTGCCGAGCAATCGAGTGCCGGAAACTCCAATAGTGAGGGTTTTTAAAAAGAAGAAAAAGTAGAAGAAGAAGAAAGCAGAAGGAAGAGAGTAGAAAAAGGAAAGAAGAACAACAACAGAACAAGAGCAGAAACAGAAACAGAAAACAATATCAGAATCTCACATATCGCAGCGGAACAATATATAATAGATAAATGAATATCATTTAAAAACAAAAGAATTATATCTGTTATTACATTACATCACATCATATCATCAGAGTCAATAAACAACAATGGACAGTTATATAAACTTGTCCTCATACAGAATACACAGCGGAATAAATACTATCAGATACAAATACTACGTCTCGCCATCCAGCTCATCTCCAAAGCTCCAGAATATCCAGAATATCCTGATAACATAACTCTAGGCTGCCCGTGTGGAAATTGGTGGGCACCCAGAGTTTAGAAGGGAACAATAAACTCCGAGTCAGTCATGGTGACTGGTGTGAGATCGTAAAACAGTTATTTATCTTTAAAATAACAACAGAAATTTTTTTATGTCAATTCGCAATGCTTTTGGAAAATGAAACTACCATAAGACCTCCCACCACACACACAATGCAAACGCAGACTTGGAGGAGATTTCTTCTTATGATAGTCAAAGATGCTTACTACGCAAAATCAAATCATTTTTGATATTATTATTAGTGCATAGTGGAAAACATTTCGAAAGTAGAATATAAATCTTAGCCAGCATAGGTACCATTATATTATGCCTGCTATAGCTGCCTCCTGAGGAGACAGGTTATACAATTGAAATCGTAAAGGCTCGTATTGTTTCTTTGGATTTCCAACAAATGGTCAGGCTAAGGAACTTCCTTTTCCACGATGGGTACGTCCCTGGAATAGACGACCCGAGAAATAACCTAACATTACGGTTAGATCTCTGCCAACACAAGGCCGGGTTACCTCTGCAAAAGTAGGTAACTACTGACACGCTTATGCCATCCCCCGATCGTAACCGATCTTCCCGAGGATCCCCGATTTCCAACAAACCACATAGATAATAATGCAGCAACCACATAGGTTAAGTATCTGGGCTCCATACCATGATACCACCTCTATCCAGAAGGAATGACATACACTAAGGGGCGCTACTCCCTAAAACCTTGCCGCATCCTTCCTGTTTCGACCATTTCCGGGGTGTGAGGCTCGATGAAGTCTCATCCACAAAGCTACGCTTTCTCAAAAAGCCCTGCTTCGGGTCAAACAAAATGATCAACCTATGATCACAAAGATATAAGATCAAACAAATGATCATATCACAAATGATCAAACACTGATCATTTCACAGCAACACTCAGTATGCCACGTTACCAAATTGGGATATATCGCTGATAAATTTCAACTACATAACCTCTGAGCTCGTACGTCTCAGAGAAGGGTGTTAAGCTAAGAGAATAAATTCTCCGCCACCAACAGAAATGTATTTGAAAGAAATCAGCTTTATATCTCAAATTGTAACGTCAGACACACAATCCATACAAGTCTGTTCCGGGATCGAACAGAACCGAAGGCACTTCTCACGAAGCCCTTGCAATTTCGGATAAATTTCTAATCACGTCCGGACTTCCCGTCACTAAGGGTGATAAAACCTCTAAATCGGAGATCAGCCGATGTAGAGTAACTCGACGGTAATCCTTCCGTTTTCAAAAATATCCGGTCTTCAACACCGGTCTTCGAATGCAATTCATAACGACGTATCACTTATTCGGAATGGGTTATACGACCCCATGGTCCTTTCCGGCTAACCCGAATAGTGAGCGATTATTCAAAAATAAGTGTGGCATTCAAATTCATCCAATTCACAACAAATACCTATCTAAAGGTAATTATCGATAGTCGGTTATTTAACTATCAATAAAGATGCGCAACATCATCAGATTCCAAATAATTTTCCAAATTATTTCATCTTCAAAAATATCTTTACTAGATATAAAATTTTCACACTTCAAAAATAAATCAACATTTATTTTTCTAAACAGTTTCCATTTCTTTTATAAATTCCATAGTGAATTTATATTTCAAAATATCTACTGATATACGATTTTCAAATCGTTTTCAATATTCAAATTCAATTTATCTTTACAAAGATAAATTCTCAAAACGTTTTCATTTCATTTTGGAAAACATTTCCATACTTATTTAAAATAAGTCAGTAATTCACAAATCCATTTATTTTCAATACTTGGAAAATATTTGATATACTTAAATCAAATTAAGTATATATCTCATTCTTTTAAGGAGACCATTTATTTTAACATTGATTTGAGTCAAAACGAATGTTACGTAAAACATCGTGACGACAACTCAAAATCACTAGTATAGGGATTCGAAATTTAGATAGATATATAAATCCCAATACTATATAAAACATTTCCTTTCGGAAATCATTTACTATAACAACAGTGTTATAGTCCACCATTTCCTTATTTCTCGAAAACGTCTATTTCAACAATAAATGTTGAAATCTATGATTCCGACACTCAACACGTTTTAAAACATCTTTTAAAACAATTACTTCATTTCATAATATCACTTCTCCAAAACATATCCAATTTATTAAATAATATATTCACTGTCCAAAATCGTGAATATACTTCGTTATCCAAATCCAACATTTCTACACATTTTATTTAAAAGCTTATCCACTGTCCAAAATCGTGGATAAAATTCCTTTAATTATCTTCTATATTTGATTTATCAAATCCAATTGATTTCGAATTTATAAAACAACGTTTATAAATTCCATTTCCATTTCCATTTTATAACAACTTCGATTTATACATCTTCTTTAATAACCCATTCAATTTATAAGTTAATATAACTTATACTTCATTTATCTTAAAAGAAATCGTTCTTTTAAACTTCTCAAAATTTAAAACTTTCAGATTTCATTAACTTATGAAATCCCATCTACACTTCATTTTAACCCTTATAGAAACTCGTTTTATAACACTAACATTTTAACTTATAAAATGTCCACTTTATAAACCTTTTAAGTAAACCGTTTATAATATTTTAAAAATCTCAATTTAAACCATTTTATAAATCAATCAACCATTTATTCCAAAAATCACTTTTCGGTTATATTTCACAAAGATCTCAACTTTTATAACTTTAAAATTTGAACGTTTATTTATTTAAAATAAATCACTTCAAAAATTTAATAAAACGTATAATTTCAAAGATCACTTTACAAATCCTTTTAAATTAAAAGTCGTTATTTTTAAAACTTGAATCCGATGATGCAACACATCAATTAGTCCATCACAACAGTCAATATCATATATCAATATGATAACAGATCTATATCAATATATCTGTAAATAAATAAATACTGGTGAGGAATCCAGTCGGATCCCTCCAACCTGTTTCCCTACATCCACAGATGTTAGCACAATACCAATTCCGCTCCAGTACGGAATTATCGCGGTATATGGGTTTTATAAAAATATCCGCTTACTAACGGCGCAATAGGGTCTCATCCGCTATACGAGGCGGGAAATCATCAATCCAATATATACATATGCCAATATGTATATACTGCTATATATATAGATATATCCTATCATATCTAATAGCACATTCAAACAAATCAATCAATATCTGCAATTCAATTATAAATCTGAGTGAGAAGATCTCACCGTGATTTTAATTCTGATTTCAGCGTTTATTTTCAAATAAAATTAAACGGCGTTTAATTTTACCCGAAATTCAAACTAGCTCCAAATGGCTCCAATTCAGTTCCATAGCAAAGTACGCGTCGAGACGATTCCAACGCACTTTGTTTCGTCAATTTCTGATTACGCAGCAAAAAGATATGCATTTTTAAAGTTACACGAATTTAAAATATAACTAATTTACAATTTTATTTATTATTTCCAAACCCTCAACACATCACCACCATACATTTTCTTGTGATGAAAATCTGGCCCACCACGCTTCCTCACGCGTTCATCTTCTTCCCCAACGTAACCTAGACAAAACAAAACCCAACAACGGCAACTAGGGTTTCAAATCGCCCCCACTTCACTTCATTTCGAGCTGATCAACCACCTTCATTTGAAAGCCACCTCCACCAGCTACCCACGGCCAGAGCCATGTGGCACTCGGCTGCTCCCTGCTGCTCGAGATGCATGCCCAAACGAGCACGAACGCGGCCATCTCTTGGCCTCCACGCTACACTGCAACCCATCATCGCCATACAGATCTGACGATCTTGTCGAGCACTACAACATTGTAGTTAATGCTTTCACGAATCGATGCCTAGATTTGAAGAAATTAAGACGAGAAGAATGGAGCATTTCTGGCCTTAGAAATTGAAAGCGGCGGCTGACTTAGGTTGCTAGGGTTTCACAATGAAAGAGGGGGGGGTCCTTATATAAGAAATAACCGAAAAACACTATTCATTTCGGGTTTTTCGAACTCCAATTTACGCGCAGTGACTGACGTTTCTGGGGTTTATCCCGCATTTCGGACACAATGGAATATGTTTCGGAAGCAAATTCGATCGTATGTGTGAGATATGACAATAAACGATCAATTTAAATTAAACCGATTTAAATCGATTTCGAGGCGTTTTAATTTGTACCGGACAAATGGTAAATCCAAAAATTACGAAATTTGACATCTTACAATAATAGCACATTACGGATCCGATGAAACTGGTTTCGTCGAAATCCGAGACTTTCTGAAAAATGACTATTTTTAACTCGACGATTCAAAATTAAAACGATATCGATGCGTTTCGAGCTGCCACGGTCAAACGACAACTCCGATGGATACGAAAATTGAAATCCGATAATAACTAACTATTACGGATCCAATGGAATTAGTTTCGTTCAATTCTGAGACTGTTCGAAAATTGACTATTTTTACAGTCGATAATTAAATATTAAAATATTCAATTTTCACAGATTAACTCCAAATTCGATTCTGAAAGTTCTATAACCTTTCTATAACTCCAGTATGATTAAATAAAATTTACAAATCATTTTCAATCATTTTAAACACGATTTTCAATTATCTCTGGAATTTCACTATTAAATAAATCGATTTAATTGACCAAATTAAATCCAATATTCGAATTTAAAATTATTCGACTTATTAAATTCATTTATTAATATTTAAAATCAATTAAATATTCGAATTTTAATTATCAAAAATTCTGGGTCGTTACAAACTTCCCCCTTAAAAGAATTTCGTCCTCGAAATTACAAGTTAGGAAGAAAGGTCCTTAACTCATCTACTATTTCTCCCAATCTAATAGTTTTATCAAATTTTCAAAACAAATCTTTCTACTAAAGATTCGTTATCATTCAACTAAATTTCCAACTTCAATTATAGTTCAAAACAACATTGTTTTCTTAACAATTCAATTTTAAGTTTAAATTCAAATTTTAACTTCCAAATTTTCTCAAAAATTTTCTAACACTCGAAATTTTCGAAAAATTTCGCCAGCGTCTCCTTTGCGCGGCTAATACGGTACGACTACAAAACGTCCCTACGGACTCTCAGATTTCAAAAAGAAAAAGAAAAAGCCAAGCGGCTAGAGAAATAAGTCATCAATTCTCATATTCGAATTCAAATACTTACCTTTTGTCGAGCCATTCAAATTTATCTTCGAAATTAAATTCCAATTCCTTTATACCTGTATATCCTACTAGCCATTATATCTAGTTACAGCATTCAAACATTTTGCAAATTCGATTACAAAATTTCAATATGTACTTCTTATATCATTTTTACTTCACTGTTGAAGTTACACCTATTCATTTTCCTTCAATTTTACAGTTCACATTCATTTGAATTCAATTCACAATTTCAATTCAATTTCAATTCTATTCATTTTCAATTCTGAAATATTGAATTTCATCGATTAACTTTCGTTTACAACTGCTTATTTTAAATTAGTTTCAATTACTAATTCATTACAAATTCTAATTCATTTTCAACATTCCGTTTCAATTCCATACGAATTTTTAATTTATCTTTCATTGATAATTATTCAATTAAATTTATTGCCTACAAATTCGAAATGAATTTTAACATTCAATTTTATTTTCTCGCATTCGCCATTGCAATTTTATTTATTTGTTCACAAATTCTTTTATTTCAATTTGAACTTTCATTTCAATCAGATTTCAAATATTCTATAAGTTATCAACTTATTTTCATTTCGATTTATATAATCACTTATATATTCATATTACAAATTTCATTCCTTTATGAATTTTATCTTCAAATATTTTTCTGGAACTTTATTTCAAACTATATATCACATTAATATTTCATATTCACAAATTCTATTCATATATGAATTCATTTCTTTTAAGTTAGATTTTTATTTAAACTTAAACTTTACAAGTTATCGACTTCATAATATTTCATAAACATTTTCATATAGCATTCCAGAGTCTTTTCAACATTTCAAAGCCATTTTGAAAACAATTCAAATTATCCTTTGAATTTCAAAAACAAAACCCAAATTTTTCAAACAACTTCCTTTTAAAACAATTTGGCAGCAATTTCTCCTTTGGAAACCCGAAAATGAACACCGGTGATGCCGCGGTCATCATCGAAGTTATTTTCCAGCGACCGAAAAGAGTTTAGAGCTTTTATCCCTTCAAAACACTTTTCAAAACCTTTGAAATCCATTTTCAACTCCAAAAAGAATTTAAACTTTCCAAATCTCCAAAATTTTCAAATTCTTTTCAAAACATTTCCAAAAACCTCTCTGGAATTCCATTTCAAATTACAAGTCACCTTTATAATTTATATTCTCAAATTTCATTTGTACATGGATTTATCTCTTAACTTTGGAGTTATGATTTGAATTTCTTATTCAATTTTAGTGATGATAATTCACTATTATTACTTCCTAACATCCATGCAACCATATACTATAGTAATTTATAGAAAAACATTTCTTTTCTATACAAAATATAATCAAGGTAAAATTATTCCATTTACCCAATTTAAAACAATACTGTGCCGAATTGTTCTATATAAGTGTTTAGAGATCCCTATCGATAGAGTTGTACGGACAATACCAACCAGAATCCATATACCACTCAACAAACCAATCATCACAATATAAAACAATATTATATTCACTAACAAATACGCGCTCATATCTATTATTACACTCAAACTCATTCTAGAGTACTACTGACTCTATCTCTAATGAGTAACACCCAACAGAGCAGGGTTGTCGCTTAACCATATGCTCTGATACCACGCTGTCACGTACGGGATTTTTCGAATTTCGAAAATTCGACATCGATACTCACTTTATCGACTGCCGAGCAATCGAGTGCCGGAAACTCCAATAGTGAGGGTTTTTAAAAAGAAGAAAAAGTAGAAGAAGAAGAAAGCAGAAGGAAGAGAGTAGAAAAAGGAAAGAAGAACAACAACAGAACAAGAGCAGAAACAGAAACAGAAAACAATATCAGAATCTCACATATCGCAGCGGAACAATATATAATAGATAAATGAATATCATTTAAAAACAAAAGAATTATATCTGTTATTACATTACATCACATCATATCATCAGAGTCAATAAACAACAATGGACAGTTATATAAACTTGTCCTCATACAGAATACACAGCGGAATAAATACTATCAGATACAAATACTACGTCTCGCCATCCAGCTCATCTCCAAAGCTCCAGAATATCCAGAATATCCTGATAACATAACTCTAGGCTGCCCGTGTGGAAATTGGTGGGCACCCAGAGTTTAGAAGGGAACAATAAACTCCGAGTCAGTCATGGTGACTGGTGTGAGATCGTAAAACAGTTATTTATCTTTAAAATAACAACATAAATTTTTTTATGTCAATTCACAATGCTTTTGGAAAATGAAACTACCATAAGACCTCCCACCACACACACAATGCAAACGCAGACTTGGAGGAGATTTCTTCTTATGATAGTCAAAGATGCTTACTACGCAAAATCAAATCATTTTTGATATTATTATTAGTGCATAGTGGAAAACATTTCGAAAGTAGAATATAAATCTTAGCCAGCATAGGTACCATTATATTATGCCTGCTATAGCTGCCTCTTGAGGAGACAGGTTATACAATTGAAATCGTAAAGGCTCGTATTGTTTCTTTGGATTTCCAACAAATGGTCAGGCTAAGGAACTTCCTTTTCCACGATGGGTACGTCCCTGTAATAGACGACCCGAGAAATAACCTAACATTACGGTTAGATCTCTGCCAACACAAGGCCGGGTTACCTCTGCAAAAGTAGGTAACTACTGACACGCGTATGCCATCCCCCGATCGTAACCGATCTTCCCGAGGATCCCCGATTTCCAACAAACCACATAGATAATAATGCAGCAACCACATAGGTTAAGTATCTGGGCTCCATACCATGATACCACCTCTATCCAGAAGGAATGACATACACTAAGGGGCGCTACTCCCTAGAACCTTGCCGCATCCTTCCTGTTTCGACCATTTCCGGAGTGTGAGGCTCGATGAAGTCTCGTCCACAAAGCTACGCTTTCTCAAAAAGCCCTGCTTCGGGTCAAACAAAATGATCAACCTATGATCACAAAGATATAAGATCAAACAAATGATCATATCACAAATGATCAAACACTGATCATTTCACAGCAACACTCAGTATGCCACGTTACCAAATTGGAATATATCGCTGATAAATTTCAACTACATAACCTCTGAGCTCGTACGTCTCAGAGAAGGGTGTTAAGCTAAGAGAATAAATTCTCCGCCACCAACAGAAATGTATTTGAAAGAAATCAGCTTTATATCTCAAATTGTAACGTTAGACACACAATCCATACAAGTCTGTTCCGGGATCGAACAGAACCGAAGGCACTTCTCATGAAGCCCTTGCAATTCCAGATAAATTTCTAATCACGTCCGGACTTCCCGTCACTAAGGGTGATAAAACCTCTAAATCGGAGATCAGCCGATGTAGAGTAACTCGACGGTAATCCTTCCGTTTTCAAAAATATCCGGTCTTCAACACCGGTCTTCGAATGCAATTCATAACGACGTATCACTTATTCGGAATGGGTTATACGACCCCATGGTCCTTTCCGGCTAACCCGAATAGTGAGCGATTATTCAAAAATAAGTGTGGCATTCAAATTCATCCAATTCATAACAAATACCTATCTAAAGGTAATTATCGATAGTCGGTTATTTAACTATCAATAAAGATGCGCAACATCATCAGATTCCAAATAATTTTCCAAATTATTTCATCTTCAAAAATATCTTTACTAGATATAAAATTTTCACACTTCAAAAATAAATCAACATTTATTTTTCTAAACAGTTTCCATTTCTTTTATAAATTCCATAGTGAATTTATATTTCAAAATATCTACTGATATACGATTTTCAAATCGTTTTCAATATTCAAATTCAATTTATCTTTACAAAGATAAATTCTCAAAACGTTTTCATTTCATTTTGGAAAACATTTCCATACTTATTTAAAATAAGTCAGTAATTCACAAATCCATTTATTTTCAATACTTGGAAAATATTTGATATACTTAAATCAAATTAAGTATATATCTCATTCTTTTAAGGAGACCATTTATTTTAACATTGATTTGAGTCAAAACGAATGTTACGTAAAACATCGTGACGACAACTCAAAATCACTAGTATAGGGATTCGAAATTTAGATAGATATATAAATCCCAATACTATATAAAACATTTCCTTTCAGAAATCATTTACTATAACAACAGTGTTATAGTCCACCATTTCCTTATTTCTCGAAAACGTCTATTTCAACAATAAATGTTGAAATCTATGATTCCGACACTCAACACGTTTTAAAACATCTTTTAAAACAATTACTTCATTTCATAATATCACTTCTCCAAAACATATCCAATTTATTAAATAATATATTCACTGTCCAAAATCGTGAATATACTTCGTTATCCAAATCCAACATTTCTACACATTTTATTTAAAAGCTTATCCACTGTCCAAAATCGTGGATAAAATTCCTTTAATTATCTTCTATATTTGATTTATCAAATCCAATTGATTTCGAATTTATAAAACAACGTTTATAAATTCCATTTCCATTTCCATTTTATAACAACTTCGATTTATACATCTTCTTTAATAACCCATTCAATTTATAAGTTAATATAACTTATACTTCATTTATCTTAAAAGAAATCGTTCTTTTAAACTTCTCAAAATTTAAAACTTTCAGATTTCATTAACTTATGAAATCCCATCTACACTTCATTTTAACCCTTATAGAAACTCGTTTTATAACACTAACATTTTAACTTATAAAATGTCCACTTTATAAACCTTTTAAGTAAACCGTTTATAATATTTTAAAAATCTCAATTTAAACCATTTTATAAATCAATCAACCATTTATTCCAAAAATCACTTTTCGGTTATATTTCACAAAGATCTCAACTTTTATAACTTTAAAATTTGAACGTTTATTTATTTAAAATAAATCACTTCAAAAATTTAATAAAACGTATAATTTCAAAGATCACTTTACAAATCCTTTTAAATTAAAAGTCGTTATTTTTAAAACTTGAATCCGATGATGCAACACATCAATTAGTCCATCACAACAGTCAATATCATATATCAATATGATAACAGATCTATATCAATATATCTGTAAATAAATAAATACTGGTGAGGAATCCAGTCGGATCCCTCCAACCTGTTTCCCTGCATCCACAGATGTTAGCACAATACCAATTCCGCTCCAGTACGGAATTATCGCGGTATATGGGTTTTATAAAAATATCCGCTTACTAACGGCGCAATAGGGTCTCATCCGCTATACGAGGCGGGAAATCATCAATCCAATATATACATATGCCAATATGTATATACTGCTATATATATAGATATATCCTATCATATCTAATAGCACATTCAAACAAATCAATCAATAACTGCAATTCAATTATAAATCTGAGTGAGAAGATCTCACCGTGATTTTAATTCTGATTTCAGCGTTTATTTTCGAATAAAATTAAACGGCGTTTAATTTTACCCGAAATTCAAACTAGCTCCAAATGGCTCCAATTCAGTTCCATAGTGAAGTACGCGTCGAGACGATTCCAACGCACTTTGTTTCGTCAATTTCTGATTACGCAGCAAAAAGATATGCATTTTTAAAGTTACACGAATTTAAAATATAACTAATTTACAACTTTATTTATTATTTCCAAACCCTCAACACATCACCACCGTACATTTTCTTGTGATGAAAATCTGGCCCGCCACGCTTCCTCACGCGTTCATCTTCTTCCCCAACGTAACCCAGACAAAACAAAACCCAACAACGGCAACTAGGGTTTCAAATCGCCCCCACTTCACTTCATTTCGAGCTGATCAACCACCTTCATTTGAAAGCCACCTCCACCAGCTACCCATGGCCAGAGCCATGTGGCACTCGGCTGCTCCCTGCTGCTCGAGATGCGTGCCCAAACGAGCACGAACGCGGCCATCTCTTGGCCTCCACGCTACACTGCAACCCATCATCGCCATACAGATCTGACGATCTTGTCGAGCACTACAACATTGTAGTTAATGCTTTCACGAATCGATGCCTAGATTTGAAGAAATTAAGACGAGAAGAATGGAGCATTTCTGGCCTTAGAAATTGAAAGCGGCGGCTGACTTAGGTTGCTAGGGTTTCACAATGAAAGAGGGGGGGTCCTTATATAAGAAATAACCGAAAAACACTATTCATTTCGGGTTTTTCGAACTCCAATTTACGCGCAGTGACTGACGTTTCTGGGGTTTATCCCGCATTTCGGACACAATGGAATATGTTTCGGAATCAAATTCGATCGTATGTGTGAGATATGACAATAAACGATCAATTTAAATTAAACCGATTTAAATCGATTTCGAGGCGTTTTAATTTGTACCGGACAAATGGTAAATCCAAAAATTACGAAATTTGAAATCTTACAATAATAGCACATTACGGATCCGATGAAACTGGTTTCGTCGAAATCCGAGACTTTCTGAAAAATGACTATTTTTAACTCGACGATTCAAAATTAAAACGATATCGATGCGTTTCGAGCTGCCACGGTCAAACGACAACTCCGATGGATACAAAAATTGAAATCCGATAATAACTAACTATTACGGATCCAATGGAACTGGTTTCGTTCAATTCTGAGACTGTTCGAAAATTGACTATTTTTACAGTCGATAATTAAATATTAAAATATTCAATTTTCACAGATTAACTCCAAATTCGATTCTGAAAGTTCTATAACCTTTCTATAACTCCAGTATGATTAAATAAAATTTACAAATCATTTTCAATCATTTTAAACACGATTTTCAATTATCTCTGGAATTTCACTATTAAATAAATGGATTTAATTGACCAAATTAAATCCAATATTCGAATTTAAAATTATTCGACTTATTAAATTCATTTATTAATATTTAAAATCAATTAAATATTCGAATTTTAATTATCAAAAATTCTGGGTCGTTACAACATGAGTAAGTATCTGGGCTCCATACCATGATACCACCCTTTTCCAGAAGGAAATGACATACCCTAAAGGGCGCGACCCTCATAACCTTGCCACATCATTCCTGTTTCGACCATTTCCGGTCTGTGAGCTTCGATGAGGTCTCGTCCACAAAGCTACGCTTTTTCACAAAGCCATGCTTTGATCAACAAATGATCAGCAACACACAGTATCACTCAGCATGCCACACTACCAAATTGGGAGTATATCACTGATAACCTTCAACTACATAACCTCTGAGCTCGTACGTCTCAGAGAAGGGTGTTAAGCTAAGAGAATAAATCTCCGCCACCAAACAGAAATGTATTTGAAAGAAATCGGCTTTATATCTCAAAGTGTAATGTCAGACATACAACCATACAAGTCTGTTCCGGGTTCGAACAGAACCGAAGGCACTTCCAAAGAAGCCCTTGCAATCCGGGTATTCACAATCCCGATCGAATTTCCCATCACTTAGGAAATCTCTATACCGGCGCGACTCAGTGTAGAGACAATCGATAGGTTATCCTATCGTTCTCACAAATACCCGGTCTTCACCACCGGTCTTCAAATGCGATCCATATACGACGTATCATTATTCGGAATGGGTTATATGACACAAAGGTCCTCTCCCGGTTAAACCGAATAATGAGCGTAATCTTTAAAAACATATGGATATTGGAATTTCAGTTGAGTCACAATTTATTACCCAAAACTTTTCTTTCGAATGGTTTAAACACATTACTATTTTTATCTTTTTAAACAAAAAGATTCAATTCACAAAGTTCACCCAGTTTCACAAAGATTTTGTAACGACCCATATTTTTAACACTTTAAAAATACGAATTAAAATGAAAATTTTGGATAAAAATCCAAAGGAAATAAAATTTTGTGTTGTTAAATGTGAATTACAAGTTAAAATATAAAACTGAATTCTGAAATAACTTATTTGTAAATTAAATATGGATGTTAACTTGTAGTAAATGTAAATAATGAATTGAATTTGATTGTAAACCAAATTGGTTATGATTGTAAACAAAGAATAAATAAAATGGTAGATTTAATAATGGAAGTTTATGTTATTGAAACTAATATAAATAAATGTAACTTAATATTACAGTTGATTGAAAGCAGATAATAACTGAAACTGTAATTCGATAAAGATGTTAACTTGTAATTGAACGTAAGTAAAGATTTAAATTTGAATGTAACAAGTAATTGAATTGAATTGAATTTGATTGTAAACAACGAAATAAATAAAATGTTACATTTAATATTGAAGTTATAATATGGAAATCAACATAAATGAATGTAATTTAATATTACTGTGAATTTAAATAAGATGATAGCTGAAGAAAATGAAAGTAAATGAATTATAAACTATTGATAATAATGTATAAGTAAATGGTTGATTCAATAATGAAAGTGTAAATCAAAATAAAAGAATTCATTTGGAATTAAATAACTTGAATTTGAATTACAATATAATTGAACGCTGAATCTAATATAATCTTTTATATTGGATTTATAATGGAAAACTGCATTGTAAAAGATTGTTAATTACTGTGAAATTAAAAATGGGATTTGTGAACAATTGAAATTTGATTTAAAAGTTAATAATTTAAAATTGGGAATTTTATATTGAAATTAAACAGTCGAATAATTTATTTTTCGAATATTGGATTTAATTAGACAATTAAATCGATAATTTAAGAAGTTAAATTTCAGAAATAATTGAAAATCGAGTTGAATATGATTGAAAATGATTTGTAAAATTTTATCTTATCATATTAGGGTTATAGTAATGTTATAGAACTTTTAAAATTGAATTTAAAGTTAATTTGTGGAAATTGAATATTTTTAATATTTAATATTTAATTATCGACTGAAAAATAGCCATTTTTTGAACAGTCTCAGAATTGAACGAAACTAGTTCCATTAGATCCGTAATAGTTTGTTATTGTCGGATTTCAATTTTCGTAGCAATCGGAGTTATCATTTGACCGTGGCAGCTCGAAACGCATCGAATTGTTTTTAATATTAATTAGGCGAGAGAAAATAGTGTAACGACCCGATATTTTCAACCATTCGCATCCATTATAAGTGTATAGGTAGACACTCATGCCGGAGTTGAATTGCTCAAAATACCGCGTTGTAATTAAAATTTGGCAAATCTCAGAATATACAGTAAATAAATATAATCACAGATCACAGACACAGAGTAAAATAATGCAGCGGAAGTAAAAGAAATAGTAGTTCATAAAGCTACTATGAAAATATATCAGAGTTACATAAGATACAACAGAAGAAATAGAGTACAACAGAAGTATCAATAAGATAACCAAGTACAAGCTGAACAGAGCAACATAACTGAAGTAGATAGAACAAGACTAGCAGATAATCTCCAGCGATTCAAATCTCCAGAAGGTGGAAATCCAAATCTGTGAATAACTCAGGCTGACCCAAGCGTAAAGCAAAACACAAAACACTCGAGTCAGGACAATATATACTTATATAATGTAAACCAACTCAAGTGAACTATAATAAAGGTACAAGTAACTTAGAAGATGCTTGGGACCGCCCATCCTCTAAGGATCCGTTAAAATATCTACTATGTAGTAATATTCGCTATTATAATAGTGTCTAAATAAGTAAAGTATAATCATATCGGAAAATAGCGTTAAGGGGATGGAGAACCTTAACGCGGTCGGATCTTAAAATCATAATCGTAGTAAAGCTCGATATGGTAGGTGACACGGCACAACTAGGCAATGCCAGGGTAGATATACCAATTACGCACACGGACTGATGGATACGCATAGCAGCCACTACCGTTCCACCTCGAACAACACTCCCAAATCGGAGGATGGCCATCTAATCAATCACAAGTAAGAGTATAATATCGAAGAAATGTGTCCGAGAAGAGGTGCTACCTCACTGGTCCGAGATCGCTCCTGTTTTAGCCACCTTATGCCAACTCACGGGAGTTGGGTCCACGTAACATACCTTAAGAACGTCGCCACCATCCTACTTCATTCTGGAATCTCCACCGCGTACACGGTTGTCAAAGTGGTTTTCGGTATCGATAGAGAGTATGTCCATATCCGATCCCGGTCTCTTTGCCAACCAATCGTTATTATAACCCGTGGTTATAACTTTTAAAAATAGTTTATGTTTCAAATCAAAATACATCCTTTAAACCATTTCAAAATCATATCATTTATTTCAAACTAATACATACTTTCAAACCCAAAACATATCTATTCAAAACCAATTCAAAAATATATCATTTCCATTTCAAAACCAATTCAATAATATATCATTTCAATAAAACCCAAATTTCAAAATCACTGAATATTTCCTTTAATTTTTTTTACTTGAAATCTTCCTTTAAATTATCATAGCATTTTGGTAATGTAACCTTAAGGAATCATAACATTTTTGGAATGTAATACTTCCCAATTTAACATTTTATATAATCAAAGTATTTATATACTTACAAATTTTTAACATGGTCATTTTATCATAGCCTTATAGTTAAATAAACTTTGTTACTGTAATATCCAATTTAATGCTGAAATTCTTATGTTAAGTTAAGAGTACCTTATTAACTTACATTATCATTACAATAAAGAAACTTTATTATTTTAGTCATTAAAATATGTCATTTACATTAATTAAAACTTACATATTAAATGTACTTTTTAACTTACATTCCTATTACAGTAAAGAGCATTTATCATATAATCAATATTACACTAATTAAACTTACATTATCGAATGTACGTTTTAATTTACGTTTTATTACAAAAGGGGCATTTATTATTTTATATCAATATTACACAAATTAAGACTTACATGTTTCTTTCATTAATTAAGACTTTACATGTTTCTTTCAGTAGGTAAAACTTTACATATTTCTTTCATTAATTAGAACTTTACACGTTTCTTTCATAAATTAAACTTTACATATTTCTTTTATTAATTAGAACTTTACACGTTTCTTTCACAATAAATTTCTTATAATTAAATCCAATTTTCAACAATTTACTTAATAAGTTTAAGTGTAAAAGTTCCAATTCTTCACATTTCAACAAATAGACTTAACACTTCAAATTTAAATTACCATTTCACAATTTAACAAAATTTCCAATTTTATTTAATTAACTTAAACCTTTAATTAAAACCAAATTTCACATTTCCTAGTCAAGTTATATTTTAAAAGATCACTTTTAAACATTCATTTATTTAACCACTTAAATTCATAGAAAAATCAATAATACTTAATAATCAGTTAAATTCAAATTTAATCAAATTATCATATTTACCATTTCCAAATAAAATTTAATATCCATTTTATTTATATAACTTAAATATCATTTTTAACCAAAATTCCAAATTTCCAACTTAAGTTATATTTCAAAAATCCAGTTAAACCATTCATTAATTACATTTTTAACACATAGAAAAATCATAATTTCTTTAATTCAAAATATTTCAAAATCTATTTAAATCAAATTTCATAAATTTATATTTTTAAAATACTTAAAATTATTCAAAACACTTTATAAAATAACCACGGGCCTGTATATAATTTTCTAACCTAGGTCAAGTGATACGGATATGTATCATTTCAATCCGCAGTTAAAAAAAGAAAAATCCGGGTTCTATCATTTCAAACCCGCAATCCCAAGTTAAAATAATTTAAATAAAATTCATTCAGGCCTATCATTTCAGCCCATAACGATTTTTCCCTATTCTAAAGTCCGTTCGGGTATGTATCATTTCAACCCATAGTGATTCTAATCTACATGGAACTTGCAATGGTGATAACAGATATAAATAACAGAATAACATTAAATAATAGTAACATATGATATAATAAGTGTAATAACAGGTGTGAACATCATATGATAATAATATAAACATATATAACATGATGATATACATTACAGATTCAAATGGTGTCGGTTTATCAGTTATATAGGTACATATTGTTTGGTGAGAATAACTCACCTTTTTAAGTTGAAGTTTGCAAATCAAATGACACAACGAATTCCAAAAAGCACGATATGGCACGACCTTTGATTTGAGTGGAGAGAACCAAGATATAAATCTTGTATACAACAACAAAACAAAGTCATATATAAATAAAATTTCAATACCAAAGTTAGATTGAAACAAATAGAAACTAGGCTAGACAAGTACATCACCTAGCTTTTAAACAATTTGCTTGACTTTGCCTCAACTTGTGCTCAACCATACATGTATATGGCTCAGTCACAACATGTTTTCATGTGGAAATAGATCAGGTTTGGAACTGAAAATACAAGGCTAGGCTTGAGAAGAGGAAGGGTTTTGGGGTTACAAAGTGAGGAATACAAATGAACAAGGCACAAAGTGGAGTTTTGGTCAACATAGGCTCAACCTATGTCATTTTTGGGTTCGGCCATACATGTTTCAGATCAGGACAGAGGTAAGGCTGAGGGTAAATGGTCATATCAAGGTGGTGGTGGAGCATGGGGAGGTGGCCAAGGCAAGATATGAAGGTGGTGGTGAAGTTTAGGTCGGCTATGCATAGTTTGCAAGGTTTTTGAGATGTTTTTGTGGTGTTTTCTCCATGGGATGGTCATGGCCTGTTATGGACAGAGGAGAGGGATGGTTGTAGGCTATGGATAATGAGGAGGAGATGATGGTGGTAGTTGGTGGAGATGGTGGTGGTTGTGGCCAAGCAAAACTAGAGAGAAGCAAGGCAAAATCAAAGAGAAAAATGAAGAAGAAAAGGAAGGAGAGGTAGCCATTGCTTTTTTTTCTTTCTTGGCCGTGAGTTTTGAGATGTGAGAAAGTTTCTCATGTGAAAAATGAAGGGGAATACACGGCTATGCAAAAAAAATGAACGGCCAAAAGCAATGAGGTGAAAAGGCAAAGAAAATGAAAAGACAAGTAGATGAAAAGTCTCCAGAAAATGAAAAGGTTTTTGACTCTTTGTATTTCTATTTCTTTATATCAAAATAAAGAAAATAAATTTCAGTAAATAAAAATAAAATGCTGAACAAAATAAAAATGAAAAAGAAAATAAATAAATAATTTAAGTAAAAATAGAAAATAAAATGAGAAAATAGCTAATATATTGAAACAAGCATTTAAAATATAAACAAGATACACTTAACTTTGGAAAGTTGTAACTTCACTTTTAAAACTTTTAAAATGTTATAAAATAAAATATTGAAATGAAATTAAATTTAAAATAAAGTGAAAAAGAAAATAAGTAAATAATTTAAGAAAGAAAAAAAAATAGAAAATAATTAAGAAAATAGCTAATATATTGGAACTAGCATTTAAAATATAAACAATGTACAATAAACATTTAAAAATTATAACAATACTTTTAAACAAATAAAAGTCAAGTAAATAAAATAAATGTTGAACAAAATGAAGTGGAAATGAAAATAAAATAAGATTTGAAGAAAATAGAAAATAAATAAAGAATTTCTTTTATTAAATGAAACTGGAAATTAGAAATTATAAACAGAATACAACTGACATTGGAAAATGTCAATTACACTTTTAAAAATGTTTTAAAACTAAAATATATACGTAACATGTTATTTTACCCATATTATAACATTACATGACCAAATAAAAGATTATTTATATAATTTAAAATAAACAATTTTGTTAAATACAGCAAATTACACACAATATTCAAAAGGGCATAACTTTCACATTATAAATCAGATTTCAACGAAACGAAAAGCAGTATTCTTGAAATTATATTTACTTTCATAATAAAAGATAAATTTTAAGATTTTATATAATTTAAATTTTAAATTTAAAAGCCAAAGATTGAACTGTTTGAACAGAAATTCACTTTTCAGTAAACTAACCAATTTATACTAGTTTGAACTATAAATCACTTAATAATCAACATTTATATTTAAAATGAAATGTTTGAAATAGAACAAGTTTAAAATAATTTAAAATAAAAATAAAGTCAAAATTAAAGTATATGCAAAGTCTAGGGTTGTTACACTCTCCCCCACTCAAAACTTTTCGTCCCCGAAAAGGAACGAGGTACGGGAAAGCACAAAAAAAGATAGAATGAATAGAATTAAGACAAGATGATAAGAAAATTGGAATTACACCTGATAACTATTGTTATAGGTAAGTTTAACAAGATGGAGGTGATCAAATCAAGAATATAAGCACGAGAAAAAAAATCCTCTAGAGTCAGAATCTCCCTTTCACTTGATCGACGGTCTATGAATGGAAAACAGTGTTCAGATCTGGATGAGTAACAAAGATTATCAAAGATTACAAAAAGATTTCTAAACAGAAAGATTATAGAAAGATGCTTATACCAGCCTGTAGCAAGATGAGGGAAAATAAGGACAACCAAAAGATGGTTTGAAAAACAAAATAAGATAATAATTTGAAACCATAATGCTTTGAAATCATAACAATTTAGGGATGTTTATCATTTGGAAATCACACTACAAAAATCATAACACTTGGAAATGTTATTCTAAAAAAAACATAATACTTAGAAAATCATAACTCCTTTAAAAAAATAATCTTCATTTAAACCATTTTAATTCAAGGTCAAATAATATTCATTTTAAAGTTGTAACATTTCTAAGTTCATTCAATTATAAAAATTTCCAAAAATTGTCTTTTCAAAATAGTAGCTGTGACGACCCGGAATTTTCGACTCCGAAAATCCCGAATTGTTAAGATAGTTAGAGAAAAGAAGAAAGAGATAGAAGAAGAAGAAGAACAAACAGAAACACCAAACAGATTCTCACATTCGCAGCGGATAAAATATAATATCAAATAATAATATTTATACAAAGAAAAGCTGTAATTGTTACTTTACATTTAATACATCATAGTTACAATCATTTATACATGAACTGGACAGTTATACAACTTGTTCCAGACTACAATCTATACAGACTACACAGTCTCATATATACAGCGGAATACTCCATACGTTCCTGCCATCCAACTCGCCACCTGAGCTCCAGAACGTCTTAACCTGAAATTTGTAATACTCGGTCTGACCCGAGCATTACATCAAAGTAACACCCGGGTCAGGCTGGAAACCAGCGTGAGTAAACCCATATAACATGAAATACTAAGTTATAAACTTATTTGAAACCAGGGTAACTCGTATCTTCTACGAGTTCTTACTTATTTTATTCAAACAATTATTTCACAAAATTATATCTAAATACCGTTACTTAGTTCCAATGGTCCAGACTACTCAATTTATTTCATCCCAGCCTATTGATTTCACATGTCAAATCTATAAAGAACTATAGATTACTAATCGAAGTGGTTTCGGATATTTATTAATACCCGAACCCAGTCTCTTCGAATTCAATATCATCTTAACCCAAGTTATTCAAATGAATACAATTCAATTGTAAATACAGAGTGTCACTTTTACACGGCAAATTATCATAGGTAACCACATCATCATTGTTCACCCAAACATATAATATTACAAAAATATGGCAGATCACATAGCACCATAATCACATACCCGGGATAACAAATAGTCCAAGGCATTCAATATCATTCAGCCACCCAAAAGCAAGGTTAATCACTTCCAAAATTAATTTAATTTATCTTTAATTAAATTAATTACTAATCTTTAATCACTTATCATCTTTACTCAACATAAATTAATTACAAACCAATTAATTAATCATCCATTTAGTATCCATCTTGATTAATCACCCTTGATTTATTTCTTTTTAATTTCATTACATAATTAGCCTTTAATAACATGAATTAATTAACCTTTAATAAATTTATTTACTTAATTGAGAATAATTAAACAATGGGATAATCACATTAATTAATGATCCTTAATTAATTACTTTCATTAACTAATTAACTATAATTAATTACATTGATCTTTAATTAATTACATTAATTAATTAATCATACTTTAAATTAATCACTTCCATTAGTTAATTATATTTAATTACCTTAGCAAATAATTAATCACATTTTTAATTAATCCTTAACTCTCTAATTAATTAATTACTCTTAAATTAATTAATTAACTCATTAATTAATTATATTAATAAATCCTTTAATTAATAACATTAAGTGATTTACCTCTAATTAATTAAGTAAATTAATTATTCTTAACCATTACCATTAATTATCCTTTAATTAATTTCCTTATCTTAATCTAAATACTTTATTACATCATTAACTTTATTTTAGAAACCATTAGGAATTAATTACCTAATTAATCAAATAAAATTACCAAACAAATTCAATAACATTTGATTTTAAATTTTCAACTTGAAAACCCGTTTCAAAACCTTGTTCAAATTATTCATTTTAGAAACTTAGTTTATTTGGATACATCTTACTTTGATAAAACCAGAAATTTGATTTCCTTTAAAAATTTGGAAACAGTTCAAATAAAAACGACTCGAGAAAACAACTTTTCCACCCGAGCGAAACACGAGTCATTCCGCTTCCCATTCTTCTTCGAGTCAGACATGCAACCCATTCGAGTTCGACCCGAGTAGAAGCCTTCTTCCCCAAAGCTCAGCTCAAACTCCAGATACAAACGTGCACGTGCACGTACACAGAAGCTCGCCGCCCCTCCGATCATCCCTCCGGTCCTTGACACGTCGACGATCATCTACACGAAAGCTCCTACCCCTTAGTATTGACGAACTCGCGAGGAAACGAAATCGAGCAACTCGATCCCACATGAACCCAAAAACGAAATCGACTAAACACCTCGCACCGCCTAACTCCGATCACAAGAGACTTCGCTATCACGCCTGGAACTTCGCCGTACTACCACTCATCGTTTCTCCCACCACCGGTCCATCCCGATGTACCTACGTCGACGCTATTGCCACGACAACATTCTCGATCAAAACAGGTCTTTAAACCCTACTTCGACGTTGCACTACCTCCACGGCGAACTGAAAATTCACCCACTAATTTTCCCGAGATCCTCGCCCCACGAACTTCCTCCAGCAGCAAATTCGATGCCTATCCTTCCTCCGATCACCAGAAATCGAGCGAAGACCAATTCCCGTTCAACTCGAGAATTCCCAATAATTATAAGTTTAAAAATCATGAAACCATTATCAAAAATTATCATTTTCTAATACGAATCTGTATGTATAATCCAAACTTGAAATTTAGATGATCGATTTCTTGCTTATATAAGATCATCACTGCTATTTTTTTATTTCTGAAACCAATACTCAATATAAACACTTGAAATTATTTCTAAAAATGATATTACATTGTTACAATCATTTTCTCTTCAGAGATCATAGCATGAATTTGATTAGATGGGAATATATGAATTTTTCTATATTGTTCTTGAGTCTATAATTCAAACAGAGACATATATATTCATATATCAGGCATGCACACACAGTAATTCTCTAACATACATCCAAGCAACAATTTTTAACAACTTTACTTTAATTACTTATCACATGCATTAGTAAATAAAACAGATTTTAGTCTTTTAAATAAAAGTTTACTCACTGTGATTTTAGAAACAGAGAAAAAGAACACTACAGGCTTGTTTCATTTGCTCTTGAATTCTTTTTGCTTTTGTTGAATTATAATCTGAAGTTGATCTCAGGTTGCTAGTTGATTGGTCTCCTTGCCTGATCTCAGGTTGTATTAGATGATTTAAAACTGATGTTGCATTTGCCCTTTGATTCCTTGTCTCGGATTTTAATTTCCAGGTTTCATTTTCTTTTCTTTTGGTTTGTATTTTAGTTGAATATGAAGAGAAGATGGATTTTTAGCTGAAACGTAAAAACAGATTCCTTCTTCATATTATTTTTTTTCAAATTTTCAAATTTTAATTATCAAAGAATAACAAATAAAGCCACTTGTCCTTGCATTGATTATTTAGCTTACACATATACACTCCAATTCACAAATGTCCTAAACATACATTATGATGTTTACAAGTGTTAACTCTTCTTTTATTAAAATTTTAAGTCATATATATGTATTTATATAGATTATTTATTTTATATTTACATATGTCTTGTGTACTTTAAATTTTATACTTATAGTTTTAAAAGATATACACATATCAAAGCTTTATATTAATTTACTAACTATATCTATTTCCAAGTATATAAAAGAAACGGTATTATTAAATCTTTAATTAAATCTCACCTTACATATTTACAAACCAATCTTACACATACAAATGTATAGAATTTTCAAAAATTTGTTTAAAGTTGATTATATATATATATATTTTATATTAGTTTTGAAAAGATAAATTTTACCAAATAAATATTTATAAAAGAAGATCATTAAACAAATATTATCAAATGAATATTTATCTGGATATTTATAAGTCAATATTTATTATAATTCAAATTTATCTATATATATCCAGATATATTCTAATTATCAGAATTTCATTTATTAATCCAAATAAAATCAGTATTTCTATTAATTAACCCAGTTAATTATCAATTAACATATGTTTCCAAAATCCGGGTTATCACATTCCTCCCCTCTTAGAATCTTTTCGTCCTCGAAAAGGAACGAAGCCAAATTTATTATTTACTTCTCATCAGATAAATTTCATGTTAAACATTTAAACTATAAACTCCCTTTCTATTAAATTTTTAAAATCTATATAATATTGCAAAAATAGTTTTTATAAAAATACTTTTTATAACTCGATGTCTCAACCAGTCCATCTTCGTTCTCACTGAAATTCGGTCATACGTTGATCAGGCGTAAGACTGAAAATCTATAAGTACTTAGCAGACTCATTTTCAACACCCAGTGAAAATATTTGGAAAATAATTTACTTTAAAATATAGAAAACATTTTTGAAAAGAGAGGAAATAATTTTTTTTTTTTGTGAGAATGCTCTGGAAATCATCACCCCCATCCATGGTCACAGTTACATCACGGGTTACGTTGCCATCGCAGCAAAAGTCCATGTAACTGATGACAGCATGGAACCCACAACAGATCGCAGTTACGTTGCCATCGCAGCAAAAGTCCATGTAACTGTTGGCTCTCAGCGGCACACATGATTTCGCTGTCAAAATGAAACTTCTCCCACATAGGTCGCAGTCTACCGATATAAAATCAAACGCAGACTGTTGGCTCTCAGCGGCACAAACGACTTTCGCTATGTTACCATAGTGTCACAGTCTACCGATATAAAATCAAACGTAGACAGTTGGCTCTCAGCGGCACACATGACTTTCGCTATGGTCTGCAGTAGATCGCAGTGACATTGAGTTAAATTGTTGTCACAGCATAACTCAAATGCCTCTGTAGGCACCAGCCCCTCGACTTTCGCTACACAAATAATCCTCAGGAACTAGTTTTGTCCGGACTCCTCACAGGATCAACTTTAGAATCCCCCCTTGGGGTTCAAGGCAGTACCACCCAGTGGTACTCCTAAGAAGTTCATTTCAAGGAAGCGCCTTTTTCCCCAGAGCTATTCTCAAAATACTTTATACTATATACTTATAGTATCTTCAAATCATACCCTTTATGATTTATCAAAATCTCCTTTACACAAAATCGATTACCAAAATCGATAATTCTCAAACTAGGCTTTCCAAAATCCAAAATTGATTTTCCCAAAAATCAAAAGCCTTTTCCAAATTCATAGGTTCCAAAACCTTTTCCAAAATCATTCTCATAAGATCCTTTATATATATATAGATATATATAACTTTGAAAAATCTTTGGATTATTTCAAACTGGTATAAAACCTCTTTTTATACTTCAAATATTTCAAAACCCTTTTTATTCTGGCTAGATTCAATAAGGGGAGTTTATCATATTACAAAATATAACTTTATTTATTGCCAAATCAAATATTTAAGTTTGATTTCTTTATAAAGTTATTTACCATTTACTTACCTCCATAAAGTAAATTTCAACCAAAGAAATATCCAATTCCATTATATTTCACAAATATACTTTTCATTTCAAAGACCATTTTACAATCCTTATCCACAAATTTCAATATCGATTTCATTCAAACTCGTACGATGTACACATATCATTCGTACGCAATATCAGTCTGATCGTTCAATCGATTACATAATTTCATTTCCGAACTAGTATCGTCCACCCGACTTCCTAGTGCGGACTCAGATCTGATTCCTTGACCAGAAACCGTCATTCTCCTTACATAGTCTCAACTATGATAGAGAATATCCAGAACCATTCAAAAACCCATATCCAGGTTCGCCGTCGAAAATCGAGCGAAAAATCCCAATTCGGATCGATAATACTATCTCGAAATTCTGTGTTCGAATCTGGATCAAATCACTATGCGAATAGAATAATATACGTACATCCTACGTATTTATCTTTATTGGTTATTAGCCAAATAAATTTTCTTTTCTATTCACATTTTCTTTAATTCAATTCACTTATTCTCAATTGCTTCCATTTCCAATTGAGTTATTACTTCAATTACAAACAGTTTGAACTCTGACCAATTTAAATTTAAAAATAGCTTGAAAAAGTTTAAAATAGATAAGTAGTTGAAAAATAGTTATTAGTTTGTAAAATAGCTGTAAAATAGTTAAGTAGGTATAAAATAGTTAGATAATTGCAAAATAGTTTTTAAAATAGTGATTAGATATAAGTAACTGAAAAATAGTAATTAGTTTATAAGACAGTTTCAAAATAGTTAAATAGTTCCAAAATATTTGTAAAATAAGTATAAGATAGTTTGGGGTTTAAGAAAAAATTGTATAGTAAATAGTTTGAAAAAAAAATAGGTTTAAATTAAAACAATTTACTTTGAAAATAGTCCAGAGTCAAACCGTTCAATTTCCATCAATTCAATTTAAATTTCCACCTCCATTCTAATTAACTTAATTCCAATTTTAAATAACTTCAATTTCCATTGAAATTGATTTAACCTCAATTCAAATTGAATTAATCCTCGATTTCTTTCCAAATTCAAATCAAATTCCATTTGATTTTTAAACTTATTCAATTTTAATCACAATTCCAAATTATTTCAATTCAATTTGATTAATTTCAAATTGAACCAGCTTCAATTTCAAATCATTTCAATTCTAATTCACCATTTGAATTTTTAAACTTATACATCTTTAATTTCACTTTAAATTATAAAAATTCAAATTTTTCATTTAAACTTATGCTTATCTATCTTTAATCACAATTCTAATTAATTCAAATCAAATTCAATTTGAACTAATTCTATTAAAATCTTAACTTAAAACCATCTCGAATTATATAAATTCGAGTTAAAAATTTTTAAATGTTGATTTAGTTCCTTAAATCAAATTAACCCATATTTTTAAACCAACAATCTAAATTTTTAAACAATTAAATTTTGAGTCCAAATTCCAAAATTCCATTTTAAAATTATCTTTACTTAACTTATTCCAAAGTTCAAATAAGAATTCAAAAACAATTTAATCTTCTGATTATTATCCATTTCTAATTTTAAAACCAATTCTCAGTTTCATAAATTATTTATAATAATAGAATGATATCAAGATAAATAAACATCCAAATTTATCCAGACACCAATTAACAACATTCATTTTCAATTTTCAGATCTCAAACCCATTTTTGAGATCACTCATAACTCCCATTTAAAATCAACCATTTAACTACCCAAGTTAAATTAAAATTTCATTTTGAAATTTCCAATTCAAGTTGTTCATTCAAACTTATTTAACTTCTTCCAAGTTAAATTAAATTTACTTAATCCGGTCAACTTTACACAATTTGAATTCCCATTCAAAATTTTAAACTTCAGATTAATAATCTTTCCCCTTTTAAGTTTAAAAACTTATCATTATTTCCGGAAAAATTCAAAATTCAACACTTAGTGTTTACTTCCAAATATACATATTTATTTCCTTTACACACCAAGTTATATCTTAAATTTTTAAACCACCTTTGGTTTTTAATTCAAAACAAATTTCTTTAAAACAATTTCAAGTTTTCTGAATTCAGAATTTAAAATTTCACAATTTTAAATTATCTTCAATTTACAAGTCATACTTGCCTAAATGTTTTACTTCCCTAAAACATTTCATTTTGCTTAATTTTTTTTTACAGCATTTCATTATTAAACACAATAACCATTTATGATAATAACTAAGATTATCGTATCTGAAAATCAATTTATTATTATCTTTATTCTGATAATACTTCTATAAATTCAAGATTTTAATTTCAGTTTGAATTCATTTCAACCTTATCTTCATTCAATTTTAATTTGGTTGTATTTCTATTACCACTTAATTTAATTTCAATAATTTAACAACCAATTATCTTAATATTTATTAAAAAGAAATATTGCTTTATATATCAAAATATATTCTTATATAAAATCATTTAAAATCCTTATATAAGAAAATAACAATTACGCTCTCATATATATATATATACACTCAACTCGTTCTAGGGTACCATTGACCCTATCCTTAACGAGTAATCCCAACAGAGCCAAGGTTCTCGCTTAACCTTCGCTCTGATACCAAATGTGACGACCCGGAATTTTCGACTCCGAAAATCCCGAATTGTTAAGATAGTTAGAGAAAAGAAGAAAGAGATAGAAGAAGAAGAAGAACAAACAGAAACACCAAACAGATTCTCACATTCGCAGCGGATAAAATATAATATCAAATAATAATATTTATACAAAGAAAAGCTGTAATTGTTACTTTACATTTAATACATCATAGTTACAATCATTTATACATGAACTGGACAGTTATACAACTTGTTCCAGACTACAATCTATACAGACTACACAGTCTCATATATACAGCGGAATACTCCATACGTTCCTGCCATCCAACTCGCCACCTGAGCTCCAGAACGTCCTAACCTGAAATCTGTAATACTCGGTCTGACCCGAGCATTACATCAAAGTAACACCCGGGTCAGGCTGGAAACCAGCGTGAGTAAACCCATATAACATGAAATACTAAGTTATAAACTTATTTGAAACCAGGGTAACTCGTATCTTCTACGAGTTCTTACTTATTTTATTCAAACAATTATTTCACAAAATAATATCTAAATACCGTTACTTAGTTCCAATGGTCCAGACTACTCAATTTATTTCATCCCAGCCTATTGATTTCACATGTCAAATCTATAAAGAATTATAGATTACTAATCGAAGTGGTTTCGGATATTTATTAATACCCGAACCCGGTCTCTTCGAATTCAATATCATCTTAACCCAAGTTATTCAAATGAATACAATTCAATTGTAAATACAGAGTGTCACTTTTACAAGGCAAATTATCATAGGTAACCACATCATCATTGTTCACCCAAACATATAATATTACAAAAATATGGCAGATCACATAGCATCATAATCACATACCCGGGATAACAAATAGTCCAAGGCATTCAATATCATTCAGCCACCCAAAAGCAAGGTTAATCACTTCCAAAATTAATTTAATTTATCTTTAATTAAATTAATTACTAATCTTTAATCACTTATCATCTTTACTCAACATAAATTAATTACAAACCAATTAATTAATCATCCATTTAGTATCCATCTTGATTAATCACCCTTGATTTATTTCTTTTTAATTTCATTACATAATTAGCCTTTAATAACATGAATTAATTAACCTTTAATAAATTTATTTACTTAATTGAGAATAATTAAACAATGGGATAATCACATTAATTAATGATCCTTAATTAATTACTTTCATTAACTAATTAACTATAATTAATTACATTGATCTTTAATTAATTACATTAATTAATTAATCATACTTTAAATTAATCACTTCCATTAGTTAATTATATTTAATTACCTTAGCAAATAATTAATCACATTTTTAATTAATCCTTAACTTCTAATTAATTAATTACTCTTAAATTAATTAATTAACTCATTAATTAATTATATTAATAAATCCTTTAATTAATAACATTAAGTGATTTACCTCTAATTAATTAAGTAAATTAATTATTCTTAACCATTACCATTAATTATCCTTTAATTAATTTCCTTATCTTAATCTAAATACTTTATTACATCATTAACTTTATTTTAGAAACCATTAGGAATTAATTACCTAATTAATCAAATAAAATTACCAAACAAATTCAATAACATTTGATTTTAAATTTTCAACTTGAAAACCCGTTTCAAAACCTTGTTCAAATTATTCATTTTAGAAACTTAGTTTATTTGGATACATCTTACTTTGATAAAACCAGAAATTTGATTTCCTTTAAAAATTTGGAAACAGTTCAAATAAAAACGACTCGAGAAAACAACTTTTCCACCCGAGCGAAACACGAGTCATTCCGCTTCCCATTCTTCTTCGAGTCAGACATGCAACCCATTCGAGTTCGACCCGAGTAGAAGCCTTCTTCCCCAAAGCTCAGCTCAAACTCCAGATACAAACGTGCACGTGCACGTACACAGAAGCTCGCCGCCCCTCCGATCATCCCTCCGGTCCTTGACACGTCGACGATCATCTACACGAAAGCTCCTACCCCTTAGTATTGACGAACTCGCGAGGAAACGAAATCGAGCAACTCGATCCCACATGAACCCAAAAACGAAATCGACTAAACACCTCGCACCGCCTAACTCCGATCACAAGAGACTTCGCTATCACGCCTGGAACTTCGCCGTACTACCACTCATCGTTTCTCCCACCACCGGTCCATCCCGATGTACCTACGTCGATGCTATTGCCACGACAACATTCTCGATCAAAACAGGTCTTTAAACCCTACTTCGACGTTGCACTACCTCCACGGCGAACTGAAAATTCACCCACTAATTTTCCCGAGATCCTCGCCCCACGAACTTCCTCCAGCAGCAAATTCGACGCCTATCCTTCCTCCGATCACCAGAAATCGAGCGAAGACCAATTCCCGTTCAACTCGAGAATTCCCAATAATTATAAGTTTAAAAATCATGAAACCATTATCAAAAATTATCATTTTCTAATACGAATCTGTACGTATAATCCAAACTTGAAATTTAGATGATCGATTTCTTGCTTATATAAGATCATCACTGCTATTTTTTTATTTCTGAAACCAATACTCAATATAAACACTTGAAATTATTTCTAAAAATGATATTACATTGTTACAATCATTTTCTCTTCAGAGATCATAGCATGAATTTGATTAGATGGGAAGATATGAATTTTTCTATATTGTTCTTGAGTCTATAATTCAAACAGAGACATATATATTCGTATATCAGGCATGCACACACAGTAATTCTCTAACATACATCCAAGCAACAATTTTTAACAACTTTACTTTAATTACTTATCACATGCATTAGTAAATAAAATAGATTTTAGTCTTTTAAATAAAAGTTTACTCACTGTGATTTTAGAAACAGAGAAAAAGAACACTACAGGCTTGTTTCATTTGCTCTTGAATTCTTTTTGCTTTTGTTGAATTATAATCTGAAGTTGATCTCAGGTTGCTAGTTGATTGGTCTCCTTGCCTGATCTCAGGTTGTATTAGATGATTTAAAACTGATGTTGCATTTGCCCTTTGATTCCTTGTCTCGGATTTTAATTTCCAGGTTTCATTTTCTTTTCTTTTGGTTTGTATTTTAGTTGAATATGAAGAGAAGATGGATTTTTAGCTGAAACGTAAAAACAGATTCCTTCTTCATATTTTTTTTTTTCAAATTTTCAAATTTTAATTATCAAAGAATAACAAATAAAGCCACTTGTCCTTGCATTGATTATTTAGCTTACACATATACACTCCAATTCACAAATGTCCTAAACATACATTATGATGTTTACAAGTGTTAACTCTTCTTTTATTAAAATTTTAAGTCATATATATGTATTTATATAGATTATTTATTTTATATTTACATATGTCTTGTGTACTTTAAATTTTATACTTATAGTTTTAAAAGATATACACATATCAAAGCTTTATATTAATTTACTAACTATATCTATTTCCAAGTATATAAAAGAAACGGTATTATTAAATCTTTAATTAAATCTCACCTTACATATTTACAAACCAATCTTACACATACAAATGTATAGAATTTTCAAAAATTTGTTTAAAGTTGATTATATATATATATATTTTATATTAGTTTTGAAAAGATAAATTTTACCAAATAAATATTTATAAAAGAAGATCATTAAACAAATATTATCAAATGAATATTTATCTGGATATTTATAAGTCAATATTTATTATAATTCAAATTTATCTATATATATCCAGATATATTCTAATTATCAGAATTTCATTTATTAATCCAAATAAAATCAGTATTTCTATTAATTAACCCAGTTAATTATCAATTAACATATGTTTCCAAAATCCGGGTTATCACAGTAGCACTTATAAAATGCTACAGTAGATATATTAGTATTTCAAATCAGTTTTATTCCAGAAATATTCATTTGGATATCATTTAACTTATGACTTATTAAAACAAACTTTTATGAATGGAATATCCAAATTAAAGTATACTTCATTTATTAAGTTAAAAGTTCACTATTTTAGTTAGCTCTTAATTTAACACATAACCTAACACTTTATTTAAAATACCCATTTCACAAATAGATATTCCTTTAATAAGTTACACTTAAAATTCCATTTGAAAACCAAATTCTCAATTATCAAGTTTTAGTGATGTTAAAATACATTTTAACTATTTAAATCATAATTATTCATTTTTCAAAACATATCTATTTCATAAATAAAATATTTATCATAGCAAATATAACAATCAAATTTCTTTACACATTTATTCATTTAGACATCAATTAAACTATGATTTCAAGTTAAATAAACTTTATTACAAAATGTCCAATTCAAATGTATTTTATTTTATCTATTCAAAGATACTTATTATACAACATATTCATTTTAGGAAATAACCTTTATTAAAATTCCTAGGTTAGACTTAAGGTTCGATATTAAATCAATTTGATTATTAAGTTATTTAAATAAAATCTCTTTAAATTCCTTTTTCACTATTTACCTCTGTTAATCTTTATAACTAAAATTTAAGTGTATAACATTTATTATAACCACTCAAATTTTATTTATAAAATCATTTCTGTACTGCATATTATCCAATTACATTGTTAACTTCAAAAAAAAAATTAAGGTAAGTTATATTTGAATGCAATTGTATTATACAAATAAAACTTTCCAATTCAATTATCTCAAGTTTGAATCATTTATCCAAATTTTTTATTTTTTCTTCTTATAATTGAAATTATTCTTCAAGATAAAATTTAAGATTTGAATCTTCGAACATCTTCAAACCATTTGGAGATAAGTAATTATATATACATAATATGTTAAATCAAATTTAAATCATATATCTATATATATATTATAATCCAGTCATATTTTAGAAATTCAAATCAATTAGATTTTCCAAAACAAAGCTGTAGCAAGACTACAGAATGGTTTCTTCACTTCGAAACTCGAAAATGAACGTCGATGATGCTGCAGTCATCACCGAAATTATTTTCCAGCGACAAAGAGAAGAGCACTAAATTTTTAAACTTTAGAATCCTTTAGAGACAAATTTTTATTCAAAATACTTTAAATAATATCCTTTTAAAAATTTTAAACACAAGGTTTGAAACCATCGGAAATTAAATTCTTTAACTTTCTTGTTTTAAATTCATTTCAGTTCCCAAATAAATTTATAAACAACTATTTATAAATTCATTTGTAGAACAATAAATGATAAATCAAGTATTATCATTTCAAATTATCAATTTAAATCAATTTATTAAGTTCCATAAAATTATATATCCAAATTTATTTCATAAACCAAATTTTAAAATAATATTGTGTCAGTTTGTTCTGTCAAAGTGTTTTAGAAATCCTATCGATAGCGTTGATTAGACGAATCGATCGGAAACCCAAATCAACATCAACAACTCAAACAGCACAATATAAAACAAAACATTAATTTACAAGTACAGTTCAAAATGTTTGGAAGATAGATTGGAACAAAAGACAAGATGATTAAACAGAGTAGAGAGATGGGTAAGCTTAGATAAATCGCGGACAACCTTAACCGGGTCAACCGTGACTTAATGGATAAGATCAAATGTGGATTTTCTGGGGTAAATCTACCTTCGATCTCAAGAGATAGAGTTTGGAATAACAAAAGATATTAGAATCTAAACCAAGGATAAATATAAATCTCTGGTTAATCGATGTTGATTGTAAAGGATTTTCACCCCTTTACAAGAAAATTAGAATATTGGCAAGACCGCCAATTTACTATAAAGATCATTCGAAGTGGGGTTATGTGATACTCCAAAATCAAAAGAAGATGAATAGTGAGGGACAAGAATGAATTTTGGAACCGCAGGGAACGTTCCAAAAATTCAAAGGAATTTTGAATCAAGAGGAAAAGATTCAAACTCGAACGAAAGTGATTCTGTAAATAAATCTACTCCATATGCTGAGTTTTGCCTCAAAGCCAAAGCTCTGATATCAACTGTAACGGACCGCGTCAGTGGGGTAACGCCCACCATAGCATACAGCAGTACCTGTGTTCTGTCTTTACAGCCAGCCTCTCGACTGCACCAACCCCGCAGGGACATGTAGGAGTAAGAGTCATCCGCTCGCTACCAAACCCAAATGCGAGAACCCCCTATCATGCTGCACCCGCTAAGTGCATAGGCAGACACACATGTCGGAGTTGAATTGCTCAAAATACCGCGTTGTAATTAAAATTTGGCAAATCTCAGAATATACAGTAAATAAATATAATCACAGATCACAGACACAGAGTAAAATAATGCAGCGGAAGTAAAAGAAATAGTAGTTCATGAAGCTACTATGAAAATATATCAGAGTTACATAAGATACAACAGAAGAAATAGAGTACAATAGAAGTATCAATAAGATAACCAAGTACAAGCTGAACAGAGCAACATAACTGAAGTAGATAGAACAAGACTAGCAGATAATCTCCAGCGATTCAAATCTCCAGAAGGTGGAAATCCAAATCTGTGAATAACTCAGGCTGACCCGAGCGTAAAGCAAAACACAAAACACTCGAGTCAGGACAATATATACTTATATAATGTAAACCGACTCAAGTGAACTATAATAAAGGTACAAGTAACTTAGAAGATGCTTGGGACCGCCCATCCTCTAAGGATCCGTTAAAATATCTACTATGTAGTAATATTCGCTATTATAATAGTGTCTAAATAAGTAAAGTATAATCATATCGGAAAATAGCGTTAAGGGGATGGAGAACCTTAACGCGGTCGGATCTTAAAATCATAATCGTAGTAAAGCTCGATATGGTAGGTGACACGGCACAACTAGGCAATGCCAGGGTAGATATACCAATTACGCACACGGACTGATGGATACGCATAGCAGCCACTACCGTTCCACCTCGAACAACACTCCCAAATCGGAGGATGGCCATCTAATCAATCACAAGTAAGAGTATAATATCGAAGAAATGTGTCCGAGAAGAGGTGCTACCTCACTGGTCCGAGATCGCTCCTGTTTTAGCCACCTTATGCCAACTCACGGGAGTTGGGTCCACGTAACATACCTTAAGAACGTCGCCACCATCCTACTTCATTCTGGAATCTCCACCGCGTACACGGTTGTCAAAGTGGTTTTCGGTATCGACAGAGAGTATGTCCATATCCGATCCCGGTCTCTTTGCCAACCAATCGTTATTATAACCCGTGGTTATAACTTTTAAAAATAGTTTATGTTTCAAATCAAAATACATCCTTTAAACCATTTCAAAATCATATCATTTATTTCAAACTAATACATACTTTCAAACCCAAAACATATCTATTCAAAACCAATTCAAAAATATATCATTTCCATTTCAAAACCAATTCAATAATATATCATTTCAATAAAACCCAAATTTCAAAATCACTGAATATTTCCTTTAATTTTTTTTACTTGAAATCTTCCTTTAAATTATCATAGCATTTTGGTAATGTAACCTTAAGGAATCATAACATTTTTGGAATGTAATACTTCCCAATTTAACATTTTATATAATCAAAGTATTTATATACTTACAAATTTTTAACATGTTCATTTTATCATAGCCTTATAGTTAAATAAACTTTGTTACTGTAATATCCAATTTAATGCTGAAATTCTTATGTTAAGTTAAGAGTACCTTATTAACTTACATTATCATTACAATAAAGAAACTTTATTATTTTAGTCATTAAAATATGTCATTTACATTAATTAAAACTTACATATTAAATGTACTTTTTAACTTACATTCCTATTACAGTAAAGAGCATTTATCATATAATCAATATTACACTAATTAAACTTACATTATCGAATGTACGTTTTAATTTACGTTTTATTACAAAAGGGGCATTTATTATTTTATATCAATATTACACAAATTAAGACTTACATGTTTCTTTCATTAATTAAGACTTTACATGTTTCTTTCAGTAGGTAAAACTTTACATATTTCTTTCATTAATTAGAACTTTACACGTTTCTTTCATAAATTAAACTTTACATATTTCTTTTATTAATTAGAACTTTACACGTTTCTTTCACAATAAATTTCTTATAATTAAATCCAATTTTCAACAATTTACTTAATAAGTTTAAGTGTAAAAGTTCCAATTCTTCACATTTCAACAAATAGACTTAACACTTCAAATTTAAATTACCATTTCACAATTTAACAAAATTTCCAATTTTATTTAATTAACTTAAACCTTTAATTAAAACCAAATTTCACATTTCCTAGTCAAGTTATATTTTAAAAGATCACTTTTAAACATTCATTTATTTAACCACTTAAATTCATAGAAAAATCAATAATACTTAATAATCAGTTAAATTCAAATTTAATCAAATTATCATATTTACCATTTCCAAATAAAATTTAATATCCATTTTATTTATATAACTTAAATATCATTTTTAACCAAAATTCCAAATTTCCAACTTAAGTTATATTTCAAAAATCCAGTTAAACCATTCATTAATTACATTTTTAACACATAGAAAAATCATAATTTCTTTAATTCAAAATATTTCAAAATCTGTTTAAATCAAATTTCATAAATTTATATTTTTAAAATACTTAAAATTATTCAAAACACTTTATAAAATAACCACGGGCCTGTATATAATTTTCTAACCTAGGTCAAGTGATACGGATATATATCATTTCAATCCGCAGTTAAAAAAAGAAAAATTCGGGTTCTATCATTTCAAACCCGCAATCCCAAGTTAAAATAATTTAAATAAAAATCATTCAGGCCTATCATTTCAGCCCATAACGATTTTTCCCTATTCTAAAGTCCGTTCGGGTATGTATCATTTCAACCCATAGTGATTCTAATCTATAGGGAACTTGCAATGGTGATAACAGATATAAATAACAGAATAACATTAAATAATAGTAACATATGATATAATAAGTGTAATAACAGGTGTGAACATCATATGATAATAATATAAACATATATAACATGATGATATACATTACAGATTCAAATGGTGTCGGTTTATCAGTTATATAGGTACATATTGTCTGGTGAGAATAACTCACCTTTTTAAGTTGAAGTTTGCAAATCAAATGACACAACGAATTCCAGAAAGCACGATATGGCACGACCTTTGATTTGAGTGGAGAGAACCAAGATATAAATCTTGTATACAACAACAAAACAAAGTCATATATAAATAAAATTTCAATACCAAAGTTAGATTGAAACAAATAGAAACTAGGCTAGACAAGTACATCACCTAGCTTTTAAACAATTTGCTTGACTTTGCCTCAACTTGTGCTCAACCATACATGTATATGGCTCAGTCACAACATGTTTTCATGTGGAAATAGATCAGGTTTGGAACTGAAAATACAAGGCTAGGCTTGAGAAGAGGAAGGGTTTTGGGGTTACAAAGTGAGGAATACAAATGAACAAGGCACAAAGTGGAGTTTTGGTCAACATAGGCTCAACCTATGTCATTTTTGGGTTCGGCCATACATGTTTCAGATCAGGACAGAGGTAAGGCTGAGGGTAAATGGTCATATCAAGGTGGTGGTGGAGCATGGGGAGGTGGCCAAGGCAAGATATGAAGGTGGTGGTGAAGTTTAGGTCGGCTATGCATAGTTTGCAAGGTTTTTGAGATGTTTTTGTGGTGTTTTCTCCATGGGATGGTCATGGCCTGTTATGGACAGAGGAGAGGGATGGTTGTAGGCTATGGATAATGAGGAGGAGATGATGGTGGTGGTTGGTGGAGATGGTGGTGGTTGTGGCCAAGCAAAACTAGAGAGAAGCAAGGCAAAATCAAAGAGAAAAATGAAGAAGAAAAGGAAGGAGAGGTAGCCATTGCTTTTTTTTCTTTCTTGGCCGTGAGTTTTGAGATGTGAGAAAGTTTCTCACGTGAAAAATGAAGGGGAATACACGGCTATGCAAAAAAAATGAACGGCCAAAAGCAATGAGGTGAAAAGGCAAAGAAAATGAAAAGACAAGTAGATGAAAAGTCTCCAGAAAATTAAAAGGTTTTTGACTCTTTGTATTTCTATTTCTTTATATCAAAATAAAGCAAATAAATTTCAGTAAATAAAAATAAAATGCTGAACAAAATAAAAATGAAAAAGAAAATAAATAAATAATTTAAGTAAAAATAGAAAATAAAATGAGAAAATAGCTAATATATTGAAACAAGCATTTAAAATATAAACAAGATACACTTAACTTTGGAAAGTTGTAACTTCACTTTTAAAACTTTTAAAATGTTATAAAATAAAATATTGAAATGAAATTAAATTTAAAATAAAGTGAAAAAGAAAATAAGTAAATAATTTAAGAAAGAAAAAAAAATAGAAAATAATTAAGAAAATAGCTAATATATTGGAACTAGCATTTAAAATATAAACAATGTACAATAAACATTTAAAAATTATAACAATACTTTTAAACAAATAAAAGTCAAGTAAATAAAATAAATGTTGAACAAAATGAAGTGGAAATGAAAATAAAATAAGATTTGAAGAAAATAGAAAATAAATAAAGAATTTCTTTTATTAAATGAAACTGGAAATTAGAAATTATAAACAGAATACAACTGACATTGGAAAATGTCAGTTACACTTTTAAAAATGTTTTAAAACTAAAATATATACGTAACATGTTATTTTACCCATATTATAACATTACATGACCAAATAAAAGATTATTTATATAATTTAAAATAAACAATTTTGTTAAATACAGCAAATTACACACAATATTCAAAAGGGCATAACTTTCACATTATAAATCGGATTTCAACGAAACGAAAAGTAGTATTCTTGAAATTATATTTACTTTCATAATAAAAGATAAATTTTAAGATTTTATATAATTTAAATTTTAAATTTAAAAGCCAAAGATTGAACTGTTTGAATAGAAATTCACTTTTTAGTAAACTAACCAATTTATACTAGTTTGAACTATAAATCACTTAATAATCAACATTTATATTTAAATGAAATGTTTGAAATAGAACAAGTTTAAAATAATTTAAAATAAAAATAAAGTCAAAATTAAAGTATATGCAAAGTCTAGGGTTGTTACAAATAGTCATTTTTCAAAAAGTCTCGGATTTCGACGAAACCAGTTTCATCGGATCCGTAATGTGATATTATTATATGATTTCAAATTTCGTGTCAATTGGATGTACCGTTTGTCCGGGGCAAACCAAAACGCATCGAAATCGGTTTAAATCGGTTTAATTTAAAACTGATCGTTTTTCTCCGTAACTCACCCAGATGACCGAATTAGCCTCCGAAACATGTTCCATTGCGTTTGGAATGTGGGGTAAACCTTAGAAATGCCAGCTGGCATGCTTCGTTTGGAGTTCGGAAAATTTCGGATGAATAGTGTCGCGTATTTTTCTATAAAAGCCCCTCCATCAATTAATTTTTCACAAAAACCCAACCTGCTAGGGTTAGCTGCCACCATCAGTTTCAAAGGCCAGAAATTCATCTTCTTTTCCCTTTAATTACTTCCAATCAGTGAAGAATTAGAAGAAGTGTTCAACTACAAAGTTGTAGCACTCGTCGAGAGCTTTCAATCCATACGGAGATGATGGGGTATGGCGCAACGATGGAGGAGTTGGGGGGCCGTGTTTGGGGTCGGGCTGGGCACGTTTTCCCCGGCCATGGGTTGGCCGAGCTGGCCATGGTGGCAGGCATGGGTGGTGTTGTGTGGGGGCTTCGAAGTGGTGTCCTCTGATCATCATCAAAGTGGATGAAGCTTGTGCAAAATGAAACCCTAGGCGATGGATGATGGGTTCATCATGTACGTGTTTTACTGGAAGGAGTGCATTTGGGAAGAAGGCAAAACATGCGGCCAGATCTCGTAGAGGCAAAATCAAGGGCCCAGATCTGATGAGGTTTAAAATTTGAAAAGAAATTGTAATTTATTTATATTAAAACGTGTACAAACTTTAAAATAGCATAACTTCTTCATACAAGGTCCGTTTTGGACGAAACTTTTTGCGTTGCGATCGTAACGACGAGAGCTTCGAAATGAAACTGGTTTGGATGGATTTGGAGACGGTGGAAATTTGGGCTAAAGTTGGGCGTCGTCTAGTTTCAGTTCCAAACCGGAACGTCTCGGCGACAACAGAAAATCAAGGTGAGTGTTTTATAACGCTCACAACGTACTGAATATCTTTATGCTAGTTAAATTTGACATTATGAAGTGATATGAATTTATTTGTCGTTGTTTGATAAAAATTTAATTGTCATATAGATTGTCGTGTGAATTCACCGTTGAAAATTTAAATTGACAGTAAATTGAAATTAGGATTTAATTGAAATCAAATTTCCCGATATTGATAACTATGAAATTGCCATGAATTGTATTGACTATTGGATGATTTATTTCGATGGATGCTATTGGTTGATATTTAAATGTTTGGATGTTTATTTGCTTATATATATCCTGTTATACATGCACATGACACTGTGATTGGTTTAAGTAATATATATTCATCCCTGACATTTAATTGAAATAACTAACCACTTGGCCATAGGTTAGAGAATTATATACGGACACCGGGTTGGTTAAATTAAATGATTTTAAAAGTTGTTTTGAAATTATTTAAATGAATTGATTTAAGAATAAAAATCCAATTTATGGAAATTGAATTATTTTGAATTGAAGCTCGAGATGTTGGAATTTAAACTTGGTAAATGAAATGGTTTAATTATTCGAAGTTTAGATTTTTAAGAAAAATTGAAATATGGCGTAAAGTTTCGAAAGTCGATTTGTTTTAAAAGATTGGACTTTTAATCGAACTCTGAATATTTCTAAGAAAATTTATATGAAATGATATTTCAAGTTTGAGTTTGGAAGTGAAAATTAATTTGAAATTGAGATTTAATTAATTTGGAATTAAATTGAAATTTAAATAAATTTATGAATTGAACTAAATTGAAACTATTGAATTAAATTTGAAGATAAAATTGATTTGAATAGGATTTGAACTGAAATTGATTTGGAATGTAATACTTAAATGAATTCTTGAAATCCGAATATTAATCTAAGTTTATTAAATGGGAATTGTTCCAGAAATTAAGTAAACTACTTAATACGGATGTTTAATTTGAAGTATATTCTAATTTGAATACGAAATAGTTTTAAAGCGAATCTTATATTTTTATATAAATATATGAGCTGTTTTGAAATGTGAAATATTTAAAGTTTCGAAATATATTGGAAGTGAAATTGTTTATTTTGTGGTTCAAATATGTATTTGAAATTGATAATTTGAAATGGTTTATTGAGAAGCTGAATCGAGTTGAAATTGATGATTTGAAATTGGATTAAATTTTAAATTTTGGAATTCGAGTTTATGTGATTCGTTTTGTGAAAAGTAAGGCGAAAATGATTTTGAAATGAAATCGTATACTTTGAGTAGATATAATGATTTTGAAAAGGCTTTTATTTTTGAAGCGAATATGATATTTTTGATAATCAATTATGAATTGATTTTGAAAATGTAAAAGAGCCATCGGTGTAATAATACGTAGTTATTAAAGAGACCGGGATCGGATATGGACATACTCTCTATCGATACCGAAAACCACTTTAATAACTAGTATACGCGGAGTGTTGATCCAGAACGAAGTGGATGGTTTGATGAACGCGTTGATTGAAGAAAGAGAACGATATTGGATGACCCCTGACATGACTAAAACAGGAGCCGTGCCGGGCCATTGAGGTTCGCCACCTCTAGCGGACACACTTCTTCGTTACCATGTCTATTACTTTTGTGATTTGATTTGGGTGCACCCCTCGATTTTGGGAGTGTTGTTTCGCGGTGTTGGGGTAGTAGCTTCTATGCCCAACATCAGTCCGGATCACGCAACTACTAGTATCCTAGTTGGTATTGCCTCATGTACCTTGTCATACTGATTATCCTATTCGCGACCACTACGATTTTGGTTTGTACCTTTAGTATATGGATTGCCCTCTGGTGACTTCCGGTTTTGGGGAAACTACGGTCTTGTATATGCTCTTGGGAATATAAACTGTGTTAAGGGTGGAATGGGCCATGGCTTAACGCTATTTTAATACTTTTACTTTAATGTAGACATATTATAATAGCATATTGTACTACATAGTAGATAGTTTAACGGATCCTTGAGAGATGGAAAATCCCGTAACATCTCTTAAGTTATTGCACTCACGTTGACACTGGACAGGAGATGTCAAACCCCGTAAACATCTCTGATGCCGTCACACTCATATTTTCTTATTCGATTTGACTTACATGAGTTATCTTAGTCCTGACTCAAGTGTTTTGTCTTTTCATTATGCTCGGGTCAGCCTGAGCATTTCAGATAAGGTTGAAGATCTATTTTGGAGGACGAAGATGGAGTTTGGTATTACATCATTTGTATTCTACTACCATATTATTTTTCCGCTGCATTATTGTGTTATCTCTGATATGTATGTAACTCTGATTTATGATGTCAAGACCCGCAAATCCGTACTCCTTGATTAAACACTAATCTCCATTGATTAACTCAAGAGGCATGGAAATACGAACCCTGAGGGTTAAAGAAAAAGAAAAAGTAGAAGAAGAAGAAAGCAGAAGAAGAAGGAAAGAAGAGAAAGAAGAAAAGAGGAAGAAGAAACAATAGATAACACGATCAGAAACAGAAGCAATATCAGAATCTCACATATCGCAGCGGAACAATATATAATAGATAAACACTAGTCTTTTAAAACAAAGAACTATATCAGTTTATACATACATCAATCAGAGTCAATATACATGTAACGACCCAGAATTTTTGATAATTAAAATTCGAATATTTAATTAATTTTAAATATTAATAAATGGAATTTAGAAGTCGAATGATTTATTATTCGAATATTGGATTTAATTTGATAATTAAATCGATAAATTAAATAGTGAAATCCCAGAATAATTGAAAATCGAGTTTAATATGATTGAAAATGATTTGTAAAATTATATTTAATCATACTGGAGTTATAGAAATATTTTAGAACTTTTAAAATTGAATTTGGAGTTAATCTGTGAAAAACGAATATTTTAATATTTAATTATCGACTGTAAAAATAGCCAATTTTCGAACAGTCTCAGAATTGAACGAAACCAGTTCCATTGGATCCGTAATAGTTAGTTATTATCGGATTTCAATTTTCGTATCAATCGGAGTTGTCGTTTGACCGTGGCAGCTCGAAACGCATCGATATCATTTTAATTTTAAATCGTCGAGTTAAAATAGTCATTTTTCAAAAAGGCTCGGATTTCAACGAAACCAGTTTCATCGGATCCGTAATGTGATATTATTGTAAGATTTCAAATTTCGTAATTTTTGGATTTACCATTTGTCCGGTACAAATTAAAACGCCTCGAAATCGATTTAAATCGGTTTAATTTAAATTGATCGTTTAATTCCGTAACTCGCACAGACGATCGAATTAGCTTCCGAAACCTGTTCCATTGCGTTCGGAACACGGGGTAAACCTTACGAACGCCAGGCGGCACATCAGATTTGGAGATCGTTTGAAAAAGTCGTTTAAGATGAATTTAATATTAATTATATACGTGTATATATACGTATGAAGGTGAGAAACCCTAGCTCTATCTCTTCAGGCCGCCACCATTCATTTCAATGGCCGAAAATAGTCGATTTTCTTCCTTTAATTTCTTCAAATCCGTAGAGAATTAGGGGAAACGTTCAACTGCAATATCGTAGAGGGTGACGAGCTCTTCGAATCTATAAGGAGATGATGGTGATCGACGCAACATCAAGGGAGCAATCGTGCCGCGTTCGTCACCGTTCCATGCGTGAATTCCGAGGCGTTGGGGAGGCCGAGTGCAGCGTGGCTCTGGGCGGTGGGTCATCTCGCATAGGCGCTTCGAATGGAGGCAAGATGATCGAGTTTCATCGTTGTTTAGGGGATGCGGCCATTCGAAATTTCGAACGTTGATGGGTTCGATCGCGTTTCTCAAATCTGGAGCAATAAAACGTGGGAGATGATGAAACTACGGTCTGGATTGTCACATTCAAAATGAACGGCTGATGTGTGAAGGTTGTTATTAAAAAGAAAATGAAATTATTTTATTTAAAATTGTATAAAGTTTGAATTACCATAACTTCGTCATATATTATCAGAATTCAACAAATTTGGTAGCGCCGGAATCGTAGAAACACGTACTACGCGATGAAACTGAATTGGAAGCGATCGGGGTCAGTGAAAATTTTGAGTGAAATTAAACGTCCGTTTAATTTCATTCGAAATAAACGCTACAAATTTCTATCGGAAAATCAAGGTGAGATCTTCTCACTCAAATGAAAGTGGATTTTCTTTTACAGTTATTGATTGATGATTGACTGTTTGGATGTGATATTAGATATAGTAGGATATATATCTATATATAGCAATATATACATATTGGCATATGTATATATTGGATTGATTGATTTCCCGCCTCGTATAGCGGATGAGACCCTATTGCGCCGTTAGTAAGCGGATTTTATAAAACCCATATACCGCGATAATTCCGTACTGGAGCGGAATTGGTATTGTGCTAACATCTTTGGATGCAGGGGAATAGGTTGGAGGGATCCAACTGGATTCCTCAACTGTATTTACTTATTTACAGATATTGATGTATATTCTGTTATCATATTGATATATGATATTGACTGTTGTGATGGACTAATTGATGCTGTTGCATCATCGGATTCAGCTTTTGAAGTCTAAAAATAATGACTTTTACTTTAAAAGGATTTTTTAAGTGATTTTTGAAAATAAACGTTTTATTGAATTTTTGAAGTGATTTATTTTAAATAAATAAACGTTCAGATTTTAAAGTCATAAAAGTTATAAATTTTTGTGAAATATAACCAAAAGGTGATTTTCGGGATAAATAGTAAAGTAATTTATAAAATGGTTAAATTGGAATTTTTGAATAAGTATGAAGGGTTCATAGACGAGATAAAACAAAATGTATACTTTATAAATCAAAACAAGGGAATTATAAAAGTATTTCGGTTATTATTGAATATAAGGTTATAAACAAAATCTTATAAGAAATAAGATTTAAAATCTGTGAAGTTTAAAAGAACGATTTCTTTTAAATAAATGAATTATAAGTATTCAACTTATAATATGGATTTTTGATGTATACATTAACTTATAAATTGAATGGGTCATTAAAGGAGATGTATAAATCGAAGTTGTTATAAAATGGAAATAGAATTTATAAACGTTGTTTTTATAAATTCAAAAATAAATCAAATTTGATTGATTTTAAATATAGAGATTATTAAGGGAATTTTATCCACGATTTTGGACAGTGGGTAATTCTTGAAATAAATGTGTAGAAAAGATTGAAATTTGGTTATTGAAGTATATTCACGATTTTGGAAAGTGAATATATTATTGAGTAAAATGGTTATGTTTGGGAAAGCGATATTATAAAATGAAGTTAATTGTTTTAAAAGATGTTTTAAAACGTGTTAAGTATCGAATACATAGATTTCAACATTTATTGTTGAAATAGGCGTTTTCGAAAATATAAGGAAATGATGGACTATAACACTGTTGTTATAGTAAATGATTTCCGAAAGGAAATGTTTTGATGTAGTATTTGGATTTACATATCTATCTTAATTTCGAATCCCTATACTAGAGATTTTGAGTCGTCGTAACGATGTTTTACGTAACATTCGTTTTGACTCAAATAAATGTTGTTATAATAAATGATTTCCTTAAAGAATGAATATATAAATTTGATTTAAGTATATCGGATATTTTCCAAGTGTTGAAAATAAATGATTTGTGAAATACTTATTATTAAATAAGTAGGGAAATGCATTTCCAATATGAAATGAAACGTTTTGAGATTTTATCTTCTTAAAGATAAAATGAAATCGAATATTTGAAATCGATTTGAGAATAGTATATCAGTAGATATTTTGAAAGATATAAATTCAATATGGAATTTATAAAAGAAAAGGGAATCTGTTTAAAAATAAATATTGATTTATTTTTGAAGTGTGGAAATTTTATATCTTGTGAAGATATTTTTGGGAAATAAATAATTTGGAAAATTATTTGGAATCTGATGATGTTGCGCATCTTTATTGATAGTTAAATAACCGACTATCAATAATTACCTTTAGATAGGTATTTGTTGTGAATTGGATGAATTTGAATGCCACACTTATTTTTGAATAATCGCTCACTATTCGGGTTAGCCGGGAAAGGACCATGGGGTCGTATAACCCATTCCGAATATGTGATACGTCGTTTTGAATCGCATTCGAAGACCGGTGTTGAAGACTGGATATTTTTGAAAACGGAAGGATTACCGTCGAGTTACTCTACATCGACTGATCTTCGATTTAGAGGTTTTATCACCCTTAGTGACGGGAAGTCCTGACGTGATTGAAAATTATCCGGAAATGCAAGGGCTTCGTGAGAAGTGCCTTCGGTTCTGTTCGATCCCGGAACAGACTTGTATGGATTGTGTGTCTGACGTTACAATTTGAGATATAAAGCTGATTTCTTTCAAATACATTTCTGTTGGTGGCGGAGAATTTATTCTCTTAGCTTAACACCCTTCTCTGAGACGTACGAGCTCAGAGGTTATGTAGTTGAAATTTATCAGCGATATATCCCAATTTGGTAACGTGGCACACTGAGTGTTGTTGTGAAATGATCAGTGTTTGATCATTTGTGATATGATCATTTGTTTGATCTTATATCTTGGTGATTGTAACGACCCGTATTTTTACGGATCGAAAAGTTCGTTCGAATCTGGAATTTTCAACATTTTAGGTTGTTTCAGATTTTGGGAAGAATTTTGGTTAAGTCCTTAGTCGTGGCCGACTTATGGGTTCTGGACGAGTTAGTGATGAATCTGGGCGAGTTAAGGACTTAAGGGGTGAGTCGGCGACGACCTAAGGAGTTAGGTCGTAGTTGGGCAAGGTTAGTAGGTTGAAGTTAACTCGGCAAGTGTTAAGTCGTAGGTTGTAAGTCGTTGCCGAGTTAAGGGATAGACAACCTAAGACAGTGACCGACCTAAGTGATGAGTCGTGACCGACTTAGGAGGTTTAGGCGACCTAAGTATTCTGGGGTAGGTCGTGGGGTAGAGTTAGGTCGGCAACGACCTAAGGAAACTGTTGTGAGCGACCTAAGTGTGGTATTGGATAGTTAGGTCGGCTAGACGACTTAGTAGATAGGTCGTATCCCAGTTTGTTCGCGACTTATGTTAGGTCGCGTAGATGTTTAAGGGTTTAGGTCGTAGACGACCTAAGAGATAGGAGACTTAAGAGTTTAAGGCGAGTTAAGGTTTCGAGCGACCTGTAGGATGTAGTGTATGGTTAGGTCGGCAACGACCTAGAGGAGCTGGGTTTTGCCTAAGTGCTAGGTCGCGTGAGTTGTTAGGTCGCGTGTTGGTATAAGTCGTTAGGACGTATAGGCTGGTTAAGTCGGCATAGCAGTAAGTCGTAAGTCGTATAACCAGTTAAGGCGCGTGCGCATTAAGTCGTAGACAGGGTTCGTATATGCGCATGTGTTGAGTCGGAGGTTGCTAGGTCGGCAGAGGCTTAAGTGTTAAGTCGGCAGCGACTTAAGAAGTTAGCCGAGTTACGACTTAGGCAGTTTTCAGCTATAAATAGGAGAGCTTCTCTTCATTTTTGGGATCCGGATTTTGAAGCGACGAAGTGCTGCCATTTTGAGAGCTCGACTTCTACACTTCTTCACTTCTTTTCTCCACTCTAATCTAGTGCTTCCATCCACCCAAATCGAAGATCAAGATTGAAGATTCAAGAGCTTAGATTGAAGATCTTCATCTTTTCAAGAGAGATTTCTTCATTTGAAGCGGATTCGTGATAGATCAAGCTTGATCCTTCGCTGTCCAGATCTGAAGTGTTTTGATTTGAGGTTGTTTAGGTGATTTGGTGAGTGGTGATTATCTCTCACACGGATCCAAAGGAGTATATCGGATTATTGGCTCGATTTGGTGTTAAAATAGAGATTTCCATGCATTTTATTCATCCAAAGTGTAGATCCATATAGATCCATTGTTCATGATGATGTTACATCCATTTTATCATATGTTAACCTATGCAAGTTCATTCATCAAGTTTGTAGAGATATAATCCATGTTTTCATGCTTATTGGACTTTCAACTCTTTAATTATGAAAATGCCATTATTGTTATAATTGTCTACTTAGATCATTTTTAAATGCTTGATTGCTTGGATTGATGTTTGATTTGATTGATTGTTATGAACTAGATGATTGATGATTAGATTTAGATCGAAGGTGATTCAAAAGCTAAGGGAAAGGCTCTTGAATTGGGAAAGCTGCTCGTGGCATATGTAGCAGGATGATGAAGCTCTTATGCAAAGATTTGATGATGTGAAGTTGAGATGAAGCTTTGCAAGGATGTAGTGAAGCGAGGCATCATATGATGAAGACTTGGTCTAATCTAGACGGGATCATTCAAAGCATGTTGATAACTCGGTGATATGATTCGAGTTGAGGATAATGAATGGATATGAGAATAGTCGTCGAGGAGGATGACTAGGAGGCTTGGATAGCATCGTTGTTGAAGGTTCTAGCATGCTCTAAGCAAGAGTACGTTTGGGCAGATTCGATAGTCCCAACGGCCAACTGTTGATGGTCGAGTACTCTGGGCAGATTCGATAGTCCTAGGCACGGGCTGCGACGACGTGCGGGAGTTATGTCTAGAACCGGGGTTTTCATTAGCCCTTGACAGACGGCTGAAAGAATGTGCCGGTCATTCAATTAACGGTGATATCGAAGCAATGATAAACAGTGATAGCCAGAGTCATGGATGTTTGGTTGTATCGTCATTCGGACTCAAGAGCGGTATTTTCTGGGTGCTTATCTGATTTAGGCCTTGGTACTTTGAAAACATCGCCCTTGACTCGAGTGATAGTAGCTTTACTTTAAAATTGTATGCTCTGCTATGTTGTTTCTGCTTAGTGTGTGTCTGGGGGCTATCACTGTAGAACGAGGTTGGAGTGGGAGGGTTGTATTCCTATTCCTTTTCCTTTATGCTCTTTTGGTATGTTGTTAGTTAATTTACTGTTCACTAAGACTGTTGTCTGACTCAAGGCTTTATGTTTTAATTCTTATTGCCTTGGGTTGTTCGTCCATTTTGGGACGGGCAGACTAGGTAGCAGGTGACAGGTGCTGTTCTCTTCTCACGATGATGATATCGAAGACGAGCTAGAGGGTTGCATATTATCTTCTTATATGTACTGTATATTCCGCTGTTTTGTATTCTCTGAGAGATATGTAGTGAGGCTTGATGTATTGACTATGTGGATGCTTGTATTCAACTATTATGGAGTTTTATATGATGTCATTTTGTTCTGTAAAGCTTCATTATACATATGTTCTATTGTATTTTGTCCATGCGCTGTGAGTAATACGATAGATTCTGTTGTTTTAATCTTACCTTGACAATCGTCCATGGTCGCCTGGCACACTTTACAGCGCTCTATCTCTAGATTCGGTGCAGGGGTCATGGGCGGTTGTCACATTTGGTATCAGAGCATTGGTTAATCGATTTTACCCAACGCTCGCCGTCGTAACTACTTATGAGAGACGTAATTGTATTTTGATGGATGAATACTATATATAATATAGTAGCTTAGTAGAGTTTGAGTCCTTTATGCAGTTGTTTCTCTAGATGTTCTAATCATTCCTTTTTATAGATATTGAGAATGAGTCGAAGAGGGAGACCAGCTACAAGGGAAGGCCGTGCTACTGTAGAGACTGCTGATTATGCAGCCATGTTCGAAGCTATGATGACTTCGATCATGAGAAGGATACCAGTTCCAGGGGCAGCAGTAGATGTTGGAGTTCAAGTCCAAACTCCGAAACCAGTGGATTTTGCTAAGTTGTGCAAGGATTATACTGCTCTTGGAGGGAAGGTTTTCTTGGGAACAGAATCAACTATCGAAGTTCAGAGATGGATAGATGCTTGTAGAAGGATCTTTGGTGATTTGGGAATTGATGATGCAACTAAGAGAAAGTTGGCATCGAGATAGCTTCAAGGAAGAGCCTCTGATTGGTGGAACTCTATTACCATCACTACTCCGGAAGAAGAGATTACTTGGGAGCAATTCCATGTCAGATTTGAAGCTAAGTTCATTTCTACAGCTCAGAAGTCTGTTCTGTTCAAGAGGTTTGTGGAGCTCAAGCAAGGTGGAAGATCTGTTCTTGAGTATGTTTCTGAGTTTGAAGCTTTGTCCAAATATGCTCGGTCATATATTGAGTCTGCTTATCAGAAGAATGAGAAGTTTGTGACCGGCTTGGATAGTTATCTTGGGAGACAGTTGGTGGATCATTTGGACGATCCATTTGAGAAGCTTGTGGAGAAAGCTCTTAGGCATGAGAGTCTGTTTCCTAAGGAAGGATCTGTTGTTGTTGTTACCAAGGGAGAATCTAAACCACAGCAGGGTGGAAACCAGAAGAGGAAGCAGCAGCAGCAGAAGGGTAAGGATGGCCAGAAGAAGCCGAAAGGCGAGGTGACTTGCTACAACTGTCAGCAGAAGGGCCATTTCTCTAAGGATTGTAAGAATCCGAAGGTGCCGATGAAGTGTCATAACTGTGACAAGCCGGGGCATTTCAGGAAGAACTGTCCAGAACCAAGGAAGGACAGGCAGATTGTGCAAGCTTATGCTTTGGGATCTGTTCCGTCGTCTTCGAAAGCTCCTGCTGCTGAAGAGAAGGGAAAGAGTGTGGTTGTTCAAGGTACTCTTTTCCTATGTGGTGTTCCAGTTAGAGTTCTGTTTGATACTGGAGCATCGCATTCGTTTGTTTGTAATGAACTAGTAGGCCGGTTAGATTTGAAGCTGGATATTGTTGATAGGCCATTGGTTGTGACTAATCCAGTTGGGGGTTCGTCTTGTTTGGGTATGTTATGCCGTGGTCTGATTGTGTCGAGTCATGGTTGCTCTTTTGTTTGTGATTGTTTTGTTCTGAACTTTGCGGGGTTCGGAATTATTTTGGGTATGGACTGGCTTAGGAAGTATGCGGCTAAGGTTGATTGTGAGAGGTTGGAAGTGACAGTCGAGAATGTGGAGGGGCGAAAGATTGTGATACGATGTAAGCATGAAGAAGGCGTCTTCATGAGCTTCATGTATTCGCTAGTTGTTCCACGGGATGGACTGTCATCAGTGCCGATCGCAAATGGATTCGAGGATGTCTTTGACGAAGTCAAAGGGTTGCCGCCGCATAGAGAGATCGAGTTTCGTATAGATCTAGTTGAAGGAGCCAGACCTGTTGTGATGCCTCTTAGGCGGATGGCGCCTAGGGAACAGCAGGAGTTGAGGGTGCAAGTTGATGACCTTTTACAGAAAGGATTCATTCGGCGTAGTGTGTCCGAGTGGGGTGCACCAGTTGTGTTTGCAACCAAGGCAGATGGATCGTTGAGATTGTGTGTGGATTATCGTGAGCTGAATAAGGTGACGAAGAAAAACAAGTATCCATTGCCGAGAATAGATGACTTGTTTGATCAGCTTCACGAAGCAAAGGTGTTTTCTCAGATGGATTTGGCAACGGGATTTCACCAGTTGAGAGTAGCTAAGGATAGTGTGCCGAAGACTGCTTTTAGGACACCATCCGGTTTCTTTGAGTGGCTGGTAATGCCGTTTGGATTGACTAACGCGCCAGCATATTTTGTGGATCTTATGAATAGAGTGTTCAGAGATCAGTTGAACAAGTTTGTACTTGTGTTCGTGGATGATATTCTGATTTATTCCAGAACGGAAGAAGAGCACAAGATGCACTTGCGTATTGTTTTGGAAATCTTACGGAAACATCAGTTGAAGGCTAAGTTTTCGAAGTGTCACTTCTGGAAGAGTGAAGTGAGGTTCTTAGGCCATGTGATTTCTGGAAATGGAATAGCGGTTGATCCCGCTAAGGTGGCAGCAATCCAGGATTGGGTTAGACCTAAGAATGCATCAGACGTGAGAAGTTTTCTTGGATTAGCAGGATATTATCGACGGTTTATCAAAGACTTCTCCAAGATAGCTGCGCCGTTAACAGGATTGACGAAGAAGAACCAAGTGTTCAGTTGGGATGCTAAGTGTGAGCAAGCTTTTGGAATCCTGAAAGAGCGATTGACGAGTGCTCCTGTTTTGACTATTCCTAGTGGGAATGATGAGATGGTGGTTTACACCGACGCATGTGGAACTGGACTTGGAGCAGTGCTGATGCAGAAGGATAAAGTTGTTGCGTATGCCAGTCGACAACTGAAGCCGCATGAAAGGAATTACCCAACTCATGATTTGGAATTGGCGGCGATTGTATTTGCTCTGAAGATGTGGAGACATTATCTGTTGGGAGTTCGATTCGAGTTGTTTACGGATCATAAGTCGTTGAAGTATCTTTTCTCCCAGAAGGATTTGAATCTTCGGCAGCAACGTTGGCTAGAGTTTTTGGCATCATATGATTTTGGTATAGCTTATACTCCGGGAAAAGGTAACGCAGTGGCAGATGCGTTAAGTCGGAGACATGCAGGATTGGGAGCCATGTTTTCAGAATGGAAGAGTCTCGAGTATTTAGCTGGATTTGACTTCAGGTCTAGATGTGAGTTGGAACCTGAGATGTTGGCGAACTTATCAATAAGACCCACTCTTGTGGAAAGGATTGGTGAGAGCCAAAAGCAAGATGATAAGCTTGTCAAGATTATCCGTGAATTGGAATCTGGATTGGATCCAGAAAAGGATAAAGGATTCAAGGTCGATCGAGAGGGTTGGCTTCGGAAGCAAGGATGACTAGTTGTTCCCGATATAGATGAATTGAGGAGTGAAGTTCTGAAGGAAAGTCATCACTCGAAGTTGACAATTCATCCAGGTGGAAACAAGATGTATCGGGATATGAAGAGAACCTACTATTGGGAAGGTATGAAGAAGGATGTTGGAAATTTTATTTCCAAATGTATGAATTGCCAGTTGGTAAAAGCCGAACAGAAGAAGCCAAGCGGATTGCTTCAGCCATTAGGAGTTCCTACATGGAAGTGGGAACAAGTGTCGATGGATTTTATTGATGGACTGCCTAGAACCAGAACGGGAAATGAAGGGATTTGGGTCATTGTGGATCGTCTGACTAAGAGTGCACGATTCATTCCTGTTCGATCGACTAGGACTGCATCAAAGTTGGCTGAGTTGTATGTTAAGTTGATAGTTCGTTTCCATGGTATTCCGAAGAGTATAGTGAGTGATCGAGATCCATTGTTCACTAGTGGGTTTTGGAAAAGCTTCCAGGAAGTTTTGGGAACCGAGTTGTGTTTGAGTACAGCTTATCATCCTCAAACAGATGGTCAGACTGAGAGAGTCAACCGAGTTTTGGAAGATCTCCTCAGAGCTTGTGTTTTGGATTTCGGAGGATCATGGGAAGATCACCTTCATTTGGTGGAGTTTGCGTACAACAACAGTTACCAGTCAAGCATTGGTATGGCACCGTATGAGGCATTGTATGGAAGACCGTGTAACTCTCCGACATGTTGGTTGGAAACTGGAGAAAAGCTGATACTTGGGCCAGAGATGATTCGTCAGACTTCAGATTGCATAGAGATCATTCGGCAACGAATGAAGGCAGCCCAAGACCGTCAGAAGAGTTATGCTGATAAGCGTCGAAAGGATTTGGAATTCGACGTAGGAGATATGGTTTTTGTGAAGATTTCTCCTCTGAAGAATGTTATTCGATTCGGGAAGAAAGGAAAATTGACTCCGAGATTTGTTGGACCATTCCCGATTATCGAGCGAATTGGAAAGCTCGCTTACAGATTGGAGTTACCAGAGAAGATGTCGAGTGTGCACAATGTTTTTCATGTATCATATCTACGGAAGTATGTGCACGACTCGAATACCGTGGTTTCTGCTGATAGCTGTAAAGATTTCGAAGTTGATCCAGTTGATAGAAGACCTCGTAAGCCGCTTCGTGTTGTTGAAACCGACACGAAACAGCTCAGGAGGAAGGTAGTTAAGTTGCTCAAGATACAATGGAGTGATGATGATAACGACTGTACGTGGGAGGTGGAAGAGAGGATGAAAGCAGCTCATCCTGAACTCTTCAAGGTATGGCCCTAAGGTGTCGTGTCATCTCGCGATATTGTAACTTGTTCTAATTTTAGAATTCTGCATACTAAGCTAGAATTGGATGCATGGTTTGTTGATTTCTATGGATGGTAGGCGTGCAGAATAGTTTTTGATTGCTTTGTTTGTTTGGGATGTCGGGGGCGAAATTCCTAAGGGGGAGAGAATGTAACGACCCGTATTTTTACGGATCGAAAAGTTCGTTCGAATCTGGAATTTTCAACATTTTAGGTTGTTTCAGATTTTGGGAAGAATTTTGGTTAAGTCCTTAGTCGTGGCCGACTTATGGGTTCTGGACGAGTTAGTGATGAATCTGGGCGAGTTAAGGACTTAAGGGGTGAGTCGGCGACGACCTAAGGAGTTAGGTCGTAGTTGGGCAAGGTTAGTAGGTTGAAGTTAACTCGGCAAGTGTTAAGTCGTAGGTTGTAAGTCGTTGCCGAGTTAAGGGATAGACAACCTAAGACAGTGACCGACCTAAGTGATGAGTCGTGACCGACTTAGGAGGTTTAGGCGACCTAAGTATTCTGGGGTAGGTCGTGGGGTAGAGTTAGGTCGGCAACGACCTAAGGAAACTGTTGTGAGCGACCTAAGTGTGGTATTGGATAGTTAGGTCGGCTAGACGACTTAGTAGATAGGTCGTATCCCAGTTTGTTCGCGACTTATGTTAGGTCGCGTAGATGTTTAAGGGTTTAGGTCGTAGACGACCTAAGAGATAGGAGACTTAAGAGTTTAAGGCGAGTTAAGGTTTCGAGCGACCTGTAGGATGTAGTGTATGGTTAGGTCGGCAACGACCTAGAGGAGCTGGGTTTTGCCTAAGTGCTAGGTCGCGTGAGTTGTTAGGTCGCGTGTTGGTATAAGTCGTTAGGACGTATAGGCTGGTTAAGTCGGCATAGCAGTAAGTCGTAAGTCGTCTAACCAGTTAAGGCGCGTGCGCATTAAGTCGTAGACAGGGTTCGTATATGCGCATGTGTTGAGTCGGAGGTTGCTAGGTCGGCAGAGGCTTAAGTGTTAAGTCGGCAGCGACTTAAGAAGTTAGCCGAGTTACGACTTAGGCAGTTTTCAGCTATAAATAGGAGAGCTTCTCTTCATTTTTGGGATCCGGATTTTGAAGCGACGAAGTGCTGCCATTTTGAGAGCTCGACTTCTACACTTCTTCACTTCTTTTCTCCACTCTAATCTAGTGCTTCCATCCACCCAAATCGAAGATCAAGATTGAAGATTCAAGAGCTTAGATTGAAGATCTTCATCTTTTCAAGAGAGATTTCTTCATTTGAAGCGGATTCGTGATAGATCAAGCTTGATCCTTCGCTGTCCAGATCTGAAGTGTTTTGATTTGAGGTTGTTTAGGTGATTTGGTGAGTGGTGATTATCTCTCACACGGATCCAAAGGAGTATATCGGATTGTTGGCTCGATTTGGTGTTAAAATAGAGATTTCCATGCATTTTATTCATCCAAAGTGTAGATCCATATAGATCCATTGTTCATGATGATGTTACATCCATTTTATCATATGTTAACCTATGCAAGTTCATTCATCAAGTTTGTAGAGATATAATCCATGTTTTCATGCTTATTGGACTTTCAACTCTTTAATTACGAAAATGCCATTATTGTTATAATTGTCTACTTAGATCATTTTTAAATGCTTGATTGCTTGGATTGATGTTTGATTTGATTGATTGTTATGAACTAGATGATTGATGATTAGATTTAGATCGAAGGTGATTCAAAAGCTAAGGGAAAGGCTCTTGAATTGGGAAAGCTGCTCGTGGCATATGTAGCAGGATGATGAAGCTCTTATGCAAAGATTTGATGATGTGAAGTTGAGATGAAGCTTTGCAAGGATGTAGTGAAGCGAGGCATCATATGATGAAGACTTGGTCTAATCCAGACGGGATCATTCCAAGCATGTTGATAACTCGGTGATATGATTCGAGTTGAGGATAATGAATGGATATGAGAATAGTCGTCGAGGAGGATGACTAGGAGGCTTGGATAGCATCGTTGTTGAAGGTTCTAGCATGCTCTAAGCAAGAGTACGTTTGGGCAGATTCAATAGTCCCAACGGCCAACTGTTGATGGTCGAGTACTCTGGGCAGATTCGATAGTCCTAGGCACGGGCTACGACGACGTGCGGGAGTTATGTCTAGAACCGGGGTTTTCATTAGCCCTTGACAGACGGCTGAAAGAATGCGCCGGTCATTCAATTAACGGTGATATCGAAGCAATGATAAACAGTGATAGCCAGAGTCATGGATGTTTGGTTGTATCGTCATTCGGACTCAAGAGCGGTATTTTCTGGGTGCTTATCTGATTTAGGCCTTGGTACTTGGAAAACATCGCCCTTGACTCGAGTGATAGTAGCTTTACTTTAAAATTGTATGCTCTGCTATGTTGTTTCTGCTTAGTGTGTGTCTGGGGGCTATCACTGTAGAAAGAGGTTGGAGTGGGAGGGTTGTATTCCTATTCCTTTTCCTTTATGCTCTTTTGGTATGTTGTTAGTTAATTTACTGTTCACTAAGACTGTTGTCTGACTCAAGGCTTTATGTTTTAATTCTTATTGCCTTGGGTTGTTCGTCCATTTTGGGACGGGCAGACTAGGTAGCAGGTGACAGGTGCTGTTCTCTTCTCACGATGATGATATCGAAGACGAGCTAGAGGGTTGCATATTATCTTCTTATATGTACTGTATATTCCGCTGTTTTGTATTCTCTGAGAGATATGTAGTGAGGCTTGATGTATTGACTATGTGGATGCTTGTATTCAACTATTATGGAGTTTTATATGATGTCATTTTGTTCTGTAAAGCTTCATTATACATATGTTCTATTGTATTTTGTCCATGCGCTGTGAGTAATACGATAGATTCTGTTGTTTTAATCTTACCTTGACAATCGTCCATGGTCGCCTGGCACACTTTACAGCGCTCTATCTCTAGATTCGGTGCAGGGGTCATGGGTGGTCGTCACAGTGATCATAGGTTGATCATTTTGTTTGACCCGAAGCAGGGCTTTTTGAGAAAGCGTAGCTTTGTGGACGAGACCTCGTCGAGCCTCACACCCCGGAAATGGTCGAAACAGGAAGGATGCAGCAAGGTTCTAGGGAGTAGCGCCCCTTAGTGTATGTCATTCCTTCTGGATAAAGGTGGTATCATGGTATGGAGCCCAGATACTTAACCTCTGTGGTTACTGCATTATTATTATCTATGTGGTTTGTTGCGAATCGGGGATCCTCGGGAAGATCGGTGACGATCGGGGGATGGCATACGCGTGTCAGTAGTTACCTATTTTTGCAGAGGTAACCCGGCCTTGTGTTGGCAGAGATCCGGTTAGGTTCTCGGGTCGTCTATTCCAGGGACGTACCCATCGTGGAAAAGGAAGTTCCTTAGCCTGACCATTTGTTGGAAATCCAAACTCCAATACGAACTTTGTACGGTATTAGTTGTAGAACCTGCCATTTACGTACGGTGGTCACCACTGTTTAGATGGTAGCTATAGTAGGCATACGATACTGGTCGTATGTTGGCTAAGATTAATATTATACTTTCGAAATGTTTTCTACACTATGCACTAATAATAATATCAAAAAGAATTTGATTTTTGCGTAGTAAGCATCTTTGACTATCATAAGAAGAAATCTCCTCCAATTCTGCGTTTGCATTGTGTGTGTGGTGGGAGGTCTTATGGTAGTTTCATTTTCCAAAAGCATTGCGAATTTGACATTAAAATTCTCTGCTGTTTATTTTTAAAGAATAACTGTTTTACGATCTCACACCAGTCACCATGACTGACTCGGAGTTTATTGTTTCCCTTCTAAACTCTGGGTGCCCACCAATTTCCACACGGGCAGCCTAGAGTTATATTATCAGGATATTCTAGATATTCTGGAGCTTTGGAGATAAGCTGGATGGCGAGACGTAGTATTTGTATCTGATAGTATTTATTCCGCTGTGTATTCTGGATGAGGACAAGTTTATATAACTGTCCATTGTTGTATATTGACTCTGATGATTGATGTAAGTATAAAATGATATAGTTCTTTGTTTTAAAGATTATTCATTTATCTATTATATATTGTTCCGCTGCGATGTGTAAGATTCTGAATATTGTTTTCTGTTTTGTGTGTTCTGTTGTTCTTCTTTCTTTCTTCTTTTTTTCTTCTTCTTCTACGTTTTCTTTTTCTTAAAACCCTCACTATTGGAGTTTCCGGCACTCGATTGCTCGGCAGTCGATAAAGTGAGTATCGATGTCGAATTTTCGAAAGTCGAAAATTTCGGGATGTGACAAAGTGGTATCAGAGCATATGGTTAAGCGACAACCCTGCTCTGTTGGGTGTTACTCATTAGAGATAGAGTCAGTAGTACTCTAGAATGAGTTGAGTGTGATAATAGATATGAGCGCGTATTTGTTATTTGAATATAAAATTGTTTTATATTGTGATGATTGGTTTGTTGAGTGGTATATGGATTCTGGTCGGTATTGTCCGTACAACTCTATCGATAGGGATCTCTAAACACTTGTATAGAACAATTCGGCACAATATTGTTTTAAATAGGGCGAATGAGATAATTTTGCCCAAAACTATTTTTGTATAGAAAAGAAATGTTTTTCTATAAAGTACTATAGTATATGGTTGCATGGTTGTTAGGAAAGTGATAATATTGAAATGTTATCATTATTATATGAAATCGGATAAGAAATTGAAATCATAACTCCAAAGTTAAGAGATAAATCCATATACTAATGAAATTTGAGAATGTAAATTATAAATGTGATTTGTAATTTAAAACGGAATTCCAGAGAAGTTTTTGGAAATGTTTGAAAAGAATTTGAAAATTTTAGAGATTTGGAAAGTTTAAATTCCTTTTTGATTTGAAAATGAATTTAGAAGGTTTGAAAAGTATTTTGGAGAAATGAAAGCTCTAAACTCTTTTCGGTCGCTGGAAAATAACTTCGGTAATGACTGCAGCATCATCGATGTTCATTTTCGGGTTTCCAAAAGAGGAATTGCTGCCAAATTGTTTTTAATGGAAGTTGTTTGAAAAATTTGGGTTTTGTTTTGAAAATTCAAGGGATAAATTGAATTGTTTTCAAAAATGGTTTTGAAAATGTTATTAAGACTCTGGAATGGTATATAAAAATATTTATGAGAATAATAAATGAGTTGATAACTTATACAATTTGTTGTGAATTAGATTGAATAAATTTAACTTAAAGAATGAAGTTAAAATTAAAGCAAGTATAAGTGAATCAATTTAATGAAAGTAAATTGAATGTTGAAAAATTCATTTCAAATTTGTAAAGTAAAGTATTGAAATAAAATTAGTAACGGAAACTAATTGAAGAAATGACAAATTAATATGGTTTGAGATGAATTAAAATTCACATGGAATTTAAAATCCAGTTTAATATGAGTGGTTATCAACCATAATAGTGAATTGAAAATAAATATAATGTGTATATGGAGTATTTACATTGAACTTAAGAAATGAAGTGTGAAATTCTTAAGTAAAATTTGATGATTGAACAAAAGAATAAAACTGGAGATAAAACTGAATATTGAAAACGAATTTGAATTGTGTGAAATAAAATGAAGTTTGAGATTGGTTTGAAGTGAACTAAAGTTAATTGATAAAAATTCAATATTCAGAAGTCGAACGGAATCCAAATTAGATTGGAATTGTGAATTAAATTCAAATGAATGTGAAATGTAAAATTGAATGAAATGGATATATAACTTCAATAGTGAAGTAAAAATGATATAAGAAGTAAGTATTGAAATTTTGTAATAAAATGTGCAAAATGGTTTGAATATATGCAACTAGATATTATGGCTAGTAGGATATACAGGTTATAAAGGAATTGGAAATTTTGATTTCAAAGATAATTTGAATTGCTCGACTAAAGGTATGTATTTTAATTTCTATATGAGATTTGGTGACTTTCTTGTCTAGCCGCTTGGCTTTTTCTTTTTCTTTTTGGAATCTGAGAGTCCGTAGGGACGTTTTGTAGTCGTACCGTATTAGCCGCGCAAAGGAGACGCTGGCGAAATTTTTCGAAAATTTAGGGCGTTAGAAAATTTTTGAGAAATTTTGAAAGTTTAAATTTGAATTTGAATTTAAACTCGAATTTGAATTGAGAAGTTAAACAAAGTTGTTTGAAACTTAGAGTTGAAGTTGGAAAGCTAGTTGAATTGATAACGAATCTTTAGTAGAAGATTTGTTGTGATAAATTGATAAAACTATTAGATGTTGAAAGATAGTAGATGAATTAAGGACCATTTTTCCTAACTTGTAATTTCGAGGACGAAATTCTTTTAAGGGGGGAAGTTTGTAACGACCCAGAATTTTTGATAATTAAAATTCGAATATTTAATTAATTTTAAATATTAATAAATGGAATTTAGAAGTCGAATGATTTATTATTCGAATATTGGATTTAATTTGATAATTAAATCGATAAATTAAATAGTGAAATCCCAGAATAATTGAAAATCGAGTTTAATATGATTGAAAATGATTTGTAAAATTATATTTAATCATACTGGAGTTATAGAAATATTTTAGAACTTTTAAAATTGAATTTGGAGTTAATCTGTGAAAAACGAATATTTTAATATTTAATTATCGACTGTAAAAATAGCCAATTTTCGAACAGTCTCAGAATTGAACGAAACCAGTTCCATTGGATCCGTAATAGTTAGTTATTATCGGATTTCAATTTTCGTATCAATCGGAGTTGTCGTTTGACCGTGGCAGCTCGAAACGCATCGATATCATTTTAATTTTAAATCGTCGAGTTAAAATAGTCATTTTTCAAAAAGGCTCGGATTTCGACGAAACCAGTTTCATCGGATCCGTAATGTGATATTATTGTAAGATTTCAAATTTCGTAATTTTTGGATTTACCATTTGTCCGGTACAAATTAAAACGCCTCGAAATCGATTTAAATCGGTTTAATTTAAATTGATCGTTTAATTCCGTAACTCGCACAGACGATCGAATAAGCTTCCGAAACCTATTCCATTGCGTTCGGAACACGGGGTAAACCTTACGAACGCCAGGCGGCATATCAGATTTGGAGATCGTTTGAAAAAGTCGTTTAAGATGAATTTAATATTAATTATATACGTGTATATATACGTATGAAGGTGAGAAACCCTAGCTCTATCTCTTCAGGCCGCCACCATTCATTTCAATGGCCGAAAATAGTCGATTTTCTTCCTTTAATTTCTTCAAATCCGTAGAGAATTAGGGGAAACGTTCAACTGCAATATCGTAGAGGGTGACGAGCTCTTCGAATCTATAAGGAGATGATGGTGATCGACGCAACATCAAGGGAGCAATCGTGCCGCGTTCGTCACCATTCCATGCGTGAATTCCGAGGCGTTGGGGAGGCCGAGTGCAGCGTGGCTCTGGGCGGTGGGTCATCTCGCATAGGCGCTTCGAATGGAGGCAAGATGATCGAGTTTCATCGTTGTTTAGGGGATGTGGCCATTCGAAATTTCGAACTTTGATGGGTTCGATCGCGTTTCTCAAATCTGGTGCAAGAAAACGTGGGAGATGATGAAACTACGGTCTGGATTGTCACGTTCAAAATGAACGGCTGATGTGTGAAGGTTGTTATTAAAAAGAAAATGAAATTATTTTATTTAAAATTGTATAAAGTTTGAATTACCATAACTTCGTCATATATTATCAGAATTCAACAAATTTGGTAGCGCCGGAATCGTAGAAACACGTACTACGCGATGAAACTGAATTGGAAGCGATCGGGGTCAGTGAAAATTTTGAGTGAAATTAAACGTCCGTTTAATTTCATTCGAAATAAACGCTACAAATTTCTATCGGAAAATCAAGGTGAGATCTTCTCACTCAAATGAAAGTGGATTTTCTTTTACAGTTATTGATTGATGATTGACTATTTGGATGTGATATTAGATATAGTAGGATATATATCTATATATAGCAATATATACATATTGGCATATGTATATATTGGATTGATTGATTTCCCACCTCGTATAGCGGATGAGACCCTATTGCGCCGTTAGTAAGCGGATTTTTATAAAACCCATATACCGCGATAATTCCGTACTGGAGCGGAATTGGTATTGTGCTAACATCTTTGGATGCAGGGAAACAGGTTGGAGGGATCCAACTGGATTCCTCAACTGTATTTACTTATTTACAGATATTGATGTATATTCTGTTATCATATTGATATATGATATTGACTGTTGTGATGGACTAATTGATGCTGTTGCATCATCGGATTCAGCTTTTGAAGTCTAAAAATAATGACTTTTACTTTAAAAGGATTTTTTAAGTGATTTTTGAAAATAAACGTTTTATTGAATTTTTGAAGTGATTTATTTTAAATAAATAAACGTTCAGATTTTAAAGTCATAAAAGTTATAAATTTTTGTGAAATATAACCAAAAGGTGATTTTCGGGATAAATAGTAAAGTAATTTATAAAATGGTTAAATTGGAATTTTTGAATAAGTATGAAGGGTTCATAGACGAGATAAAACAAAATGTATACTTTATAAATCAAAACAAGGGAATTATAAAAGTATTTCGGTTATTATTGAATATAAGGTTATAAATAAAATCTTATAAGAAATAAGATTTAAAATCTGTGAAGTTTAAAAGAACGATTTCTTTTAAATAAATGAATTATAAGTATTCAACTTATAATATGGATTTTTGATGTATACATTAACTTATTAATTGAATGGGTCATTAAAGGAGATGTATAAATCGAAGTTGTTATAAAATGGAAATAGAATTTATAAACGTTGTTTTTATAAATTCAAAAATAAATCAAATTTGATTGATTTTAAATATAGAGATTATTAAGGGAATTTTATCCACGATTTTGGACAGTGGGTAAGTCTTGAAATAAATGTGTAGAAAAGATTGAAATTTGGTTATTGAAGTATATTCACGATTTTGGACAGTGAATATATTATTGAGTAAAATGGTTATGTTTGGGAAAGCGATATTATAAAATGAAGTTAATTGTTTTAAAAGATGTTTTAAAACGTGTTAAGTATCGAATACATAGATTTCAACATTTATTGTTGAAATAGGCGTTTTCGAAAATATAAGGAAATGATGGACTATAACACTGTTGTTATAGTAAATGATTTCCGAAAGGAAATGTTTTGATGTAGTATTTGGATTTACATATCTATCTTAATTTCGAATCCCTATACTAGAGATTTTGAGTCGTCGTAACGATGTTTTACGTAACATTCGTTTTGACTCAAATAAATGTTGTTATAATAAATGATTTCCTTAAAGAATGAATATATACTTAATTTGATTTAAGTATATCGGATATTTTCCAAGTGTTGAAAATAAATGATTTGTGAAATACTTATTATTAAATAAGTAGGGAAATGCATTTCCAATATGAAATGAAACATTTTGAGATTTTATCTTCTTAAAGATAAAATGAAATCGAATATTTGAAATCGATTTGAGAATAGTATATCAGTAGATAATTTGAAAGATATAAATTCAATATGGAATTTATAAAAGAAAAGGGAATCTGTTTAAAAATAAATATTGATTTATTTTTAAAGTGTGGAAATTTTATATCTTGTGAAGATATTTTTGGGAAATAAATAATTTGGAAAATTATTTGGAATCTGATGATGTTGCGCATCTTTATTGATAGTTAAATAACCGACTATCAATAATTACCTTTAGATAGGTATTTGTTGTGAATTGGATGAATTTGAATGCCACACTTATTTTTGAATAATCGCTCACTATTCGGGTTAGCCGGGAAAGGACCATGGGGTCGTATAACCCATTCCGAATATGTGATACGTCGTTTTGAATCGCATTCGAAGACCGGTGTTGAAGACCGGATATTTTTGAAAACGAAAGGATTACCGTCAAGTTACTCTACATCGACTGATCTTCGATTTAGAGGTTTTATCACCCTTAGTGACGGGAAGTCCTGACGTGATTGAACATTATCCGGAAATGCAAGGGCTTCGTGAGAAGTGCCTTCGGTTCTGTTCGATCCCGGAACAGACTTGTATGGATTGTGTGTCTGACGTTACAATTTGAGATATAAAGCTGATTTCTTTCAAATACATTTCTGTTGGTGGCGGAGAATTTATTCTCTTAGCTTAACACCCTTCTCTGAGACGTACGAGCTCAGAGGTTATGTAGTTGAAATTTATCAGCGATATATCCCAATTTGGTAACGTGGCACACTGAGTGTTGCTGTGAAATGATCAGTGTTTGATCATTTGTGATATGATCATTTGTTTGATCTTATATCTTGGTGATCATAGGTTGATCATTTTGTTTGACCCGAAGCAGGGCTTTTTGAGAAAGCCTAGCTTTGTGGATGAGACTTCGTCGAGCCTCACACCCCGGAAATGGTCGAAACAGGAAGGATGCAGCAAGGTTCTAGGGAGTAGCGCCCCTTAGTGTATGTCATTCCTTCTGGATAAAGGTGGTATCATGGTATGGAGCCCAGATACTTAACCTCTGTGGTTACTGCATTATTATTATCTATGTGGTTTGTTGCGAATCGGGGATCCTCGGGAAGATCGGTGACGATCGGGGGATGGCATACGCGTGTCAGTAGTTACCTATTTTTGCATAGGTAACCCGGCCTTGTGTTGGCAGAGATCCGGTTAGGTTCTCGGGTCGTCTATTCCAGGGACGTACCCATCGTGGAAAAGGAAGTTCCTTAGCCTGACCATTTGTTGGAAATCCAAACTCCAATACGAACTTTGTACGGTATTAGTTGTAGAACCTGCCATTTACGTACGGTGGTCACCACTGTTTAGATGGTAGCTATAGTAAGCATACGATACTGGTCGTATGTTGGCTAAGATTAATATTATACTTTCGAAATGTTTTCTACACTATGCACTAATAATAATATCAAAAAGAATTTGATTTTTGCGTAGTAAGCATCTTTGACTATCATAAGAAGAAATCTCCTCCAATTCTGCGTTTGCATTGTGTGTGTGGTGGGAGGTCTTATGGTAGTTTCATTTTCCAAAAGCATTGCGAATTTGACATTAAAATTCTCTGTTGTTTATTTTTAAAGAATAACTGTTTTACGATCTCACACCAGTCACCATGACTGACTCGGAGTTTATTGTTTCCCTTCTAAACTCTGGGTGCCCACCAATTTCCACACGGGCAGCCTAGAGTTATATTATCAGGATATTCTGGATATTCTGGAGCTTTGGAGATAAGCTGGATGGCGAGACGTAGTATTTGTATCTGATAGTATTTATTCCGCTGTGTATTCTGGATGAGGACAAGTTTATATAACTGTCCATTGTTGTATATTGACTCTGATGATTGATGTAAGTATAAAATGATATAGTTCTTTGTTTTAAAGATTATTCATTTATCTATTATATATTGTTCCGCTGCGATGTGTAAGATTCTGAATATTGTTTTCTGTTCTGTGTGTTCTGTTGTTCTTCTTTCTTTCTTCTTTTTTTCTTCTTCTTCTACTTTTTCTTTTTCTTAAAACCCTCACTATTGGAGTTTCCGGCACTCGATTGCTCGGCAGTCGATAAAGTGAGTATCGATGTCGAATTTTCGAAAGTCGAAAATTTCGGGATGTGACAATACAACTCAATACAACAATGGACAGTTATATATAAACTTGTCCTCATACAGAATACACAGCGGAATAAATAAATAATTACGGATACAAATACTACGTCTCGTCATCCAGCTTGCTTCCAAAGCTCCAGAATATCCTGAATATCCTGATAACATAACTCTAGGCTGCCCGTGTGGAAATTGGTGGGCACCCAGAGTTTAGAAGGGAACAATAAACTCCGAGTCAGTCATGGTGACTGGTGTGAGATCGTAAAACAGTTATTCTTTAAAACACAACAGGATAATTTTAAAGTCAATTCGAAATGCTTTTGGAAAATGAAACTACCATAAGACCTCCCGCCACACACACAATGCAAACGCAGAATTGGAGGAGATTTCTTCTTATGATAGTCAAAGATGCTTACTACGCAAAATCAAATCATTTTTGATATTATTATTAGTGCATAGTGTAGAAATCATTTCGAAAGTATAATATTAATCTTAGCCAGCATAGGCATTCCGCACTTATGCCTACTATAGCTACTATGTTCAATAGCAGGTTACCGCCACATTCCATAGCAGGTAATACAACTAAAACCGTACAAGTCACGTATTGTTTCTTTGGATTTCCAACAAATGGTCAGGCTAAGGAACTTCCTATGCCACGATGGGTACGTCCCTGGAATAGACGACCCGAGAACCTAACCGGATCTCTGCCAACACAAGGCCGGGTTACCTCTGCAAAAATAGGTAACTACTGACACGCGTATGCCATCCCCCGATCGTAACCGATCTTCCTAAGGATCCCCGATTCGCAACAAACCACATAATAAGAAGTATCAACATAGGTTAAGTATCTGGGCTCCATACCATGATACCACCTCTATCCAGAAGGAATGACATACACTAAGGGGCGCTACTCCCTAGAACCTTGCTGCATCCTTCCTGTTTTGACCATTTCCGGGGTGTGAGGCTTGACGAAGTCTCGTCCACAAAGCTACGCTTTCTACAAAGCCATGCTTTGGGTCAAACAAATGATCAACCTATGATCACAAAGATATAAGATCAAACAAATGATCAAACACTGATCATTTCACAGCAACACTCAGTATGCCACGTTACCAAATTGGGATATATCGCTGATAAATTTCAACTACATAACCTCTGAGCTCGTACGTCTCAGAGAAGGGTGTTAAGCTAAGAGAATAAATTCTCCGCCACCAATAGAAATGTATTTGAAAGAAATCAGCATTATATCTCAATTTGTAACGTCAGACATACAATCCATACAAGTCTGTTCCGGGATCGAACAGAACTGAAGGCACTTCTCACGAAGCCCTTGCACATCCGGATAATTTTCTAATCACGTCCGGACTTCCCGTCACTAAGGGTGATAAAACCTCTAAATCGGAGATCAGCCGATGTAGAGTAACTCGACGGTAATCCTTCCGTTTTCAAAAATATCCGGTCTTCAACACCGGTCTTCGAATGCAATTCATAACGACGTATCACATATTCGGAATGGGTTATACGACCCCATGGTCCTTTCCCGGCTAACCCGAATAGTGAGCGCTTATTTAAAAATAAGTGTGGCATTCAATTTCATCCAATTTACAACAAATACCCATTCAAGGTAATTATTGATAGTCGGTTATTTAACTATCAATAAATATGCGCAACATCATCAGATTCCAAATAATTTTCCCAAATAATTTTATCTTCCAAAATATCTTTACTAGATATAAAATTTCCACACTTAACCATTTGAAAACAATTTCAAATCAATTTCCACATTTCATTTTATCTTTGAAGATAAAATCTCAAAACAGTTCATTTCATATTGGAAAAGCATTTCCATACTTATTTAAAAATAAGTATTTCACAAATCTATTTATTTTCAACATTTGAAAATATTCGATATACTTAAATCAATATTAAGTATATATTCATTCTTTAAGGAAATCATTAATTTTAACATCTACTTAAGTCAAAACGAATGTTGCGTAAAACATCGTTACGACGACTCGAAATCACTAGTATAGGGATTCGGATTTTAAGATAGATATATAAATCCCAATACTACATAAAACATTTCCTTTCGGAAATCATTTACTATAGTCCACCATTTCCTTATATTTCTCGAAAACGTCTATTTCAACAATGAATGTTGAAATCTATGTATTCAATACTTAACACGTTTTAAAACATCTTTTAAAACAATTAACTTCATTTTATAATATCGCTTTCCCAAAACCATATCCATTCTACTTAAAAATATATTCACTGTCCAAAATCGTGAATATACTTCACTAACCAAATTTCAATCTTTTCTACACATTTATTCCAAGAATTATCCACTATCCAAAATCGTGGATAAAATTCCCTTAATAACCTTCTATATTAAATTCATCAAATTTGATTGATTTTCGAATTTATAAAACAACGTTTATAAATTCACCTTTTATATTTCATAAAAACTTTGATTTATAGATTTCTTTTTTTTTAACTTCCATAATTCACTTATCGAAATAAGTGATTTCGGATTTATAAAACAATGTTTTATAAATCACTTTTATACTTTATAATAATTTCAACCTATGAAATCATTTCATTTAGCAATTTCTATTTATATCCCATCTAAGTGCAAAAATCAAATTTATAAGTAAATTTCTTATAAATCTTTTATTCTACAATTTCATTCATTTTTAACTTCACAATTTATAAATCTATAAATCTCGTTCACTTACGAATTTCTTTTTTAGCACTTATAAACTCGTTTTATAATTTCAATATTTTTAATTGACAAATATCAACTTTATAAATCTTTTATATAGACCGTTTACAATATTCAAAAATCCCAACTTAAACCGTTTTATAAATGAATCAACTTTTATTTCAAAAATCACACTTTGGTTATATTTCACCAAAAATCTTAACTTTTATAACTTTAAAATTTCAAACGTTTATTTATTTGAAATAAATCAATTCAAAAATTCAATAAAACTTCTACTTTCAAAAATCACTTTAAAACCCTTTTAAAGTAAAAGTCGTTATTTTTAAACTTCAAAACTTGAATCCGATGATGCAACAGCACCAATTAGTCAATCACAACAACAAACATCATATATCAATATGATAACAGAATATACATCAATATCTGTAAATAATAATATTGGTGAGGAATCCAGTTGGATCCCTCCAACCTGTTTCCCTGCATCCACAGATGTTAGCACAATACCAATTCCACTTCGAGGTGGAATATCGCGGTATATGGGTTTTATAAAATCATCCGCTTACTAACGGCGCAATAGGGTCTCATCCGCTATACGAGGCGGGAAATCAATCAATCCAATATATACATATGCCAATATGTATATATTGCTATATATATAGATATATCCTACTATATCTAATATCACATCCAAACAACAATCAATCAGTCAAAAACTGCAATTAATTTTGAGTGAGAAAAATCTCACCTTAACTTTTATTTTGCAATCCATTTATCATTTCAGCTAGTTTGTCCATTTCAGACCTAGTATAAACAATTATACAATTTGTTAATATTCGAGTATAAATCGAACAACCAATTTTCGTTTGGTAATTTTTAATTATCCAATAAATTAAATTTCTAACAAATCTCCTTTTAATAAATTTGTTTTAAACCATACTGCACAAATTTTCCACTTTATATTTTAATTAACTAATGATTTGATTCCTGTTTTAAACTTAACATATATATTTCAAAATCCTAGCTGCTATATATATATTTAATAAGTTTAAAAGTAAAAGAAAAACTGTCTGTATGTATATATATATACCTTAACTTATATATTAAACAGAATTATCTTCTTATCATATGTATTCATTTACTGTAATGAACTTCTCTGTGAAACGTAAATATACCCAAAATTCTTCAAATTATATTTTATTTTTATTTGGTTTTCATAGACAGATAATTATAAACTAGGTTAAATTGGGTAAAAATGAGAATACCATATGCTTTGAAGTCGCCTCCATCTCAAAATCGAGATCGAACTCGACGAGCTCCAGGTCGTCATCACGAATTCACGCCCTCCACGAAGCCTCTTTGATTCGATCGAACTTCAATCATTGCCGCCTGAATTGCCTGCTCGACTTCGAGCCTTCCACCAACGACTTGAGACACGCGACCCTCAAACCCAATTACCTTGATACACTTCGCGAGTTCCTTTGATAAAATCAAAGTCGAGATGCGGCCTATCGAAATCACGCTGCCTCCTACGAGCACGAGCTCGACATCGCCTTTGCCCTCCTTCCAGCATCGCGTGCCCAAAAACCCCAACCTGCTCGTCGCTGTCGCACGAAAATTTTCGATTGAAAGAACGCACCTCTGTTTTATTCAATTTGGATTTCATTTCGAACGATAAAAATTTTCGATTTTGTTATGAACAGAGAGCGGCCATTTTATTTTCTTTGAACGATCTCGTTTGATTTTGAACGAGAATGAAGATACGGTTACTTTAAAATTGAGGGAGGTATGGGTGACATGATTCTTTCATCGTGATTTTAGGCAGAAACAAAGGGCGCGATTTAAGGCGTGCTTAATGGAAGAAAATGTGCTGACGTTTGACTAGATTTAAAAATTTAAATTTAAGTTTGAATTCGTTTAAAATTTCAACGTGTTTGCATATCGTACGGTCATATGGCAACTCCGTTCAATACAAAATTTGAAACCCGGCAATAATACAATATTCCGTACCCAATGGAACTGGTTTCGTCGAATTCCGAGACTGTGCCCCGGACGGCTATTTTTAAATATCGATTCAAACGATATGAACTTCAAAACTGATCAAATCAATTCGAAATTAGATTTTGAAGCTTCAATTATCTTCAGTATTATAAATACGAATTTTAAAAGCTTTTGAAATATTTTTCTTCAGCTTAAAATTGAAGATTCAAATTTTCGTTCAACTTACAATAGATTAAATTTTATAATTTAATCGCCAAATTCAAAGTTATATTCGGGATTCAAATTAAATCATCGTTCAAATATTTAAAATTAATTAAATATTCTCAATTCAATTTGTTCAAAATTCTGGGTCGTTACAAACTTCCCTCCTTAAAAGAATTTCGTCCTCGAAATTACAAGTTAGGAAAAAAAAGTCCTTAACTCGTCTACTATTTTTTTCACAATCCAATAGTTTTATCAAATTTTCAATTCATCAAAACAAATCTTTCTACTAACGCTTCGTTATTAATTTAACTAACTTTCCAACTTCAATGATAAGTTTCAAACAACATTGTTTTCATAACAATTCAAATTTAAGTTTAAATTCAAATTTTAAACTTTCAAAATTTTCTCAAAAATTTTCTAACGCCCAAAATTTCCGAAAAATTTCGCCAGCGTCTCCTTTGCGCGGCTAACACGGCACGACTACAAAACGTCCCTACGGACTCTCAAATTTCAAAAAGAAAAAGAAAACGCCAAGCGGCTAGACAAGAAAAGATCAAATTTCATATTGAAATTCAAATACATACCTTTTATCGAGCAATTCAAAATTATCTTTGAAATCAAAATCTCAATTCCTTTATAACACCTGTATATCCTACTAGCCATAATATCTAGTTACAATATTCAAACTATTTTGCCCATTCTATTACAAAATTTCCAATATAAACTACTTATACATCTTTACTTCACTATTGAAGTTATATCCATTTTCATTCAATTTTACATTTCAAACTTCATTTGAATTTAATTCACAATTTCAATTCTATTTGAATTCAATTCACAATTTCAATTCTATTTGAATTCAATTTAACTTCTGAATATTGAATTTATCAATTATCTTTCATTCATAACTGCACTATTTTTAAATTAGTTCCAATTACTAATTCATTACAAATTCCAATTCACTTACAAATTCAAATTTGTTTTCAACATTTAGTTAGTTCAATAGCTTAATTCATTTATCAATCCAATTCAGATTCTCAATTTTATTTAACTTTACCAAGGTCAAATTTCATCACTTAATCAAAATCACATTTTATTTTGCTTAATAAAATTGTTTAACCACTTTTTAACAATTCGTTTCACTTCTATTTTCTCATTTTATAAGTTATATAACTTATATTCAAAATTACCGCTTGGATTTTTATGGATTCACTTATACTTACTTTAATCCAACTTAAAATTCCTTAAGTTAAATTTATTCAATCTAAATTCACAACAAATTGTATAAGTTATCAACTCATTTATTATTCTCATAAATATTTTTATATAGCATTCCAAGTCTTACCAACATTTCAAAATCATTTTGAAAACAATTCAAATTATCCTTTGAATTTTCTAAAACCAAATCCAAATTTTCCAAACAACTTCCATTTAAAACAATTTGGCAGCAATTCCTCTTTTGGAAACCCGAAAATGAACACCGGTGATGTCGCGATCATCATCGGAATTATTTTCCAGCGACCGAAAAGAGTTTAGAGCTTTTCATTCCTTCAAAATATTTTTCCAAAATCCTTTGAAATTCATTTTCAAACCAAAAAGAATTTAAACTTTCCAAATCTCCAAAATTTTCAATTTCTTTTCAGAACTTTTCCAAAAACTTCTCTGGAATTCCGTTTCAAATTATAAGTCACATTTATAATTTATATTCTTAAATTTCATTCGTATATGAATTTATTTCTTAACTTTGGAGTTATGATTTCAATTTCTTATAATAATGATAACATTTCAATATTATCACTTTCCTAACAAACAAGCATCCATATACTATGATAATTCATAGAAAACATTTCTTTTCTATACAAAAATAGTTTTGGGCAAAATTATTTCATTTACCTTATTTAAAAACAATACTGTGTCGGTTTATCTTGTTTAAGAGTTTAGAAACTCCTATCAACACAGTTAGCTAGACTGCACCGACCAGAATCTATAAACAATCAACCGATAAGCCAACACAATACAAAACAATTTTTTATATTCAAATAACAAATACGCGCTCATATCTATTATTACACTCAAACTCATTCTAGAGTACTACTGACTCTATCTCTAATGAGTAACACCCAACAGAGCAGGGTTGTCGCTTAACCATATGCTCTGATACCACGCTGTCAAGACCCGCAAATCCATACTCCTTGACTAAACACTAATCTCCATTGATTAACTCAAGAGGCATGGAAATACGAACCCTGAGGGTTAAAGAAAAAGAAAAAGTAGAAGAAGAAGAAAGCAGAAGAAGAAGGAAAGAAGAGAAAGAAGAAAAGAGGAAGAAGAAACAACAGATAACACGATCAGAAACAGAAGCAATATCAGAATCTCACATATCACAGCGGAACAATATATAATAGATAAACACTAGTCTTTTAAAACAAAGAACTATATCAGTTTATACATACATCAATCAGAGTCAATATACAACTCAATACAACAATGGACAGTTATATATAAACTTGTCCTCATACAGAATACACAGCGGAATAAATAAATAATTACGGATACAAATACTACGTCTCGTCATCCAGCTTGCTTCCAAAGCTCCAGAATATCCTGAATATCCTGATAACATAACTCTAGGCTGCCCGTGTGGAAATTGGTGGGCACCCAGAGTTTAGAAGGGAACAATAAACTCCGAGTCAGTCATGGTGACTGGTGTGAGATCGTAAAACAGTTATTCTTTAAAACACAACAGGATAATTTTAAAGTCAATTCGAAATGCTTTTGGAAAATGAAACTACCATAAGACCTCCCGCCACACACACAATGCAAACGCAAAATTGGAGGAGATTTCTTCTTATGATAGTCAAAGATGCTTACTACGCAAAATCAAATCATTTTTGATATTATTATTAGTGCATAGTGTAGAAATCATTTCGAAAGTATAATATTAATCTTAGCCAGCATAGGCATTCCGCACTTATGCCTACTATAGCTACTATGTTCAATAGCAGGTTACCGCCACATTCCATAGCAGGTAATACAACTAAAACCGTACAAGTCACATATTGTTTCTTTGGATTTCCAACAAATGGTCAGGCTAAGGAACTTCCTATGCCACGATGGGTACGTCCCTGGAATAGACGACCCGAGAACCTAACCGGATCTCTGCCAACACAAGGCCGGGTTACCTCTGCAAAAATAGGTAACTACTGACACGCGTATGCCATCCCCCGATCGTAACCGATCTTCCTAAGGATCCCCGATTCGCAACAAACCACATAATAAGAAGTATCAACATAGGTTAAGTATCTGGGCTCCATACCATGATACCACCTCTATCCAGAAGGAATGACATACACTAAGGGGCGCTACTCCCTAGAACCTTGCTGCATCCTTCCTGTTTTGACCATTTCCGGGGTGTGAGGCTTGACGAAGTCTCGTCCACAAAGCTACGCTTTCTACAAAGCCATGCTTTGGGTCAAACAAATGATCAACCTATGATCACAAAGATATAAGATCAAACAAATGATCAAACACTGATCATTTCACAGCAACACTCAGTATGCCACGTTACCAAATTGGGATATATCGCTGATAAATTTCAACTACATAACCTCTGAGCTCGTACGTCTCAGAGAAGGGTGTTAAGCTAAGAGAATAAATTCTCCGCCACCAATAGAAATGTATTTGAAAGAAATCAGCATTATATCTCAATTTGTAACGTCAGACATACAATCCATACAAGTCTGTTCTGGGATCGAACAGAACCGAAGGCACTTCTCACGAAGCCCTTGCACATCCGGATAATTTTCTAATCACGTCCGGACTTCCCGTCACTAAGGGTGATAAAACCTCTAAATCGGAGATCAGCCGATGTAGAGTAACTCGATGGTAATCCTTCCGTTTTCAAAAATATCCGGTCTTCAACACCGGTCTTCGAATGCAATTCATAACGACGTATCACATATTCGGAATGGGTTATACGACCCCATGGTCCTTTCCCGGCTAACCCGAATAGTGAGCGCTTATTTAAAAATAAGTGTGGCATTCAATCTCATCCAATTTACAACAAATACCCATTCAAGGTAATTATTGATAGTCGGTTATTTAACTATCAATAAAGATGCGCAACATCATCAGATTCCAAATAATTTTCCCAAATAATTTTATCTTCCAAAATATCTTTACTAGATATAAAATTTCCACACTTAACCATTTGAAAACAATTTCAAATCAATTTCCACATTTCATTTTATCTTTGAAGATAAAATCTCAAAACAGTTCATTTCATATTGGAAAAGCATTTCCATACTTATTTAAAAATAAGTATTTCACAAATCTATTTATTTTCAACATTTGAAAATATTCGATATACTTAAATCAATATTAAGTATATATTCATTCTTTAAGGAAATCATTAATTTTAACATCTATGTAAGTCAAAACGAATGTTGCGTAAAACATCGTTACGACGACTCGAAATCACTAGTATAGGGATTCGGATTTTAAGATAGATATATAAATCCCAATACTACATAAAACATTTCCTTTCGGAAATCATTTACTATAGTCCACCATTTCCTTATATTTCTCGAAAACGTCTATTTCAACAATGAATGTTGAAATCTATTTATTCGATACTTAACACGTTTTAAAACATCTTTTAAAACAATTAACTTCATTTTATAATATCGCTTTCCCAAAACCATATCCATTCTACTTAAAAATATATTCACTGTCCAAAATCGTGAATATACTTCACTAACCAAATTTCAATCTTTTCTACTCATTTATTCCAAGAATTATCCACTATCCAAAATCGTGGATAAAATTCCCTTAATAACCTTCTATATTAAATTCATCAAATTTGATTGATTTTCGAATTTATAAAACAACGTTTATAAATTCACCTTTTTATATTTCATAACAACTTTGATTTATAGATTTCTTTTTTTTAACTTCCATAATTCACTTATCGAAATAAGTGATTACGGATTTATAAAACAATGTTTTATAAATCACTTTTATACTTTATAATAATTTCAACCTATGAAATCATTTCATTTAGCAATTTCTATTTATATCCCATCTAAGTGCAAAAATCAAATTTATAAGTAAATTTCTTATAAATCTTTTATTCTACAATTTCATTCATTTTTAACTTCACAATTTATAAATCTATAAATCTCGTTCACTTACGAATTTCATTTTTAGCACTTATAAACTCGTTTTATAATTTCAATATTTTTAATTGACAAATATCAACTTTATAAATCTTTTATATAGACCGTTTACAATATTCAAAAATCCCAACTTAAACCGTTTTATAAATGAATCAACTTTTATTTCAAAAATCACACTTTGGTTATATTTCACCAAAAATCTTAACTTTTATAACTTTAAAATTTCAAACGTTTATTTATTTGAAATAAATCAATTCAAAAATTCAATAAAACTTCTACTTTCAAAAATCACTTTAAAACCCTTTTAAAGTAAAAGTCGTTATTTTTAAACTTCAAAACTTGAATCCGATGATGCAACAGCACCAATTAGTCAATCACAACAACAAACATCATATATCAATATGATAACAGAATATACATCAATATCTGTAAATAATAATATTGGTGAGGAATCCAGTTGGATCCCTCCAACCTGTTTCCCTGCATCCACAGATGTTAGCACAATACCAATTCCACTTCGAGGTGGAATATCGCGGTATATGGGTTTTATAAAAACATCCGCTTACTAACGGCGCAATAGGGTCTCATCCGCTATACGAGGCGGGAAATCAATCAATCCAATATATACATATGCCAATATGTATATATTGCTATATATATAGATATATCCTACTATATCTAATATCACATCCAAACAACAATCAATCAGTCAAAAACTGCAATTAATTTTGAGTGAGAAAAATCTCACCTTAACTTTTATTTTGCAATCCATTTATCATTTTAGCTAGTTTATCCATTTCAGACCTAGTATAAACAATTATACAATTTGTTAATATTCGAGTATAAATCGAACAACCAATTTTTGTTTGGTAATTTTTAATTATCCAATAAATTAAATTTCTAACAAATCTCCTTTTAATAAATTTGTTTTAAACCATACTGCACAAATTTTCCACTTTATATTTTAATTAACTAATGATTTGATTCCTGTTTTAAACTTAACATATATATTTCAAAATCCTAGCTGCTATATATATATTTAATAAGTTTAAAAGTAAAAGAAAAACTGTCTGTATGTATATATATATACCTTAACTTATATATTAAACAGAATTATCTTCTTATCATATGTATTCATTTACTGTAATGAACTTCTCTGCGAAACGTAAATATACCCAAAATTCTTCAAATTATATTTTATTTTTATTTGGTTTTCATAGACAGATAATTATAAACTAGGTTAAATTGGGTAAAAATGAGAATACCATATGCTTTGAAGTCGCCTCCATCTCAAAATCGAGATCGAACTCGACGAGCTCCAGGTCGTCATCACGAATTTACGCCCTCCACGAAGCCTCTTTGATTCGATCGAACTTCCATCATTGCCGCCTGAATTGCCTGCTCGACTTCGAGCCTTCCACCAACGACTTGAGACACGCGACCCTCAGACCCAATTACCTTGATACACTTCGCGAGTTCCTCTGATAAAATCGAAGTCGAGATGCGGCCTATCGAAATCACGCTGCCTCCTACGAGCACGAGCTCGACATCGCCTCTGCCCTCCTTCCAGCATCGCGTGCCTGCTCGTCGCTGTCGCACGAAAATTTTCGATTGAAAGAACGCACCTCTGTTTTATTCAATTTGGATTTCATTTCGAACGATAAAAATTTTCGATTTTGTTATGAACAGAGAGCGGCCATTTTATTTTCTTTGAACGATCTCGTTTGATTTTGAACGAGAATGAAGATACGGTTACTTTAAAATTGAGGGAGGTATGGGTTACATGATTCTTTCATCGTGATTTTAGGCAGAAACAAAGGGCACGATTTAAGGCGTGCTTAATGGAAGAAAATGTGCTGACGTTTGACTAGATTTAAAAATTTAAATTTAAGTTTGAATTCGTTTAAAATTTCAACGTGTTTGCATATCGTACGGTCATATGGCAACTCCGTTCAATACAAAATTTGAAACCCGGCAATAATACAATATTCCGTACCCAATGGAACTGGTTTCGTCGAATTCCGAGACTGTGCCCCGGACGGCTATTTTTAAATATCGATTCAAACGATATGAACTTCAAAACTGATCAAATCAATTCGAAATTAGATTTTGAAGCTTCAATTATCTTCAGTATTATAAATACGAATTTTAAAAGCTTTTGAAATATTTTTCTTCAGCTTAAAATTGAAGATTCAAATTTTCGTTCAACTTACAATAGATTAAATTTTATAATTTAATCGCCAAATTCAAAGTTATATTCGGGATTCAAATTAAATCATCGTTCAAATATTTAAAATTAATTAAATATTCTCAATTCAATTTGTTCAAAATTCTGGGTCGTTACATAAGATGTATAATAATAATCAAATTTATTTATTTAACAGCTTCATGAACTGTTATTTTATTATTATATCTTGTTCCTTCCGCTGCAAGATTCTGAGTTTGCTTCTGTTCTTTCTTTCCTTTTCTTATTTAACCCCAATAACCATCTGCCTTTTTGAACGGTTTCAGTTGGACATGTGTGGATTATTGTCGACTTGAACGATCAAAAATGCGGGTAGTTACAGATTTATTCACAGATTTTCCAAATCAATTTCCATTTCAATTAGATTAACTCATTTAAATCTTTAAATCAAAGATTTAATTCATAGCTTTCAAAACATGTTTCTAAAGATTTATTCGTAATTTGGAAAACAATCTTCAATTCAAACTTGAAATTCCTTTAATTCAAATTGGAAATCCATCTCTTATATAAGAGCTTTTATCAGGTGAAAACAATTAGTTTCCCAAATCACTGAATTCAATTTCAAATATTGAATTCAAATTTAAATCAAATTATTAAATATCAAGCTTTATTAAGTTATTTAAAATAACTTTACATTTGAAACTCATTTGCAAAGCTCTTAAATTCCAATTTCCAAAACTATTTGGATTCAAGAATTCAATCTTTAAAATTGTCAAAAATCTGCGACTTAACTGATTTCCACGTGAAATCTATATTTGTGTGTGTATGGTGTAGTCCAGGGGTTTCACACTTTAACGATCCACATTTTTGACCGTTCAAGTCGACAAAACATACACACATGCCGACTCAAACAATCCAAAATACAGATAGTTATTGGGGTTAAATAAGAAAAGAAAAGAAAGAACAGAAACAACTCAGAATCTCGCAGCGGAAGGGACAAGATATAATAATAAAATAACAGTTCATGAAGCTGTTAAATAAATAAATTTGATTATTATTATACATCATAAATCAGAGTTACATACATATTAGAGATAATACAACAATGCAGCGGAAAATAATAAAGTAGTAGAATACAAATGATGTAATACCAAACTCCGTCTTCGTCCTCCAGAATAGATCTTCAACCTTATCCGAAATGCTCAGGCTGACCCGAGCGTAATGAAAAGACAAAACACTCGAGTCAGGACTAAAATATCTCATGTAAGTTAAATCGAATAAGTAAATATGAGTGTGACGGCGTCGGAGATGTTTACGGGTTTTAGACACCTCCTATACAGTATTTAACGTGTGTGCATTAACTGAAGAGATGTTCGGGATTTCCATCTCCTAAGGATCCGTTAAACTATCTACTATATAATAGAATACGCTATATACAATAATGTCTATCATAAAGTAAAATATCATTCCTAGCGTTAAGCCATGGCCCATTCCACCCTTAACACAGTTTATAAATGTCATAGTCTATACAACACCGTAAGCCCCACCGTAAACTAGTGGTTATCAGAGAGTACCCCATAGGTATAACACAAATCAAAATCGTAGTGGTCGCGAATAGGATAATCAGTATGACAAGGTACATGAGGCGATACCAACTAGGATACTAGTAGTTGCGTCATCCGGACTGATGTTGGGCATAGCAGCTACCACCCCAACACCGCGAAACAACACTCCCATAATCGAGGGGTGCACCCAAATCGAATCACAAAAGTAATAGATATGGTAACGAAGAAGTGTGTCCGCTAGAGGTGGCGAGCCTCAATGGTCCGGCAGGGTTCCTGTTTTAGTCATATCAAGGGTCATCCAAAATCATTCTCTTTCTTCAATCAACGCGTTCACCAAAACCATCCACTTCGTTCTGGATCAACACTCTGTGTATATTAGTTATTAAAGTGGTTTTCGGTATCGACAGAGAGTATGTCCATATCCGATTCCGGTCTCTTTAATAACTACATATTATTACATCGATGGTCATTTAATATTTAAAGTTCAAACCAAATCAAATCAAAAGTCAACTTCAAATTTACTTTCAAATTTGATTATTTCACAATTCAATTCGTTTCAATAGTTAAATCATATTTCCAAATAAATTTAGTTCAACATTTATTTAGCAAATCAATTTAAGTATTCAATTTCAGTTTAATAAGATTCCAATTTCACTTATTAAATTTATTTCATATTCAATGGATTTAATTTGATACTTAATTTAATTCAAAATCATTTAAACAAAATTTGATTCATTCACATTTATGTTTACATTCATTACTTCATTAAATATAATTATAAATTCGGTTAAATCAATTTCATTAACTAAATCCCCTTTAAATCAAATAGTTTTAGTTAACCCGTTTACAAAACCGAATTCAATTTCTATTAAAGAATCTTATTTCACTTTATTTAGTTCATTGATTAATTAACACAATTTTATTTTTCTCAACAAGTTTCAAAACAATTTAACTTCGTAACCAAGTTACAAAATCATAATTAAACTAATTCACTCAATTTAAAATCATTTTATATTTAAGTTATCCCTTAATCAAATTCGCAAACTTTACTTAGTTCAAATTCCACTTATGTCAAATTCCATTTAATCTTAAATTAAATTTCATTATCAAGTCTCAAATCCGTTTAATCAAAACCAAGTCTATAGATCTTAAATTTTTACTTAACTTTAAATTTTTCTTAATCCAATTCCATATAAACTCAAATCAATTCATTTATTTATTCTATTACAATTCAAATAAATTTATTAGTTTATTCAAATCAAATCCATTAATTTATTTCATTTAAACTCGAGTAAAATCATTTATAAGTTCCAAATTAAATCCATTAAGGTTGTTAATTAATTTCGAAACAATTTGTTGACCAATCGGGTTTCTTATTTTAATTGTCTATCCTAGGCCAAGTTGTTTAATTGGGTATTTATCATTTCAACCCGATCCCATTTTAATTAAATATAAATATAAAATAAAATAAACACTATGGGAACTTGCAGTATTAGAACAACATAAAAAAATCACAACACTCAAATATCCAAATATCAATAGTTAAGCATCCATCACATCATCATCCAAATCAGACAATAGATAACATAATTTAATTGATTATCAATAACGGTTATTAACTGGCAATTTATAAGTTCATGCTAATTAAATGACGATTAATTTAAATAAGGTCATACTTAACTGAAATAATAATTCAAACATTTCAACCATCAATCAATAAACATCAATAGACTATTTATTTTCATTAACAGGTATAAACTTGCAAATTGGAATTTAATATTAAATCGAATGGATATTAACTGCAATGAATGTCATATTTAATTGGAATAACAATTTTAACGTACCAAACATCAAATATCAACAACATCATAATTCATCATTCAATCAACAGGTCATAACAAATAACAGGTTATCATAGATGGGTATTTAACTAATAATTAAATTTCAACATTAATTTAAATAACAATTTAATCCAATTCGATTAAATTTCAACTAAACATCAATTTTAAACTACTAACTAGCAACCAGAAACATTCATATTAACTAATGAATTCAAATTAACTAACATAACATATTTAGTCAAGCGTGAGTGGTTAAAACACTCACATTTGATTCAAAGCCCGCTAATAAGGCCCAAAATTTCACAGTCTCATATCTGAACGAAACCTATGCCGAAACGTCCGAAATTCAGATACGATCCCAACGGTGAAAACCGCGCGAGAATCCGAGCTCGTATGAAAAAGTTATTCGAGTTAGAACGATTGAATAATTTAATTAAAAATTAATAATAAAAAAACAACACGTCACCCTTCTTCTTCCTCATGGTCGAGAGCACGTAACCCATCCCACACAACCAAATTTCCATGCGCGCCCTTCAATTCTTGACCGGAACTCGATCAGCCGAACCCTATGCGTGCGCCTCGACCTGCTCTCCTTCCACCTCGAACGCCGTGCCCGCAGCCGCTGCCATTCTCTCAAAATCAATGGAAATGTGCGCGAGCTTGGACCTCAGATTCTGGCGATTTCATGACGAAGTAGCATAGATCAACCATATGGATTTGAAGAGCTCGTCAAGATCTACACTTTTGCTTTTGGAATTTTTCGATTTCGTTGAACGGATTGAGAGATATTAAGGAAAGAAGATCGGAAATTTCTGGCCATGGAATAGGTGGCGGCCATGGTTTGAAATTAGGGTTTCTGAAATAAAATAATAATAAAACTGTCTCGGTTTGCGTGCGTATTTATATAGGTAGGTCCAAAATCGTCCAAACTCCAATCGAGACGTGCCGCCAGGCTTTTATAATGTTTTACCCCCATTCCGAACGCAATGGAACAAGTTTTGAGGCCTAATTCGATCATATGTGGAAGATAGCTTTTTTTTAAAGTCGATTATTTTAATTAAATTCGAAATTAAATTTCTATGCATTTCAAGCTCGCATGGTCAAACGACAACTCGGATTGCTACGAAAATTGAAATCCTACAATAATTCACTATTACGGATCCGATGAAACTACTTTCGTCGAAATCCGAGACCGTTGCCAAAATGGCTATTTTCTCGTTAATTACAATATAAAATTTCAATTTCAAATTTTCCACATTTAAATTCAATCTTAAATGTTAACCATCTTAATTTTTTTATTTATATAAAACTTAAATCAGCTTACGACATCATTTTCTATCATATTAAATTCAGAATTTAATTAGTTAAATAATTTCTAAAGCTACAAATACACAAACAGAGCCCATTTTATTTCTGAAGCGATATAGAACATTCTATATATCGAAACAGAGGTTTTCGATATTTCTGAACACAATGGAATAGGTTACATGCCATAATTCCATCGTATAAAGAAGTTATCATTTGAAAATCAATTTATATCGATTTAAATTATTAACACAATTTCTACGTGTTTTAACGTTGTACGATCAAACGGTAAATCCATTTGATACGAAATTTGAAACCATATAATAATATACCATTCCGGATCCGATGAAACTAGTTTCGTCGAAATCCGAAACAGTTTGCAAAATTTCAATTTTGACAAGTTAATTAAAATATTAAATAATCAATTTTTATATATCCTCTTTTAATTCAATATTAAAAGTTCATAAACTTTATTCTAATCCAAATAAAATTTAGACTAACTTAGTAAATCAATTTCCTATATATTAAACCCTATATTCAAATAAATTTACAACCAAAATCTTAAATTACTTGCCACAACAGATTGCACATTCCAAATACAACCAATTTCATTTACAATAGATACTTCCAACATTAACTCCAATATTTTGATTTATTCCTTATTTCCGATTATAACCAAATTAACTTCATATTTATTCAATTTGTTAACGTTACAATAATATAGTGGTTACTAACATTCAAACCATATTATTAAGTCATACTCAAACAATTCCCATTTGTCAATCATAAATTTTGATTTCACTATATTAAATTCGAAAATCTTATCAAATTTTATTATTTAAGTTATCGAAAATTACGGGTCATTACACACACAGTAGTGCAACATCATTCAATTATCACAGATCAGAATACAGAAATATAGTTGATAAGCGGTATAACTATAACGCTCATCTTTATTTACAGATCACAGATATATAAGTTACAGATAATAATTTACATTCATCCCAGATAAATGAACTACAGTACAGATTACACACAAATCAGAATATATCACAAAGCATCACAGATCAGAATATCAAACAATTCAATCATTTAGTCAAGTCCAAACATTCAAGTAAATTTATTAATCAACTGATTAATTTAAATCAGTTGTATCAATTATTAATCTGGGTTAATTATCATAATTTGATTACAAATTATTTGAAATAAATCTTCCTTTCAAATTTATTAGTTAACCCTTAATTATTAACTAATCGTTTTTAATTAATGAATTAATTAATCTTTAATTATTAAATTAATCTTAATTAATCACCATTATTAATTAATCCTTTAATTTATTAACAATAATTTACTCAAATTTCAAATCATCATTCAATTAATTACATTCAGTAATTATCTAGTAATTACTTCTCTAAGTAATTAAATTTCCAAAATTATCAAGTGATTATTCTGAATTATACTTAAGAAATTTTAACTTGAACCAATTAAATTAACCTCAATTAATTACATTGAATATTTAATTCCACAATTACTGTCATTAAGTAGTTATAATTAATAGTTCCACAATTGATTATTATTAAATTAATTAATCTAATTTATTGATAAAATTTATCACATTAATTAATTGTTAAAATAATCTTAGCTAATGATTTCATTAACTATTAAATTTCTTTAATCACCTTTTTAAAGAAAATTTCTTATATTAATCATTTTTTTAAATTAATTAACCATTAAAACTCATTCGTTAATGAGTTTTAAATCAATCTTCATTACTTAAAGTCACTCATTCAATTTTTTTTTTGATTTAATGATTATTTACCATATATTGAAACATTGTTTCAAATTTCCTTTTTAAATTTAAATTCAAAATTGAAATAGATTCTTGTTTATCTTCAAATAAGTTTAAAACAAAATTTCTTAACATTTTTAAATTTACATAGTAAAATAACAATTGATTACAAAAGAAATTTTAAAGAGTTTAAAATCAATTTTCTCTTTAACTTTAACATTTTAACTTATTGCAACACTTAAGTATAAAAATTAAAATTAATTTCCAAAATCTTAAAATATGATTTGAAACTTATTTCAGGTTTTACTTTTAAATTTAACTTGTTTAAATTTTTTTTTCAAATTCAATTCTATTTTAAATTCCAATTTCTCCACTACCTTTAATTACTTTAAATTATTAAAACAAATTGAATTTAAAACTTTTATTTATCTTCAAACTAAATTTCAATTCAACTTGAATTATATTTACATTTTGATTTAAACTCAGTTTTAAAAACCCTTAATTTAAAATTTAAATTTAGTTTAAAATTTCAAAACTGAAAAACAGGTTTCTAGGTTGAAAAACTGGAACAAGAATTCGACCCGAGCCACCCTGTACCTGCTTCGAGTAAATGACTCGAATTCCTCGAGTACGACGCGAGAAAATTCTCGTTCTTCCCAGGAAAATACCCAGGCTGACACTTTCAATCTCGTGCACGTGCACATCGCCTCTGGTGAACTCTGGCCATCGCCACCACGTCGAACTCATCGACGATCAACTCCAGAACGTACTCCGACCACTCGAACCATTCCATCACCTCGAAATCAAAATTCGAGGTCGAGCTTGAAAACCTGGAACACTCGAACCCATACGACCCCAACCTGTCAACGCGACGTCCACGCGGCTCCGACCACTAGATCGCCAGCACCTCCGGCCACAGCTTCGCCAACACCTACCCTACCACCTCCCAAAACCACGTGCAACTCGATGCACTGAGGAAGTCGCGGTGATCATTTTCTTGACCACCTCGAAAACTAGGTCACTAGATTTTGAAAGCTTCTCACCGCCACCATGATCGACTACACGCCATCGCCTCATTTTTCTTGGAACCACCGTAGGTTCATCCATCATCACGAGCAACCCCGACTTCGCTAGTTCATCGTAACGCCGGAATTTGATCAAACTACCCATTTCGATCATCTTCGAACTGCTCTCAAACCCCACTCTCTAAAAATCATCAAACCCACCTTAAAAATCATCACTTCCAGTAAGGATTCAAGTTATATACTTGAATCGATATTTCGTGACATTCAAAATTTTCAGAAATTAAGGTTTCTACTGTAAAAATTTGATTTTTCACTCTATAAACATTTATACTTCATGAAACTATTTTTAAATTATAAACCATACTTAAACACGACTAATTTGTTTAAAAATCGAAGCCTAATGTTGATTAGAAAACAAGAAAATGGAATTTTCTTGTTATAATGTTACTTTGTAAAACAAACAGAGAAGAAGAGAAACTCTGATACAAATATATATATACACAGAGCAAATGCACATATATATTCAAGTTTTTAAAAAAAACTATAAGTTACTCACCTTAAACATTTTGTTTTCCAGAAGTTTTGAAGTTGTAGATGTAACGACCCGTAAATTTTAACTGTTTTGATAACGTAATTAGTTGAAATTTTGTGAAATTTTAAATGATAAAATTTTGAAATATAAATTTGATATTTGGAATGCGTCTAGTTAAACATAGCAACTGGTAAATTTTCTTCCGAAAATATGAAAGTTTATTTCGCGCGTAAATTTACTTCAATTTAATCAGTTAAAAAGTGATGAAAATAAAATGTTTTCGAAACCTAAATATTTTTACATTAAAAATTCTAAACTATCTTCTGAGCCAAGGTTTTAAATCTCGCTCATCTCGGCCGAGATCTCGTTTTCAAGCCCGGGCGATTCAAAACAGGCTATTTCGTTTAAATCTCGTCTGACCCAAATCTCGGACGATATTTCGGTATCTCGGACGAGATTTAACAGCAAGATATCGGACGAATTTTTGAATTTTGGAAAAATTAACTCTTTTTCCGTATTGGGCTGGTTCATCCTTTACCTTAATTTAAGCCTTCTTAATTGTACTTTTTTTAACCCTTATTTCTTATATGAATCTCATTTAAACTTCATCTCTTATTTTACGGCAGTGACGAGTGTAAGAAGATGATAAAATCTACATTGATTATGGTAAGTATTTCACTTTATGATTTTCATTTAGGTTTTTGATCCAAATTAATTTACATCCGATTTCATTTTTCTTTTTTCGACACTTTCTTGAGTTTTTTTTCTAACCCTGTTTTTTTGCGGCTATAAATTTTGGGCTTCACTTATTTAACTTTATGTTCCAAATGGATTCCCAATTTGATTTCATTTAGTATTTGCTGCTATAATTTTTTTCCTCAAGGCTTATTTTTAAGCAATAACGGAATTCTCTTTCATCTATTAATTTCATTTGATGATTACATGTTTATTTGTACATCATTTTTTTGCTTTTCTTATAATATTGCTAAATGTTTGAAATTTTTTTGTACTATGTATGCTATTTTCTACGTTTGTTTGAAATATCTATGTTATTAGTTGCTTAATGATATTTTGTTTGCTAATAATTAAATACTATAATCAGACATAGAATATCTTAATTCTACTTGTAGACTTTTGTATTTGAAGTTATAAAATTAAGATTTCCCTTGCAGCACTATAAATCATAAAAGGTAGAAATAAGACATTATATTGTGTAGGAAAGTCAAGTGAATGATCAAATAAAGTAAAGGTGCATATGTTATGGTTTGTTTCTTGTCTACTTTATCTCATATGATATTATATTGAACATTATTCATGAAATCTAGTTATTTGTTTATTTTACATGATACAAGTGATATTTTTCCATACTAAATTACTAATGATAAGCGTGTGATATATTCAAGGTAAGTGCATAGTGTTTTCCTTAAGGTAGTGACTACTGACTAGTATTATAAATTTTGGTGTATGAAAACTAATTTTCGACATGACATATACTCCGAGATACTCCGAAATGAATTTTAGAAACCGAGATGTAAATCCGAGATGGACGACCGAGATGCACTCATCTCGTTCGAGATCTCATCCGATACGAGATAAGCTATCTAAATTCTTCGAGACGAGACGTGACCGAAATCCGAGATTTAAAACCTTGTTCTGAGAAAACGCTATTTTTCGTTTTTCCAAATTCGGACATCTTTAGCCCCGTCGATCTTATTTTTCTGAGTTTTCATGCATTTTCCGCTGGTAGAAAATTCGAATTTTTATAATTCAATTATACCACTGATATCTGTATACTGTTTTGATCGTCTCGTCATGCTGATCTCTGCGATATATTCAATTCTGTGTTTTGGATTTCCGGTACCCGGCGATATCCGTGAAACGGATAACCGTATAGGTATGTTTTTGAGTCTTTTGGCTTTCCGTGCCTTTTTATTATCCACCGTTTGAACTAGCAGCTGCTTTTTTCAATTTTCCCAAAAGAAATAAATTTTGACTGTTACTATTCTCCATGATTTCAACTTAATCACTTGTTCGTCTTTTTGTTTCTTCCACCAAATTTACCTGCTCACTTTCTTCTACTTTTATACAGTTCATATTTTGTCTGAGTAAAGAAAAAAAATATGGACCCATATTTTCTAATAGAGGCTTGCTCGTTCAACCTCTGTAACGTCCGCCTATCACCTTTTCCATCCTCCTTCTCCACGTCTTCATCGCCTCACTTGAAACCGCCGCATCCACCATCAGCTCGCCCGTATCTCCAACAACCACCTTCTTCCCTCCGCTAGCAACACTCCAACGATCGCAGCCAAGTCTTCCCAACCTGCACGCAGCAGCATCAGGTGAGCCATGCCGTGACCTTGCTTGCCTTTGTCCCGTGCTCCTACTCCTCTTGCCGAATTATAACCCAACTCTCGACTTGCTTTCACTCTCGCATTCTCCATTCTTCCATCTCCCAGAGCGAGCTACTCTGTTACATATACATTGAGGTATATTACATTTATACTTGTATAGTGTATATATAATATATTAGAACCGCATATTTCGAGTAGTACGTATTTTTTTTGAGTAGCTTATATATATTGTTATATATACACACTAGTTTACATAAAATGGTTTATATATATAAGATGCATATGAATAGTAGAGCAAATAGTTTTTGTCTGCATGTATAGTAACATGTGTTCGTATATATTAGTCATATTTTTACATTTGGGGTACTGTATATATAATAATAAGGTGTGTGGTATGTGTTATATATTGGTCTGCATATGCTTGTTTACGCATACTTATATCTGTTTATATGTCTAGTCTACATATTTTAGTCGCATTTTTTTTATCGGCATATAATCTGTTATATAATAGTTTGCAATATGTTATTTTATAAACTGATAATTGGATATGTTCTATAGCATATATAGTTTATATATGTTATAATCTGTTACTTTACATATTATATATAAGTTATAAATGTGCTAGTTGATATTTATATGCAAGTTTATGTAACTGTATATATAATATGTCATATTCTATCTTATATATATAGGTATACATGCTTTATTTATGGTTTCCAAATATGATACCGTTTAAGTATAAATTTCATGCTGCTGTTATATATGTATATAATATATAGTTTCTAAGTTATATTTTAGCTGTAGTTTATTTAATAGTTTAGTATATAGGTTGTTGTATATAAAGTTATCTCTGGCCTGTTTTATATATATACAATGTTGTAAAAGGCTGTAGCATATTTTAAAGCTTTACAATTTTTTTTTTTAAAGTATATAAAGTTATATTGATTTGGATATTAGCACTGATCTTAAAAAAAAGCATGTATATATTTGTATTGTGTATATGCTTAAGTTAAAAGTTGATTTGTAGTATAATAAGTATGTAAGTTTAAGTATAAATTATAATTTCATTTACATAGTGGCATTTTCTGTTGAATATAAATAATGTGTTCTGATTTTTTATTTTTATTTTTTTCAATGTATGTAGTGATATATATTGTTGATTCTAAAATATATTATGTATATATATTTGATTTTGATACATGAGTTTTATTTTAAAAAAATGATTTTTTTGATATATATACATATAAATTAATATGTGTTTGAATTTTAAATATGATTTTATATATATAGTTATATATACCTAAATTCACTTATACCATTTATCTTCATCAATCCAGTTCTGATTTGTTCTCATCAATTCTAATTTATCAGCTTTGTTCGTCATATTCGTGTCCATCGTGCTTTGCTTCGAAATTCGTGCTTGGATCCATAACTCATTCCATTGTCTATTCTCTCTGGCCTCGAAAGGTGAGCAATCACTCACGATTAACGTTCTTTTATTTATTAAATTTGATTTCAATTGAAACGACAATTGAAATATGCTGCTGTTTGTTAATTACACTGTTATATATGCTATTACCTGTATCAGTTCACCTATGAAATCTGACACAATTATCTGTTAATTATTTATGCAATGATAATATTGTTTGGCTGATAATTGATTGATTGTTGATGTTATATAGGACATTAAACTGTTAATGTAAAATGATAAATAGTATGCAATTGAACTCGATATAGAATAGTTAAATGTTGAATTCGATTAGTTAAATTTGTATAGTATGACCCCTTTAAATGTTAAATAAATTGACACGTAGAATAGTGTTAACTATACTTTGAACCATTGAATGTATGTTGAATAATCTATGTAATAGAAATTTGAATAATGAATGACAAGTGAAGAACTGTATAATTATTAGTGTAATAATCTTTAATCTACATGAAATGATAGTGTAGATTCTAGAAATAATTATATTAATTTGCACAAATAACAATGTGAATTAATACGATTATTTTAGGATTATTTGAATTGATTATTGGATTGTTATTGATTGTTGTTATTGCTTGTTTATTTACTTGACACCATCCCAGTTATCACACTACAAGTTCTCTTTGCTATGCTTTGATTTTGAATTGAATTGGAATCGGGTTGAAATGATAAATACCCAAATTAAACTTTGACCTAGGATAGAGAATTAAATAAAACCCGATTGGTCAATAATTTGATTTAAAAATAAAATAAAGATTTTATTTGAATAAATAATAAGGTTTTAAATGAAATTGGAATTTGAATTTTTACGAAAGGAAAATGTTAATATGTAATAATCCGAAACAAAATATTAACATAGTAGTTGATGAAAGAATGTTGTTTTAAGTTTGAAATTATTTAATAATTAAGTTGAAATTATTTAATAATTAAGTTGAAATTATTTAATAATTAAGTTTTGAAATTATTTAATAATTAAATAAAAATTAAATTCTTTGATAAGAAAATTTGAACTTCTTGAATAAGTGAAATTAAGTTCCTTTATTAATTGAGTTTTGAAACTTGTAACTAAGTAAATGAATATGTGAAATTGAATTTCTTTAACAAGAAATAGAATGTGATTTATTGAAATTAATGTAAGACTTATAATTGAAAGAATTTATTTGATGAATTTAATTTAATTCAAATTTGTAAGTTTTGATACAATGAAGTTGAACTTGAGTAATTGATTTAGTGAATTGAAAATTTAATAGAAATGTTTGAATGAGAAATTTACTTAACGAATATTGAATGAAAATCGATAAATGAATTTAAATTGATTTGAATGTTAAATAAAATTTATTTAAATGATTTCGGAATGAAACTTATATACGAACTGGAATCAATATTGGAATTGTTTAAATAAAAATGGAAATTGAATTATAAGATTTTGAAAATATGAATTTGGAAGTTTTGAAACGTAAATTGTGGAAATTGTTTTAGAAAGACATATGAAATGTTAGTTTACAAATTCTAATTGAAATTGTAATTGATTTGGTTTTTGAAATATATAAACGACCAATCGGTGTAATAATCACGAAAGTTATTAAAGAGACCGGAATCGGTTAGGGACATACTCACTGTCTAAACCGAAAACCACTTTAATAACTACACGCGGAGTGTGATCCAGAATGAAATGGTTGGAATGATGTACGTGATGACTGAAGAAAGAGAACGATAATGGATAGCCTTGACACTTGTGTCAAATTGGAAATGACTAAAACAGGAGCCGTGCCGGGCCAAATGGGGGCTAGCTACCTCGAGCGAACACACTTCTTCGAAAACTACTCATTACTTGTTATCGATTGGTGCACCCTTGATTTTGGGAGTGTTGTTTCGCGGTGTTGCGATCGCTGCGGCGATGCGTTCTCACCAGTCCGGATCAGGCAAACGGTAGTTTCACTACCTTGGGTATTGCCTCATGTTCCTTGCATACTTGGATCCCTATATACGCGACCACTACGATTTGTTTTGTGTTATACCTATGGAGTACTCCCTGATAGCCCACTAGTTTACGGTGGAGTTTATAGTGCTGTATAGTCTATAACGCTTATATAAAATGTGTTAAGGGGGATAATGGTAACGCCTTAACACTATTTTGATATCTTATATTACTGATAGGCATTATCTACTTATCGTACCCTACTACATAGTAGATAGTTTAACGGATCCTTAAAGGGTGGTTATTCCAAACATCCTTTGAGTTACTTGCATTTCAATTGCTATTTCACTTGAGTTGGATTTATTGATATAAGAATGTTAATCCTGACTCGAGTGTTTTGTGTTTTGCTTTACGCTCGGGTCAGACTGAGTGTACCAGTATTCGAGACTCACCTTTGGAGTTGGAGCTTTGCTTAAAGATCCAGCCATCTATTCTGCTTTCAGTATTCGATGATTCCACTGATGTATTCTGATTTGTATCTGATGTATCGTATTACTCTTCCGTTGTATCTGGTTTAACTCTGATGTAATTTATATATTTATATAGTAGCTTCATGAACTACTATCTCTTTTATTTCCGCTGCATTTATTACTCTGTGTCTGTGATCTGTGTTCTATTTATTTACTGTATATGCTCAGTTTTGCCAAATTTAAATTAACAATTCGGTATTTTGAATTATTCAAGTCCGACATGTGCGGATGCGAATGGTGCAAAATACTGGGTCATTACAGTAGACTTCTAAGTTGAAAGGTTGAAATTTTGCTTGAGTTTGCAAAGTTGAAATTGTAACGACCCGATATTTTCAACCATTCGCATCCATTATAAGTGTATAGGTAGACACTCATGCCGGAGTTGAATTGCTCAAAATACCGCGTTGTAATTAAAATTTGGCAAATCTCAGAATATACAGTAAATAAATATAATCACAGATCACAGACACAGAGTAAAATAATGCAGCGGAAGTAAAAGAAATAGTAGTTCATGAAGCTACTATATAAATATATATCAGAGTTACATAAGATATAACAGAAGAAATAGAATACAACAAAAGTCTCAATATAATAACCAAGTACAAGCTGAGTAGAACAACGGAATTGAAATAGATAGGACAAGACAAGCAGATAATCTCCAGCGATTCAAATCTCCAGAAAGTGGAATCCAAATCTATGAATAACTCAGGCTGACCCGAGCGTAAAGCAAAACACAAAACACTCGAGTCAGGACAATATATACTTATATAATGTAAACCAACTCAAGCGAACTGTAATAAGGGTACAAGTAACTTAAAGAATGCTTGGGATCGCCCATTCTTTAAAGATCCGTTAAACTATTTACTATGTAGTAATATACGCTATATAAAGTAGTGTCTAATTAGTAAAGTATAATCATATAGAAAATAGCGTTAAGGGGATGGAGAACCTTAACGCGGTCGGATCTTAAAATCATAATCGTAGTAAAGCTCGATATGGTAGGTGACACGGCACAACTAGGCAATGCCAGGGTAGATATACCAATTACGCACACGGACTGATGGAGCGCATAGCAGCCACTATCGTCCACCTCGAACAACACTCCCAAATCGGAGGATGGCCATCTAATCAATCACAAGTAAGAGTATAATATCGAAGAAATGTGTCCGAGAAGAGGTGCTACCTCACTGGTCCGAGATCGCTCCTGTTTTAGCCACCTTATGCCAACTCACGGGAGTTGGGTCCACGTAACATACCTTAAGAACGTCGCCACCATCCTACTTCATTCTGGAATCTCCACCGCGTACACGGTTGTCAAAGTGGTTTTCGGTATCGACAGAGAGTATGTCCATATCCGATCCCGGTCTCTTTGCCAACCAATCGTTATTATAACCCGTGGTTATAACTTTTAAAAACAATACTTTACTTCAAAATAAAATATCATTTCAAACCATATCTTTATCAAAATAAAGATTAAATCAATTCCAAACCATTTCCATATATTTAAATTTTCATATCATTTCAAAACTTCATTTCAAATCATTTTAATATAATAAAATATCATATCCTTACAAAACTTCATTCCAAATCATTTTAATAAAATAAAATATCCTATCAGTTCAAATCCAAATATTCAACTTTAAATACCTTTTAAATTCAAAGATATCGTTCATTTACTATCATTTCAAATCACCTTTAAATAGTTTATATTCCAATCAAAATAATTCATTTAAACCTTTTAAAAGTGTAATTATTATATTTTCAAATCAAGTATTCAATTTCCAAAGTTTCAGACCATTCTGAGTTCGTTTACTAAGTCAAAAACCCTAATTATTAAAATTTCAGCATTTCACAGCATTTAAAAACAACTGCTATAAGTTATATTTGAAAACATTTTTAATTCAGCAAAGACAGCACTTAAAACTGCTGTTAAAACTCAGTTTTAGTTGAATTATAGTTTAAAACAGAAAAGACAGCATTTCAGAAGTGCTGCGGTAGTTTAGATTTCAAAACAAGGGTTCAATTTGGTTTCAGCAAAGACTGCAGACCATTATAGCATTTCCAGAGAATGCTATAATAGACCTGAGTTCAATATTAGCCTATAAGTTCAATTACAGCAACTACGGCATTTCAGAAATGCTGTAATAGCTCTTTTTACACAATTTTAGTTCAAAACAGAATCTATAGCATTTCTGAATGCTATTAAAAGTTAATTTCAGGTGTTAGTGTATTTCCAGCAATTAAATAACTTTAATTTAAAACACATAAACATTTTAAAAATCATATTTTAACGTTTAAAATGTTCATTTACATATCATTTAACATATATCTTTTTTTATTCACAATAAATTTCTTATAATTAAATCCAATTTTCAACAATTTACTTAATAAGTTTAAATGTAAAAGTTCCAATTCTTCACATTCCAACAAATAGACTTAACACTTCAAATTTAAATTACCATTTCACAATTTAACAAAATTTCCAATTTTATTTAATTTACTTAAACTTTAATTAAAACCAAATTTCACATTTCCTAGTCAAGTTCATATTTTTAACGTTTCTTTTAAACATTCATTTATTTAACCACTTAAATTCATAGAAAAATCAATAATACTTTAATAAATCACTTAAATTCAAATTTAATCAAATTATCATATTTACCATTTCAAAATAAAATTTAATATCCATTTTATTTATATAACTTAAAATATCATTTTTAACCAAATTCCAAATTTCCAACTTAAGTTATATTTCAAAAATCTAGTTAAACCATTCATTAATTACATTTTTAACACATAGAAAAATCATAATTTCTTTATTTTAAAACATTTCAAAATCTATTTAAATCAAATTTCATAAATTTATAATTTTTAAAATATTTAAAAATATCCAAAACACTTTATAAAATAACCACGGGCCTGTATATAATTTTCTAACTTAGGTCAAGTGATACGGATATGTATCATTTCAATCCGCAGTTAAGAAGAAAAATCCGGGTTCTATCATTTCAAACCCGCAATCCCAAGTTAAAATAATTTAAATAAAAATCGTTCAGGCCTATCATTTCAGCCCATAACAATTTTTCCCTATTCTAAAGTCCGTTCGGGTATGTATCATTTCAACCCATAATGATTCTAATCTACAGGGAACTTGCAGTGTGATAACAGATATAAATAACAGAATAACATTAAATAACAGTAACATATGCTATAACAGGTGTAATAACAGGTGTGAACATCATATGATAATAATATAAGCATATATAACATGATAATATATTTCTACAGATTCGCAGGGTGTCAATTTACTAGTTATATAGGTACATATTGTCTGGTGAGAATAACTCACCTGTTTGTGCTGGAGATATCAAAACCAATGACACAATGGAACAAAAGCACAATGACAAGACTACGGACTTGAGTGGAGAGCAAGATCCAAAGTTACAACTCTTGTATTACAACCCAAAACATACATCAAAACAAACACAATTTCAACGCACTTGAAATGGAATAACTTTTAAACGAAAAGAGATTTGAATGTCAAATCTTTTGCCTTGCTTTCTCTATCCTTTTGCATGGCCTAGGGAATGTTTTGGTTCAGGTTTGGACATGGTTTGGGTCTGGTTTGGACCAAGGGATGCACGGCTACAAGCTAGAGATGATGGGGAAGTTACAACATAGGCATGTGAAGAGTTTTATGCAATATGGTGGAGTTTTGGTTCATCTTTGGCTCGGTCTACAAGGTCCTAGGCTTGGCCATGACTTGCTACAGGTCTGGACAGAGGAGATGGTGATGTGTAGTGGTGGTAGCAAGGTGGTGGTGGCGGGCAGAGGTGGTGTCCAAGGTGGTGGACGAAGGTATGTTGCAACTAGTGGTGGCTATGCATTGTTTTAAGGGATTTGTGCAAGGTTTTGTGTGGTTTTTAGTCAAAAGGAGTGCATGGCCTGTCATGGTCAGAGGAGGAGGGGGTTTGGTCGTGGATGGTGTGGGGAAGGAAGTGGTGGTGGTCGGTGGAGGAGATGGTGGAGGTGTTAGGCCAAGCAAAGCAAGAGAAACATGGCAAAAATCATTGAAAATGAAGAGAAAAGAAGAAAAAGAAGGAGAGGCCATTACCTATTTTTGGATGAAGCCATGAGAAATGAGGAGCTGATTTGTTTTCACGTGAAAAGATGAGAAACAAAAAGTGGCGGCTACACTAGGGTTTTAGATGGCTAGGGCAAAATTTAAGGAGTTAAAGAAAATGAAGGGTTTGGACAAAAAAGGGCTTAAGTTTCAAAGTGTTTTACAACCTTTCATATTTCTTTTCTTTTTAATCTTTATATAAACAAAAATATTCAGAAAAATAATTTACAAACCGAAATCAATTATAAATATGAGAAAACAAATAATAAATTTAGGAAAAATATAAAAAGAATGAAGAAAATTACTTAAAAATACCAAACAGTGTTCAAAAATTATAAATAAATCACTGTCAGTCTTGAAAAACTATACACTTCATTATAAAAATATTATGAAGTTAAAATTTGAATTAAAATAATTTATTTATCATTTTCAAAATAAAATAGATAATTAAATTGGAGAAAATAGAAAAAGGATTAAAGAAAAATGTTTAAAATTTACAAACAGGGCATGGAAATTTGCAAGAAAAATACTATTAACTCTGGAAAAATTCCTACCTTACTTTAAAAATATTTAAAAGCCAAAATATATTTTATATAACATAAATGTACAAATTAGAATAAAATATATCAAATAAAAATGTCATTTATATAATTTTAAAATAAAGAATATTGCTGAATAACCCAATATACACACAATATTGAAAATAGTATAACTTTTGCAATTTAAATCCGTTTGCAACGAAACGAAAAGCAGTATTCAAGTTATTAAATCTATTTTTATAATAAAAGATAAAATTCATAAATTTCAAACTTTTAAATTTTCAAGTTAAAAGTCGAAGTTTGACTATTTGACCAAAATTCACATTTTTTGGAAATATTAAATTTAGTCATATTTGGAATTCAAATCCACATACAAAATCAAAGTTTTTATATTTACAATAACAAAATTTATCCTTTCATAAATAAAGCTTTTAAATCTGGAAAAATCAATTTAAAAATTAATTGTAAAATACAGGGTTGTTACAGAAATCTTGGTTGAACTTGATAGCTGAAAGTCTTTGCTTGATCTCAGGTTGATAAAATTTGTTTTGATGTATATGTTGAATGATTGTTTAGGTTTAAAAATGATTTTTACTTCAGTTTATAATGGTGAACGAAACTGAGATGATATGGTTGTTGATGTATATAGGAGTGGAAGTTTTAAAGGGTGTAAAAATCTTGTACAGAGTGATGATTTATATTGTACAAGTGATATAATATTTTGTACAAAATTTGGGATGTTTTCTTGGTTTAGAGGCTGATGAGTATATGCATTAATTAGGCTTGTACCATAATTTTTTTTTCTTATTCGGCTGTACCAAAATGGAGATAGCTTGATGTGGCTTCTATGCAAGCTTTCACACTTGTATTTTATTTTCTTTGTTTCATTTGTTTACTTGTTTGAATTTCTTTTTCCTTTGTTTTGTCTTTAACTTGTCTTTATAATTTCATATGCATTTGGTTTTGTTTTATCGTTTTCTTTTATTATTATTATTATTATTTTTTGAATGCATTTCTATATTTTAATATGTTGTTATAATTTATTTAATGTATTTACTATATGTATTTTTCTATAATTTATCTTATGTTTTTTTCTTATATTTATTTCTATCTCCGTTATTTATTTCTAACTTAAATACTAATTATTTATATATTCATTTGGTAATACAAGTGAATTTCTAGATTTTAATTTGTTATTAAATTTTATCCAATGTATTTATTTTATACTTTTATATCTTATATATTTTGTATCTTTATTTTTAAACCATTTATTTATGATTTAAATTCAAATCAAATATGTATATATATATATAAACTCAAATCTACTCATATATACCCATATACATATATATTCACAGATATACATATATATACAATATTTTAAATTTAAATGATTTATACAGAATTTATTTTAATTCGGGGAAACTCGCAATTAATTAATCGATTTATTTTACAAATTTTATTCAAAAATGAATTAATTATCAATTTTAAATTTATATAAAATTCGGGGTCGTTACATTTGTGCAATGATTCAAGTCAAAGTTTTCAAAAAAATCAAGATTTAAATTCTCTTCAGAATTCAAACGGTTTCGAGTATAACCCATGCCAATTCAATTTCGAACTTCAAAATGAATTTCAAAATCAAAACAAAAATGGAAACAACTTTTCAAATAATTTTGGCAATGAGAATAATCTCGACTATGGTTCAATAGACAAATTTTGTTCTTAACAATTTCAAATTGAAAATCCTCAAGTTAATAATTATAAATTTGATTTTGTTGAGGAAATGGACGAAATTTACAATGATCACACGGATTTGTTGTTTGAAACCTATATGAAACGACGTGAGAAACAAAATCAAATCCCAACGTGTGACGAGTCAAGTGATAATCCATCTTTTACCAAAATTAATGATTGTCAAATAACAACTTTTGAAATTGAAAACGACAATCTTAATGAAGTTGTTGAAAAAACGGTAATTGTATTGGATTTCAATTCTTTTGAAACTGTGGAACCAAATTTAAAATTCGATCTCCCTTTTTCCGATGTTGAAAATTTGAATACAACAACTTTGGATTTTGAACTTGATATACGCAATGAAGTTGTGAATAATTCAACAAAGGAAGACGAATTTTGTGAACACAAATTTTATGGACTTTTCAAAAATGAGTTGTCGAATTCAGAACAGGTAGAGTTAAATCACCATTTTGATTTTGCAATTAACAATTCTGAAGAAGTTTTTAATGATAAGTTTGAATTTTAATTTGGTGAAAATAAACTTGAATTTCAACCAATTGTTCTATCAACCTCAAAAATCATCGAAAATAAAACAACTCATACGATTTTTAATAAAACGATATTTGTTTTTCCAAATCAACATTCAACTTTGAAATTTTTTATGGTTTGGTTTTCTATACTTAAGCTGTGTCTCTCATACTGGATGAGACAAATGAATTGGTCTTTGGAAAACCGGTTCGTTTACTTTTTGATGATATACTTTCTGATGTCGCGTAAATAATAACCATTTCATTTTCTTCTAAATGTAGGTCATATTTTTATTTTTCTCCTTTCACTTGTGTTGACTGTGGGGACACAGTCAAAAATCAAGTGTGGGGGGGGGAGTCTCATCTTCATTTTTAATTTTTCATGGTGATTTTTAATTTTTCATGGTTTATTTTTTTCAATTGAAATTTTTGAAAATTTACTTGTCTCAACAAAAATAAAAATAAAGTTTGATTACAAGTAACAATGGTTTAACTAGTATATAGGAAGATTCATGGGTGATAATTATGAAGTATATCCTAACTGAAAATCTTTGTTTGAAAAGTGGTGGATTTAAAGAAAAGGATATAACATTTTTTATCTTCTAAGTTAAATGGTGCTAAGATGATTTTGCAAAACTCTCTCTTCAAAAAAATACAAAAAAACAAAAAAAAATTGTATATACGTATATATTTTATTAACACCTAGAGTTATGTTTTCACACGCAAGTGTGTACACTCGCATGCTTTGTACTCTTCTCACATAATCCCGAAAGGAAGTGCACAATCGGTATATCTGGCCTCGGTTTATCTGAGTTAGGTGTATGTATATAAAAATTCTATTATTAATAACGCCTACAGTCGATAAGTGTACAAACTTGTGTGTTCACTCGCTATGCTTTATATTCCCTCAGGTAAGTCCAAAAGGCAGTGCATGGGTAATATATCTGGCCCTAGTTTTCTTAGTTAGGTATATGTAAATATTGTTCATATCAATAAAATTTTCAAAAATAAAGAGAGAGTAAGCAATTGAAATCCAAGCGATATTTTTACTTATTTAATTTGACCTGTTATTCAAAAGAAATGAAAATACCACTTTGATAAACTTTGAATATCAACTAAGGATCCATTTTATAGTTGCACTATGTTATCAACCGAAACAACTAGCCAAACTTGAGTCTAATTTGTGATGATAACTTAATTTTTAGGATAAAATTTTAATTTGGGCCAGTTTTAAAAACTAATTACAATTTTAGACATGTTTAATAACTTATTACAAAAAATAGACCACTTTGGTCACATCAGCGCCACACGTACTGAAGGCATCTCAAATGCCGCCAGTACAAATTTTTTTTCTTTAAAGATAGTTGGCGGCATTTCAAATGCCTCCAGTGTGCGGCATTTCAAATGTCGCCCAGAGTTATTTTTAAAAAAAAATAGGTCGCGGCATTTGAAATGCCACGAACTATTTAAAGAAGAAAAAAATGAACTGGCGGCATTTGAAATGTCGCCAGTACACGTGGCGCTGATGTGGCACAAAGTGGTCTATTTTTGTAATAAGTTATAAAACTGGCCTAAATTTGTAATTGTTTTTAAAAGTGGCCCAAATTAAAAATTTATCCTAATTTTTATTGGAAATATTGACAAGTAAATAGACTTAAGTTTCTTGATAATGACCAAACTTATATTTAACTTATTCGTGTCAATTTAAAAGTATATTCTCCATTTGTAAATATTTTCAAAAACTTGCATCCATGTCTTTGTAAATAAACCTTGCATTTAGGAATTTAATATGTTGCATTTGGATTTTATGGGTAGTATCCGCTGAAAACCCTCACGAGACAACACTCGTCCTACTAGGGACACCTAGAGGTTTAACGGCTTGTTAGATACGTTCAATGCAATCGTGCTCCCTACGAAAACAGATTTATCTTAGTTTTTCTTTATTCGAGGACGAATAAAAAGATAAGTGTGAGGGTATTTGATGTGCATGTAAATGTGCATATTTTTACTTCCATATTTAATATAATTTAATTAAATAAATGAGCGTATAGGGTATTTTAACATGTTTAAACCAATATTTCAATTATTTTCAAATCATCATTTATTTATCTTCATATAGGGGCAAAATGGTCATTTTTGTGCATATATTAATTTGAGAATTTTTACTTGGACATTTTTATGTTATTTATAGGAAATTGGATTCAAATGAAAAAGGTTTTCATGGAAAATTTGCATGCTCAAGAGAATACAAAGGAATGAAGATGGAAATAATTCAAACCATGCAACATGGAGGACCCCATCTACCTACTTACCATGATGTACAATTAGGAGCTAATGCACATGCTAAATGGCCTTTAAAGCTACATGCACACTTAATATAGGATTATCTCAGGCTAATGATAACTTGGTGGCCACACTTCCTAAGAGGGTAGTTTGGGTAGTTCCTAAAAATATGGATTAGGGTTTCAAACTTGTATAAATACCTCTTATGTTTCATGTAATGATCTCCTTGTCTCCTTAGTCTCCATTTTAGTTAGTTTAGTTGGAGGCTCAAAAATAAACAAAGCTCTCTTTCTTCATGGCTACTTAGCCATTTTCTTTTATGTAGTTTTCTTTCAATGCAATTTTAATTCAATCTCTTTTTATTTACATGCTTTTTCCTTTCATGTTAGTAGTGTAGATCTTTTTATCTATGCAAGTAGATTAGCTTTTATTTTATGTTAATTAGGTCACTTTTTACTTATCTTGCATTTTCCTTTTGTTTTTGTTTCATGATGCAATCTATAATTGTTGAATTGACAACAAATATGTGATATCCCGAAAATTTTGGGCAATAATCAATTTAATAATCTGTTTAAAAATTTAAATTGACTTAATAATCTTTGTTAATAAAGATTTAAATTGGTTTAACAATCTGCTTTTATAAATATTTAATTGGTAAATATTATCTTTTAAAGGCTAATTAAATTGTTTTCTATTTATAATGTATATATATAATTGTATATATTGTAAATAGAAAAGCTTTAGATGAATCTAACAAATAAAACATAATTTTCAAATTCTAATATATTTTGGTAATTTGGGATTTATGATTTAATTTAATATAAAGCTTTTCAAAGTTATTTAATAAATAAATTATATGGTTTTTGAATACTCAAGATAAATGTTAATTGTTTAAATTTATTTTAGCTTAAGTTTAAAATAGAAATGAATTAACAAAAAGGTTTGTTTTATTTTATTTTATTTTTGAATATAGCTTGCTAAATATGATTTGAATAATGTATATATATAGTTTAAAATACAATTTTATAAAAGAAACATTAATTCATTTGGAAAGATAGTAAAATAAGTAATTTATATTAAGGAATAATTTCTTCTATAAATTATTTGAGTTTTGATAAATTGTTATTTCAAATTGAATTTGTGTAGTTATATGTATATATATAACTTGATTTTTAAATTTGATTTTCAATTTTAATTTGAATATGAATTTGGAATTTATTTTGAAATTCAAAGGATAAATATTTAAAATGTTTTGGATCTTAAAAATATTTGGATAAACTTTTATTTGTATATATATAATTTGTTTTATTACATTTTCTTTAAAAAGAAATTCATATATGTATTTACATATGAATTAATAAATTAAGTTAAAAGCTTTATTTAACATTTTAAATTAAAATAAAATACTTAAAGAACAAATGTCATCATATTAAAGCATAATAGTACATGTGTAATAAAACTAATAATGGTAAAAGACAAGTGTCCCCTACTTATTTTATTTTCTTTAATTTTTGATAAATCCAAAATTAATCTATATATACACATAAATGACTTAAATAAATTAATTAAAGCAAGATTTACACTTGTTAGCATATTAAGGTAGTTTAGAGACATTTGTAAAAATAAAAGCCTATGTGTAAGCAAATTAATACTTAAGAAGACAAGTGGCTTTATTTTGATTTTCTCTTTAATAAATTAAAGTTTAAAATTTTAAATATAGAAAAAAAAAATCTGAAATTTTCTTTCTTCAGCTCTAAACTATTTTCACTTCTTTCTCTACTAAAAAAAATCAATTCAAATCTGAAAGAAGAGATAAACCTGAAATCAAAATGCAAAGAAGAAATGATCTGGAAATTCAAAACAAAAAGATGAAAGGCAAATTCAAATAGCAGTTTTAAAATCTTCAAATCAACCTGCAATTCAAATGGAGATCAAAACAGAAATCAATGCTAACTTCAACTTCAACCTGCTATTCAACTAAAGTTCATCTGCAAGTCAGATCTGTTCAACATTTTAAATCAACAAATTTGTAAGCATGCAAAGATTTTCATCAACAAAACATTTCAGATATTCGAAGCCTGGAAAACTGCTCTGTTTTTGTTCTCTGCTTCTTTAAATATCTGGTGAGTAAACCTTTCTTCTAAAAACAGTTTTAAAAATCTATGATTAAACTTTGATGTATGTGATAGATCGTGTTGTGATGATATATATATATATTTGTTTATATGAATATTGGCTGTGAATGCATGTTGAAAATATGAAATGTCTGGGTATATATAAGTTTCCTGAATGTATACATCTTCTCTGTCCTTGCTTACAGAGTTTAAGTTTCTAAAGAAATTTTCATATCTCTTTATCCAAGCAAATTTAAGTTTGGATCTTTGAATAAAGTATGATTATTACTACATAATATCAAATCTAAAAAAGGGTTTCAAAAATTTTAATTTTGTAATTAATTCAAAATAAGGAAATACAGTGATGATCAGAAATATGTCAAAAATCGATGTTGTTATTTACAAGATTTGATTTTAGAATCAGATTCGTAGTGCTAAATGATGAATTTAGGTAGTAAGATCATGATTTTTAGCATAGAAATTGTTGAGTATTTACGAGATGATCGTTCCGAGAAGTTTCGTCGATCCACGCAGTGTTTTAAATCTCGGATTTTGGCCAATATCTCGGGAAAATATCTCGGCTATATCGGGTGATATTTAAAACACTTATAACTAAATAGGCTGCCAAATCTCGGATTTTGGCTGATATCTCGGATTTTTCATCTCGGCCATCTCGGGGAGATTTAAAAGCCTGGATCCACGGCAATAGACGAAGGGAGGGACGTCGAGATTGAGGGTGAAGGTTGCTGGAAGGGTGGCGATCAAGGGAAAAATGGTCGCTAGATTTTTCAGGCGACGTGGAGGCCGGAAATAGGTGAAATAGGGTTTGGTGGTCGTTTTGGACGGGGTTGTTTATCTGGGTCGTATGGCAACAGTGATGCACTGGAGGTGATCGCGTGAGAGAATTTAGAAGCGTGGCGACGAGGAGAAGCTTGGGCGAAGTCGGCGAAGGTTCTCGAAGACGGCGACGTTGGTGGTTGGTGAATTTCCGACCAGGTTGGTTCCAGTTTTTCGAACGATAGGTTCGATTTCGATTCGATGGTGATATCGGTGATCTGGGTGGCCTGGTGGGTCAGAGGGATGGTTGGCGACTTGGGGAAGCTAGCGGCGTTGATCGGAGGAGGCCGGAGTTGCCGTGCACGTGCACGTGCACGTTGGGTTGGGTTGTTTTATCTGGTGCGTTGTGTTTGGGGAAGAAGAGAGATACTCGGGGATGGTCTCGGGGAAACGAGAGTGCGACTCGAAGTAGTGGAGGATTGTGAGTTTCTCGAGTATGGTCTCGGGAATTCCTAGTGATAGGCTCGGGTTAGTATTGTTTTAAGCAGGTTTTAAAATTTGAATTAAAAGCCTGTACATATTTCAAGTTAAAGAAAATTTAAATACATGGTTTTGAAAGAACTTGTATTAGTTTTTATCGAGCAAAGAAATCCGAGTTTAAAAACAAATAAAACCCAGTTTTAAAATGATAAAAGTTTTAAGTTATTTAAACAAATTGTTTTCAAAGGAAAAACACAGAAACAAGTTAAATGTGTATTTGAAATAAAATTTAACTAAGTTTTTAAATACATTTAAAATAAATATGTTTTAGAGAAATGTTAAATTTAAGAATAGGAAATTATTAAACAAGTTTGAACGAGTTTCAAAGAATTTAATAATTTTTAAGATTTGTTTTGTTTAAAGAATATCTTATATCTTTCAAATATAAGATTGTTTTGCAAAATGGTTTCAAATGGAAGTTTAATGATGTAATTAAGAATTTAATAAAGATAAAGAATTTATCTTTAAAATTTGTTAAAGTGGTGATAATTAATTAGTAAATTAATTAAAAGAATTATCACCTAATAAAATTATTGGTATAATAAATTAATGATGAGATTAATTAAGTAAATTACTTAGAGTAAGTAATAAATTTGTAATTACTAAATGTAATTAATTAAAAAGGATAATTACTTTATGGAAGTAATTAATGAAAGATAATTAAGGATTAATTACATAGATAATTAATTAATTTAATTTATTAAAGATAATTAATAAATAAGATTAATTAAGACTAATTAATTAATGTGATTAATTAATGGACTGTAATTACTTAGTAAAGTAATTAATGGTAATTACTGGATGTAATTAATGGAAGATGATTTAAGAATGAAAGTAATTTGAGTTTAATTACTTTGTAATAATTAATCAAGGGATTAATTAAAAGATAATTAATTAAGGAGTAATTAATTTATGAAATGAGTAATTAAGGGTAGTTAATTACTAAATGAGATTAATCAAGGTGATTAATAAATGTGACTAATTAAAGATTAATTATTAAATATAATTAATTTAATAGGGTAACTAATTAAGAGTAATTAAGGAATCATTAATTAATAATTAATGATGTAATTAAGGGTTGATTAATTAAAACTAATTAATCAATAATAAGTAATTAAAGAGTAATTAATTAATGTAATTAATTAAGGATTAAGATAATTAATTATAGTTAATTAATTAATAAAATAATTAAAGGTTAATTACTATAATGGTTAAGAATAATTAATTTATATAATTAATTAAGGATTAATTACTTAAAGTAATTAAAAGATAATTAATCAAGGATGATTAATTGAAATAAATAATTAAAGGATAATTAATTAATTGATTAAAGGTTAAGTAAGCAGGATTTATAGAATGAAGTAATTAATTTAATTCACTTTAAATTAATTAGAGATGATATAAATCATTACTTATGGATGGACAAATAGTATTGAATGTTATGCATGGTTGATATCTCTGATGAGATATATGCTGATCTATGATATGGATGTTGGTTGAATTGTAATGATAATGTGAATTATCTATTTTTAATGATAATGTAGATTATCTATTGAGTTATCTATCTGTGTATATAGATAAGAATTGAATTGTTTTAACTTTAAAACAACTTGGCCTTAAAAGATACGTTTTGGATTTCGATGAGACCGGAATCGGGTTTCCGTATACCGGATTTCCAGGTCTGGAGACCCGAATACCACATCGATCCAAATTAACGATAGGTCGTGAATCAAGTGAAGATGAAGATTCAGAGTGCAAGGGTTATTGTCGTTAACTCTGAGGGTGATTCCAAAACGAGTGTAACGAGATAATGCCTTCGGTTTCGTTCGAACCCGGAACGAACTTGTATGGATTGAATGCTTTCAGCACATCGTCAGGTGGACGATGAGCATTCTAAGATAGATGTGTTCTTTTTAAAGGTAATCGTGACTTCAAGCCTCACAAACCGGAAATGGCTAAAACAGGGGAGGTGCAGCAAGGTTAGTGGGTAGCACCCAAGTAGGACAAGGTTACCTCTGTCTAGATGTCCCTTTCTATTTTCGACTTAGTGGTGCGGTTGCTGATCCCAACCGTGAGGTATCTTGTGCGGGAATTATCCAGTAAGGGATGTTCCGACCTTGTGTTGCAGGGGATTGGGAGTGATCCTCGGTACGGTGATCTAGGCCACGTACTGTGACGGGCGGTACCCCAGTAGCCCTGCCATTGTATGGAATCCAATTTCCAATAAGTGATAACGGACTTGATTGTATAACCCACTTTGTTGGCTAGTATGCTGGAATTTAATAATGTAACAATTTCAGCTATTTCATATTTATTTGAAAACCCTAGACCCTATTATAATACAATCGAATTTCCTATCAAATGTTTTGGTTAGCGTAAGGTAAAAACTTACCCATGTTTATTTGTGGGGAGTCTTACGTGATACCTTTTCTTTCAAAAGGTTTTGAAGTTAAACAAGTTTAACCTGTTACTCACACCAGACCCATGTCTGACCCAAGTTGTTTATTTCTGTTTTATAAACTCTTGGGTACTCAAATTTTTACGAGTAGCCAAGGGAATTCAGGTTAGCCTTGACGAATTGTGGAGGAGCAATGGAGCAGGAGGCTTCGGCGTTGTAGATAGATAGTAGTTTCCGCTGTGTTGATCTTGTTTAGATCTTTGTTTTGTATTGAGTTGTAATAACTAGACAGATGTTTATAACTGTCTAGTATGTGATGTGTAATCTGTGTAACTCTGGTAGATGATGTATATGATACTATGTAATAGTTATGTGATATATTATATTTTATTCCGTTTCCGCTGTGAGTATTTGTGTTTGTTTTCTTTCTCTTCTTTTCTTTTCTACTTCTCACCCCTTTCTTTCTTATTAGCGATCCGACTTTCTATGAAGAGAAAGTCGTGGTCGTTACAAAATATGAGAGGTTAAACTCTTTCAATGTAGGGGTAATGAAGCTCTCTTAATCATGTAGATTCAACATTTTGCTAATTACTGATCTCTTTTTGTGCTTAATGGAATTTGTGGATGTGGTTAAATTTTGTTATTTAGCTTTGAATTTGATAGCCTATGTTGTTGACACCAAATAGGCTATGCTTAAACAAACAAAACACACATTACCTCTTTATCTACATCTGATTATGGTAATGAAGTGATTTTAAAATCAAAATTTGATGGTTTATATTTCTAATCAATAGTTAATAGGTCATGCTTAGAATAGATTTTATTTTGAATTTCATTGTCATTTTTATGAGAGTTAAGAAGTGGTTTAATGGGTGTGTTATAGTTTGATGGTTTATATTGGGCTAATTAATAGCACAAATATTCCATACTTATAATAAACACATCAATTAAATTCACTAATGACTAAAAAAGAGAGATCATAATTTCGTATGTGTTGATTTATGTGATCATGAGAAGGAATTTGTGTAACGACCCCGAAATTTAAATTTATTCAAATTAATAATTTATTGAATTTTTGAATTTAATAGAGTAATTAAATAAATTTTTGGATAAAAATTTGTTAATTTAATTAGAAAATTGGAGCGAGTTTCCCCGATTCAAATATGAGTGAATTTGAAAATAATAAATATATAGATATATATTTTGACTTGAGTTTAAATTGTAAATAAATCATTTAAATTTAAATATTGTATATGTTGAATTTGAGTTTCAAGTAAATAGTTTAAAAATAATTATAAAATATAGAATGTCATTTATATTACAAGATAAAATGAAAATAAATTAATTAAAACAACATTTTTGTAAGCAAGGCAACTTAGTTATGTAGACTAGAAATAAATATAAATTAAATACAAAGTAACAAGACAACAAATATCTCTAGTGCATATAACCAAAACAACATCATCTCTTAGCCGATTCAAGCAAAAAGGCAAGTAGAATAGTGCCTGTAAAATAAAAATGTAAGCAAGCATAAACAAAGATAAAAGGACCCTTTCATTTAATGCAACATACCTATATCATCTCTCAGCCGAAAGTAAAGGAAATAAAGTAAACAAACAATATTAAATAGGTATGTAAGTGTACAATATAGGCAAAGTCATTTAATGCAAGTAAGGCAAAACATATTGTACAAAATAAAACCATATCATAACCTGTACAAAACAATATCAACTAGTAGCTTCTCTCTATATTCCAAACAACTTCATTTCAGTTTCGAAAATTAAAACTAAGAAAAATATGAAGTAAATATTATCTTAAAACCAGAAATGAGAAAAATCAAAACAGAAAAGTTCAAAAGTCTTCAACCTGGAAGCTTTAAACAAATCAAGCATGCAAGTCCAAGCTTTGCTTCTCTGTTCTTTCTCTGTTCTTCTTCTGGGTAAACAAAGGTGAGCAACTTTTGTTTTAAGAATTTAAAAATATGAATCTGCTGAATACTTATCTGTGAGCAAACTTTTGATTTAAACCTTTAATCTATTTATATGTGTTGCTTGTGAGTAAACATGATTTTATAAAGGATATAAAGTTTATTTAAAACAGTTTAAACTTCAATTATAACTGCTTTGTTCATATTCCAGTATATAATATCCCAGTGATGCTCTGTGTCATTAATGCAGGGAGTACATTTGTTTTTAAAATTGAAGTTTATTTGCCTTAATCACTGACAAGCTTGGGTTTTCAAACAAATCAAGTTGTTTTAATCCTCGAACATGATTTTTGTAAAGATTGTTTGAACCTACAGTAAATTATTTTCCACTGGAAACATTGTTACAGGTTTCAAGTTGAAATTTGATAAAGATAAAAGGTTGTAAAATATTGATTCCATATTATAATCTAAACCTATACTTCAAATTATGATTTTTAAAACTTGAATGAGGATTTTTAGTTCAGTAACTAAAGAGCAGTTCGCATTTGAATCAAAATGGAATTTTCACCAATTTCTCGTGATCGAAGCAATAGTAAATGCTTAAACTTGAATTGGACATAGGATAAACATCAGGGATGTCACGAAAATTATCAAAAAAAATTATCCATTGCGTGGATTGGGAGTTCGAGATCGAAGTAGGGTTTAAGCTCGAAAAATATACGGTCTGGAAAACGTGTTCGCCGCTCCGCCTATGGGCCATCGGACTTCAGGACTTCGGTGGGGACAGCGGCGTTGGGTCGAGACGAAGCTCCAGTTGAATTTTTATGGCCTCAGACGGCCGGAGGAGGTGGGGCGAAGCAGATTTGTTTGGTGAGGATGGGTTCGAGTTTCGAACTGGAAGTTCGATCTCGTTCTGGGGTTGCTGGCCTTGGAATGATCAGTGCTATCGAATGTAGGGTCGATGCGTGACTTGTTAGAGGTGCTGGTGTTCGCCAGATCGTCGGCGAAAGGCTGTGCACGTGCACATCCTGGTGATGGTGTCAGTGGGGTAAAGTTGGGAAGATGAATGGCGTCTCGAAGTCGAACTCGGGAAGATCGTGCTCTGGCTCGGGTGTAAACTCGAGTAATTTCTAGTGTATACTGTGTTTTTTTTTTTAAACAAATTTATTTTTAACAGAAGCTATCGGGTCGATTTGGAGAAAAACTCGAAGCAAGCTAGGAAAATTCTCGGGAAACTCTCGGGGTTGTTTCGGGTATTAGAATTTCCAGTTTTAAACTTTAAACAAAATCAAGTTAATTTAATTTCTAAATTTATTCTTTTTAAATAATGATTGTTGGTTAAGTTAAAATGGTAATTTGTTTAACTACCTTAAAAAGGTTTAAGTAGTTTGAATTTTAAGGGGAAGTTTGAATTGTAAGTAAAGTTTAAAATCGGAGATTTAAATCTGAATTCAAATCTTAGTCTTGAAATAAAAGGAGTTTTAAATTTAAATTGTAATTAAAAATGATAAATCTTGGTAAATTACTTTGAGAAAAGTAATTAAAGAATTGTTAATAGTTAGTGAAGGTCATTAACTAGGATTATGATAATAACGAACTAATAAAATAAATTTTGATAATTAATTGAATTAATCAATTGAAGATAATAAATTGTAAACTGTTAATTACTTAATGAAAGCAATTAAGGGGTTAATTAATTAAGTAATTAGTTTAAGGTTAATTGATTAATATGATGTATAAATTAAGGAAATTAATTTGAGGATAATTAATAAATGATTTAAAGGTTACTTAATTAAAATGGTTTAAAAATTAATTAATGATTAATTAACCAAGATTTGTATTTTATTCATAAGTAATTAATCGGGTATAAACTAATTATAATCAGGTATAAATTGACCTTACTTGTGATTGTTTGGATTCTATTGATTTGATTGTTTGATATCCCTGATATATGATGCTTTGTGATACATCCTGATTTATGTTATGATCTGTAATTTACTTACCTGTGATATATATCTGTGATCTGTGAATAAAAGATAAGCGATATAGTTTATATCGTTTATCAACTATATCCTATATTTTGATCTGTGATGATTGATGTTGCACTATTGTGTGAAACCCCTAGACCACACTGTTACACACACAAATATGGATTTCACATGGAAATCGGTTAAGTCACAGATAATTTAAATTTGATGTTTTTGAAATTGAAATTTTAATTTCAATTGATTTTGAAATTAGAAATTTGGGGTTTAAAGTGAAAAGCTTTTGAAATAGAATTTCAAAGATAAAAGTTATTTTAAATAACTTAACCGAGTTTTGAAAATTTAAATAATTTGATTTAAATTTGAATTCAAGTTTGAAATTAAATCTATGATTTGGAAACTAGGGATAAAAGATGATATAAATGTGTTTGTATGAATTAAACCATTTAAAAGTAAAATTTTGGGAATTTGAATTTAACCCAAGGATTTCAACTCGTATGAATGAATCAGATTTTCCGGAATGAAAACTGTTTGTTTTCAAATAATAGAAGCTTTCATATAAGAAATGAAATTCTAGTTTAATTAAAGGAATTTCAAGATTGAATTGGAATTATTTTTCCAAGTTATGAATGAACTGTTTTAAAAAGCTATGAATTAAATCTGTTATCTTAACAGATTTAAAATGATGTTAGTTTAACCCATTTGAAATGGAATTGTTTTGAAAGCTATTAGTTAAATCTTTGATTTAAAGATTTAACGAGTTAATCAAATTGAAATGGAAATCGATTTGGAAAATCTGTGAATGAATCTTTGTGAAATTAAGTGAACTTTGTGAATTGAATCTTTTTGTTTAAAAAGATTAAAATGGTAATTTGTTTAAACCATTTGAAGCAAGATTTTGGATAATAAGTTGTGACTTAATTGAAATCCCAATATCCATATATTTTAAAATATTGCGCTCACTATTCGGGTTAGCCGGGAAAAGACCTTTGGGTCATATAACCCATTCCGAATAGTGATACGTCGTATATGGATAGCATTTGAAGACCGGTGATGAAGACCGGATATTTTCGAAAATGAAAGGACAACCTGTCGAATGTCTCTGCACTGAGTTGCTCCGGTATAGAGATTTATATCACTCTTTTTGTGACGGGAAGTCCGAACGTGATTGGAAATTATCCGGATTTGCAAGGGCTTCGTGAGAAGTGCCTTCGGTTCTGTTCGAACCCGGAACAGACTTGTATGGTTACATGTCTGACATTACACTTTGAGATATAAAGCCGATTTCTTTCAAATACATATCTGTTGGTGGCGGAGAATTTATTCTCTTAGCTTAACACCCTTCTCTGAGACGTACGAGCTCAGAGGTTATGTAGTTGAAATTTATCAGCGATATATCCCAATTTGGTAATGTGGCATGCTGAGTGTTGCTGTGTGATGATCAGTGTTTGATCATTTGTGATATGATCATTTGTTTGATCATTTATCTTTGTGATCATAGGTTGATCATCTGTTGACCCAAAGCGTGGCTTTTTGAAAAAGCGTAGCTTTGTGGACGAGACTTCGTCGAGCCTCACAACCCGGTAATGGTCGAAACAGGAATCGTGCGGCAAGGTTTTCAGGGGTAGCTCCCCTAGGGTATGACCATTCCTTCTGGAAAAGGGTAGTATCATGGTATGGAGCCCAGATACTTACTCATGTGGACACACTTTATTTATGACGTGTGATGTTGGATTAGAGGTACCTCGGTTAAAGGTCCCAAAGGACCGGGGGTGGCATATCTGAGGTTTCTTTTATCCCTTGGGAAAAGGGGTTGCCGACCTTGTTTGGCAGAGAACGGTGTGGTTCTCGGAGCGTCCCGCCAGAGGCGTTTCTTTCGTGGAATAGGAAGTTCCTTAGCCTGACCATTTGTTGGAAATCCAAACAAAACAATACGAGCCCTGTACGGTTTTAGTTGTATTACCTGCCATGGAATGTGGTGGTAACCTGCTATTGAACATGGTAGCTATAGTAGGCATAAGTGCGAAATGTCTATGCTGGCTAAGATTTATATTCTACTTTCGAAATTTTTTCTACACTATGCACTAATAATAATATCAAAAATGATTTGATTTTGCGTAGTAAGCATCTTTGACTATCATAAGAAGAAATCTCCTCCAATTCTGCGTTTGCATTGTGTGTGTGGTGGGAGGTCTTATGGTAGTTTCATTTTCCAAAAGCATTTCGAATTGACTTTAAAATTCTCTGCTATTTGTTTTTAAAGATAAACTGTTTTTGTTGCTCACACCAGTCCCATGACTGATCCGGAGTTTATTGTTCCTTTCCTAAACTCTGGGTGCTCATAATTTCCTACACGAGCAGTCTAGAGTTGGGGTTTTCAGATATTCAGGTTTAGTAGATTTTCTGGAGTTGGTTCAGTCTTTAGATCAGACTGCACTTGCTTATCTTTGTGCCTCGTTATTGGGAGTTCGAGCTAATTCTGGATTAGTGCTTTGAAGATGGAGATTATCCGCTGCTGATGTTATCTATTTTTCTTTCCGCTGCTATTTGTTGTATCATATCTCTGATGTATATTGATATTCTTTGTATCACTCTGTTGTATCAGATATTGTATATCAATGTATTATTCATTTATTCCGCTGTGTTATTTACTTAATGTTGTTATAAGCTCCGGCGACTCGGATTTGAACGCTCGAATCTACGACATTCGAGTACGATGTAAAGTATGGATGTCGATTTTCGAACGCGAAAATCTGGGACGTTACATTTGGTATCAGAGCTAAGGTTGAACTTTAGCTCAGGAGTATAACACGTTAAGTAGCTCATTAGAGATAGAGTGAAGTAAACTCTAGAATGAGTATATCCCTAAGATATCCGTTTAAACGTCTCAGTAAATTCTCTTACTATCCACTAATGGTGAGTATGAGTACAAGAAGAGGACGAGATAAGGGATAGGGAAATACGACTATAAATGGTCAATACCCTGCAACAGTGGAAACAATCTTTCTCTATCAATTTTCTTTGATTCGTTTCCAAATCCTTTTCATTGCTTCGTATCAGCTACAGAAAGAAGTTTCGGTACGGTGATGGCTCTACGAATCGTTGTAGAAATCCTTACTTCGTATCTCCATCAGTTTCTTATCTATTTCTGATTTAAACTTTAATGAATAAATTGAAAATTTTAAATTGAGTTAAATTGATTAATAGAATATGAAGTATAATTTGAATTGAATCGATAAAATGATTTCATTTAAAACTAAATTTGAAATTCTATTGTAATTTCTTTTGAATACCAAAGCGAAGATGGACAAATTGGTATGTATTTTGTGATATTCCGACTTGAATTTGGAATCCATATCCTGTGTTCGAAAAGTTATAGGGGATCGCATTTGTCTATCTCTGTGCTGTTTTCGTGCCTGCGAATTTCGAGGACGAAATTCTTTTAAGGGGGAAGTTTGTAACGACCCCGAAATTTAAATTTATTCAAATTAATAATTTATTGAATTTTTGAATTTAATAGAGTAATTAAATAAATTTTTGGATAAAAATTTGTTAATTTAATTAGAAAATTGGAGCGAGTTTCCCCGATTCAAATATGAGTGAATTTGAAAATAATAAATATATAGATATATATTTTGACTTGAGTTTAAATTGTAAATAAATCATTTAAATTTAAATATTGTATATGTTGAATTTGAGTTTCAAGTAAATAGTTTAAAAATAATTATAAAATATAGAATGTCATTTATATTACAAGATAAAATGAAAATAAAATAATTAAAACAACATTTTTGTAAGCAAGGCAAATTAGTTATGTAGACTAGAAATAAATATAAATTAAATACAAAGTAACAAGACAACAAATATCTCTAGTGCATATAACCAAAACAACATCATCTCTTAGCCGATTCAAGCAAAAAGGCAAGTAGAATAGTGCCTGTAAAATAAAAATGTAAGCAAGCATAAACAAAGATAAAAGGACCCTTTCATTTAATGCAACATACCTATATCATCTCTCAGCCGAAAGTAAAGGAAATAAAGTAAACAAACAATATTAAATAGGTATGTAAGTGTACAATATAGGCAAAGTCATTTAATGCAAGTAAGGCAAAACATATTGTACAAAATAAAACCATATCATAACCTGTACAAAACAATATCAACTAGTAGCTTCTCTCTATATTCCAAACAACTTCATTTCAGTTTCGAAAATTAAAACTAAGAAAAATATGAAGTAAATATTATCTTAAAACCAGAAATGAGAAAAATCAAAACAGAAAAGTTCAAAAGTCTTCAACCTGGAAGCTTTAAACAAATCAAGCATGCAAGTCCAAGCTTTGCTTCTCTGTTCTTTCTCTGTTCTTCTTCTGGGTAAACAAAGGTGAGCAACTTTTGTTTTAAGAATTTAAAAATATGAATCTGCTGAATACTTATCTGTGAGCAAACTTTTGATTTAAACCTTTAATCTATTTATATGTGTTGCTTGTGAGTAAACATGATTTTATAAAGGATATAAAGTTTATTTAAAACAGTTTAAACTTCAATTATAACTGCTTTGTTCATATTCCAGTATATAATATCCCAGTGATGCTCTGTGTCATTCATGCAGGGAGTACATTTGTTTTTAAAATTGAAGTTTATTTGCCTTAATCACTGACAAGCTTGGGTTTTCAAACAAATCAAGTTGTTTTAATCCTCGAACATGATTTTTGTAAAGATTGTTTGAACCTACAGTAAATTATTTTCCACTGGAAACATTGTTACAGGTTTCAAGTTGAAATTTGATAAAGATAAAAGGTTGTAAAATATTGATTCCATATTATAATCTGAACCTATACTTCAAATTATGATTTTTAAAACTTGAATGAGGATTTTTAGTTCAGTAACTAAAGAGCAGTTCGCATTTGAATCAAAATGGAATTTTCACCAATTTCTCGTGATCGAAGCAATAGTAAATGCTTAAACTTGAATTGGAGATAGGATAAACATCAGGGATGTCACGAAAATTATCAAAAAAAATTATCCATTGCGTGGATTGGGAGTTCGAGATCGAAGTAGGGTTTAAGCTCGAAAAATATACGGTCTGGAAAACGTGTTCGCCGCTCCGCCTATGGGCCATCGGACTTCAGGACTCCGGTGGGGACAGCGGCGTTGGGTCGAGACGAAGCTCCAGTTGAATTTTTATGGCCTCAGACGGCCGGAGGAGGTGGGGCGAAGCAGATTTGTTTGGTGAGGATGGGTTCGAGTTTCGAACTGGAAGTTCGATCTCGTTCTGGGGTTGCTGGCGTTGGAATGATCAGTGCTATCGAATGTAGGGTCGATGCGTGACTTGTTAGAGGTGCTGGTGTTCGCCAGATCGTCGGCGAAAGGCTGTGCACGTGCACATCCTGGTGATGGTGTCAGTGGGGTAAAGTTGGGAAGATGAATGGCGTCTCGAAGTCGAACTCGGGAAGATCGTGCTCTGGCTCGGGTGTAAACTCGAGTAATTTCTAGTGTATACTGTGTTTTTTTTTAAACAAATTTATTTTTAACAGAAGCTATCGGGTCGATTTGGAGAAAACCTCGAAGCAAGCTAGGAAAATTCTCGGGAAACTCTCGGGGTTGTTTCGGGTATTAGAATTTCCAATTTTAAACTTTAAACAAAATCAAGTTAATTTAATTTCTAAATTTATTCTTTTTAAATAATGATTGTTGGTTAAGTTAAAATGGTAATTTGTTTAACTACCTTAAAAAGGTTTAAGTAGTTTGAATTTTAAGGGGAAGTTTGAATTGTAAGTAAAGTTTAAAATCGGAGATTTAAATCTGAATTCAAATCTTAGTCTTGAAATAAAAGGAGTTTTAAATTTAAATTGTAATTAAAAATGATAAATCTTGGTAAATTACTTTGAGAAAAGTAATTAAAGAATTGTTAATAGTTAGTGAAGGTCATTAACTAGGATTATGATAATAACGAACTAATAAAATAAATTTTGATAATTAATTGAATTAATCAATTGAAGATAATAAATTGTAAACTGTTAATTACTTAATGAAAGCAATTAAGGGGTTAATTAATTAAGTAATTAGTTTAAGGTTAATTTATTAATATGATGTATAAATTAAGGAAATTAATTTGAGGATAATTAATAAATGATTTAAAGGTTACTTAATTAAAATGATTTAAAAATTAATTAATGATTAATTAACCAAGATTTGTATTTTATTCATAAGTAATTAATCGGGTATAAACTAATTATAATCAGGTATAAATTGACCTTACTTGTGATTGTTTGGATTCTATTGATTTGATTGTTTGATATCCCTGATATATGATGCTTTGTGATACATCCTTATTTATGTTATGATCTGTAATTTACTTACCTGTGATATATATCTGTGATCTGTGAATAAAAGATAAGCGATATAGTTTATATCGTTTATCAACTATATCATGTATTTTGATCTGTGATGATTGATGTTGCACTATTGTGTGAAACCCCTAGACCACACTGTTACACACACAAATATGGATTTCACATGGAAATCGGTTAAGTCACAGATAATTTAAATTTGATGTTTTTGAAATTGAAATTTTAATTTCAATTGATTTTGAAATTAGAAATTTGGGGTTTAAAGTGAAAAGCTTTTGAAATAGAATTTCAAAGATAAAAGTTATTTTAAATAACTTAACCGAGTTTTGAAAATTTAAATAATTTGATTTAAATTTGAATTCAAGTTTGAAATTAAATCTATGATTTGGAAACTAGGGATAAAAGATGATATAAATGTGTTTGTATGAATTAAACCATTTAAAAGTAAAATTTTGGGAATTTGAATTTAACCCAAGGATTTCAACTCGTATGAATGAATCAGATTTTCCGGAATGAAAACTGTTTGTTTTCAAATAATAGAAGCTTTCATATAAGAAATGAAATTCCAGTTTAATTAAAGGAATTTCAAGATTGAATTGGAATTATTTTTCCAAGTTATGAATGAACTGTTTTAAAAAGCTATGAATTAAATCTGTTATCTTAACAGATTTAAAATGATGTTAGTTTAACCCATTTGAAATGGAATTGTTTTGAAAGCTATTAGTTAAATCTTTGATTTAAAGATTTAACGAGTTAATCAAATTGAAATGGAAATCGATTTGGAAAATCTGTGAATGAATCTTTGTGAAATTAAGTGAACTTTGTGAATTGAATCTTTTTGTTTAAAAAGATTAAAATGGTAATTTGTTTAAACCATTTGAAGCAAGATTTTGGATAATAAGTTGTGACTTAATTGAAATCCCAATATCCATATATTTTTAAATATTGCGCTCACTATTCGGGTTAGCCGGGAAAAGACCTTTGGGTCATATAACCCATTCCGAATAGTGATACGTCGTATATGGATAGCATTTGAAGACCGGTGATGAAGACCGGATATTTTCGAAAATGAAAGGACAACCTATCGAATGTCTCTGCACTGAGTTGCTCCGGTATAGAGATTTATATCACTCTTTTTGTGATGGGAAGTCCGAACGTGATTGGAAATTATCCGAATTTGCAAGGGCTTCGTGAGAAGTGCCTTCGGTTCTGTTCGAACCCGGAACAGACTTGTATGGTTACATGTCTGACATTACACTTTGAGATATAAAGCCGATTTCTTTCAAATACATATCTGTTGGTGGCGGAGAATTTATTCTCTTAGCTTAACACCCTTCTCTGAGACGTACGAGCTCAGAGGTTATGTAGTTGAAATTTATCAGCGATATATCCCAATTTGGTAATGTGGCATGCTGAGTGTTGCTGTGTGATGATCAGTGTTTGATCATTTGTGATATGATCATTTGTTTGATCATTTATCTTTGTGATCATAGGTTGATCATCTGCTGACCCAAAGCGTGGCTTTTTGAAAAAGCGTAGCTTTGTGGACGAGACTTCGTCGAGCCTCACAACCCGGTAATGGTCGAAACAGGAATCGTGCGGCAAGGTTTTCAGGGGTAGCTCCCCTAGGGTATGACCATTCCTTCTGGAAAAGGGTAGTATCATGGTATGGAGCCCAGATACTTACTCATGTGGACACACTTTATTTATGACGTGTGATGTTGGATTAGAGGTACCTCGGTTAAAGGTCCCAAAGGACCGGGGGTGGCATATCTGAGGATTCTTTTATCCCTTGGGAAAAGGGGTTGCCGGCCTTGTTTGGCAGAGAACGGTGTGGTTCTCGGAGCGTCTCGCCAGAGGCGTTTCTTTCGTGGAATAGGAAGTTCCTTAGCCTGACCATTTGTTGGAAATCCAAACAAAACAATACGAGCCCTGTACGGTTTTAGTTGTATTACCTGCCATGGAATGTGGTGGTAACCTGCTATTGAACATGGTAGCTATAGTAGGCATAAGTGCGAAATGTCTATGCTGGCTAAGATTTATATTCTACTTTCGAAATTTTTTCTACACTATGCACTAATAATAATATCAAAAATGATTTGATTTTGCGTAGTAAGCATCTTTGACTATCATAAGAAGAAATCTCCTCCAATTCTGCGTTTACATTGTGTGTGTGGTGGGAGGTCTTATGGTAGTTTCATTTTCCAAAAGCATTTCGAATTGACTTTAAAATTCTCTGCTATTTGTTTTTAAAGATAAACTGTTTTTGTTGCTCACACCAGTCCCATGACTGATCCGGAGTTTATTGTTCCTTTCCTAAACTCTGGGTGCTCATAATTTCCTACACGAGCAGTCTAGAGTTGGGGTTTTCAGATATTCAGGTTTAGTAGATTTTCTGGAGTTGGTTCAGTCTTTGGATCAGACTGCACTTGCTTATCTTTGTGCCTCGTTATTGGGAGTTCGAGCTAATTCTGGATTAGTGCTTTGAAGATGGAGATTATCCGCTGCTGATGTTATCTATTTTTCTTTCCGCTGCTATTTGTTGTATCATATCTCTGATGTATATTGATATTCTTTGTATCACTCTGTTGTATCAGATATTGTATATCAATGTATTATTCATTTATTCCGCTGTGTTATTTACTTAATGTTGTTATAAGCTCCGGCGACTCGGATTTGAACGCTCGAATCTATGACATTCGAGTACGATGTAAAGTATGGATGTCGATTTTCGAACGCGAAAATCTGGGACGTTACAATTTGCCTCTAAATTGCCTTCAAAATCCCATATTTTTATCCATTTTCTTGTGCTAGTTTTTTCTACATTTTTAGCTTAAAACAATTTCAAACTCTTGGTTAATTTGATTGAATAGAATTTTAAAATCTAAACAATTCTCTGCGGATCGACCCGTACTCACCACGTACTACCATTGTACGTCGTGCGCTTGCGGTTAATTTTTAATTTAAATTTGATCGACGATTTTATAATCCGATAGCCGTCAAACAATTAACATATATTTTTTCCACATCCCATATAAAGGCAATTTTAGAAGTTCACGGTTGGATCAAAAGTTTGCGCTTCCAAGTCAACTATTAACAAAGATAATTTTATAACATTATATCATCCACTTGCTTGATGGTGCGGTAAATTGATACAATAAGGGCATTAGTGAATTAATGCACATTAATGCTTATTAATTCCACTTTCCAACATTTTATTCCTCTACCTTAAATCTATTTTTGCACTCATTAAGTTTCTCATATAGATACGTTTTGATATTTGTATCATTTATTCACAGTTTAATGCATAACCTTGAAATTCATAGATATAGTATACAATAAATTAAGATATATTCATTTGTTTAAATTAATAAATCAGGTTCAACTATTTAAATCGTTTCCAATATTGTAAAACCATTCCATTTTGATATTTGTATCATTTATTCACAGTTTAATGCATAACCTTGAAATTCATAGATATAGTATACAATAAATTAAGATATATTCATTTGTTTAAATTAATAAATCAGGTTCAACTATTTAAATCGTTTCCAATATTGTAAAACCATTCCATTCTGATATTTGTATTATTTATTCACAGTTTAATGCATAACCTTGAAATTCATAAATCTCCAGATATGGTATACAGTAAACCAAGATATATTCATTTTTTTAAATTAATTATACATTAAAATATATTTTTTCTATGTCCCATATAAAGGGCGATTTTGGAAGTTCGCGGTTGGACCAAAAGTTTGTGCTTCCAAGCCGACTATTAATAAAGATATCACTGGATTTTCTAGTATAAAAGTGTTTGGTTATCGTTAGGTGAAAATCCATCCGTATTTATGTGCGGCGTGGTCTTACGAGATACATTTTATTTTAAAAATGGTTTTCAAATGTAGAAATCAATATGATTGATTTGATTGCACTTTCTTATGCTGGTTTACTAGACTAATCCGGCCGTTATTTTCTTATAATACTCAGGTCAGCCCTAACATATTTTTCAAATTTAGTTGGATCCTTTGGACCTTTCAGAAGATGAGCTAGATTCTTCAAGACATGTTCACGTATCTTATATTTTTTTGCTGTTTTCGTTGCATTGATTTCTGTCTGTATTTATCAGCAATTGTAAGGACAGGCTGTTATAACTGTCTAGACTGATAATAGGTTAGTGTACTCTAATGTTGTGTATAATAAAGGTGATTTCCTTTTGTAAATATCATGTGTATATTATATATTTCTCATCATAATGTGAGATCATGTTCTGTCATTTTATTTCGTTAACCTAAATGATCTGTCTTTTGGACACTTAAATGATCGGCGCATGAATACCGAGGACATATTAAGTGTCATCTTTAGGTGTAAGCAAGGCGGATCATTACACTTAATTAACACAGCTTACTACCATTTTAATGTTATCAAAATTCGGAGAAATTCGATAGCAATTCCTTTGCATGGTTACAACCATTTCAACGTGTTGACGAGTTCGATATATAAAGATGATAATATATTATTATTATTATTATTATGTTTGGGTGATGTATCTGGCTAATGTATTTGAACCCAATTCTATATTATATATATATATATATATAATATGTACGTCACCTAGCATTCACATTTAAAAACATAGAAACATGCCTTTTATTATCAAATTTTAGCGAGTGATCTTCCACATAGCAAAGCACTTCACAATGTGACATATGTACATGAAAGCAAAACCTAGCAGGTACAAAGAAAATATTAAGCTAACACATAATGCTGGGAGCTTACACATCATAACGTATGTAAATAAACACATATTAAGGTATATAGTACACTATGTATATGTGTATGTGTGTAATGCAAAGAGTGCATGTACATTGTCTCCATTTAAAATTCAACAGTTGATTACTAAATCTTAGTAAACACTACAAGAAATGATAAATTAAGATATGCATTTATGCCGGACCAAATAAATCGTAGTAACACAGGGAGACCATTTAGGAACATGTATTTTTTCATGCAGACGTGTTTGAAAATAACATGATGTATGAATCAATCCTGCGCACAGAGTTGTAACATTTAAATAACATGCACTGGCTAATATTATGAAATTAAAAGTGTAGAGGTTTAAGAAATTCATGTGTGAAGATTAGCATATTGTATACTTAACCAGAAGCAAAATAACTTATTATCCAAATATTTCTATTTATAATACGAGTGTATATGTACGTCTATGTGGACCTGCATCTAATTAATTAGTTTATCATTTTTGATGAGCATGTGGTTTTGAAGTTAATTTTAATAGTTATAGTTTCTATATTTAGCTTTGGAAGTTTTTTACATTGTTCTGATCTTGTTTTTTTGCTATAACTAATTTGATATGATATATTTTGCACTGTACATGTCCATGATTATTAAAAGTTAGGTTAAAACTTATATTTTGATATACATAGTAACTCATGGCAACGATGTTTATGCTTAATGCATGATTAAATGTTACAATATACTATTATCAAAATAACATGTATGGCATGCACACGCATGAGTAGATATAAAAATACACTTAAGGGTTTTCTGCGATTTAGGTGAAGTTCAAAATTATATTCCACATATATGCTACCATTGTATTTGCTCCATGATTACATGTTTGTATTTTAGCCAACGTCCACCCTTAAGCTTTCGAGCAACACACATTATAGACAGTTGTAGGAAATACAATCATTTTCCCCTGAATCAGTAAATACATTCATAGTTTTAATTTACCTAATACGTGGGATTTTGGCTGAGTTCACACAACATCAATAGCCCTAACCTTCATCAGCCCTCCAAACATCTCCCCTTTAGAAATTTACAATAATAAAAAAATGAAATAAAATTAATAGAATGTTAGATTACAATCAACACATCATTGGATTATAAACAGATAGCAATATTCTACTTCCATTTCATAGGAGAACGGTTAAACTTAAAAGGACAGCATGAATAACTTATCCACCTTCTATATTCGAAGTTCTATTCTTACCCAAACAATTAAACACGGTTGCATCTACAACATGATGCTATCATTCCATACTGATATCAGGTTATCTGATTCATTTTGGCAATATTCGACACGCACACATGCATCGAGTGCCTTCTCAGCCTAGGAAGTTCTTCCGCTAGGTCCCGTTGATAACAAAAAAAGGGGCTTAAAGAAATGCCCACTTAATAATACTTCATAATGTAAAAAACAGAACACATGCATAAAAACATCCATGCTTATTAATTACTAAATCTAAATTTGGTGGTAGTATGAAACTCAACTGTAAGCAAAAACAACTCTGTCATATTTCAGTAAAGGATGCAGATGTAGAATTAGAGTAAAAAAATACCTTAACCCGATAGAAATAAAGGGTGCAAACAATATCTTCAACTTCCTTTAGCCACCTGTCTTACAAAGAAAGAGGATTATGAGTTATTAATGCTTGATGTGTAGAGTACAAAATTTATGGTTAGTGCGAAGTTAGTCAAAACAACAGCATACCCTCACATTGTTTGTACTGAATTATGAAAGAACAATCAATGTACAAAATACTCATTGCATTTAAAGCATACGTGTGTGTTAATTTAACACTCATGACTGTCCAACTATGTACACCAATCGTAGGAAATATTTATGCTAACAGTTATTGAATGAATTTGAACAAAAAAAATATTGAATGATGCAAATGTCTTTACATGAGTGCATATGAACAACCTTATATGAGTGAAGCAAACCTAGTAGTGAGTGTAAAAGTTAATTGGATAGTCAGTTCAGTAATAAATATTGCAAGCTGTTCCAACTGTTGCTCCTTAGATGGATAATACTACAGCAATTCACTGGCAAAGTGTAATAAATAGTGCAAAACTAAATATATTTTTAAACCTTTTCAGAGATTGAGTTACAAAAGAAAGCATACCATGTTGTAGTTCAAGCATGCCCACCTCATTTAAACAATGTCTACTTGGCAACCCATGTCTGCTACTTTCCCATCGTTGATCATACATTACTTTTCTTCAAAATGAATTATTTATTTCTTTTTACTCAAACCTTTTGCATCCAGAGGCCGGGACGGTTATTTGAAAGGACACAATTAATGAAAAGGTGGGCTAGGTGGGAGGTTAGCTGTACTGTTAAATTCTTAACACATTTGGTTTAGTTTTAACACTTTTTCATCTTTTATGTTCTGGCCTTTTGCTTTCGTACAATGTCTTATAATACATATAAACTTTCTTGCAGCTAAATAATTTTGAATATCTTATGGAATTAAACACAATGGCTGGACGAAGCTACAATGATATCACGTAGGTTTGGATACTTGTTCTAATTAAAATTTCTTAAAGTCATTATTGACTATATTCAATAACTCCTGAAAAGTAACAATTGTGCACTGTTTACAATATCCTCTTTTTCCTTGGATATTAGCATATTGCTCATCTAAGGCATTGGATATTAATGATCCTTCTTCATATAGAGATCTTTTGGAGGTACCCCTATTCGTGTAACTCATTCTTTCCGAAGATATTAGCAGAATAGCTACTTCTATTTTCCCCTCATTTTCATGTTATCTAGATCTTTTTCAGTAATTTAATTCCACTCTAGGTTTGTTCGTAAATATTTATTGAATCGATTCACCTTTTAAGAACGGTAGATTGTTTTCATAGTTGATTTGTTAATTATGAACGTGCTTGTATTTATATGATTGTAGCTAATTTCCTGGAAAGAATGATGTGGTTGATCATCTTAAACTCAATTTAAGGCTATTCGAGTCATGAATTTTTTTGTGATAGAATTACAAATGTATTTAATTTAGTTCTTTGATAAAATCCCTTAAATAACATTAGTTCATAAGCAAAAGAAAATTATAGTTAACTTTATTTATTAATGTAACAACCTGGCTTTTTCGAACCATTCAAATCGACAATCATCCACGCATGTCGGACTTGAATTGCTCAAAACAACATATTGTTAATTTATATTTGGCAAAACTCAGCATATACAGTAAATAAATCAATCACAGACATAGAGTATACAATAATAAACAGCGGAATAGATAAATAGTAGTTCATGAAGCTACTACAATGAACAGCAGAGTCTTAAACAAAATACAACAGATATCCAATACATAGAAATCTCAATACAAAGTAACTGATAAGTCTGAATGGAAAACTGTAAATAACAGAGATAACTGAAAGCCGGATAGTAAGACAGATCTTCAAGAAAGCTCCAAGCTCCAAAGGTGAGTCTCAAATGCTGTGACACCCAGTCCGACCCGAGCATAAAAGAAACACAAAACACTCGAGTCAGGATTAACATTCTTATACCAATAAATTCAACTCAAGTGAAATGTCAACTGAAACACAAGTAACTTAAAGGATGTTTGGGATTTCTATCCTCTAAGGATCCATGGAACTATCTACTTTGTAGTAATATATGCTATTATAACATGTCTATCAGTAAAGTATTAAAATAGCATTAAGGCGTTACCCATATCCCCCTTAATACATTTTATATATTCCCGTAGTCTATACAGTACCGTAAGCTCCACCAAACTGGTGGTTTACTCAGAGGGTACTCCATAGGTACGGTACAAACCATACTCCTAGAAGGCGCGATAAGGCATGTGACAAGGCATGCGAGGCAATGCCAGGGTAGAAATACTGTTTGCACTCCCGGACTGTTGGTAACGCATAGCAGCTACTACCGCCCACCTCGAGACACACTCCTAAATCAAAGGTGCACCCAATAAAATCACAAAATCAATAGAATAGTATCGAAGAAATGTGCCCGATAGAGGGAGCGACCGCACTTGGCCCGGTATAGCTCCTGTTCTAGCCACATCAAGCTGACTCACGGGAGTCAGGGCTGCGTTAATACCTCATATAGAATCGTCGCCAAACCATCCTGCTTCGGTCTGGAATCTCCACCACGTACACAATTGTTAAAGTGGTTTTTGGTATTGGCAGAGAGTATAGCAATATCCGATCTCGGTCTCTTTAACAACCAAATGCTTATTTCACACCGTGGTCATTTACATTTTAAACAATTCATACTTCATATCAAATATCGTATTCTTTTCAAAATCATATTGCTTTCGAAATCATATTCACTTCCGAAATCGCATCACTTTCGAAATCATATTCACAAAAATAGTTTAAACCATCATATCAAAATATTAGTATTTAAACCCATTAAATCTAAATCATAACAGTTCCAACTTACATAGTTTAAACATTGAAAATAGTTTTTATATATATTTTGAAATAGTTATAAATTAAAAATAGTTTATATTTAAAAATAGGTTATAGATTAAATAGTTTATATATTAAAAATAGTTTATATATATTAAAAATACTTTATATAACAAAAATAGTTTCCTCCAATTTCACAAATCGATTCAAATCAACTTAAATTCCAAAATTCAATTTAAATCAATCCCAGTTCAACAACTTAATTTAAAAGGTTAAAGATTCAATTCAAATTCTCAATAAACCATTTCAATTTATATCGATTTCAAATCCAGGGTTGAACTATTACTTCAATTTCAATAAGATTCAAAGTTCAAATATTCAAACATTTACAATATAAGTTTCATTTATATTTCAACATTTAACTTTAATTTTATCTAAATTTGAAACATTCACTAAATCAATTTAATAACAATTAAATAAAATCTCCAATTACACCTTTAAATCAAACTAAATATTCAATTTCAATTTATTTAAATTTGAAAATATTCATTTAATCACCTTTAATCAAAAATCAAGTTATAAAATCATATCTTTAAAATCTCAAATTCAATAAGTTTCAATAAACAAGTACAATTTCAAATCAATTTCCATTTATCTTCCCAACCTTAATTTATTAAAGTTATTACAAAAATCTATTTTTAAAATAGACTTTTTTTTAAATAGATACTTAAATATATATATATATATATATTAATAAATATCTTATTTTATATATTTTTAAAATAATAAGCTTACAAGAAAAATCTTAAAATTTATATTTTCAAAACTAACTTATAAATTTAAAATTTCCAAAACATAAAATTTTAAAAATCTAAATTTACACATATAAAAATAACATTTATATATTATATTTTAAAAATCAATATTTATTAAAACCCATATATTTCCTTTCAAAACTTTTGAAATCATTTTTAAAATATAGACCAACTGTGTCCGTATATAATTTTCTATCCTATGGTCAAGCGATACAGATATTTATCATTTCAATCCGTAATTTAAATATCTGCGGGTATATATCATTTCAACCCGAAATCCCAAAATTCAAAATCAATGGAAATCGCTTGGGTTTATCATTTCAACCCATAACGATTTTCCCCTAATCTACAAGATCGTTCGAGTATGTATCATTTCAACCCATAAGGAATTTCTAAACTAACATGGAACTTGCAGAGTGAGAACAAATATGATAATATTATAACATATCAACAACATGCATATATCATCAGTGACAAATTTAAATATAATATATACAACAGGTTATGGTGTCATATGTCATAGGTAAACAATGGCATATAATGGCATATCTTATTTAACAATTAAATAACTTAACAATTAAAATTTAACAGCATATTTCAATCGTCATTACATGTGAATTCAATTTATTAAATGTAAGAATGTTAATCATGAGTGATTGCTCACCTTTCGTGGCTAGGAAAACAACGATAACAAGATGTAGACGGACATGGAAATGGACACGAGCAAAGCAAATCAAAGCTGGTGAGATTTCCGGACAGAGACGAACAAAATAATAAACTGGGCAGCGGCGAAGCAAGATCTTGAATTCAACGGAAAAACAAATATATACTATAATTTAAAATTTAATATTCAATTTAAAAACACATTTCAAAATTATATATATACATATATTAAAACCAATACTGATTTAAGCACATATTAAAATAATTTTTTTTTATAATATATATATTTGAAAATCAAAATCTTTATATATATATTTCAAAATCAAAATATTTTTTTTATTCAAACACAAATTTTAAATAAAAATCTTCATACTATATTATCTTGTAGAAATCAATGTTTTAAATATAATACGTATTAACTAAACATAATACCTATTAAAAATATTATACATACATACATATATATATATATAATATTTTCCAGAACCAATATCCCTTTAAAATCTGCAAGCTAATATATAACTCAGAGGTATATGTATATACCTATAAGCAAATGGATAAACAAACAAATATCAAATATCCACTGTAATATACATATGAGCTTCAGAAAGTATGAATGCAATCTTCTCAGGTGAAAACACTTATGGAGACAAACCTCATTATTTATTTAATATATATATATATATATCTCAAAATATTCATAAAACATATCTTATATAAATATATATAGGTTTCAAATAAAAGAAGAGGAGAGGCTCGGCCAACAATATAGGAGCAGGTTTAAGTCGCTGCAGTGGGTTGCAGATCTGGGGTGCTAAGGCTGCTGTCGGGTTCGAGGAGGTGGGCGAGGCCTAGAGAGGTTGGTGGTATGCGGGTTCGGATCTATTTGTTCGTGGGCTTGAGGTGGGTCAGATGGCGGGGCTGATGCGGTTACAAGGGGTGATAGGCTTCACTTGTGGGCGACGAAGGGGAGGTGCTACACGCGGAGGCTATTAGATGGTTATTGGGTTGAAGGTGATGGCAGGCGGCAAGTCAGTGTTATACGATGTGGGTTTGCATGCTGTAGCATGGGAGTGGGCGCTGCATGTCTGTAGGCAAGTGGAGGAAAGGGGAGGCCGGGTTTTTGGGTGGCAGATCTGACAGTGGGCGACTGCTAGGGGATTGAGCTGCATGTGAGGCGAGGTGGAGACTTGGAGGACCGGAGCAGTTCAGTTAAGGGTTGCGGCCGCTGTGAGGATGGGGAAGGCGACTTCTTGGAGGATGCGTCGAGCAGATGTGGTCGAGAAAGTGAGAGGAGATGGTGGCCGGTTGAACAATCATGGACAAGCATTTTTATATATTTAAGCTTTGTAATATAAATTTGTTCAAAGAAAGAGCAGAGAGAAGAAAGAATGATTGTGAGGAAAGAATGCAAACTAGAAAATGAACAGACAAGCCTCAGGAAAATACACGAACAAAATTATATTTTCGAAGTTTATATTTATTATTATTCAAAAGCATAGTAACAACCAAGAGAAGGGGAATGGGAAATGAACCATCAATTATAAATTACACCTTGGAAATATCTAGAGTCGGAGTATTGAATTCTAAGAATAAATAAAGAAGATGGCTATTGATAGAAACGGTAGATAGATGAAAAGGTAATTGAAAACTAAAGGCTCAAACGGATACCAATACGGATGACCATTCCGCGGATTTCGCCGCGTACTGGACTCTGAAATGCACAAATGAATTACTGCGGAGATCAGAATAACAAGACGAACAGAATGGTACACAAATATCAGTGATACAAATATTTCGCTGCTAAACTGCTGCAAATTCATCGAAAATAAGATAAATGGGGCTAGAGAAGTCCAAATTTGATGAAACAAATTATGACGTCTCATTCAAAATGATTTACATTTTTATTGTATAAAAATATTCAGGTTTCGAAAATATTTTATTTCAATCAAATTTTAACTAATTTACATTGAAATTGACAATTACACAACAGAACTAACTCCCATATTTACCAACGAAAATCTGTCATTCGCTATGTTTATATAGACGCATTTCAAATATCAAATTTTCATCGTCCAATTTAATTGTTTTATTTCAATAAAAATTCAGTCAATAACGTTATTAAAAATCATTAAAAATTACGGGTCGTTACACTCTTCCCCACTTAAAACTTTTCGTCCCCGAAAAGGAATGAGATAGGAGAATAGAAACAACCAGAAAGAAAAGATAGATTTAAATACAAAATACAACAATTAATTCAAAACCATATAAATTTCATTAGTTTTTAAATTGATTTATATTCAACAAATTTGATTTATATCCATTTTATTTAATAAATCAATATTTAATTGGTTTACATTCAATTTATTTATTTTTAAATTTATCAAAGTAGCATTCTCTTTTATTATTCAATTTATTTCACTTACACTTCTTATAACATCAATTTAAATGTATAAATATTCATTATAACAACTCAATTTTAATTTATAAATTCCCTCAACAAAATCTAAATCTTGGACACCTAATTGCTTACATTTATATTATTTATTATGCAACTACATTCAAACTTTTTAGGTAATTAAGCACTATACAAGTTTTCCTTTTTATTTACAACATTTCTATTGAGAAAATCTAGTTGAACATTTTATTACTAAAATTTCTCTTGTATAACCTTTAATTACATTTTAACTTTTTGAATATTCAGGTAAGTTATATATGCTATAAAACGCAATTGAGTATTATACTATTAAATTTCATCCTAGTTCAACTATTTGAAGTTATTTAAATTCCATTTCTAATTTTAGACACTCCAATTATTCAAGGATTTTGCTTTATTTAAATAATTGAAAACCATCACTTAACATAGCATCACTACGCCATAGATGGCCTACTGCAACGAAATTACAAGGTGTTGCTAGCTATAATGTAACGATAGGTATGCTGATTTTTGTCTATTACAACACTCGCTTCAAGGTGTTAGCATAGGTATCAACAAGATGTTGCAGTAGCTATAGATGTATTCAAATTAAAAAATTAATAAAATTAGCAATCCGCGTGAATACGATCCAACGGTCTACATTTAATCTGGTTGTTAAAATGGATCACCACTGCAATTTGCCCCAAAATTTCGTTTTACCACCTGAACTAGTTTAGAGTAGATCCCCTTTTCTCGTATGTGATAATGGCTGCTCCTATCTTGTTCCTCTTTTGCTCTGAAATTAGGGCTTTGGCCTCGTGTTCGCTCCTATGAGATTAGCTAGGGCTTCGGCCTTGTCTTCGCTCCTGTGAGATTAGCTAGGGCTTCGGCCTTGTCTTCGCTCCTGTGAGATTAGCTAGGGCTTCGGCCTTGTCTTCGCTCCTGTGAGATTAGCTAGGGCTTCGGCCTTGTGCGATTAGGGCTTCGTCTAATATCGAAGGACCCGATTGATTGTCGATCGATTACAATTGTTGTTCTTCTGATTTGCTTTGGCAATCGATCGTCTCCTTGCTTCGAATACAGCTCCTTCGATTTTGCTTGAGTTCAACTGTGTATTCGGGTATGTAATTTGTTGCTTTTACTTTACTGTATTGCTTGCTTGAACTCGATACTATCTGCCGATGATGTTAATGTGTTTATATAGGGTTCGAACCCCTAGATTTACGTTCGTATATATCTGTTGACATCGGTCATTTAATTGATTGTTCATCGTGACTTTGCCTTTGACATTTAACTAGACTTCGGCAACTTGATTTGAATTGGTTGAACTTGCTACTGTTCGTGGTTGACTTTGGCTATGTCTGTTCATCCTGTAGCTTGAACTTGTAATATATCTTCTGGTTGACATCCTGTAGCTTGAACTTGTAATATATTTCACTTGAGTTTTTGTAGTCAAGTTGCTTCACCATACTGTTTCCATTGGTGCCACACACACACTTGTGTACCTTTCTCTTTGTGCTTCACTTGTTCACTGAAACTGTTGTATCACTTATGTTTTCCATTATCATGTATATATATATGCATTCATGTATGTATATATGTGTTTGTTGTTGCACTTGAACATGTATATATGCACTGGTCCTTTGAGCCTGTTTGCACTGCCTATATATATACATGCTGTTTCACACATGTATATATGTATGGTTGCTTTCATATGGTAGCTGGACTTGCTCGAGTTCATATTTCTTATATTATCTGACTTCGGCCATTTTTGAAATTGCTGCAGCTCATTCACTTGACACTTCTGTTGGTCTGTATTTTTGAATATGGTTGGAGTTTTGGTTTAATTGTGAGTTTGAGTTCTTTTGTTGAGCTCTGTCCACTGTTGTTTTATGTTTGGCATACAAGTCTGGTATAGTTTGCTCTGACCAATTCATTGAGCATGCTGTTTATTTCTGTAGCATGCTTCTGTTTCATTTTTGTTCTTGTGCATTGTCAACTGCTTGGACCAAATTGTCACCCAAATAACTGAGGCAAATAATATTTTCAAAATTACATTTTATTTTATACTGCAAAAATATTTCCTTTTCAATTTTACTGGTTGGAAAGGTCGATCCCCGCCGGGACTGCGGTGCCCCGGACCCCCGCCGGCGCTGCGCCCGGACCCGCTTCTCGGCTCGCCTTCGGCTCGGCACTCAGCTCGTCATATATTTGTCAGTGTCGGTGTCTGTATAAATTGAAACTGCATATGTAATGAGTGAACTGAGTGATGTAGTGAGGAATATCTGTATATGTGAATATCAGTGTTATTTATCATTGAATTGTAAAATAGTGGAGTCGGGAATTTGTACTATTTTAAATGTTGAAATAAAATATTTATTTAAATAAATTACTGTTTGAATATCAAATTCTGTGCAATAGCATTTTATTAAATAAATATTTATTTCTATTAAAAAATCAAATATGCTCTACATTGTGGGCCCCACAAATTCAGAAAATTAATATCTATAGCAACATTTTTGAATGTTGCTACATGCACCTATGGATGTTGCTATAGACCCAAATAGGATTCTATTGCAACAATATTTCTTATGTTGCCTTAGATAGTCAAAATGTTGCCTTTGAGGTCTGCGGCAACGCGGCAAAATGCAACACCGAGAAAGTGTTGCCTTTGCCCTTTTTTAGCCTTCAGCAACATTTTTTGGCACATCCTGCATCACTTCTTTGGTGTTGCAGTATGCAATCTATGGCGTAGTGCATTTAAGAGTTAAATTCCCGGTTTCACTTTAAACCATTTGGAATAAATATATACATATATGTATTTTGAAAAAAATCAAATCATACTCAAAAAATTCAAAACAAATTCATTTTCCAAAACAAAAGTGTAGCAAAGCTACTAAGTGGTCCCTCCACTCTGAGACTCAAAAATTAATGTCGATGATGCTGTAGTCATCACCGAAATTATTTTCCAGCAACATAAGCGGAGAGTACTGACTTACTTCTTTTAAAATTCTTTGGAACAATTTCCAATCGTAAATACTTTCAAATAATATATATTTTTCAAAACTTTGAAAATAAAATTTTGAAAAGTACCGAAAATTAAATTCTCAAATCCTTAATTTAAATTCATTTCATTTGCAAATCAGATTTATAAACCATGTTTATTAAAATTTCATTTCCTGATAACATACAACAATAATTAATGGTTTAGAAATGTTGACAAAACATTAAATGACAATCTAGTATTATCATTTCTAACAACCAATTCATTTTATTATTCAATTTCAGAAAATTATACTTATATATAAAATATAATCATACATAAAATTATTTCATTTACCAATTTCGAAAATAATATTGTGTCAGTTTGTTATGTTCAAGTGTTTTGGAATTCCTATCGATAGTGTTGGCCAGACGAATCGATCAAAACCCAAAATTCAAACTTAACAACTCAAACCATACAATATAAAACATTTTATATCAATTTCAAATACACTCCCTCACAGGATGATTTAAGAATGGGTTTTAGAACAAGGATAGAGATTCAAATTTAGATGGACCTTAATCAAAGAGAGTTCTAACTAAGAAGATAGGTTCGAAAGGAGGATAAGAAAATTAAATTACAAAAGAGGAAAGTTGGAAGACTTATATTAATTGCGACGACCTTAACCGGGTCAATCCGAGACTTAGAAAAGACAAGGATATCATCAATGAAAATGGAAAAACTAGATGAGAACATCAAGGAAAACGCGATTCATGAGATCAATGAAGAAGGAAGGAGCATTGGTTAATCCAAAGGGCATGACTAACCATTTATAGAAACCATTCGTCTGGGAGAAAAGACAACAGGTCGAGCTCCAGGAATAAGATCGATGCAGAATTCAATTTCCTACTTGGAAGGAAGAGAAATGACTTCACCAAAACATCAGGATAATCCCTGACTATCGGGGAAGTCAAGATTACTAGGCTGATCATCAAGCAAAAAGATAAGCTGCCTGCAAACATTCTGAGGCAATTGACATTCGATCACAATAGAATTTCCCGGGTCGTCTAATAGAGAAACGATTTGGGCTTTGCAAGAGATAACATCGTCTAAACCGAGGATATAGAAATCTCCGGTAAATCGACGCCTGTTGTAAAGGAGTTTCACCCCTTAACAAATCATACAAAGGTTGGTGGGACCGCCGAGGGGATGAGTCGCACAAAAGGATGAAGTTGCCAATTGAGGTGGCAAGATGTGCTCGAACTTATTTCAGAGATCAACAGTAATAGAGCTATGAAATGCTCCAGTATTCAGAAGAACACGAATAGGAAAGGACAAGGAACGGATTCCAGGATGAAGGGAACATTCCAAAATTCAAAAAGAAATCCTAATCCAGGAGAATCCTAATGAAGAATTTCAAGCTCAAACGAGTATGATTCTATAATTGATTCTACTCATTCTAGGGTATTACTACCCTATCTCTAATGAGTTTTTACTCTATATACTAAGTTTTACCTAAACCAGAGCTCTGATACCAACTGTAACAACCTGGCTATTTCGAACCATTCAAATCGACAATCATCCACTCATATCAGACTGACTGTCACGGCATTTGAGACTCACCTTTGGAGCTTGGAGCTTTCTTGAAGATCTGTCTTTCTATCAAGCTTTCAGTTATCTCTTTTATTTACAGTTTTCCATTCAGACTTGTCACTTACTTTGTATTGAGATTTCTATGTATTGGATATATGTTGTATTTTGTTTAAGACTCTGTTGTTTACTGTAGTAGCTTCATGAACTACTATTTATCTATTCTGCTGCTTATTATTGTATTCTCTATGTCTGTGATTCTGTGATTGATTTATTTACTGTATATGCTGAGTTTTGCCAAATATAAATTAACAATCTGTTGTTTTGAGCAATTCAAGTCTGACATGAGTGGATGATTGTCGATTTGAATGGTTCGAAATAGCCAGGTTATTACAATTAAATTATCAATAAGCAAAGCAATCATGTGTACAAATTAAGCGTCAACAATCATACTGAAGATTCAACAATTATTCAGCAACATTAACATTTATACTTTAATTTATTTAAACCGAGCAAAAAATTCAGAGCAAACATAGTAGGCCATCAAACTTTAAATGAAGAAAAAAGTTCAACAACTAACAAAGCAAACAGTGTCATAATCAAATTTGAATGAACTGAGTTGCGGTAGTGTAAACTATTGAACTAATGAGATATGAAAATCTAGAGCTGGAAATTTAATTTGATTATATCTCAAAATAGTGTTGAAATATGGAACTATCGAACTCGGGTAGGACAGTTTAAACTATCGAACTGTAATGAAATACGAAAATCTGAAGTTGGAAATATAATTTGAGTATATCTCAAAATACTGGTGAAATATGAAAGTATTGAACTCAGTTGCGGCAGTTCAGATCACTTCGACCATATCTCAAAATTTAATTCGAGTAAATGTACACGTACAACATGAGTCTAATCGAACCATAAAGTTAATTCGAATTAGTAATTGAAAATATGGAGTTGGCAAAAGAGTTAAAAAGAGTTGAAGAGGAGAAATAACCTGATGGAGGGCATTTTAGGAATCGCGAAAAGACACGGTTGAAATCTGTGGGTTGAATTTACATTATTAGTAGTAGAAGTAGATATATTATGTACATCAAGAAGAAAATGAAAGTTATGTACATGTTTGTGCAAAATGCATGAAAACTATGAGGGGTCAATAAATAGTGTGCTATAGGTCAGTCAATAAGTGATCGTCGAAAAATCATATATAATAGTATACATTCTAATACCGTTCCAATTATCATATTCTATCCCGAACTAAACTTCTAATCATAATATATCCCCCAGTATTGTTATCATTTCCATGCCACTTAAACTAGTTTGCAGGTGTCATTATACATCAACAGATATGAATGTGTGTATTTCCAATTTATACACTTCCTAATCTCAATGGTCATGTTTATCTTGATACGCAAGTGCCAAAAATGTGACACCCCACCTCGAGACCCATATAAAAAAGGATATTACTAGGTAATACCGTCCATTAGTGTAGAGAATAAAGCTGGTAAGAAGCGACCATCCATGAATTTTACTTTGAGCGAGTATTAACACGTCAAACTGAGTGTTGTTTTTTCAAAGTGGATTCAATGTATACAATCCAGGCCCAAAACAAATTTATTGTAACGACCCGCTATTTTGAACCATTCAAATCGACAATAATCTACACATGTCAGACTTGAATTGCTCAAAAAAAAGATTGTTAATTTATATTTGGCAAAACTTAGCATATACAGTAAATAAATCAATCACGGAATCACAGACACAGAGTAATACAACAATAAGCATCGGAATAGATAAATAGTAGTTCATGAAGCTACTACAGAAACATTAGAGTCCAAAAGCAAATACACATAAGTCCAAATACAAAGAAGTCTCTAGTACAAAAGCAAATGACAAGTCTGAACACACATAATTGGAAATAACTAAAACCACTGAAATAACTGGAAATCTGAATAGATAAAGATAGATCTCCAAGCTAAGCTCCAAGCTTCAAAAGGTGAGTCTCAAATGATGTAGTACTCAGGCTGACCCAAGCATAAAGCAAAAAACAAAACACTCGAGTCAGGATTAACAATCTTATGCAAGTAAATCAACTCAAGTGAAATGTTCAAATGAAATGCAATATAACTTAAAGGATGTTTGGGATTTAGATCCTTTAAGGATTCGTGGAACTATCCACATACTTAGTACAATACGCTACATATATAATGTCTACAGTAAAGTAAAATATTAAAATAGCGTTAAGGTGTTACCCATATCCCTCTTAACATATTTTTATATAAAAACCGTAGTCTATACAATACCATAATTCCTCTGTAAACTGGAGGGCTATCAGAGGGCACTCCATAGTGTACGGCACAAACCAAACTCGTAATGGGCGCGATAAGGCATATGCCAAGGCACGCGAGGCAATGCCTAGGGTAGGATTCTACCGTTTTGCAAAACCGGGCTGGTGGTAACGCATAGCAGCTCCTACCGCCCACCTCGAGACACACTCCCATAATCAAAGGTGCGCACCAATCAAATCACAAAGTAATAGAATGATTTCGAAGAAGCATGCTCGATCGGAGGTGCGACCTCACTTGGCCCAGATATAGCTCCTGTTTTAGTCACATCAAGCTGACTCGAGGGAGTCAAGGCTGCGTTCATACCTCATACAAACGTTCGCCAAACCATTATACTTCGTTTTGGATTCTCTGCCACGTGCACAGTTGTTAAAGTGGTTTTCGGTATTGGCAGAGAGTATGACAATATCCGATCCTAGTCTCTTTAACAACCAAACGCTTATTTCACACCGTGGTCATTTTATAAAATCGCTTTATAAACATTTCAATCAAAATCAAAATTAAATATCTAACTTGAATTATATTTAATTCCTAAAATGTTGACTTAATCACTTTTTATAAATTTTTAAATAAAATCTCAAATTACAAATTTAAACCAAAATTAAACATTCAATTTCAATTTTATTTAAATTTGAAAAATATTCGTTTAATCGCCTTTAATCAAAATCAAGTTATAAAATCATATCTTTAAAATATCAAAATCAATAAGTTCAAATCAATTCTTATTTGAATTCAATTCTTAAAACAATTTCAATTACAAATTAATTCCAACTTACCTTTCCAACCTCATTTATTAAAGTTATTGTAAAAATATGTTTTATTACATTAATTTAAGTATTTTTAAAACATAATATATATATTATTTTATTTTATTAAATTATATCTTATATTATATATTTTAAAAATAAAGTTATAAGTAAAACCTTAAAATTTACATTTTTAAAACTTAACTTCTAAATTTAAAATCCTTAAAACATATAATTTAAAATCTAAATTTTACATATATGTCTTAAAATAAATTCTTTATATTAAATTTTAAAAATCATCTTTTTTTTTCAAACACATCTTTCCAAAATTTCAGAAATCACTTTTAAAACAGACCAACGGTGTCCGTATATAGTTTTTTATCCTAGGATCAAGCGATACAGATATTTATCATTTCAATCTGCAATAATTTAAAATTTATGGATATATATCATTTTAACCCGCAATCCCAAATTTCCAAAATCAATAAAATCGCTTGGGTTTATCATTTTAACCCATAACGACTTTTCCCTATCTAAAAGATCGTTCGGGGACGTATCATTTCAACCCATAGTGATTTCCTAAAGCTAAGGGAACTTGCAGCATGATTTGCATAAAATAAATAATCATAACACATATTCATACCTAATATATTACATAAGATAGCAAATAACTTTCATAACAAATCACATGACATAGCATATTACTTACATAACCAATTACATACAATAGCATATATTCATATTTTAACATGGAAATGTGACATAAAATTACTACCATAACATGACATAAAATGCATTCATTTTAACATAGCACTTAGGTAATTTTCTATATTACAAACATAACACATATAGGCATATCAATTTTTTCTTCCTTTTCTTTTCTTTTTTTTTCTTTTTCTTTTTTTCTTTATTTTTCCTTTTCCCTTTTTTTCCATAACATGTGTGACAACTATAAATCAATATAACATTTCTTTTTTTTTCAACCTAGAACTTTCATACTAACATCATGAAGCATATCAATAACCATATCATCACATCTATTTTTATAAATGAACAACATATTATCAATAACAATATCATGTCAAAATCATAGGTGAACATAAGTGGATATAGATCATATCAAAATCATATACAAACTACGCAAAATCCAAACTATTACAACATTCCAATAACATATTAATTAATATTCATTCACTTAGCATAAGATTATAAATCGTGAGTGAATAGCTCACCTTTCGAAGCTAGAAAATTTGACAACACCAAAAGCTATGAATTTGAATCTCAACTCCAAAGCAAATCAAAGCGGACTTGAATTGATAGATCACAAAATATAAATATATAACTTTTGTTTTTTTATAAAAGAGAAGGAAGAAAGGGGCTAAAGGGGCTCGGCCTAGGGTTGAAATAGGGCTCGGCCTAGGGCCTAGGGAAAAGGGGTAAGATTTCAGCCTTGGAGTGGTGATTTGTGGCAGAGATAAGGAGGAGGAGATGGCCTTGGAGATGGAGGAGAGGGCGGCGGTTATAGGGGAGAGAGAGGAAGGATTTTGAAGGAGGAAGAAAGGAGTTTTGATTAGAGAATTTGGAGATTTAGATCTGGAGTTCTCTGTAGATTTGAAGAGGAAGAAGGAAGAGTGAAGAGAAAGTTTCTCAGGGAAAATAATTATGTACGTACTTATTTAGTCAGATAAGAAACAAAAGATCGTAGGCAAAGGAATGGTCACAAGGCTCTTAGGTTCACTAGAGGCTCTTGGTTAACCAAGGCTCATTAGACCAAACAAACCCAATAGGACATAGTCAAATAAAACATAACTAAACACTGCAAATTCATGTCAATTTTTCATAGTATTTCATATTTTTAGAGCAATAGGAATTTGATTTTGACGAAACGAAAAGTGGGGAGGGGATTGAAATTCAATCTAGTATCATATAAAAAGAATAAAGTTTTAAAATTTAAATTTAAATTTTTCAACCAAAAGTCAAATTTTGACTAAGTTTGACCAAAATTTAAAATTCCAAATTTTTTTCTATTTTATTGAATTTGGAAAAATAAAACACTCAATATTACAAAAAATTTATTTAAAATTCAAATTTATTTAAAGTTTAAAATAATTAATTCAAAATTTCAATTAAATTTCCTTTTTAAAGTTTGACTGAATTTACGGGTCATTACATTTATAGCGGCTTAGAAGTATTCAGAATAACATAGATATCACAGAACACGAAAGTATAGAGTACACAACTGAAAATTCACAGGATACAAGCTGAAGCGAACAAATACACACACACACACACACACACTTATGAGATAATCTACAAGATTATGGTCATAAGTGATCCACTCAATATACATACATAACGACCTATATACGCAAAAGGAGTCTATCTCGATAGGTGAAATAAACTACTACATAAATCTACTCAAAATGACACCGATGAACACCTAACTATCTCTTGCAAGACCCAACTCTAGAAATCATCAAATAGAAGCACCTAAAACATCATGGTCTGACCAAAGTATTATGAAATAATAACCGGGTAAGTCTAGTTTTAATTCAAATCAATGTGAGATAGTAATGACAATAAGAAGATGTATCTTAAGAATAACACTTAGCCAAATAGTGTCAAACCTCAAAAAAATCATCATTCTAAAATTTATTCACCACAACCCCAAAATGAAATTTACCTTTTAAAAAGCTAACCCCAAGATATTTTGGTGAAAATCTCAAAAATCGTAAATCTAGATATCGATAATAGAAATTCAAAAATCAAAGGGAAATGTGCCTAAAACTCCAGATTGGTGAGCATGAAAACTCACCGAACACGCATGCTAACTCAAGATGGATATGAAAACCCATAAATATTCAAGATAGGCATGAAAATTCATAAAACTCCAGATAAGCATGAAATCCCATAAATACTCAAGATGGGCATGAAATCCCATAAAACTCCAATAGGCATGAAATCCCATAAATACTCCAGATGGATATAATAACCCATAAAACTCTAGATGGATATGAAAACCCATAAAACTCCAGATGGGTATGAAAAACCATAAGATCCGCCTGTAAATGGATCACTCAAGGATGAGTCTGTAAACTCGCCAAAATAGTGTTATATACTTTCGAATAGTAATCATTTAAGTAACTACCATGGGTCCCATACAACACGGGTTTACTCAAACGTTTACTACAAGTTAGTAAACTCTACTCGATAAGTGTAATGTACTCCTGAATAGTAATCACTCAAGTAATAGCCGTGTGTCCCATACTACACGGGTTTACTTGAACATTTACTATAAGTTAGTAAATTCCACTCATGTGTAAGAAGGGTTCAATGAAATAAGTCTGAGAATTAGTCGATGAAGTAAACGCAAGCATTTCATACCACTTGTTTTACTAAACTGTTTAATCCAATTCCTCACTCGATCGAAGTCGTGAAATCTTATATAAAATAGTTTACATAAAAATCTACCTTGGAAATATTGGTTTATAAAGCTAGTAATAGATAATGGAATATACTGCTTACTTTATATATATATATATATTCATAAATCTTTGCTTTCTAAAGAATTTAAAACTATCAATATATATATATATATGTATATATATATCTACGTTTCCAAAGTTATTTATATCAACAAAATATAGGTGTATATATAGAAAACAGTTTGGTTTCGAAAACATTTCTTTTTGCAAATCTGTTTGAAATCAGTGAAATAAAATCGTTATGTTGTGTTGTATCCCTAGAACAGTTTCTATGGAAAGAAAATCATCAGAATGAAAGTATCAAAACATGATTTGAACTCCCAGAAATTGGCATTGGAAATCATCAGAAACTAGCATCAAAACAACAAGAAATCAATACAATTTCAAGCGAGCAAATTGCAAAGAATAGGACAAAGAGGGAAGGTCACTGGCATGACCTGGAGCACCTTCCAAGCCGCTACCGGTCCCAAGGCATCGGTTAACCGGTGCCACTTCCTGGAGTGTGCTCTAGGCAGTGCCAGTTTTCCTCCCCTTGGTCGATTGTTGAGTTTATTTCCGACGATTCGAACTTTGGTTCCTAAACTACTGCATTCATTGCATGCATACACAAACAACTATAGACATAGCATCATGATGTGAGGATAATGGATGATTACGGTGGCCGGTAATAGAGTAGTAAGTGAATAACTGAGCACACAACCAAGATCAACAGACAAAAATTGTTCAACCATTCAATCATTTATTCAATCATAACATGCAAAAGAATTAAACTAGAATTGTGAGTATTTACTCACCTGGAATAATTGCTTGCCTCTAATCGATAGAAACTGTTGTCGCTTCCTTCCATTCATGTCGCTAGCTACTCGCCGTCATCCATGCCTCAACCATCCATCTCCAACCGCACTTGCATCATCTCAGGTCAGTACTCGCTCCTCGCACTCATCCATCTCGTTAGCCACGCTCACTCAACCGCCCCTAGAGGTGTTGCATAATATGAAGTCGCTAGCCACCATAATTATCTCTACTAGATAATGACTCCTCCATGCATGCTCCACTGCCCACGCACCCATTGTCAAGCTCCCAGAAGACGTGCAACCACCGCCCTATGTAACCATCGTTGGGATGCTCGCGCCTCAGAGCACGATTGCTTCGTCCAATGTTTTTTCTTTTTCTTTCCTTTGTTTGATCGATATCAATTTGGGGATTATTTGCTAGGGCATGCTGAGGAAACATGTGTTGAGAATCCGGTAAAAAGGTTAAGAAAGTATGTAACAACCCTATTGTTATTTACCTAATTAATTTAGTTTAATTATGGATAATTAGTTCTAATTTGCGATTCGTGAAATTTAATTGTGAAATGAAATCTTGTTTGGAGAATATTTAATTTAATTTGTTTTAAATTTGTTTCAAATTGATTAATTCTTAATCATTGTGGAATTTGGATTTTGTTAGTAATTTTTAAGTGTTAATAAAATTACTTAAAAATAATAGTGAGATGTTGATTAATTATAGTAAATTCTAAATTTATGAGATAATTGGAATTAGAAATTTAAACAAGGATAATTATTAGGCCAAATCTTTTATTTCTATTTATAAATAAATGATAATTTGGGAGTTGATTTCTTATATGATTAAATAAGCAATTAACTAGTTATAAAATGGTATAAGAAGTGTTTGTTTTGTAAATGAACAAATTTCTATACTGGGGATTTTATATTTTGATAAATAAAATGAAAATTTATTACGGTTGAATAGAATAGCATTGAGAAACAAATAGTGGCAATTGTTTATATTTTTAAGTGGGCCTAATTAAAGCCCATAACCATTTTTAAACTAAATAAAGTGGCTTCTTCTGTATTTTTCTCACAACTCTTCCATTCCTCCTATACATATTAAGTTTTAAAGAAGAAACTCTAGGGTTCAAGTTTATCTCCAATCTAATCAAAAGCTATTACCTTCAACACAAAATGAAAATTCTGAAAATTCAAATAAGATCAAGGATGCTTCAAGTAAACATTGAAATGATTCTTGCTACAAGATCACTAAAGAAAAGGTGGGTTATTTTTTACTCACATAATCTATTTCTATATCTATGTTTTGTTTCTGAAATTGAAATTGAATTGTATAAATTTGGTTGTGAAAACCCAAGATTACTTAATAGAAATTGAACTTGGGTGATTGTTTGATTATTGTTTGCTGAAAATTATTTGTGAAAATCGCTGTAGTAAAACAGCGATATCTTAGTGCAAAATTATCCAAAATAGCTCAATCATTTTATAGTAGAAAGTTGTTTCAGTTAGCTCCAAATTCTCTTTTAATGACTTAACGAAATTCTGCGGTTTAGGAGGTTGAAATTGAGTTTGAAACTGATGGTGTATCTCTGTGCAATTTTCTTAGTTGAAACCTGATATTAAAATCACCATAACTTTTGATTGGTAGATCGAAATTGAGTAAGGATTTTTTAGTTGAAAAGTACTTTCACAAGGAACAACTTTTATGTTCATCTTTTTTGTGAATCTGTAGTTTACTGAGAAAATTTGGATTTGAAGAAGAGATAACCTCTATGTCCTGTGTTTTTTAAAAATTAGCTTTGAAGCACAGAAATCGTTTTGACCATAACATTTTTGTTACTAATCGAAATACGATAATTCTTAAAGTTCTGGTAAGCATGGACTTTGTGCTATAACTTTAATGTTTTGTGTTTTACATAATTTTAAAGTTTAAATTGTCAAAAAACTCGTTTTTTGTCGTTGGCCTGTCAATGAAAAATAATGTTAATAAATTTAAATATGAGAAATTGTTTTGGACATAACATTTTTTGTTACTTATCATAATTTGATAATTCTTGATGTTTTGGAAAGCTTAGACTCTGTGCTGCAACTTTCATGTTGTAAGTTTTGTGAAATTTTAAGATGTAGGTCGTCGAAACTGAAGATCTTTAAATCCTAAATTTGAGCTAAATGAAATAAATAGATATGTATATCAAAATGGATTTGGAAGAGTAATTAAATATGGCTTTAAAATATGGTTTTGGGAATAATATAACATATGGAAATTTGATATAACTTTGTGAAATTATGTGAAATGTTGGAATAATTTGAGTTTATGTAATATTCTAATTTAAATTAATATTTCATCTTGTTAAATAATAAATTGTTTTCTACAATAAAATGTGTCAGTAAAATAGTTGTGGAATTAGGAAATGTGGAAATAAGTTCATATATCTTTTGAAAATCGGGATAATATAAATTGTGAACCATATTAATTCTTGGAATTTTAATCATTAATATGGCTTTAGGAAACACAGGAAAAATCTTGGTTTTATAATAATTTTTTTTGGAAATAATAAATAGATTTATGAACAAAAATTAACAAGCGTTTTAAACAATGAAAATCAAAGAGAGAGAAATGTTTTGAGAACCTTAGTTCTATAACATAGGGAGTGCTAATAATCGACTTAGTGTTATCAATTGGTTTAAATGATTTCGTATAATGTTTCGTCGAATATGGCATAAACTCATTGAATAGAATGTTTGAGTGGAATTTGCTAACCATTTATGGATACGTGATTTTCATCGGGTAGTATGGGATACTTTGGTTAAATTCATGTGATCACTTTAGGGAAGTAATTAACACTTTAGAGTTATTTTCTCTTCGGGTGTGCGATAAGTGGTTGCGAAATCCGAAGAGAATATAATTCAGGTTTTTCGGTGGTATCCGTAATAAGTTATATTTACTAGCTTTTAGTAAATACTTGGATTTCACCTTACGGTATGGAACGTATTGGTTAAATTCTAGTGATTACTGAAGGTGATAGTATTTGGCACTTTAGAGTTTACTCTCTTTTGGTGTACGACAAGTGGCTGCTAGATCCTTAAGAAGTTGCTCCTGGATTTCTTTTCAAGTGCAATAATCTAAAATAAATCTGTAAAATTCGGTCATGGCTGCTATCCTTTATATCGTCTTGTGATCCTATGATTCCCGTCCTATGTACGATCCCTGGTATCGGATCGGTTCGTGTGATACTAAATTGTTTGTTTATTTGCTACGGTTCTATGTACGATCATTACGATCATTTTGAGTAAGATCTCTTGGATTTTGGATATTTGGATTCTGTGACTATGCTATGTTCATGAAATAAATATATATTCTTGTGTCTTGTGTTAGTGAAATAAATATATATTCTCGTGTCTTGTGTTCGTGAAATAAATATATATTCTTGTGTCTTGTGATGGATGCTAAATTATGTTAATTCTATTATTCTGTGTTTAGTGACTAGTTCGTGTCCGTGACTTAAACTTATAACTTTTTTTGAGTTAAATTAATTACCTACTCGTTATATCATGGACATCTGTATTTACTTATATGTTGTGTATTCTTGTGTTATATTCTGTTCTCACCCTATTAGATATTTAGAGATGGTCTGACCCAGGTGTTATTTTGCTCGAGTCAGGCCGAGACTTTTCAGGTTACAGGACAAGTTGACCTTTGGATGTTTAGGTTAGCACGGAGATAAACACTTTTTACTTTTTAGTTTATCTCATTTAGGAAATTTATGAATATGTTTATAAGATGTATAATTGAGATTTGGAGAATTGTAAAACTTGTAAAATAATCGAGTTTAGTATTTCATTTTGTAAACTCAAAATTTGTGTATGTATAAGTTGAAATTTATTCCATTGTGATCTGTGACTATTATTTATATGATATATTATTACGATTTTGAGAAATCGGCGTGTCTATTACTTTGCATTAATATTGTACACATCAAATTCAGTTTAGATATTAAGTGAAAATGTATAAATGATGTGTCAGTGTTTGTATAAAGATATATTCACATTCGATCGCCCTTAACAAGCCGTATTCTCTGGATTAACATACGACATTACTTATAATATGTTCTTTGCTAATCTTGGCATCGCGGTGGGGTCGTTACAGCTTGGTATCAGAGTTGTGTCAGAACATTATAGCATATAATATTACAGATCTGAAACCTAGATGACTTAGAGTCCTGTCCCTTGGGGTGCATGGTAGATAGTTGTATTAATTATCTAATTAGGGATAAGAATATAAAATGATTATCGAAATAATCATTTGAGGCATAAATTAATTTAAAATTTTTAAATTGATAAATCAGAATTTGTGACGTTAAAACTTTTGGAAATTAATGAGTAAAATATTTTAGAGTTTAGAAAATTTTAGAATTAAACTGGAATGAATTAAATTAAAGTGAACTGTTTTCTTTTAATAGAAAATTTAGGAAATTTGAGTAAATAAGTTTAATATTTAAATGATCTAGGAATAATCAGAGTTGTGCAGTGGAATTTAAGACATTGAATTGTTCCGCTGTAAGTGATTATGTATGTTTTGTTCGATTGGTTTATTGGTTGCTGGGAATATATTGTTTGCTTGCATTTATTTAAAATTAGATGCATGGATATTAGTGATAACAAAATAAATGTACTTAAACTTGAGATTATCCATTGTGTTGACTTATATGGACGTTGTTTAATTATTCTGATCGATATGTGGGACACTATGTTATCGATAGGGGTTCCAAAACATCGAACATGATATTTTGACATAAGTAATAATTAAAACTTGGAAATTTAAGTACGGATTTCTTTCATTATGGAATATTGTGATGTCAATCTAATTAAAGTGTAAGCATAAATTGTTGATATCTCATATATGATATGAATTTGATATTAAATACTAATATGAATTTTTAAGATAGGTGTAGGTATTTGAAGTTAAATACATATCGTTTAAAAGATTATAAATTGTTTGCTTAAGGAATATTAGCGGACTCACTAATATTTTAAATATAAGGTACATATCTCGGATTAAATATCGCATTTTTGTGTTTTTCCCTACGGGATACCTCATCCTTGAGATGAGATGTATATTATGTAATTATATACCTATTGTAAATTTTCGAAATGCTAACCGCGCAAAGGATAAGCTGGTGAAATTTTCCGCAAATTTGAGGCATTAGAAATTTTTTTGGGAATTTTATGAAATTTTGATAACTAAAAGTTTGAGTTTAGTATTATAAGTTGGACTGATATTAATTGGGAGATTTTGAAAATGCAATTAGAAACCAGTTAACATATAATTTTTTAAGGGGAAATTTATATTATGGATTTCTTTCATTAAAGGAAATTGCGGGAACGCAATTTTCTTTAATGAGAAAGTCTATCATGTTGTTATTTACCTAATTTATTTAGTTTAATTATGGATAATTAGTTCTAATTTGCGATTCGTGAAATTTAATTGTGAAATGAAATCTTGTTTGGAGAATATTTTATTTAATTTGTTTTAAATTTGTTTCAAATTGATTAATTCTTAATCATTGTGGAATTTGGAATTTGTTGGTAATTTTTAAGTGTTAATAAAATTACTTAAAAATAATAGTGGGATGTTGATTAATTTACAAAATTCTAAATTTATGAGATAACTGGAATCAGAAATTTAAACAAGGATAATTATTAGACTGAATCTTTTATTTCTATTTATAAATAAAACATAATTTGGGAGTTGATTTCTTATATGATTAAATAAGCAATTAACTAGTTATAAAATGGTATAAGAAGTGTTTATTTTGTAAATTAACAAATTTCTATATTGGGAATTTCATATTTTGATAAATAAAATGGAAATTTATTATGATTGAATAGAATGGCATTGAGAAACAAATAGTGGCAATTGTTTATATTTTTAAGTAGGCTTATTTAAAGCCCATAACCATTTCTAAACGAAATAAAGTGGCTTCTTCTGTATTTTTCTTACAATTCTTCCATTCCTCCTATACGTATTAAGTTTTAAAGAAGAAACTATAGGGTTCAAGTTTATCTCCAATCTAATCAAAAGCTATTACCTTCAACACAAAATGAAAATTCTGAAAATTCAAATAAGATCAAGGATGCTTCAAGTAAACATTGAAATGATTCTTGCTACAAGATCACTAAGGAAAAGGTGGGTTATTTTTTACTCACATAATCTATTTCTATATCTATGTTTTGTTTTTGAAATTGAAATTGATTCGTATAGATTTGGTTGTGAAAACCCTAATTTTCTTGATAGAAATTGAACTTGGGTGATTGTTCGATTGTTGTTTGCTGAAAATTGTTTGTGAAAATCGCTGCAGTAAAACAGCGATACCTTAGTGCAAAGTTATCCAGAATAGCTCAATCTTTTTGCAATAGAATGTTCTTTCAATTACCTATAAATTCTCTTTTAATCGCTTTACGAAATTCTGCTGTTTAGGAGGTCGAAATTGATGTTGTATCTCTGCTCTGTGCAATTTTCTTAGTTGAAGTCTAATATCAAATCCACCATAACTTTTGATTGGTAGATCGAAAGCGAGTGAGGTTTTTTTCAGTTGAAAGGTACATTCATAAGAAATAACTTTTATGTTCATCATTTTTGTGAATCTGTAGTTTACTGAGAGAAATTTGAGTTTGAAGAAGAGATAACCTCTGTATCCTGTGTTTTCTTAAAATTAGCTTTGAAATATAGAAATCGTTTGACCATAACTTTTTCGTTACTAATCAGAATTTGATAATTCTTGAAGTTCAGAAAAGTATGGATTTTGTGTTATAACTTTCATGTTTTGTATTCTGCATAATTTTGAAGTTAAATGGTCAAAAAACTCGTTTTTTGTCACTAGCATGTCAATGAAAAACAATGTAAATAAATTATAATATGAGAAATTGTTTTGACCATAACATTTTTTATTACTTATCAAAATTTGATAATTCTTGAAGTTTTGGAAAGCTTAGACTCTATGCTCAACATTCATATTTTAACTTTTGTAAAATTTTAAGATTTATGTCGTCGAAAATGAAGATCTTTAAATCCTAAATTTGAGCTAAATGAAATAAATAGTTATGTATATCAAAATGGATTTGGAAGAGTACTTAAATATGGTTTTAAAATATAGTTTTGAGAATAATATAACATATGAGAATTTGAGATAACTTTGCGAAATTAAGTGAAATCTTGGAATAATTTGAGTTTATGGAATATTCTAATTTAAATGAATATTTCACCTTGTTAAATAATAAATAGTTTTCTACAATAAAACGTGTCGGTAAAATAGCTGTGGAATTTGGAAATGTGGAAATAAGTTAATATATCTTTTGAGAATCAGGATAATATAAATTTTGAACCATATTAATTCTTGGAATTTTAATTGTTAATATGGTTTTAGGAAACACAGGAGAAATCTTGGTTTTATAATAAATGTTTATGGAAATAATAAATATATTTGTGAATAAAAATTAACAAGTGTTTTAAACAATGAAAATAAAAGGAGAAAAATGTTTTGAGAACCTTAGTTCTATAACGCGGGGAGTGCTAATAATCGACTTAGTGTTATCGATTGGTTTAAATGCTTTCGTTTAATGCTTCGTCGAATATGGCATAAGCTCATTGAATAGAATGTTTGAGTGGAATTTACTAACCATTAGTGAATAAGTGAATTTCACCGGGTAGTATGGGATACTTTGGTTAAATTCATGTGATTATTATAGGAAAGTAAGTAACACTATAGAGTTGTTTTCTCTTTGAGTGTGCGACAAGTGGTTGCGAGATCCAGAAGAGAATCTAATTCAAGTTTTCCGATGGAATTCGTAATAAGTGATATTTACTAGCTTTTAGTAAATATTTGGATTTCACCATACGGTATGTGACGTATTGGTTAAATTCTAGTGATTACTGAAGGTGATAGTATCTGGCACTTTAGAGTTTACTCTCTTTTGGTGTGCGGCAAGTGGCTGCTAGATCCTTGAGAAGTTGCTCCTGGATTTCTTTTCAAGTGTAATAATCTAAAATAAATCTGAAAGATTCGGTCATGGCTGCTATCATTGTGATCGTCTTGTGATCCTGTGATTTCCGTCCTATGTACAATCCCCGGTATCGGATCGGTTCGTGTGGTACTAAATTGTTTGTTTGTTTGCTACGGTTCTGTGTACGATCATTACGATCATTTTCAGTAAGATCTCTTGAATTCTGGATATTTGGATTCTATGACTATTCTGTGTTCGTGAAATAAATATATATGCTTGCTTCTTGTGTTAGTGAAATAAATATATATTCTTGTGTCTTGTGTTAGTGAATTAAATATATATTCTCGTGTCGTGTGTTCGTGGAATAAATTTATATTCTTGTGTCTTGTGTTAGTGAAATAAATATATATTCTTTTTTTGAAATGGTACTTAGATACAACATGTCATTGGGATAACATATCACAAATCACTTGTCAATATATGATCGAATCACGCTATGCAAGTTTCGAACTTGTGACCTCTCGCACCAAAGTCGAATCACTTAACCACTGGGACAATGGTGCTTGTCATAAATATATATTCTCGTGTCTTGTGATGGATGCTAAATTATGTTATTTCTATTATTCTGTGTTTAGTGACTAGTTCGTGTCTGTGACTTAAACTTATAACCCTTTTCTAAGTTAAATTAATTACCTAACTCGTTATATCCTAGACATCTGTATTTACTTATATGTTGTTTATTCTTGTGTTATATTTTGTTCTCACCATATTGGATATTTAGAGATAATCTGACTCGGGTGTTATTTTGCTCGGGTCAAGCCGAGACTTTTTAGGTTACAAGACAAGTTGACCTTTGGATGTTTGGGCTAGCTAGGAGATAAACACTTGACTTTTTAGTTTATCTCATTTAGGAATTTATGAATATGTTTATAATATGTACAATTGAGATTACAGAATTGTAAAACTTGGATAACAATCAAGTTTAGTATTTCATTTTGTAAACTCAAAATTTGTATATGTATAAGTTGAGATTTATTCCACTGTGATCTGTGACTATTATTTTTATGATATGTTGTTCTAGTTCTGAGAAATTGGCATGTCTATTACTTCGCATTAATATTTTACAGGTCAAATTAAGTTCAGATATTAAGTGAAAAGGTATAAATGACGTGTCAGTGTTTGTATATTGATATATTCACATTCGATCGCCTTTAGGAAGCTGTATTCTCCGTATTAGCAGACGACATTACTTATAATGTTCTTTGCTAATCTTGGCATCGTGAAGGGGTCGTTACAAAGTAGGATTTCGACAAATGTGTGGGACTTGTTTAACGTGCTGGGTTCTAATAATATAAAGAATGTGTTTTTTTAATAGCTCCATTCATTCATTGTAAATAAAATTTATAATTTAAGTTGATCTACATTTTATTTCACATAAGATGCTTCGATAACTATATAATTCCATTTAATGTATCAACACAAACAAATTTATTTTTAATTATTCATTGTATTGATATAAGATAAATTTGTCATCTTCGTTGATTTATTGATTTTATTGAATATCAAATGAAACTTCTTTTCACATATTTCAAATATATAAAATTATTTATACTTTAAAATATTTTATATTTATTAAAAAGTTTGATTTGAATTTTAATATATTATCTTAAATAGGATTTATTTACTAATTCAATTTTGTTATAACAAGATCCTTTATTAAATTGATGATTTATTTTGGGATAATAATTTGGTTTCAAAAATAATAATTGTCAAAATTGAACTCACACATCCATTTTAATTAAATTAGTTTAATACTACCGCTGAAAAACAGGGTTGTTACAAAGAATCACGTTTAAATTGCTAGATTCATTCAAACCACATTCGGGATAATTGATAAATAAAAAACACAATGTTTCACAAAACTTGCAATAAAACAATGAAGCATACATGTAAAGACCCATTTCTTCGACCTTCGGAAATCGACATTAATACATCCTCGGTACTCACGTACCGCGAATCCAAGTGCCGTAGAGGTGGTTCTTTAAAGGTAAGAAAGAAAAATAAACAGAACAAAATCTTACACGAATGCAATAACATATATTATTTTAACATATACTCTTTTAAAGTGGAAAATTTAATGCATTTATCAAAGTCCATCCTAAGCTCAGCTGGACAGTTATAAATATCCGTCCTTACAAATGTTGAAAAAACAAAACAAATATAGCGGGAGTGGAAATGAGAATGGATAACTATCTACAAAGCACCTTCAGCTCCAAGCTCCATCCAATTTCTCTAAGCTAAACCTGAACTACTAGGCTGTTCGGGAAAATTAAGAAACCCAAAGTTTAAGTGATAAGAAAAATAAACTCTGGGTCAGTCATGGGACTGGTGTGAGAAACTCAAAATATGCGTTTTAAAAATAAATAGTATCTCATAAGACCACGCCGCACATAAACATGGAACAGGTTTTCACCTTATGATAACCAAAACTTTTGCTACGCAAAATATGAGGATATTATTTTTAATGATATTCTTTTGAAAACATTTGCAAGTAAACCTACGAATCTTAGCCGAAATTGTTACCATTATTAAATTCCGGAATATGTTAGGCTCTACAATCAAAGTCTTACAAGGCTCGTTTGGAGAATGGATTCCATACAATGGCAGGTAAGAGACTACCTTCCATACAATACACCTTTAGAGGGATGTACCGAGGATCGACGTCTTCGAAACCTCTGCACCTGGTAAGACCGGCCTACTCACAATCCCACCTGGTGGTAGATAGAACCGAATATGACATCATCCCAATCGTTCCCGACCTATCTGAGACGTCTCTTAACAACATAACCATCATACCCGATATATAGAGGGTGATTTAGAAAGGCGATGACCATACCCTAATGGTTGCGAACCACATAGCCTCACGGCATGTCCTGTTTAAGCCATTACCAGTTGATGAGGCCTGAGGTAGCGACTACCTTTCACATAGCACATCCACTTTGAATGCCACATTGTCATTCCTAAATCACACAACTGATTTTTACACACGTATAACTCCTGATCTCGTATGTCTCAGGAAAGAGTGTTAAGCTAAGAAAAGTTGCCTTCTCCGCCATCAAACAGATGATAAGTTCATAGGGATCAATCAATGTGATTAGAAAATACAACGCCGGACATTCGTCCATACAAGTTGTCCAGAAACAGGACAAACAGAAGGTACTCTCCGACCACATCCTATCGGGAATCATCCCTAGGATTAGTAGCGAGAAGTCATTTCTTCAAAGATCCCATAATGAAGCGACCACTACTATTTATTTATCTCGAGAGCTACTCCAAAATTATCAACAAGTAGTCTTCCGTTATGAAGGCCCCCGCCTTCAACTTCATTGTCTTCAACATGTCTTCACTTTCGAACTCGTAAATTGGTTGGAAGTGGTTTTCGGTTAAGAATCACTCAAATCCGACCCCGGTTCCTTCGAACCAATCATCGATAAAAAGGAGGTTTAGTAAATAGGGAATCAATCTTTCATTGATTAATTTCTTTTTATCAAAATATCTTCTAGAGATATATATCTTTAAAAACATTCTTTCAGTATATACGGAATCATTAGACCTCTCTTATCAAATTCTTTGGTTACTTAAAACCTTTCCAAAACTTGGAATAATTCCAAATCATTTCATTCTTTATTTAGGAAAATATTTCCAAATCATTTATTTAAATCTCAACAAAAGATTTCGTATTTCCAATACATATCTTTTTAATAGGTTGAAACAATGTTATCTAAGATGATAAATTAAAATTAGTTAATATTCGAGTAAAACAGATCCATAAACATTATACTAATTTTACTTGACATCAATTTTCGTATTCAACCTTTACTATCCATCGAATAGTGGTGAAATCACCTTTTAAATTCTCACGGATGGTATAGATTCCCTCCTCGGAATTTAATACCAAGTATAAGAAGATTATTTTTATGCAATCCAAGTTGTTCGAATTTGGAAAATTATATCTTTTACACTTTGGGAAATTTTGATCTGAGTAAATCAAATTTGCTATCCCCTCCATCAAGCTAGTCCGGGTAGCTAGGGAGGGTAGACAACTAGTTTCCCAAACCTAAGTCTAGAGACTGCCTCTATGTCACCCATAAGGTGGTCAAGTTATTTGATCGACTCTAAATATTTTAACATACTTAATTAACCTTTAATTATTTTAGAGCATTCGGGCATTCCCTTCGATCTGTTCCATTCTGCGGTCGGATTTTCTATGACACTCACAAATGGAACAAATGTACTAGTCATTTCCGCATACTCATTTTAAAACCTCTAACTCATCTTTAAATTACTTAATTATTTATTTGAAAAGGTTCAAAAAAGACTCAAGGAAGAATAATTAAGTTAAAACCATTGTTTGCAAAAGTTATTATAAAGTGCAGCAAATAGTGTTTTAAAAGCTATATTGATCAAAATATTTTTCTATCTTTTGGAAATTCATTTATATAACTCACTCTTTTAAAACATTCTAAAAGATTTATAGAATTTATTCCATATTTTTAAAGAATTAAACATATCCATTTTAAAACATTTACTACTTTGGCCTCCGAACTGCCAAAACGCGATTTTATTTAAAACTCGATTTGCTCATATTTTAGAATCTACTAAGCGAAATCTCAATCATTTTCTTTTGTTTGAAAACTATGATTATAAAAGTTCAAAATATTCTTATTTAAAAGAAATCTGACTTCGAAACCATCCTATAAATGGATTTAATTTTAAGACGCAAAATTGCGAACTGGTGTTACGCGATGCACCTATTTTTGACTAAATTTTGAATATTTATTTAAACTTTGCCAAAATATTTTCAAATGTTTATAAAACATTTCTAAACCATATTAAACCATTCTTGAGAGGTTTAAACATTACATATACACTATTTTATTAATAAAAGGAAAGTGATGTCCTTTGTGATTTTCGACATGTATTAACCGTGACTTGTTAATACAATTAAATAACAATATTAAACAACCAAACATGATGATCAAAGCATAGTAAGCATTCGTTGCAAACATCATATCATCATCCAAAAATATAATATAAATAAGAGTTTCTCACTTTGGATTGAAACGAACAAACTTTAAAACGACTATAGCTCCACTACAACGGACCAAATTTTTATGGAATCGAGCATTGGACCCTAGGGAAGTCACAAGCCTAGGCTAGGATGTGGAAGAGGCTTGGCCAAGAAGGGTGATGGAGTGCGGCCATGAGTTGCATGGAGGAAAGAGACTTCGGATCATCATCGAATTCACAAAACTAGACCTGAAAATATGTCATTTTCTCTTAGGTTTTTAACCATTTTACTCTCTGAATTCAAAAACGTGTCAAGATGAAAGTTGTTGGATATTATTTTCTCTACGGTTTCAAGAAAAGAATTTCTTAATTTGGATCAGTTTTGAGGAAGTTATGGCCAAGAGAAGAAGAGGTGTTTTCAAGTGTGGAAATTTGAGCTCGAAAATGAGTATGAAAGAATTGAAATTTTGACATGGTAACTCTCTGATTTGGAAGAAGTGACGTAAAAAAAAGTTGTAACCAACTCAATTCTCTTCGCTTTGAAAGAAAGAATTTCTTGATTTGGTGGAGTATGGAGAGAGAAATGGCCGATTGAACTTGGAGTAAAAATGAAGAAGGTGGGATGTGTATTTATAGGAAACGTTTTGCAAAATATCTTCCACACTTCATCATTATACCTTCCCATCACCTTTATGGCCAAAATAACCTCCCTCTCCATGTGCACACTTAAGTGCATGTCCTTGTTTAACTTTGTGATTGCTTAAGAGGTAAGAAAGTAGGAAATAACTAGGATATTTTTGAATATATATTTATATGTATGTATATATGTGTGTACATGTGTGAGTTTATGTGCATGTGGATATGTCTTCATATATGTATATGTATATGTGCATATGTATATTACATATAATCCACAACGTTGCACAACTTCTACACGTTGAATGGTTACGAATTCCGATTTCAATTTTTGGTCATATTTTTACTTTTTCATTAATGTACATATATTTGTAAAAAAAGTTTAATAATAATATTCCTATCATTATTAATTAATTAAAATGATCATAATTGAATTTTAAAACCATGTAAAGCATTATTAAACAGTTGTTTACAAAAGTTGCTATTATATCGATAAAGCGATATCAATTTTTCTTATATTTTCAAATCAAATATATCTCTTTATAAAACTAATACAAGTGATTTATTATCACTTTACAACTATTTAAAATGAATTATTATCATTTAAAAACAATTATTTGAATAATTATCATAATTATTAAATCATTAAATCTCAATTTAAATTCATAAATCAATATTTAAATATAAGAGTGTCACTGATGATGTCATAAACACGTTTTATTTTCAAAATAAAATAATTGATTTTATATTATATTCATATTTAAATAGAAAAATAAGTGCGTGTATTCAGCTCCGTGCGCGACGTTTGATAATTATAGAGCTGTTTATCGATATTTTTTCAAAGTAAATATCTTTGCGAATATTTCTCCAAAATAGGTTCATTATTATCATTCATCTCACAAAACTTGATTATTTGTTGGAAATAATCCATATTTGAATATTTGAAATAAATTAAACATCCTTAATTAAAGTGATTAAAATTCGGGTCGTTACAATACATAAGACAAAAAACTGCATCATCTTTAAAACTAAAACACATACATTGGCATTTCAGTTTTAGGATGTCATTAGTTGCATCCAACATATAATGCATGCGAATTGTAAAGGAATCCACTTAAATAAGTAAACCGTCATTTGATTTCAGTAAATTGGCTGCAAATTAATTGATTGTAAATTAATTGGTAGTAAAGAGCTAATTTGGTATACATCCAGGCATTGATTTGCCATCTACTTAACTAGTTAGCATTTACATAATCATACCCAATATATGATTAACTATTGTAACTTATCCATGATTTATGCAAAATATAAATACATGACCAACATGCATGTTAAAGTATTAAAAAAAATTCCGTTGCATTTTACTTTAAATGGATAGTAATGGATATATTAAGAATATACTGTGTTTTCCATTTATTCCATACATGAATCCAATATTGTTCCTTTTGCAGGATCACTTAAGCCCCAAGCTTTCGTAACATTTTCGTGTTTTTAATAAATAAAGATATTGGGAATTAATGGAGATAAAATGCAATTTCACTTGTGTATTATTAACTATTTAAATTATTTGTTTTAAAAAATAAACCAAGTTTTTTTGTTGAGTTCCGAGAGGGCAATATATTGTTGGTAGGCTATTATGCCATTATGAATTTCACCTAAGTAGGCCATTATAAATCTCACCTGCATTTAGTGACACTTTATATTTATCTTTGTTTCAGATGCTACAAGAAAAAATAAAAAATGAAGCCTAAGAAAGTATTTAGCCTTGCAAAGTTTTAGACTCCCTATGTATCACTATTGTTCATAGGTTCATAAATAAAGTGATCACTAGTTTGAAGGCTGCAAAAGAGAGGGTTGATTATCATGGCATAATGTGTCAGAAATTCTTTACTGTTCGATCTTTCATGATTAATGATGAACAATTCAAGTAATAGCTCAAGGATCACCAATACCGAATATTTCACAAACAAAACTTAATATGATTTTTGTTTTGTTTAAGATGACGTACCTTGATTAACAGCGGAAGATGTAATGGCTGTCATCTTCTTCTTCTGACTTCTAATAATTACTCTTCTTCTCAGAATTCGGTTTCTCTCTCTAACCCTATTTCTTTATGTGTTTCTTGATGGAGAAGAATACATCTGTTGGCTGGAAGAGAGATGACCCAATCCTTTATATAACATTTAACTCTAAATCTGGTACTCCATCATATACCAATTCAACGCTTAAGATTAATCACAGACCTAATGTTCTAATTATAGAACGGTCTATTTATGACTTAATTAATCGGGTCACATTAAGATTAGAAACTACATAACGTTAAAGGTAAATGAAACGTTCTATTTATGACCTAATTAATAGGGTCACATTAAGATTAGAAACTGCATAACGTTAAAAGTAAATGAAACGATTGTAGTTTCTAATAGCAGATTTTAACATTCTCCCACTTGACCCGATTATTCATAATATCAAGTGTTGAACATCATACTATGATAAATTGTTGAGAGTTATGGCGGTTGTGCATTATTAATTCAATGCATTTCCTTCCATATACTATAATACCAACAATCCATCATTTTATACTCATAATTTATATAAAACAGCATAATGGTCCACATAATGTCTTATATCATAATGATTAAACATAATATCTTTATAAGACTCTTTCTTGAAGTACGTACTACCACATTAAAACAAGAGACACATAATTGTATATCAGAAACACACAAAGGAGCTCAGAATGTCACACATCAATTATTATTAATACAACCAAGACCCATTCTTTGAACATGTTCCTTAAATTGTCTTGGCTGTAACCCTTTCGTCAAAGGGTCTGCAATCATAAGTTTTGTCCTGATGTGCATGATTGACACTCTTTGTTTCTGAACCTCATCTTTCACAACAAGATACTTCAGTTCCATATGTTTGGCACCTTTAGAGTACTTGTCATTTTTTGAGAAAAACACTGCTGTAGAGTTATCACAATAAATTTTCAGTGGCTTGCTAATGGTGTCGACAACCGCAAGTCCTGAAATAAAGTTCCGCAACCATAATGCATGAATTGTGGCTTCATAACATGCCACAAATTCTGCCTCCATAGTAGATGAAGCAACGATAGTTTGTTTTTCACTTTTCCATGATATGGCTCCTTGAGCAAACATAAAAAGGTAACCAAAAGTCGATTTTCTAGTATCGATGCATCCAGCAAAATCTGAATCGCTATATCCAATCACCTCCAATTCATTGGATCTACTATACATGAGCATGTAATCTTTCGTGCCTTGTAAGTACCTTAACACTTTCTTTGCAGCTTGCCAATGTTCCCTTCCTGGATTACTTTGATACCTCCCTAACATACCAACCGCAAAACTGATATCTGGTCTAGTACAGGTTTGATCATACATTAGGCTACCAACTACAGATGCATATGGAATTGATTCCATTTCCTTTCGTTCAACATCATTCTTAGGACATTGCATGAGATTGAATTTATCTCCTTTATGTACAGGAACTTTCCCAGGTGAACACTTACTCATTCCAAATCTCTCTAGAATCCTTTCGATATATCCTTTCTGAGACAATCCCAATATTCCTTGTGATCGATCACGAAATATTTCTATTCCAATCACATAGGATGCCTCTCCCATATCTTTCATTTCAAAGTTCGTTGAGAGAAATTCCTTAGTCTCATGCAATATGCTTAAATTATTTGCATCAAGCAAGATGTCATCAACATAAAGGACTAGATAAATAAACTTGCTCCCACTGATCTTTTGGTATAAACAGTGATCAACCGTCTTTTCCTTAAAACCAAAAGATGTAATAATGGTATTGAACTTAATATACCATTGTCGGGATGCTTGTTTAAGCCCATATATTGACTTCTTAAGTTTACACACCAATTGTTCTTTACCTTTTACAGAAAAACCCTCAGGTTGATCCATATAAACATCCTCATCAAGATCTCCATTCAAAAAGGCTGTTTTCACATCCATTTGATGCAATTCCAAATCATAATGTGCTACTAATGTCATTATTATTCTTAGTGAGTCCTTTTTCGAAACAGGAGAAAATGTCTCCTTGTAATCAACACCACCTTTCTGAGTGTAACCCTTAGCAACAAGTCTAGCTTTATACCGTTCGATATTACCATTAGAGTCGTGTTTGGTTTTAAAAAACCCATTTGCATCCGACTCTTTTACAGCCATGGGGTAACTCAACGAGATCCCAAACTTCATTCTGTTGCATGGATTTTAGTTCTTCTTTCATGGCATTAATCCATTCCTTTGACTCTTTACTTTCTACAGCATGTGAAAACGAAACTGGGTCCTTATTGATTCCTATATCGTAATCTGATTCTTGCATATAAACCATATAATCATTAGAAATAGCTGACCTACGATCTCTTTGAGATCTTCTTAATGCTACTTGTTGTGGTTCATGCATATCAGCATTATGTAAGTCATTTCCTTCAGGAAGTACTTCTTCATTTATATGTTGTTCATCATCATGCTGTTCTCCAACAACTGGAACAACATTTGGAGTAATAGTAGATGGAGGAACTATTCTAGGCAATGTAACATTTACCCTTGTTTCCTTTATTTCCACTATTTCTCTTCTAGTACTCCCACTGACTTCACCAATCTCAATGAATCTTGCATTACCAGTTTCTATAATTTTTGGACTATGATTAGGAAAGAAAACACATATCCTTTAGATTTTTCAGGGTAACCTAAAAAATACCCACTAATCGTTCGAGAATCTAATTTCTTTTCATGTGGATTATAAATTCTCGCTTCCACTGGACAACCCCAAACATGCAGGTGTCTTAAGCTAGGTTTCCTGTTAGTCCATAATTCAAAAGGAGTCTTTTGAACAGCTTTACTAGGAACCCTATTCAACAAATAATTATCGGTTTTGAGAGCATACGACCACAAATTCTTAGGTAGTGTAGAATCTGACATCATACTCCTAATAATTTTCAAAACTCATCTTCTCTACTTAACAACTTCATTCAAACATTTGATTCACGAATTGTATTTGTAATCAACTATAAAGAATATCAATAAAGTTTAACCTCAAAGTGGACGTAGGCAATTACGCCGAACCACTATAAATTTGGTGTTCTTACTTTCTGTATTTAGATTAGCGCTGTCTTCTCTGTTTAATTTGATTTCATCACTTATATCTCTTCACAATCTTCTTCTACGAGGTTAGTGACCAATTTTGGTGCTAACACATTGGTGCTTTCACTGAGAATCGAATTCTCAGACCTCAAGGATCTGCTTTGAAGCTACTAGATTGAACAAATCCCCCAAAGAAGATCCGACTTACTGATAGGACATCCGTTGATTCTACTCAGAGTTCATACCAATAACTCTACAATGGCAAGACCACGTACCAGGTCAGCTTCTCTTAATGCGGATGCCCGAGAGACTGCTAGCGTGCAACAAGCAGGACCTAGCAATCAACCAGCGATCCCGAGTGCAGGGATTGCCGCTCAAGAACAGACTCCAGTTGTCACCAGAGTGGAGTTCAACGACTTGATGAGAGAACTTAGGGAAAGCAGGAGACAACTGGGAGAACAGATGCAAGCTAATGCCAACCTGATGGCACAACTCACTCAACAGCAGCAACAGAATGCTGGGGGCAATCCAGCTTCTTATTCCTCTTCTGACAGCTCAACTTCTTCTGATGAACCACCCAGGCGCAGACGCCGTAAGACTGAAGCTGCAAGGGCAGATGCTGTTGTTCGAACAGCAGGAGACCGCGACCAAGCCAGAACTGGAAGCTTCCGAACCGGAGTACAGATGGAGGATGGAGCTCCAGATCATCAAAATGTTAACAATGTTGAACCTCACGACGCACGATTGGCAGATCGCCAGGAAAGGAGGCATCAACATGGACAGGCGCGTAGAACTGACTCCAACCTCCCAGCTTCCATACAGACACCCGATCTGACAGCCATGATCAGGCAACTGATGAAAGAAAATCAGGGCTTATCAAATGACGACTGGGGAGTGTCAAGAAGTCATACTCCGTTCACAGATGTTGTGCTGCAAGCGGCGTACCCCAAGAAGTTTAGCATGCCAACCATTCCTGCATACGAAGGAAAGACTGACCCCAGACAACATGTAATGAGGTATGAATGGATGATGGATTCAGCCAGAGCAAATGATGCCACCAAGTGTAGGTGCTTTCCGATTACTCTATCTGGGATCGCTACTATGTGGTTCACCCGACTTCCTCCGCGATCCGTATCAAATTTCGAGGAGTTGGCAAAGAAGTTTATTGAGCAATTCAGGATACACACTACACGCCCGAAGGACGTGATGTCTTTGTCAAGTGTAATCCAAAATCCCGAAGAGTCGCTGAAGGAGTACTTACAAAGATTCCACGTTGCGACAACTGAAGTCAGTAATCCCAACGACCATGCAATTCTAATGGCTGTAATGAGAGGTGTAGATCCGGATTCTGAATTCGGAGATTGGCTGGCAGGAAAACCTCCGGCTACGCTAGAGCGTTTCTACTCCAAGGCACACCAGTTCATAAGAAGAGAGGAAGCTAGGTGGGTACGACGAGACAAGGCACCGGGACCTGCCCAAGAGTCAATTAAGAGCAACATTGCTGTGAAGCAATCTGGAGACAATTCGGGAAAGGTCCAAGTCAATGTCCAGAGTAAGCCTGTGCAGCCCAAAGAGTCCGGAGGAAGAGGTCAAGGAAAGAGGAAAGAAGCGGGAAAGTGGAAGTCGAGAATTCCAAGCTACAGCGAGTACACTCCGCTAAACGCCCCACTTGAGAACATTTACCTATCCACATGCAATACTTTTCAATACAGAAAACCACGTCCAAAAGAATCAACTGAAGAACAGAAACGGACTGGGAAATACTGCCGCTTCCATGAAACTTATGGACACAACACGGAAGAATGCAGACACCTGCATGACGCTATCGAGAAATTGATCAGACAAAAGAAGTTGCAAGAATTTATAAAGGATCCACAGGAAGGAGGACAGGGAACGTCCAACCCAGGTCGTGCACCAGCTCCACGTCATCCTGAGGAACCTGCCCGGACTGTTGGAAGACTGGTTATAAATACAATTATCGGCGGACCTCATCCCGTAGATAAGAACTGGCAAGAGATGGAACGATATGCAAGCTCCTTGAAGCATGCAGATTTTGAGTGCTGTTCGAACGTAGAGGACGGGGCCCCTGCTAAGCAGCAGCGCGTGATGACAGACGATATTGTGTTCAGGAACAGAGATGCTGATCAGGTAGAGGCTCCGACCATCGATCCCATGGTCATATCTGCAACGATCGGACCAGCATATGTAAAAAGAATTTTGATTGATTGTGGAAGTTCAGTCAACATCATCTTCAAGAAGGCCTATGATCAGATGAAGCTAGAGACAAAAGACTTGAAACCATCCAAAGCTCGTATCCACGGCTTTAACGGCGCTGCGACTGATGCAGTAGGATATGTCGAGTTACCAGTTGAACTGGGACAAGGCGAACGTCGGAGGGTACGAATTCTACCCTTTGTAGTTTTGGATGTGGACTCTCCATATAATGTTTTCTTGGGTCGGCCGGCCCTGGCTGAATTTAGGGCTGCACTAGCCCCGTGGTGCTTGACTTTGAAGTTTCCGACTGATAAAGGAGTAGGCATTGTTCACGGTGACCAAGCAGCTGGTCGTTCTTGTTATGTGGTCGAGCTCCGAGAGGCCCACCGGAGGGAGAAAGGAAAGGTTGCGGACAATCCCGTCCGCATCATCAATACGAATAATTGACAAGTAGTGCCCGAGCCCTGGCTCGGGCACTGTTCTCGGATCTACGGAGATATAGATCCGAGAGACGACGATGAGAAACCCAGGGAAGAGAAGGCGGCACCGGCTGAATTAACAATTGACATCTCAGTTAGCCGTGATGACCCTTCGCGAATACTGAAGATCGGATCACAGTTAGGCCCCGCAATGACTGAAGACCTTAGCGACTTCCTCCGGGCAAACCTTGATGTTTTTGCCTGGACGTATTCTGATATGTGTGGGATTTCTCCCGCCATCATGAGTCATATGTTGAACGTAGACCCGAAATACATCCCAGTCAAGCAAAAAAGGAGAGGAATGGATCCGGAGAGATCCGCCGCTCTTGGAGAGGAGGTGGACAAACTCAAAGCAAATGGGTTCGTCCGCGACGCCCTCTACCCGGAGTGGGTCTCCAACCCCGTGCTAGTAAAGAAGGCGAATGGGAAATGGAGGACTTGCGTAGATTATTCCGACTTGAACAAAGCATGCCCTAAGGACAGTTTCCCGTTGCCTAGGATCGATCAGTTGGTCGATTCCACAGCAGGACACGAATTATTGTCATTCATGGATGCATACTCGGGATACAACCAAATCCCAATGCATATTCCGGACCAAGAACACACCAGCTTCGTTACAAATGTCGGGCTGTATTGCTATGTAGTGATGCCCTTTGGATTAAAGAATGCTGGAGCAACTTACCGACGTCTGGTGAATCGAATGTTCAAGGACCAGCTGGGCAAAACCATGGAAGTCTATGTGGATGACATGCTCGTGAAGTCACGGCGGTCAAACGACCACATTCAAGACTTAGCTGAAATGTTTAACATACTCAGGTTCTATGGAATGAAGATCAACCCACTGAAGTGTTCTTTCGGCGTTGCATCAGGGAAGTTTTTAGGATTCATCGTCAACGCTAGGGGAATCGAAGCCAACCCAGAAAAGATCCAAGCCATTCGAGATGTACAAGCGCCCAGGACTATAAAGCAGGTACAGAGCTTGAACGGAAAAGTAGCTGCGCTGAGTCGATTTATATCCAAGGCAACTGACAAGTGCATCCCGTTCTTTGACATAATAAAGAAAGGAAAGAGGAATTTTGAATGGACGTCTAGCTGCGAGGAAGCTTTCCAGAACCTGGTAAGGCATCTGGAGAGCCCACCAATGCTATCTAAACCAGTTGACCATGAGATGCTGTACGTTTACTTGGCTATATCCCCTCATGCGATAAGCGCAGCTTTGGTTCGTGAGGAGGATCGAGTCCAGAAGCCGGTATATTATGTTAGCAAGCGTTTAACGGGGGCAGAGAAGAATTACCCCAAAATCGAGAAATTGGCTTATTGCTTGGTGATTGCATCACGCAAGCTGCGCCCATACTTTCAAGCGCATTCAATCGGTGTTTATACCGATCAACCCCTGAGGCAGGTACTTCAGCGACCGGAAACTTCTGGAAGATTGCTAAAATGGAACATCGAGTTGAGCCAATTCGATATAGCGTACTTACCACGGAGAGCCATCCGAGGGCAAGCGTTAGCAGACTTCATCGCTGAATTTACCATACCCATCAAACCGGACGATCACGACATCATTCCCCCCATTCGATGGAAATTATACACTGACGGTGCATCAAACGACCGTTGCTCCGGCGCGGGCGTAGTTCTTATAACTCCGGAAAACCGATCAATCTGTTATGCCCTGAAGCTCGATTTCCCGGCTACGAACAACGAAGCTGAATATGAAGCACTGATCGCTGGCTTGAAGCTCATCAAAGAACTCGGGATCAAATCAGTCGAAATCTTTTGTGACTCGCAGTTAGTGGTTTACCAAGTACGAGGAGACTACCAAGCAAAAGGACGAAAGCTTGCTCCGTACCTCGTTCAGGTCCAGGAACTACTATCAAATCTTGAGCGTTATGACATTTCACATATCCCGCGAGAACAAAACAAAGAAGCCGACTTGTTGGCTAAGTTCGCAAGTACCGACGATGTTCAACAAATGGGATTGTATCCCGTTGAAGTCTTGCATGCCCCGAGTGTGGACGAGATGAAAATCGATCGCGTGTTGGAAACAGAGATCGAGAAGGACTCGTGGATAACCCCATTCAAACTGTACCTGACAACCGGGGCTTTACCAGAAAAAAGAAGCGAAAGACGACAGGTCCTTCGAAAGGCTGCGCGGTACGTAATGCAGGATGGATCCATGTACCGGAGAGGATTCTCAGTCCCATTGTTACGGTGCATCGCTCATGATGAAACAAAGCGAGTCTTGAGGGAAGTCCACGAAGGGGAATGCGGCGACCATACTGGGGGGCAAACGCTAGCAAAGAAGATCCTCCGCTATGGGTATTACTGGCCCACCGTAAACCGGGATGCTGCGGACTACGCAAGAAAATGCGACAAGTGTCAAAGATATGCAAAAATCCCAAGGGCTCCGTCAACGGAACTCACACAAATGATCAGTCCTTGGCCATTTGCGATCTGGGGAATCGACATAATCGGCTCTTTGCCTCTATCCAAAGGTGGTGCGAAATACGCAATAGTTGCAGTCGACTATTTCACGAAATGGGCTGAGGCAGAACCTTTGGCCACTATCACCTCTAAGAAGGTCATTAACTTCGTTGTCCGAAACATTATATGCCGCTTTGGCCTTCCACGCACCATCATTACAGACAACGGAACGCAATTCGAAAGTAGAGAGTTCAAAGAGTTCTGTTTAAAGTACGGCATCGAGAAAAAGTTCGCCGCCGTTGCACACCCAAAAGCTAACGGACAAGTCGAGGCCGTTAACAAAATAATCAAGTCCATACTAAAGAAGCGTCTGGAGAAGGTTGGAGGCAAATGGGTAGATGAACTCCCGACAGCATTATGGGCGTATAGAACTACCCACAAGTCCGCGACCGACCACACTCCGTTCGCCTTGGCATACGGCTCTGAAGCCGTTATACCCGTGGAACTTGAAGTTCCATCGCACCGAGTGACGTACTACGATCCCAAGACGAACCAAAACCTCTTGCTGGAGTCACTGGACTGCATCGAAGAAAAATGGGAAGAAGCTGAATTAAGGGCGGCGGCGCACAGACATCGAGTCAAGCGTTACTATGACGGCAGGGTCCGTCCGAGAATCTTTGATGTGGGAGATCTCGTTCTGAAACGAGTCTTCCCGGTACCATCACGCATGAATCCCAGCTGGGAAGGTCCATACGCCATTGAACGGAAGCTTGGAGAAGGAACATTCAAGCTAGCGACCGTTGATGGCGCGATACTCCCCCGAGCATGGAACAGTGAACATTTGCGGCACTATTACATTTAGCATGTTTCCCTTTCTTGCTATAGGCACTATTGTTTCCTGCATGTTTCCATTCAATAATGACTTAGTTTCCTTTTAAAGTTGTAATCGAGCAATTTAGTTGATTTTCATTAATAAAGGCTTGAAGCCACCTTTTCTATGAAGTTTCTATATCTCTTAATTGGATGATAAATTACATTATTCTGCGCGACATACAGGCTTGTATGAACGAATTCCAATCTCCGAATCCCCAGAGCGCGGATCGGAGTACTCTAAGTCCCCAGAGTGCGGACTAGAGTATAAACGATTCCAATCTCCGAATCCCCAGAGCGCGGATCGGAGTACTCTGAGTCCCCAGAGCGCGGACTAGAGTATAAACGATTCCAATCTCCGAATCCCCAAAGCGCGGATCGGAGTACTCTAAGTCCCCAGAGCGCGGACTAGAGTATAAACGATTCCAATCTCCGAATCCCCAGAGTGCGGAGCGGAGTACTCTAAGTCCCCAGAGCGCGGACTAGAGTATAAACGATTCCAATCTCCGAATCCCCAAAGCGCGGATCGGAGTACTCTAAGTCCCCAGAGCGCGGACTAGAGTATAAAAGATTCCAATCTCCGAATCTCCAGAGTGCAGAGCGGAGTACTCTAAGTCCCCAGAGCGCGGACTAGAGTATAAACGATTCCAATCTCCGAATCCCCAGAGTGCGGAGCGGAGTACTCTAAGTCCCCAGAGCGCGGACTAGAGTATAAACGACTTCCAATCTCTGAATCCCCAGAGCGCGGATCGGAGTACTCTAAGTCCCCAGAGCGCGGACTAGAGTATGAACGATTTCCAATCTCCGAATCCCCGGAGTGCGGAGCGGAGTACTCTAAGTCCCCAGAGCGTGGATTAGAGTATGAACAGTCTCAAGTCTCCGAGTCCTCGGAGCACAGTGTCAGCAAACCAAATAAAGACAAGAGAATCATTCAAACAAGAAGAAACTAAAATTTTATTCGATAAGTCCAAAATGGGGATACAAGATCACTCCTACAAAATTCGGGCCTATACAAACTACAATTTATGGAAGATAGAAACAATTACAAACTTAAGCAAAAACTTGTTGAACAAGTGCATCGATCATTTCTTCGACTTCTTCTTCTTGTCTGCCTTTGGTGTTTCCGATGACTCCTCTCCCTCACGTTTTTTCTTGGACTTTTTGCTTGCTAGAGAGACGGAGTCAGGAGTAGGAGATGGAACATCTAGTGGTTTGGACCTGCCCGGGAGAATGATTTTCAGAGGTCTGTTCCGCGGGTCAGTGAGTTCCAGGACTTCAGATTCAACTTTGACTTTGACCTTTCTCTTCTCCTCGTCAGTGAGACGATCCTTCATGCTCATCTCTGAAGTATGTTCAGAGGCGCCAGTGATTTTAACTTCGTCGCTTCCTTCGGCAGGAGACGAAGTATCAAGTTTGTCATCATCAAGCGCCCCGATCACTTGAGCGTCTGGGCCGGGAGTTACCCCTGCGTGAGCAACGTCGCTTGTTTTCCCCGCTTCCTCCTTGGCATCATCGCTCCTCGGAGTTAGCTCGGTGTCAGAACAACCTGCACGAAAATATAAGAAGTGGGCATTAGAACGAATAACCACTGCTGAAAAATGACGGGATCTCTTCGACTTCTAGAGAAAGAAGAATCTCCTACCAGGATCAGGTTGACTATCGGTGGCGCGTGGGGTTTCACCCTCCAGGATAGGTGACAGCACATGAACGCCGAGCCCGGGATCTTCGGGATCGTAACTGGCATGCTGCTCGAATGGATCGAGCGTCGACCGACCAGCCGATTGAGTAGCATAAGGAGCGGCGATGTGAGGAGTAGTAGCGTCGGCCTCTGATGGGCCAGCCTCGTCATTCTTCTCTTTTGAAGGGGAAGAGCCTTTGCCATAAAGAGCCAATGCTGCGGATAAATCCGATGGCTCATTCCCCCTCAGGAACTCCTTCACCAATGCATCCTCGTCGATTTCTTCGGAGCCTGACTCGACTTTCTTGATCTTTATCAGAGTTTCCCATGCCTCAGCCAGGGATTCATGGTAGCCGTCACCCAAGAATGTTAGGTCGCGGTGCATAAGGACGCGGGCTCCGTACTCGGCGATCAACGGGTCAAACATACTTTTGACCTCTTCCCTGCCGGCCTCTGCGGCTGCCTCAAGGCGAGAATCAAGCTCCTCCACAGCCATTCTTTTGCCCTCCTCACGGGCCTCATCCTTCATTTTCCCGACCTCGGCAAGTTCACCGTCGAGCTTTGCCTTCAGAAGTCGGGTAGCAACAATCTCATCACAATACCGCTGTGATTCTTCCTGAGCGGCTATTTTGTCTTCTTTCTCCTTGGAGAGTTGTTCTTTCAGCTCTTTGACTTGAGTAACGAGCGCGTCCCTTTCTTTTTGGACAGAGTCTTTTTCTAGGGCAAGGGCGCCGCTGCACTGAACTGCTTCGTCAAGCTCCTTTTTGTGAGCCACCTCTAAGCGAGTAACTGCCTCAGCAGTATCTTTTGCGCCTTGTTCAGCGGCTTCTAGCTTTGACTTATAAGAGGCGAGTTCTTCGTCTTGGAGTTTGATGATTTTCTTATCGCTGTCAGCCTCCAGATTCAGACGGTCAATCTCGTGTTGACGCTCGACAGATACTTCTAAGATCTTCTCCACCAAGTGCACGAATGCGTCATGTTGAAAATAGACGTCATTGTTGCAGGCAATGGCACTTTGCTTCACGTGCCCAGGAATGTGATGGATGGCCGGGAGGAATTTCAAACCGTCAAAGCAAATTTTCGGAAACTTGGCCTTAAGGTCGACCATCTTTTCTGCAATAGTTGGGTCCACGGCAGGAGCAGGAGGAGGAGGCTTAGAGAATTCCATTCTTTTACGCGGCTCCCGAACTTGCCTCGTACTCGATGAACTGGAATGTTGTTCTCGAGCAGCATCAGACTGATAACCCTTCTGCAAAGACTTCTCTTTATCCGGCTCAGTTGTAGGAGGAAGATCGCGGGACTGGGAAGATTGATAGTGTGCTTTCTTGCGGTGAGACGACTCGCGCGAACGATTGTCCCTATCTTCATAATCACCTCGGTCCCGGCGTCTGCCTGAACCGGAATCCCGTCCGGAGTGATGGAATATAGAAGACCCCTGAAGGCGATCAAGTCCGTGGGAGCGGCCCATATCACCTGCAAAGAAGAAAGATAACAATGAGTTAAGGAGAATTCACGAATTAAAAAGACTTGAAGTATATTATGGAATGCGCATGTGCGTGTGTGTCCTAAGTGTTCCCCCCGACGGACCCGTTCGTTTATCTTTGCTAATCGGAGTATTGTCTCTTTGAGCCGGGAGTTGAACTCCTGCATTGCCTCTAGCGGGCGAGGAGAATTTGAGAGCTTCAGGATCATCGAACCCATAATTAAGTATGTCTTCGGGAATAGAGAGGTTCGAGAGACCCCTCAGAGAACTTTCCAGATGCTGCGAAGAAGCCTCTTTCTCAGGAGGGATAGGCGTAGATTTTGAGGTGCCACCAACTTTCTCTTTCTGAACCGTATATTTCAGCTTTTTCTTTCCCTTCGAAGGGGAGGATGACGTCTCAATATCCTGAACTTCGATTGCCGGATTCCAAGCGGGACCCACGTTCTCGCCCTGAGTTTCGGGTGCATCATCCTCTTTGCGCTCGCCTTCTTCGTGCGTGTCGGGAGCACGACGCGACGACGGGCCGGCAAGTTTTTTCCCTTTACCAGATGGAGGTTTGGGAATTGTAACACCTTCTGGAAGGCTGATCCGACGATCAGGAGCTAGCAAGCCGAACCCCGACAGCGATTCATTTGAAATGATAGCTCGAATATCTCGATCCTCGGCCGGAAGAGCTCTAATCGCGTCGACAGCATCAGAATATCCTCGGCCTTCCGGACGCGGGTTAATACCTGAAAAGATGAAATGAAGAGTTAGGAAAAACATGACTCCCATTAAATACGAATAACGATTCAGCAGAGAGACTTACTGCCTTCAACCCATCTCCTAGCAAAACCAGACGGGCAACGCACATAGAACCATTCCTGTTTGTACAGGGCGAATTTGCTACAGGCCCCTATCAAGATCTGGCACTTGTGGTATGGCTCGAGGAACATGAAGGAAGGGCTATATTTCCGTCTCTTGAACATATAAATGTATCGGATATCACCGGGGGTTGGAGGTCTGGAGAAGACGGCCATGAAGAGTAAATAAGTCCCATATAGGAACGCATGGCCATTCGGGTGCAGCTGCGACGGAGCAATGTCTATATACTGCAGCACATCCCGGAGAAATAAGTTAAATGGAGGCACGCTGCCCATCCAACGCATGAACTTGTTGCAGGCTGTGTACCCGACTGGGGGCAGATGAGGGCGGTCGTGTCTCGAAGGAACTAACACGTCAGCAAAGGGAATCCCGTGAATGGAAAATATCCGTCGCAGAGCGGCCTCGTTGATCTTCGAGGCTTGAGAATCGACTGGATTGTCCAGTAAGATGGTTGACTCCAGAGCATCGGGCGCCAAGTTATGAGCGGGAGAAATTGACGGGTTGGAAGCGTCTGCGGCTCCTTGCCTTGCTGACGGCCCAGGCCTGTCAGATATGGTGGCAGAACTAGATTTTCCCGACATCCCGAATAAATAATGAACCTGGCTAAATGCTTGAGAGAGCTATACTTAAAAAACGTTGAACGTTAGAATTAGCAACACGATTTTTCCCCCCCGTGTGGTGTGTGAACTAGTGCAAGCAATAGTGTGCAGGCAATAAGAATCTAAAGGTTCTAAAAGATGTAATATTTAGCTTCGAATCATCGCCTTCGGAGACCGTCATCGCTGACCGTCTCAGAAAGCTCGCCTTGAGGAGATTATAGTCCCAGATTCAGAAGACATGTGATTTCTAGAGTGACCGGCCTAAAATGTAGTTAGACACCTATCCTGTTCGGCATTTGTATTGACCGGCTAAAGACATTATCCGGCCCAAGAATTGTCCGGCAATTGCTTTACTTGACTAAGGTAATGGTTCGACCTAAGGGTTGTTCGGCTGAAGTCATTGTTCGGCATGTCAAATATGTTGTTCGGCTAGAGTCATCGTTCGGCATGTCAGTTATGTTGTTCGGCTAAAGTCATTGTTAGGCTAGAGTCATCGTTCGGCATGTCAGTTATGTTGTTCGGCTAAAGTCATTGTTCGGCTAGAGTCATCGTTCGGCATGTCAGTTATGTTGTTCGGCTAGAGTCATCGTTCGGCATGTCAGTTATATTGTTCGGCTAAAGTCATTGTTCGGCATGTCAAATATGTTGTTCGGCTAAAGTCATTGTTCGGCATGTCAAATATGTTGTTCGGCTAAAGTCAGTGTTCGGCGTATCAATCGTATTGGTCGGCTAATGTCATCGTTCAGCGAAAAGTGGTGCTCCGCCACGATTTCAACTCTACCCTACACCTTCTCCATCCACACCGAACGACAGAGACGGATCGCCCGGCAAAGACTATGCCATTCAACACCCCATCTACCCTTCTATCGTTCGGCACGGAGGAGCTATCCCCAATTTGACCACTCAAAACGAGCAAATCACGATGAACCTAAAATGGAAGTAGTGCAATTGTTAGAGGAAGGATACCTAATTCGACGATCGAAGTTGAGAATGGATTATAAAGGCTTTATGTCTGGTAGGATGGGAAGAGTTGAAAGTCTCTAAGGAATGGCTGAAGAGAAGGAGTAAAGGGAAGAGAGACGGCGAGGACCTGGTTATATAGAGGGAGGTAGAAGTTGAAGAGGCTATACCCGGTAGAACCGGTCAACACCGAAGGGTTCGGCGTCGTAGCAGTGTCACGTTCGGCACACGAGGTATGTTCGGCACACGAGGTACGTTCGGCTTCGAGCGTATCGTTCGGCATCTAAATCTCGTTCGTCTTGCACCTCCTTCGCTAGCATTTGATTCTCGAGAAGGTACCTCCGTGGTAGATTGTACCAGATTCAAAGCGCATCACGTTCGGCCACGCAATACACTTTGGGGGGCAAGTGTTTCCTGGGGATTTGACCAGGCAACTAGTACTCGGCGACAAGTGTGCTCGGCATAGTACTCGGCATCTGTTAGTGTCCGGCATCGAGACTGTTCGGCGTACCAGAGTACTCGGCGTCAAGGCTGCTCGGCATACAGGAGTACTCGGCATCCCCTGGTGTTCGGCGAGGAACTTGACAGCCAGGAGTGTTCGGCGAGGCACCCAACATCCAACGAGTACTCGGCGACAAGTGTGCTCGGCGTCAAGACTGCTCGGCATACGAGATTGTTCGGCGTACAAGAGTACTCGGCGTAAGGGCATTCGGCGTCAAGGAGAGCACTCGGCAACAACCTATGCTCAGCGTCAACTAGTGTTCGGCATCCCACGGTACTCGGCATCCAGAGGCACTCGGCGATAGGATAACTCGGCAACGAGAGCGTTCGAACTACTTACATTGGTCGGTCAGGAGCTTCAAATAGAGATACGCTCGGCTTCACTGCAACCACCCTACACTTCCCATACATCAGGAGCACCGTTCGGCATGGGAAGGACCGTTCGGCATGGGAAGGACTGTTCGGCATGGGAAGGACCGTTCGGCATGGAAGCGTTCGGCATACCTGGTTCGGCATGCAGCGCCTGGGCTCGAACGTTCGGCTAACAAGCCCGCTTGGGAAGTCCAGCCCATCTTTGCCTATAAATAGAGGGGCAGGGTCACAGTGAAATGGATCCTTTTTTGGAGAGAAAACACCGGGGAGACTCTGCCATTTTCAAAACTCATCTTCTCTACTTAACAACTTCATTCAAACATTTGATTCACGAATTGTATTTGTAATCAACTATAAAGAAGATCAATAAAGTTTAACCTCAAAGTGGACGTAGGCAATTACGCCGAACCACTATAAATTTGGTGTTCTTACTTTCTGTATTTAGATTAGCGCTGTCTTCTCTGTTTAATTTGATTTCATCACTTATATCTCTTCACAATCTTCTTCTACGAGGTTAGTGACCAATTTTGGTGCTAACAGTGCACATATGCCATGACTTTCAAGGAATTTTGCAAATGGACCTGGACACTGGCCTGACTCATTATATTTGCCATAATATTCACCACCTCTATCAGACCTTATGATTTTCACCTTTTTATCTAATTGCCTCTCAACTTCCTTTACAAATGTCTCAAGGACATTCACAGATTGAGATTTTTCATGAAGAAAATAGACATAACCATAGCAGGAAAAATCGTCAATAAAAGTGATGAAATACTTTACTCCATTAAAGGCTGGAGTGTCCATAGGTCCGCAAATATCAGTGTGTATTATTTCAAGAAGCTGGCTGCTTCTAGTGGCTCCTTTCTTATTATGTTTGGTTTGTTTACCTTTAATACAATCCACACATAATTCTAGATCACTAAAGTTCAAATTTGACAAAATTTCGTTACTTACTAATCTCATCATTCTTTCTTTGGATATGTGACTAGTCTTTTATGCCCTAAGAAAGCAGAATTTTCATTCAACATGCTACGTTTGTATCCAACATTATTTATTACATTCAGCAAGGAATTCGCATAAGTGTCATTCAGTTTCAATTTATATAAACCATCAATTAGAATACCAGAACCAACATTATCAGTATTCTTATATAAATCAAAACAACCAGATCCAAACGTACATCTAAAACTAGAAATATCCAACTTACTTACGGAAATAAGGTTTCTAGATAATGAAAGTACATAAAGGGTACTATATAAGTCTAATACATATCCACTTTCTAGAATTAGACGATAAGTCCCAATGCCTTCTATTGTGGATTTCATTCCGTTTCCCATAAAGAGAAAACGATCTTCATTTGGATTTATGGTTCGGATCATAAGAAATCCCTTTATTTTCGAACCAAACTATCCTTTTCGGACAGTCATTTTGATAATGTCCTTTTCTTTTACAGAAATGACATCGAACATCCTTTAGTTCCTTCTTTTCCTTATCCTGCCCATTCTTAGCAGGTGCCTTTTTCTTCTTGAAATGACTTGATTTTTCATTCTTTTCTTTACCAGCTTTATTACTCACAAAACTTACTGAGTGATTCACTTGATTTTTCAAACGTCCTTCTTCATGAACAAGTCTATTGGCCAATTCATTAACATTCCACTTATCCTTTATAGTGTTATAGTTAATTTGAAAAGGTCCATATTAAGAAGGTAGCGAGTTCAGGATAAACTGGACAAGAAAATAATCCTCTACTGTAAGTCCAAGAGAGTTTAAACTTGCTGCAAGATTAGTCATCTCTATAATGTGCTCTTGCATAGTTCGTGACCCATCAAACTTCATGGTCGTGGGTTCTGCCATAAGAGTACCAGCAAGTGACTTATCAGCTGAACGAAAACGCTCTTCCACAAACTGCATATATTCCTTAGCACTTTCTGTTTGCGGAATTGTTGACTTGATGTTGTTAGCAACAGTCATCTTAATAAACATAAGGCTCAATCTGTTACTGCGTTCCCATGCTTTATGGTGTGATTTTTCTGTCTCAGTACTAACTGTTGTAAGAGCAATAGGTTTATCCCCAAGGAGTGCCAAGTCAAGATCCTGAACACCTAAATGGAAATTGACTTATTCTCTCCATTCAGAAAAATTAACACCAGTGAATAATGTAACAGATGAAGCATGTGTATTCATGAGAACTACTGCAAATTAAACAAAAAAATTGAAATAACTATAAGCTCATAGCTAACGCGATTCAGATATGTACATAATAGTATAATATAGCACTCCTTTGGGTAGATACTATCTTATACTTAACATAATTAAATACCAAAACATAAGTAAGTAATAAATATATTCAATTAAATAGAACTGACATCTTTGGATGATCAATATTTATTTAATCAAGATATCTATTAAACCTCATCATGTCAACTAGTTATAGAATCCTTTGGGTAAGTTCTCAGGTTCTATCATTAGTGAGGCCAATTTTTAATTGGTATTATTATAACTGGCAATTTCTATCAATAATCATTATGTCACTTATGCACTAAATGATTATTTTGATTTTGACCACTTTGGTGATTAACAAAATCATAAATCTCATGTGCATAATTGACTTATAACACATACTTGATTAAACATCATGACTAAAGCATAGAACAGATCAATTGCAATCATAGGAAATATTCAGTTATTGATTGGTTGCTTCGATACCAAATGTCAGAAATTCTTTACTGTTCGATCTTTCATGATTAATGATGAACAATTCAAGTAATAGCTCAAGGATCACCAATACCGAATATTTCACAAACAAAACTTAATATGATTTTTGTTTTGTTTAAGATGACGTACCTTGATTAACAGCGGAAGATGTAATGGCTGTCATCTTCTTCTTCTGACTTCTAGTAATTACTCTTCTTCTCAGAATTCGGTTTCTCTCTCTAACCCTATTTCTTTATGTGTTTCTTGATGGAGAAGAATACATCTGTTGGCTGGAAGAGAGATGACCCAATCCTTTATATAACATTTAACTCTAAATCTGGTACTCCATCATATACCAATTCAACGCTTAAGATTAATCACAGACCTAATGTTCTAATTATAGAACGGTCTATTTATGACTTAATTAATCGGGTCACATTAAGATTAGAAACTGCATAACGTTAAAGGTAAATGAAACGTTCTATTTATGACCTAATTAATAGGGTCACATTAAGATTAGAAACTGCATAACGTTAAAAGTAAATGAAACGATTGCAGTTTCTAATAGCAGATTTCTAACATAATGTACTAAAAGTTTCACTTTTCATTTTAGTTTTTTTATCATACTTTTTTTGTTTCCTTTTGGAAAAGCATTTTCATTAAAATTACATTTTATTTCATAGTAGTTACAACCATTTTAGAATTTTTTAGCATCATGCTACAACTTCTATGATTTATATCTATAAATTGCTAACATAATACATGTATTATGATTATGTGCATGCAAGATGAGTGTGTGTGGATAATTAAAGGTTACATCAGTAACATGCTACAACTGAAATGAAATATATTACAAGAGTGTGGAAAGAACTGACTGAGGCATAGTTGCATAGAGCACTTCACCATGGAATATTTGATAAATAACTTCAACATATCGGCATTTAGATTCGACCCAAATATGGCACCTTATGCGAAAAGAAGTAGCTCGTCACATTTAATCTACAGAAAATGCATGTCATAATCTTTAAGATGTGAAACTAGAACATTCCATGAAGAAGACGAAGACCATTTCCAAATTTGGGCTCTAGTTACAAGAACTTGATTCGTACACTTTGCCAAGACTTGGAAATAACCAGTATTCAAATATAACACAACTTCAATAGTTTGGAAAAGAAATTAATCTTTATGGCAGTTTAACCTTTTCATGTTAAAATTGAAATTACTTAAGTCCTGTTGACAATCAATGTATTAGCTAAACAGGCGAATATGTAACTAAGAAAACATGCAACTAAATAAAAATATTTGAAATATATAGCAAAACAAATTTGAACTGATGATCGTGAATATTGTTATTTGAATGTAAACCACTGATGTTGAAACCTTTCATACATGTTTTAGTTCATGACAATTTTAGTGGAGGTTTATGGTAAGTTGCAATTGCAAAGAAATAGTTCAAAAACCATTCATACAAAATTCAGCAAGTATGGATGTAACTACAAACTACATAAAATGATTCTTATGGATCGATTCTAATTAGTCCTTTGTTTTAAGATATGCACGGCTACTTACCGTAAACCAATATCTCATATATACATATACATATACATATATACACACACACACATATATATAGACACACATGTATATACACACACAAACATACATACATATATAATTTAATTATAACTATGAGCTAACACTATGTTAATAATGCATTAAAACCACAAAAAATTACGGGGTCATATTTTGAAAACGTCGAAAGGAATCTGGTCATTATTATAACAAAAATATAGTACGAATTTGTAAGATTGACATATGCCAGAGCACAATATAAACATATAAATGAATATTTTTCAACTATGATAATTCTAACCATATCGATCTCCAAAATGTCCGGATGAATGGAGTTTGTTTTAAAATTTGGTTAGATTGCATTGTATTTTAATGATTTTAAACTCTTGTAGTTGTAAAGCTTTAGATTACTAATTATTTTTTAGTTTAAGATAAACAACAATGAATATTGCAAAGATATTCCAAAACGTCCGGATGAATGGAGTTTGTTTTAAAATTTGGTTAGATTGCATTGTATTTTAATGATTTTAAACTCTTGTAGTTGTAAAGCTTTAGATTACTGATTCTTTTTTAGTTTAAGATAAACAACAATGAATATTGCAAAGATATCTTTTCAAAACATGTAAAACTTTTATATACTAAATTTGAACGTCAACAATAATTCTTCTATATTGCATGGCTAATAGATTGAATTACAAAACTATCAACTTTACAGATTGAAGGAGTGCGATAAAAAATTATAGTCAATGGAAGTCAATTCTAAGGTTCACTACATGATAATTTAAGTAATCCAAACACAATGCAAAACATATAAAATACAATTTATAACTAAGCTAGCTAAGCAAAAAGGTATCATTCTGACACAGCGGAAATAACACTTGACGACGAAATGAAGATTTCGTGTCAAACTAATCGATGAAACGATTAGTTGAAGCAATATGAATCGATGAATTAATGATACCAAACGTCCAAATCCGTTGATCACGAAGATACCGGACTTTAGCTATTTTCGACACGTTGATCGCGCACGATGCCGTGAGAGAAGATCTACAATTCTTCGACGTTGATCAAGCGCACTTGATTCCGTGAATTGGCTTCAACAATCGTTGATTCGAGCGCACTCGAATGCCGAAGGTGGAGATAGGAGATAACACTCAACTACCAATTTTAATGGAGGCAAGAAGCACAAACCAAATTTTATTTCAAATTCAACAACCTTTTACAAATGACCAACATCCCTATTTATAGGGTTACAACACAACACACACTTAAGAAAAAATTCAACACAATGACCTAAAGTACAACTCACGCGACCTAAAATCAACGACCTAAGAAAATACACGACTTAACAATTTCAAGACATACAACGATTTAAAGAAGAAAACCTGCACGCCTTAACCCTCTTTACGAAACCAGTATCAACGACCTAAAATTGTTCGCGACCTAGTTGCTTGCGGTATTGCCTCGTTCACGACCTAAGGCGGAGCTTCTCGCGCTTCACTTTTTCAACTACCTTGGTGTTAGGTCGCGGTGACTTAATGAGGCGGAGTAAGGTCGCTTGCGACTTTAGAGCAGAGGAGTTAGGTCGTTCGACTGAAGAGTTAGGTCGCTCGCGACTTAGGGTAGAGAAGTTAGGTCGCTCGATTGAAGAGTTAGGTCGCTCGAGACTTAGGGTAGAGGAGTTAGGTCGCTTGATTGAAGAGTTAGGTCGCTCGCGACTTATGCCAGTGAAGTTAGGTCGCGGTGACGAAACAGTGGTGGAATTAGGTCGCTCGCGAATTGAAGAGGTGGATTTAGGTCGCTCGTCTTCGTCTTCGCCATCGCCAATGCGGATTGAGGTATTTGCTGCATCATCCTCCCCAGGTTGAGAAAAATTCATCCTCAAATTTAAAAGTTCTTCTTCTTTGACACTCTTATCCTCGTGAAATGGAACCAAGTATTTGATATTGTCAACGTTGGCAATAGGAAGATGACCCGACAAACTCAACTTACAAATATTCTCATTAATTCCCTTCACAACTTCCAATTGACCCATCCCTCCAACATCTAGCTTGTTGTAAGTACCAACAAGAAATCGTTCAATCATCAAGTAGCTAGATTCGTTGCCACTTTGCGTCTTCATCAAACTCCATACAAAGTCCACACTTACCTCCACCCATATTCTAGTATGTATAGGTAATGACATACATAGACTTGTCTTTGTCGCAGTTTCTTTCGAAATTTGATAATTATGGCTCTTCTGAACAAACCTTTCAACCTCCTTTCTTATTGACGGCCCAAAACAAGACGTTGCAATCAACTGCATGGTACGATCACAGTCCTCGTGTCTTTCTACATGTAAGTCTTTGGTAACTCTTATTCGCCAACTGCAATCAGGAGTATACAGTTGCCTTCCTTCAAACAGAAACCCATCAACCAGCCTTCTCAACTCTACCTGCTCTATCGGACACATATGATTACGTGGCATATACGGTACAATAGTACTTGACACTTGATCAACATGATGTTGTACGTTAGGGGTGGGCATTTAACCGACTTAACCGACTAAACCGACCACTACCGAACCAACGTAACCGCTAAAATCGATTAACCGACATCATTGGTTAACCGACCGACCTTAACCGAATATTTTCGGTTCGGTTAACGGTTAATGAAAATTAGGTCGGTCGGTTAACCGTTAACCGACCATTTCTATTTTCTAATATATTTGGTCTCGTGCCCATCCCAAAGCCCAGTCCACTACCCAATTGTATACCCACTACCTGTCCTGTGCCCTAGTCTCTTGAGTAGTCTCATGCCTGCAAATTCGCACTTCAGTATTTCATTTCAAAATAGAAAACAAAAAACCCTAGATCTATAAAAGTTAGTCGAAGCCTTAGCCTCCCAAATCCTAATCGTTCGAGCGCATCTGCCATCTCGTCATCTACGGCCGCTGCGATTGCTCTTTGAGTTCGAATTCGAGTTCGACTACTGCAGACAAACAGGGCAACGCCAACGAATCCATCAAGGATGAAGAGAAAGAGAAAGAATGTGAGTTATTTGATGTTATTCAAATTTCTAATTTGCTATTCTAGTCGCTAATTGCTAGTTATTTGCTTTTATTCGATTTAGGCTAGTTCAATATTCAGCGATAGCAAGAAAACGAATTTTGCAAAATTGGTTCCAGTAGATTATTTTTGACAATATTGCTTCCAGTATCTATTTCCGGTTGTATAGTTATCATTAGCTTTATTAGAGCATTATGCATCATCCTACAGGTATTTTTCCTTGAACAAAAAATCATGACAGCAAAGTTGACAAGTAAAATCATAATAGTTTGAATAAAGATCTACTCCACCGGTGCATTTGAGTGATTGGATACAAAATTGCTGATATTGGCTTCTATTAATAATGTGCATCTATCGTTTTCCGAAAATAAGTGTATATATGATGAGCTTTTATCTGCAGTTATAATTATTTATATGAAGCCAGGTTTGTTCGGTTCTGCTTGTTATTTTATCAAAAATGAATGAGTTTCTTAATTTACATACTTAAAATAACATGCTAATCACGGGTAGGTAGATCCCCGTTTTAATTTTACTTACTTGGAGTTACTAGAGTGTTTGGCTAGTTCTAGTAGATTATTTAAGCCCAAAAATCTCCTGGCATATAAATACTCCGACCACATAACAAAAGTGTATTTCCACCTAATGTAATCTAATCTAATAAAATAGGAAAATTTATCAATTTATACCATAAGAAAACGTGTTATATATAATGCCGACCCTTTTTGAAATAGTGCAGTATAGCTTGCAGCCTTGCACTGGCACAGTTTGAAAGCAAACTAGCACAAAACATTGTTTTATGACACGAAGACAGATAAATACATGTTTTTGTTAAATTTAAACGTGCAATTTTTTTTGTAAAATGCTCTAAATTGGTAAATTTTCCATATGCAATTTAATAAACCTATATTATACCGATTCAGATTATAAATGTCAATTATCCTAAGCCTCTCTAAACACTTTTCTATCGATGCGTTTACACTTCACAATACATTTGGCTGTTAAGAAATATTCCTTGCACTTCTAAAATAAAATACAAGTGCAGGCCTTGGTAAGAAAACTGTATAATACAATTGTAACTGAAAAAAAATACATACCTTAGGAATACGGTCTGGATTAGGAAATCGATTATTTTGAGAATGAACCATATTGCGTTGTGTCATCAACTTGTTTGGCTATAGTGTTTGTACATGGGCGTGGTTTCGAAAACTTCTTTAATTGTGGAAATGTCAACGGAGAATCAATCAGCGTCCATAGGCCTACATTGAGGTGGTCGTACGAGTAGCCACTCAGGTTCTTTTTCCATTTAAAATTATGAGTTGGAAGAAGAAACAAATCCTGCTTACCTAGGTGTGACTGTTTATAAACATGCAGTGACAACTCATAAACATATTTTCTTAGTTCATATGTTTCGACAGTTTATATGTTCTTAGTTCATATGTTTTGAAATATATTTAATATGGTGCCTTTAGTTTTGAGTCTTCTGACAGTTTATATGTTCTAAAATGTATCATAAATATACAATGAATATCATAGGGTGAGTCGGGTGACAGTGGTCTTGGGTTCTTCTGGTGACATGAACTTGAAGTATAGTTTTGATATGCCTTCAGTTCAAGTGACATGAACTTGAAGTCTTTAGACATGCCTTCAGTTTAGAACTTCAGTTTTGACATATATCATAAATATATCGTGTATATTTACAAACTTTAGTTTTGATGGTTTATATTTTATAAACTTGCAGAGGGCCAGAGGCTACGGATTTTCTTTCAACTGTATGGCAACTGGACTGCTGCTCTATTTCAACTGTATGAATTGAAGCATGCCAACTATGTACTTTTATTTTGTATCACTGCTCTATTTCAACTGTCTATAACAATGAACTTTCAAAACAGTCTATTTATTCTTGTTTTGTATTCAAGCATTGAACTGTCCAAACTTGCTGTGAGTAATTATTTTGTGTATATGTGCTATAATTGCTGAACTGTAACAAATTATTGAATTGCCTGAGCTGTTTTGTAATTGCTGAACTATTTTATAATTGTTGAAGTGTAATCTGTAATGTATTGAAGTTAGCATTGCTTTGCTGTGACATTTACTGCTTTGGTTTTGAATAAAAGGCTTTAGGTATCAGATATTTTTTAACCATTAAAAGCGGTTAAAATTTCGGTTAACTATGGTTAACCGGTTGTTGGTTAACGGTTAAGGTTAAGCGGTTAACCGCTAAATATTTATGGTTAACTGCGGTTAGGAATTGGCGGTTCGGTCGGTATGAATTGACCAATTATATTTTCGGTTCGGTTAACCGACCCATAGAGTTTGGTCGGTTAAATCGGTTAATTAACCGAACGGTTCGGTTAACCGACCATGCCCACCCCTATTGTACGTCCCTTAGTGGCAGTAATTCCTTGGACAACTCTGTAGGAGCTACATCTTCACATTCATTCACCACTGGTTTAACATTTTCGGTAATTTCAACACTTTCACTGGTTTCATTTTCATTCAACAGGAATACTTCTGCACTATCCTCCTCTTCTTTAACAAGCTCTTTTGTAGATTGTAGACTAATCGAATCCACCTCCTTCATCAACAAATTACCCTCTTCATCTCTTAACTTGCTTTCTTCACCATCATCCAACTTTGCTGATTGTGAGTTTTCAACCTCATGTTCAATAGAGTTCATTGATTGAAACTCATCAACTTCATTTTTATCAAACTTTGATGATTGACAACAATCAACTTCATCTTCCACATCCACAAATTCCTTTAAAGACAACAAAGTCTTTAGCTCCTCGATTTCCTCCAATTTGTTTTCACTCTGTTGACGTCTTTTAGGAACCAAAATGATTCGTGTATCCTCGAACATAAAACTGTAACTGTTTGTGCGACCATCATGTTGCAAAGCTCTATCGTATTGCCATGGTCTTCCCAACAACAGATGGCATACATCCATGTCAACCACATCACACCAAATTTCGTCTTTGTATTTCTTCCCAATGGAAAAATTAACACAAGCTCTTCGATTGACCTTCACTTCCCCTCCTTTCCTCAACCAAGCTAATTTGTAGGGGTGTGGATGCTTTTCTGTTTTCAATGACAACTTCTTTACAGCTTCCGAAGAAATGATATTATCACAGCTTCCTGCATCGATGATAAATTTACAAACCCTTCCCAAGATCGTGCACGTTGACTGGAAAATGTTACTCCTCAACCAACTTGAATCATCCTCTTGCTTTGGTGTCAAACACGATCTTCTCATCAACAAATTACAACCCTCATCTCCGGACAATAATTCTTCTTCTTCAACTGGTATTGAATTGACACACTCCACCTCTGCATCTTCATTCTCAATCCCCGCAATCATTGCTCGCTTCTTTGGCTTTGTACATTCATTGCTTTTATGGCCCCACTCTTGACAATTAAAGCATTTGAGATTACTATTGACATTTGCTTTGTTGGCTTCATTCACAATTGACTTACTGACGGCTTTGGAAATATCCGTACTACTACTAACATCCTTGTTCTGGTTGTTGGAATTCGTAAACACACCACCACCTCTCCTCCCTTGTTTCTCCCAAGCAAGTGCTTTCTGATGTGCTTCGGCGATAGATCTTGGATCAAACATATTCACTATATCTTGGATCTGCATTCGCAATCCTCCCACATATCTAGCGGTCAACTGTTCTTCTGTCTCCATGATATCAATTCTCACAATCAATTGATAAAATTCATCCGCATAATCATTCACTGTCCTCGTCCCTTGTCTTAAATTCTGCAATCGTTGATACATAAGAGACTGATAATTGTGCGGCAAGAAAGTTGCTTTCATCATCTTTCTCATCTTATCCCATGTGACAATCTTTGACTTCCCCATCCTCTCCTGTGTGAGTTTTGTTTGTTGCCACCAAGCCATAGCTCTCCCTCTTAATCTCGTAGCAACCAACTTCACTCTTCGATCCTCGGGGACTTCTTTGAAGTCAAAAATTTCCTCAACATTTGAAACACAATCCAAAAATTCCTCCGCTTCCATTCCACCCTTGAATTCTGGAATTTCAGTTTTCATCCCCGACTCCCATCGTCGATCATCTTCTACATCCCGATATGTATTTCGTACTTGGTCTCGATCTCGATAATGAATATTACTTCTATCACTCTCTTCATCATAATCACGTGTACTTCGGTATCGATCTCAACCATCAACATCTCTTTGATCATGCATGTCTCTTCTTCTATGTCTTTCATTATCACGATATGGCTCATTCTCAAACTCACGTTGAGTTCTTCTTTCTTCATGTCTATATTCATGGTGATCTCTGTTCAATGAAACTGAAGATTCTCTTCTTTCTCGATAATATTGCGGCGACACCCTCCTCGCTTCCGTAACCGATGGCGAAACTCTGTTTCCTCCATGGTTCGAGACTGGCGACCTCCTCCTTTGTCCTTGATTCATATCATTCATCAGTTTCTCTAACTTCCCAATGCCTTCATCAAACTTTTCATTGATGCGTTGTTCCATTTGCTCGGCTTCTTCTCTTCTATACAACGCTTAAACATTTTGATGGCGATTAGCTCTTCTTGGCGGCATGATTGAATCTTCACAAACTTCAACTTTAAGAATTGGCTCCAAGACTCGGCTTAGCTATGATTGGCTAAGTCTAGCTCCGATACCAAATGACGCAGCGGAAATAACACTTGACGACGAAATGAAGATTTCGTGTCAAACTAATCGATGAAACGATTAGTTGAAGCAATATGAATCGATGAATTAATGATACCAAACGCCCAAATCCGTTGATCACGAAGATACCGGACTTTAGCTATTTTCGACACGTTGATCGCGCACGATGCCGTGAGAGAAGATCTACAATTCTTCGACGTTGATCAAGCGCACTTGATTCCGTGAATTGGCTTCAACAATCGTTGATTCGAGCGCACTCGAATGCCGAAGGTGGAGATCGGAGATAACACTCAACTACCAATTTTAATGGAGGCAAGAAGCACAAACCAAATTTTATTTCAAATTCAACAACCTTTTACAAATGACCAACATCCCTATTTATAGGGTTACAACACAACACACACTTAAGAAAAAATTCAACACAATGACCTAAAGTACAACTCACGCGACCTAAAATCAACGACCTAAAAAAATACACGACTTAACAATTTCAAGACATACAACGATTTAAAGAAGAAAACCCGCACGCCTTAACCCTCTTTACGAAACCAGTATCAACGACCTAAAATTGTTCGCGACCTAGTTGCTTGCGGTATTGCCTCGTTCACGACCTAAGGCGGAGCTTCTCGCACTTCACTTTTTCAACTACCTTGGCGTTAGGTCGCGGTGACTTAATGAGGCGGAGTAAGGTCGCTTGCGGCTTTAGAGCAGAGGAGTTAGGTCGTTCGACTGAAGAGTTAGGTCGCTCGCGACTTAGGGTAGAGAAGTTAGGTCGCTCGATTGAAGAGTTAGGTTGCTCGCGACTTAGGGTAGAGGAGTTAAGTCGCTTGATTGAAGAGTTAGGTCGCTCGCGACTTATGCCAGTGAAGTTAGGTCGCGGTGACGAAACAGTGGTGGAATTAGGTCGCTCGCCAATTGAAGAGGTGGATTTAGATCGCTCGTCTTCGCCATCGCCAATGCGGATTGAGGTATTTGCTGCATCACATTCAAATTCTCGAGCATTTATAGTAGATTAATTAAATAGACCAGCAACGATATTTTCTCACAAACGCAAGTATGATATTGAGTTAGTAAATAATAAATTATAAATAATACCAATGAAGTAAATACAAATTTAATACCTGATATAGACAAATCAAGTCAAAGAAAAAAGATACAGATAGGTAGAGTTTGGGTTTATAAAAGGGTTTAAAAATGTAAAATGGTGAAACCATGCACTATTCTGGTTAGAATCAGAAACGAATGGAAAAAACCCTTCGACTGCGGATTGAGATCCGACGACATTCAATGTGCAAAGTTCAACAATGACAAAGGCAGTATAGTCAAAAGCGTAAGCAAAGTAACAATTGCTTCAGTTAAGGCGAACACTGACCAAATACATGCATCAAAATCAATGAATCACAAGAGTAAGATTTTAGGTATTAAATTCTATAAATAATTAAATAATTATCGAAATTATTTACCTTTTTAGATCCAAGGAAGTCATTCTAAATGGAACAAATAATTACGGAGAACAGCTAAAAGAGAGGTGGGGGCGGAGGTGGAGACGGACCCTGAAATCGAGGTGAAGAACGGAAGTAGAGACGGAGGTGGAGACGGTGCTTGATATGGACGCTGAGATGGTTGTACTTGAAAAGATGACAACTAGAGTTATAGAAGAGGGGAAGAAAATTTTTGGTCACAGGAGATGATAAAATGCATGGCCGACAAAAGAAGTGGATTTGTCAGTGTTTTGGAAAATACAACTAGAAATAAATAAAGCATCAACGACATTTGCGTTATAAACGTTGATGTAATGTGATGTAATTATCCATTAGAATGGAACCTGTGCTTCGCACATGGGCAGTTGAGTTGAAGTATTTAAATCTTGAAAATTGTAGTTTGTTTCATAGATTGTGTTTTGCATGACTTTTATTATTAGAGATGAGCCATGTTCATGTATCTGTAGGTCATGATATGTTTGTGGCAAACCCATGTGATATATTTGAATTTGTAAGAATGAAGTATGGACAGTTATGAAGATGAAATGTGTGCATGTTGACACGTCAAATAGTATGGTCAAAGTTTTCCATTATCTCATTATTTTGTTTATCTTATTTAGTGAGTAGAGTTCAGTTGCAAAGTTTTATTTTAGATCAATGTTTCTATATGTACTATGGGAAAGGTGATCGTATACCTTGAATTAACAAATGTGGTTTTACCCTAGTTTCATATTGTACCTACAAAAGAAAATGACCATGTAGTATATCGTCAGGAAATGCTCATTTCAGTAGAATATTCTATTACAACGTCTTACATTGTCTTTATTGTTTTGTAAGATAAGATAATGTTTAGTTGATGTTAAATTTTGTATTATTGTGAAAGATATTAAAGTGGTGCAAATCTCATATTTGCGATGACTTGAGATAAAGTACTGCTGAAGCAAATGAGTTTGCAACAGAATCGGTTTCATTTGACTGGTGCTAGTGCCATTGGTAAAATTTCTTTTGAAAATATGAGATAATTCTTAGGTGCAAAATATAAAACAATGAACATACATGCTGAGCAAAGAATGTTTTATTTCTATCATTTTCAATCACTTCACTGAAGTGAGATGGAAAAATTGCAAAAAGTGTAATATACATAAACATTTTACTACAGAACTTATATCGTCAATACATTTTACATGTCCACAAGAATATAAATGTAAAGCCAAAAGTTAACTTATCTTGGACCGACCAAGCTAAACTCATCAGCACTCTACAAAATCCACCATTTTCCAAAGCACCTTTCTTAAAGTTTTGATGGTTGCAATGCATACTTTGGCAATTAATAGGTATTCCAACGTCGGTGGAATCTTCGACCAATGAATTTTTTGCACATTCCCGCCTACACGTTAATTATTAATATTTAAATAACATCATTAGATAAGATTTAATAGTGAACTGCAAAATGCGAATACCATTGCTTAAATTTATGATAAAGTAAAATAAACCTCAGAAAAGAGACTAAGAATGATAATACTGCTCAGAGTCAAGTATTTTCCAATATAAGCGTTTACCAATTTTCATATGTGGATGAGTTTAGGACCGCAAACTAAGCAGTTTTATCTTATGTGTCTTCTTAAAAATAGTAAAAGAAGAACAAATTTGTAAAGAAGCTTCAATGAATTGGAACAAATTGCACGAATTATATAAAAACTGATAATCGGACCAGTTATTGGATGCAAAAATAACAACATCAAATGATGAAGAAATAATACCTCTATCTAAAAAAAATGACTCTAATTAAAATGCATAAATCACCCATCTTTAAACTTGGTGCCTATAAATAGGTTTTTTAAGCATCTAAATAACTTCAACTTTGATGGAACATTTGCCACACACATGGGCAATTGCAGAATTCATAATTGTGGATATCATATTACTCAATATTGTTGTGAACTTTTTCGGTGGTATCTTTTTTTTGAAGATTGAATGGAGTAAAATGGCATGTAATATTTCCGTACTATAAGTTTATTTTTCCTTTATAGGAGACGTTTGTGATATGAGGATGATTAATCATGTTCTTTCTTTTGTTTTCAGTGTGAGCTAATATGTATGGTTAAGGTTGTAAGATATTGTAAATGTAAACAAAAGCTATATATCGTTGCCCTACACACCATTTGTGTTTATAATTTATTTTTCAAACTTGCTAAGTTATAGAAGCTTTTGAAATATTATTACCATCTACATTGTGTGTACATGACTTGTAAACTCGAAAGAAGTATCCAACGCACTCATAACACATAGTCTAACTAAATCAAATGGGTTTGTGATCATCTCGACCTCACAAATGAAAACTTCATGAACGACCAACAAAACCAGCCATGATGGCTGCATGTGTACTAAAGGAATGATTCAGGTCTCTCAAATTCAAATACCCCACACAAACATTCATAAATTTTCATATCAATTTTTATTTTATTTTCAAATCATTCAATATATTCCTGATATGATCTTATGACCATCATGATCATCCTCTCAAAATTTTGTGTCGAAGCATGTTAACGTGACAATTAGCCATTGATTTAAGATGTAGCTTTGAAGTAGTTTAAAGTTCCTAAATTTTCCAAATTCCTATGATAGTGATCTTGGTAGGAAGTAAATCATGCAAAAAAAATTCTATTGCAAAATTTTGAACACAAAAGTTAAAATGGTTTTGAGGGGATAAATAAAAGGGGATGTGTTGTGAGAAGGGAGCGAAGTGATACCGTATTTTTTAGCTACATGCACATTAAATAAAAATGAGGGTTTTGTCCAATGGTTTATAAAGATGATGGAAAATAGGAAAATTAAGATAAGTATCATGTAACTCTTCTGGTCCAGGGTTGTTCTAATTAGCACAAACTTACCCAACCTCAACATGAACAACTTAACCTACAAAACTTAATAATAATGCTCTTACATAGCAACAATTAAGTTACTTTTTACCATTTTCTTATAAGAAAATATTTTAATACTTCTATCCATTTAAAAGGCTATCAAATCATTACATAAGAAATTCCTTCATATTAGCAACCAATGGTAAAAAGACGTCTGTTAGTTGCATAAAACAAAATTAATTTGTGGTAAATAATAATTTCTAGTTTTTTTTTTCAAAAATCATTAAGAAAATTTGTTCAAATTAGATAAACAATATAATCATCAAAGAAATATACCTTTCAATTCTATTTTATAGCAGTTCTAAAATAATTATCATATTTTGTCCATCATTATGAATATCTCTCCCATCTTTTAAAATCTTTTATATTTCCTTCAAAAAAAATTCGTACAGTGAAGGCTTTATAAAAATATGACCATTGTTGATTTGAAAGAAAATGACAATGACCAAAGGGGCCAAAACAAATATATTACTTGGAAAATTGTCAATTTCTTTAGGTTTAGGCTAATAATATACGTAAGATTGGGAAGTTGACAGTAATAAAAAGTAAACATACCATTTGGCCTTGTTATGCAGTTTTCCTTGATATCATTAGTCTATCAATATCTACCCCTGATTCTGCAATGCATTAGAAGAAGCAGACCACTGCCATATATGATAACAACCAAGAACAAAAGATAAGAAGAAATAATGTTGTATTAAATGTTTTACTTGTTCCATTTTCCACTTTTCAAACTGTATTTAAACTTTATCTCTCATAAAGATACAATAAATTCTCAGTTATTAGGATTAAGAATCTTTTTTACTGCCTGCAACTATACTGCAATAGTTTTAAGAAATTGGGTGGAACTTTTTTTCTGTCTTGAGAACTTCACCCAAAAATGCATTTAAAATGCAATATAAAAACATGTAAGTAGCTTTGAAAATTTGAAACATATACATATGTGTATGCTTATGTGTGAGTGCGCGCACGCACACACATACACACACCCAGTTACTTACATAGTTGTTTCTTGTAATTTTTATAAGAGTTGTTTCTGTTGAAACTGAATCTTTTATGATAAAAAGTTAAACAAAAACTTTGCACTATTGTCAAATGGTCACGAGTTCGAGATCCAAACCTAGTGTAACGACCCGATATTTTCAACCATTCGCATCCATTATAACTGTATAGGTAGACACTCATGCCGGAGTTGAATTGCTCAAAATACTGCGTTGTAATTAAAATCTGGCAAATCTCAGAATATACAGTAAATAAATATAATCATAGATCACAGACACAGAGTAAAATAATGCAGCGGAAGTAAAAGAAATAGTAGTTCATGAAGCTACTATCTAAATATGTCAGAGTTACATAAGATACAACAGAAGAAATAGAGTACAACAAAAGTCTCAATAAAATAACCAAGTACAAGCTGAGTAGAACAACGGAATTGAAATAGATAGGACATGACATGTAACAACCCTAGATTTTGGCCTATATTTTAAATTTTGACTTTATTTTATTTTAAATTATTTTAAACTTGTTCTATTTCAAACATTTCATTTTAAATATGAATGTTGACTATTAAGTGATTTATAGTTCAAACTAGTATAAATTGGATATTTCACTGAAAAGTGAATTTCTATCGAAACTGGTCAAACTTTGACTTTTGAACTTTAAATTTAAATATTTCAAATTCTTAAATTTTATCTTTTATTATGAAAATAGATTTAATTCCATGGATACAGCTTTTCGTTTCGTTGGAAACGGAGTTAAATTGTGAAAGTTATGTATATTTCAATATTGTGTATAAACTAATGTATTTAGCAATATTGTCTATTTTAAATTATATTTTATTTGTCATATTTTGTTCTAATATGTGTTAGTATTTTATTTTATGTATAATTTTGTCTTTTAAATAATTTAAAGTGATTTTATAATTTTTCCAAAGCGTATTGAATTTATTTTCTATTTTTAAAGGCTAGTTTCTATTTTTCTGCTATTTTCTTCAATTAAATTATATTTAATTAAAATTTATTTATTCATTTTTTGAATGCATTTTTATTTTATGTTATTATCTTTGTTTATAAATGTTTTACAAGTCCATAAACTTTTTCCAAAGTTCATTGCATTTAATTTTCATATTTTCAAGACTAGTTGCAATTTTTGCTGTTTTACTTAATTAAATTTTATATAATTAATAATTAATTAATTTATTTTCGTTTATTTACTAAATTTTCTTATTTTATCTGAGTTTATATATATATTTCAGTTATATAAAACTTAAAAAGAAATTAGAGGAAATATGAAAAGTTTTAAACTATTGAAATTCCTATGGCTTTTCACCTCCCGACCTTTCACTTTCTCAACTCCTCTCTTCAATGTTTTTGGCCATGCATACCCTATTCTTTTCAGCGGACTTCTTTTCATTTTTTTCACGCAAACACTTCTCTTTCTCCTCCAAAAAAATCACGGCCATGGCTTCAAAATTTTGGGTAAAAATTCCTTCTTTCTTCCTTGTTTTCTATGTTTTTTCTATTGAAACTGCATATGCTCTCTACCTTCATAGTTTGGTTCCTCCTCCTCCAGGCTTTGGCCGACCACCACGACCCCCTTCCTCTGACCATCACCCATCCTAGCAACCCTCCTCCTCAGGCCTAACCAATCCAAGTCCAAGATCTACACAAAATCCACCAAAAACCATCACAAACTATCACTTATGACCTAGAATTGTCATCTCCTCCTTCTACCACCTTTTGCCACCACTACCTCCACCACCACCACCTCTGACCTGACCTTCCACCACCTCTGGCCCACACTCCAGCCACCACCTGACCACCACATACCATGGCCAAGCCACATCAGCAAGGGGCCGAACCCTATGGTGCAACAAAAGCCACACTTTGCCTTGAAACCCTTTGGTATTCCATTGCCTTCAACACCTTGTAACTTCCACTCACCTTCATCACCTTGTAGCCGCACCTTTTCCAGACCATACCTGATCCAAACCATGCCTTTAGCCGTGCCATTTCAGATCTGGAGCTGAAGCATAGGTGGTAGGAAGCAAGTGCAAACACTTTGACTTTGTTTATGCATCCATTTCTAGCATTGTTTATTGAATTTTTGGGTTGAAATCTTATGTTGTTTGTAATTGTTTGGTTTGAATGTGACAAGGCAATTAGCTTTGGCTCTCCCACACTCAAATAATTATCGTGCTCTCGTTCCTCTGGAAATCTTTGTTGTGCGTTTGTGGTTGTCATCTCCAGTTTGAACAAGTGAGTAATTCTCACCAGACAATGTGTACTTATATAACTAGTAAACTGACACCATTTGAATCTGTAAAATTATATCATCCTGTTGTAACTGTTATATTATGATCATATAATGTTTACCCCTGTTATTACATATGTTATATCATCTATTACTGTTATCTCATGCTATTCTGTTTATTTATATCAGTTTATCACACTGCAAGTTCCCTGTAGATTAGAATCACTATGGGTTGAAATGATACATACCCGAACGGACTTTAGAATAAGGAAAAATCGTTATGGGCTGAAATGATAGGCCTGAACGGTTTTTATTTATTTATTTATATTACTTGGGATTGCGGGTTTGAAATGATAAAACCCGGTTTTTCTTTGTAAACTGCGGATTGAAATGATACATATCCGTATCACTTGACCTAGGCTAGAAAATTATATACAGACCCGTGGTTTATATATTTTTCTGAAATTTTTAAAATACTTTTTTTTAATGTAAATATTATGGTATTTTGATTTAAATTTCATTAAAATGATTTCTATAAAGTATTTGTGATTTTCTATAAATTAAATAAGTGAATTAAGTAAATGGTGAAGTAGAATTTAAAATATAAGTTAATTTTGGAATTTATGATTTTGTTTATAAATGGAATTTTTGTAAAGTAAGAAAATATGACAAATTTGATTTAAAGATGAATTTAATGATTTTTATTAAGTAATAATAATGTTTTAAAGGTGTTAATGATTTTGTATAAATTAAAATATGGAATAAATGAACATTTAAGCTGAATTTGGAAATATAACTTAAATTGAATTTTGTGAAATTTGTTTAAAAGTGAAATTTTAATTAAGTAAAATAAATGGAAATAAGCTATATTTTTGGAAATTTAAACTTAGTTGTTAAGTTAATAATTTAATTAAAGAAATGAAAATTTAATTGTTATTAAATTTGATTTTTTTATGGAAATTTGACTTTATAAAATCATAGAAATAAAGGTATTTAAATGATTGTGTTAAATGTGAAATATATGATTTTATAAGTTAAAATGATTTATATTAAAAGTTAATTATTTGTGGAATTGTAAATAAAACTCTGAATATGATTTAACAGCATTTTGAAATGTAATGTAAAGGATATTACAGCATTTTGTAAATGTTGTAGTGTTTTAAATGAACTAAAAGGTTAATTTGAAATAAAGGCTATTATAGCACTTTGTAAGTGCTATAGTGGTTAAACTTAACATGTAAGTTAACTGAAACTTAAAAGAAATCTATTACAGCATTTAACGCTGTCTTTTGTTAATTAACTGTTTTAAACTATAACTTTACGTAGCATTTTATAAGTGCTACGGAAACTATATTTTGTTGTTTTAAATTAATTTTAATGAAAAATAATATCTGGAAAATGATATAATTTTGGGAAATTAAATGTTAAATTTCTAAAGATAATGAAGAGATATTTAAGTGGAAGAATTTGATTTCTAATGTGAGTTTAAAATGGTATTTAAATTTAATAAAATGAATGGATTTAAATGGTATTTAAATGAATAAAAATGAATGGTGTTTTGAATAATATTTTGATATTGTGAAATGAGTTTGAAATGATACTTGATTTCTGACTTATTTAATTTATTTGATAAATGAATATTTGAAGTATATATTAATTGAGTTTATTTAAATGATATTGGATTTATGAAATGTGGGAGATTTAAAGTTTTGAAATATACTAAAGATTGAATATTGTATTTTGTGGATTTAATCTATATTGGGAATTGATAAGATTTGAAACGGTTTGTTGGTAAACTGTAATTGAATTGAAATTTGATGGTTTGAATTTAATAAGTTTGTAAATGTATAGAATTAAAAGATGGTTTTAAATATATGATTTCGAAATGCTGTGATTTTCAAAGTATAATGATTTCAAATGTTTTGTTTCAAAAGAGTTATAACTTTGAAAGTATAGACTATTTGAAAGGTGAATATATGTTTGAAATGGAAATGATGTTGTTTTGAAATAAACATAGTTTTGAAATAAAATGATTTTGGTTTCGAAGTATAACTATCAAAGGTATGATATTTTGATATATAAAAATGATTTGAAATAAAGTTTGAAAAGATATAATATTTTGATGTATTAAAATGATTTGAAAAGAAGTTTGAAAGGATACGATATTTTAGAATATTGAAATGATTTGGAAATGATAAATCTTTATTTTGATAAAGACATGATTTTGAAATGATATCTTATTTTGAAGTAAATTATTGTTTTTAAAAGTTATAACCACGAGTTATAATATCGATTGGTTGGCAAAGAGACCGGGATCGGATATGGACATACTCTCTGTCGATACCGAAAACCACTTTGACAACCGTGTACGCGGTGGAGATTCCAGAATGAAGTAGGATGGTGGCGACGTTCTTAAGGTATGTTACGTGGACCCAACTCCCGTGAGTTGGCATAAGGTGGCTAAAACAGGAGCGATTGACGGACCAAGGAGGTAGCACCTCTTATCGGACACACTTCTTCGATACCATTCTATTACTTGTGATTGATTTGGTGGCCACCCTTGATTGGGAGTGTTGTTCGAGGTGGGCGGTAGTGGCTGCTATGCGTCACCACTAGTCCGGATGCGTAATTGGTATATCTACCCTGGCATTGCCTAGTTGTGCCGTGTCACCTACCATATCGAGCTTTACTACGATTATGATTTTAAGATCCGACCGCGTTAAGGTTCTCCATCCCCTTAACGCTATTTTCTATATGATTATACTTTACTGATTAGACATTATTATAATAGCGAATATTACTACATAGTAGATAGTTTAACGGATCCTTAAAGAATGGGCGGTCCCAAGCATTCTTTAAGTTACTTGTACCTTATTACAGTTCACTTGAGTTGGTTTATATTATATAAGTATATATTGTTCTGACTTGAGTGTTTGTGTTTTGCTTTACGCTCGGGTCAGACTGAGTATTCACAGATTTGGATTTCCACCTTCTTGAGATTTGAATCGTTGGAGATTATCTGCTAGTCTTGTTCTATCGACTTCAGTTATGTTGCTCTGTTCAGCTTGTACTTGGTTATCTTATTTATACTTCCGTTGTACTCTATTTCTTCTATTGTATCTTATGTACTCTGATATATTTATATAGTAGCTTCATGAACTACTATTTCTTTTACTTCCGCTGCATTACTTTACTCTGTGTCTGTGATCTGTGATTATATTTATTTACTGTATATTCTGAGATTTGCCAAATTTTAATTACAACGCGGTATTTTGAGCAATTCAACTCCGGCATGAGTGTCTACCTATACACTTATAATGGATGCGAATGGTTGAAAATATCGGGTCGTTACAGTTGGTATCAGAGCTTTGGCTTTGAGGCAAAACTCAACATATAGAGTAGATTTATTTACAGAATCACTTTCATTCGAGTTTGAATCTTTTCCTCTTGATTCGAATTTCCTTTTAATTTTTGGAACGTTCCCTGCGGTTCCAAAATTCATTCTTGTCCCTCACTATTCATCTTCTTTTGATTCTGGAGTATCCCATAACTCCGCTTCAAATGAGCTTTATAGTGAATTGGTGGTCTCGCCAATATTCTAATGACTTGAAAAAGGGGGAAAACTCCTTTACAAATTTGCATCGATTCACCAGAGATTTATATTTATCCTTGGTTTAGATTCTAATATCTTTTGTTATTCCAAACTCTATCTCTTGAGATCGGATGTAGATTTACCCAAGGAAAATCCACATTTGCTCTTATTCATTAAGTCACGGTTGACCCGGTTAAGGTTGCCCGCGATTTATCTAAGCTTATCCATCTTCATATTTTGTTAATTAATCATCTTGTCTTTGTTTCTAAACTATCTCCAACATTTTGAATTGTACTTTTAAATCTATATTTTATTATATATTGTGTTGTTTGAGTTGTTGATGTCGATTTGGGTTTCCGATCGATTCGTATGATCAACGCTATCAATAGGATTTCTAAAACACTTTGACAGAACAAACCGATACAATATTATTTTAAAATTTGGTTAATTTAATAAATTTTAATATATAAGTAAATTTATGGAACTTAATAAATTGGTTTAAATTGATTATTTAAAATGATAATACTTGATTTATCATTTATTGTTCTACAAAGGAATTTATAAATAGTTGTTTATAAATTTATTTGGGAACTGAAATGAATTTAAAACAAGAAATTTAAAGAGTTTAATTTCCGATGGATTTCAAACCTTGTGTTTAAAATTTTTAAAAGGATATTATTTAAAGTATTTTTGAATTTTTTTTTTGTCTCTAAAGGATTTTAAAGTTTAAAAATTAAGTGCTCTTCTCTTTGTCGCTGGAAAATAATTTCGGTGATGACTGCAGCATCATTGACGTTCATTTTAGAGTTTCGAAGTGAAGAAACCATTCTGTAGTCTTGCTACAGCTTTGTTTTGGGAAACTTGATTGATATAAATTTCTAAAATATGATTGATTTATAAAATATATAGATATATGATTTAAATTTGATTTGACAAATTATGTACATACATTTATCTATCTCTAAATGGTTTGAAAGGAATCGGAGATTTTATTCTTAAATTCTATCTTAAATAATAACTTCAAGTATAAAAAGAAAATCAAATTTTTTGAATAGATGATTCAAGCTTGAAATGATTGAATTAGGATGTTTATAGTGTATATTAATTTTAGAAAGTTTTATTTGTATAATTCTCAATTGCATTCCAATATAACTTACCTTAATTTTTAGAAGTTAACAATGTAATTGGATAATATACAATATAAAAAGATTTTTATAAATAAAATTTGAGTGGTTATAATAAATATTATACACTTAAATTTTAGTTATAAAAAGATTAACACAGGTAAATAGACTAAAAGGTTAATTGAATAATTTACAATACAAATGATGTTAAGGGAATTAGGAATAAATTAAAACAGTTATAATAAGTGTAAGCATATTTAACATATGTGATAAAATATTTAAGAGGGATAAATTTAATTATAATTAGGAATAAAGAAGAATTAAATTTATTGAATGTTATACACTTAATTTTAATCAAATCATGATTTTAGAGATTGTTTGTTTAAGAAAATTTGATGATAAGATAATGAAATTAGAGATAGTTAAGATTTATTTAACTTGTGTAAAATTAATTGTCAGTTAAGCTGAAACCATAAAAATTTCAAACCTATTATCTTATTTTGTTTTTCAAACTTATTACCTAATTTTGTTTTTCAAACTGTCTGTTAGTTGTCCTTATTTTTCCTTATCTTGCTACAAACTGGTATAGGCATCTATCTATAATCTTTTTGCTTAGAAATCTTTCTATAATCTTGATAATCTTTGGTACTCATTTTAAATCTGAGCACTGCTTTCCACCCACAGACTGTCGGTCAAGCGGAAAGAGTGAATCAGATTCTAGAGGATCTTTTCGTACTTGTGTTCCTGATTCTGGAGAATCTTGGGAAGACCATCTCCACCTTGTTAAACTTACCTATAACCACAGTTATCAGGTATAATTTCAATCTTTTGTCATCTTGTCTTAATCTCATTTCAATTTTATCTTTCCTGTGTTTTCCCGTACTTCATTCCTTTTCGGGGACGAAAAGTTTTGAGTGGGGGAGAGTGTAACAACCCTAGATTTTGGCCTATATTTTAAATTTTGACTTTATTTTATTTTAAATTATTTTAAACTTGTTCTATTTCAAACATTTCATTTTAAATATGAATGTTGACTATTAAGTGATTTATAGTTCAAACTAGTATAAATTGGATATTTCACTGAAAAGTGAATTTCTATCGAAACTGGTCAAACTTTGACTTTTGAACTTTAAATTTAAATATTTCAAATTCTTAAATTTTATCTTTTATTATGAAAATAGATTTAATTCCATGGATACAGCTTTTCGTTTCGTTGGAAACGGAGTTAAATTGTGAAAGTTATGTATATTTCAATATTGTGTGTAAACTAATGTATTTAGCAATATTGTCTATTTTAAATTATATTTTATTTGTCATATTTTGTTCTAATATGTGTTAGTATTTTATTTTATGTATAATTTTGTCTTTTAAATAATTTAAAGTGATTTTATAATTTTTCCAAAGCGTATTGAATTTATTTTCTATTTTTAAAGGCTAGTTTCTATTTTTCTGCTATTTTCTTCAATTAAATTATATTTAATTAAAATTTATTTATTCATTTTTTGAATGCATTTTTATTTTATGTTATTATCTTTGTTTATAAATGTTTTACAAGTCCATAAACTTTTTCCAAAGTTCATTGCATTTAATTTTCATATTTTCAAGACTAGTTGCAATTTTTGCTGTTTTACTTAATTAAATTTTATATAATTAATAATTAATTAATTTATTTTTGTTTATTTACTAAATTTTCTTATTTTATCTGAGTTTATATATATATTTCAGTTATATAAAACTTAAAAAGAAATTAGAGGAAATATGAAAAGTTTTAAACTATTGAAATTCCTATGGCTTTTCACCTCCCGACCTTTCACTTTCTCAACTCCTCTCTTCAATGTTTTTGGCCATGCATACCCTATTCTTTTCAGCGGACTTCTTTTCATTTTTTTCACGCAAACACTTCTCTTTCTCCTCCAAAAAAATCACGGCCATGGCTTCAAAATTTTGGGTAAAAATTCCTTCTTTCTTCCTTGTTTTCTATGTTTTTTCTATTGAAACTGCATATGCTCTCTACCTTCATAGTTTGGTTCCTCCTCCTCCAGGCTTTGGCCGACCACCATGACCCCCTTCCTCTGACCATCACCCATCCTAGCAACCCTCCTCCTCAGGCCTAACCAATCCAAGTCCAAGATCTACACAAAATCCACCAAAAACCATCACAAACTATCACTTATGACCTAGAATTGTCATCTCCTCCTTCTACCACCTTTTGCCACCACTACCTCCACCACCACCACCTCTGACCTGACCTTCCACCACCTCTGGCCCACACTCCAGCCACCACCTGACCACCACATACCATGGCCAAGCCACATCAGCAAGGGGCCGAACCCTATGGTGCAACAAAAGCCACACTTTGCCTTGAAACCCTTTGGTATTCCATTGCCTTCAACACCTTGTAACTTCCACTCACCTTCATCACCTTGTAGCCGCACCTTTTCCAGACCATACCTGATCCAAACCATGCCTTTAGCCGTGCCATTTCAGATCTGGAGCTGAAGCATAGGTGGTAGGAAGCAAGTGCAAACACTTTGACTTTGTTTATGCATCCATTTCTAGCATTGTTTATTGAATTTTTGGGTTGAAATCTTATGTTGTTTGTAATTGTTTGGTTTGAATGTGACAAGGCAATTAGCTTTGGCTCTCCCACACTCAAATAATTATCGTGCTCTCGTTCCTCTGGAAATCTTTGTTGTGCGTTTGTGGTTGTCATCTCCAGTTTGAACAAGTGAGTAATTCTCACCAGACAATGTGTACTTATATAACTAGTAAACTGACACCATTTGAATCTGTAAAATTATATCATCCTGTTGTAACTGTTATATTATGATCATATAATGTTTACCCCTGTTATTACATATGTTATATCATCTATTACTGTTATCTCATGCTATTCTGTTTATTTATATCAGTTTATCACACTGCAAGTTCCCTGTAGATTAGAATCACTATGGGTTGAAATGATACATACCCGAACGGACTTTAGAATAAGGAAAAATCGTTATGGGCTGAAATGATAGGCCTGAACGGTTTTTATTTATTTATTTATATTACTTGGGATTGCGGGTTTGAAATGATAAAACCCGGTTTTTCTTTGTAAACTGCGGATTGAAATGATACATATCCGTATCACTTGACCTAGGCTAGAAAATTATATACAGACCCGTGGTTTATATATTTTTCTGAAATTTTTAAAATACTTTTTTTTAATGTAAATATTATGGTATTTTGATTTAAATTTCATTAAAATGATTTCTATAAAGTATTTGTGATTTTCTATAAATTAAATAAGTGAATTAAGTAAATGGTGAAGTAGAATTTAAAATATAAGTTAATTTTGGAATTTATGATTTTGTTTATAAATGGAATTTTTGTAAAGTAAGAAAATATGACAAATTTGATTTAAAGATGAATTTAATGATTTTTATTAAGTAATAATAATGTTTTAAAGGTGTTAATGATTTTGTATAAATTAAAATATGGAATAAATGAACATTTAAGCTGAATTTGGAAATATAACTTAAATTGAATTTTGTGAAATTTGTTTAAAAGTGAAATTTTAATTAAGTAAAATAAATGGAAATAAGCTATATTTTTGGAAATTTAAACTTAGTTGTTAAGTTAATAATTTAATTAAAGAAATGAAAATTTAATTGTTATTAAATTTGATTTTTTTATGGAAATTTGACTTTATAAAATCATAGAAATAAAGGTATTTAAATGATTGTGTTAAATGTGAAATATATGATTTTATAAGTTAAAATGATTTATATTAAAAGTTAATTATTTGTGGAATTGTAAATAAAACTCTGAATATGATTTAACAGCATTTTGAAATGTAATGTAAAGGATATTACAGCATTTTGTAAATGTTGTAGTGTTTTAAATGAACTAAAAGGTTAATTTGAAATAAAGGCTATTATAGCACTTTGTAAGTGCTATAGTGGTTAAACTTAACATGTAAGTTAACTGAAACTTAAAAGAAATCTATTACAGCATTTAACGCTGTCTTTTGTTAATTAACTGTTTTAAACTATAACTTTACGTAGCATTTTATAAGTGCTACGGAAACTATATTTTGTTGTTTTAAATTAATTTTAATGAAAAATAATATCTGGAAAATGATATAATTTTGGGAAATTAAATGTTAAATTTCTAAAGATAATGAAGAGATATTTAAGTGGAAGAATTTGATTTCTAATGTGAGTTTAAAATGGTATTTAAATTTAATAAAATGAATGGATTTAAATGGTATTTAAATGAATAAAAATGAATGGTGTTTTGAATAATATTTTGATATTGTGAAATGAGTTTGAAATGATACTTGATTTCTGACTTATTTAATTTATTTGATAAATGAATATTTGAAGTATATATTAATTGAGTTTATTTAAATGATATTGGATTTATGAAATGTGGGAGATTTAAAGTTTTGAAATATACTAAAGATTGAATATTGTATTTTGTGGATTTAATCTATATTGGGAATTGATAAGATTTGAAACGGTTTGTTGGTAAACTGTAATTGAATTGAAATTTGATGGTTTGAATTTAATAAGTTTGTAAATGTATAGAATTAAAAGATGGTTTTAAATATATGATTTCGAAATGCTGTGATTTTCAAAGTATAATGATTTCAAATGTTTTGTTTCAAAAGAGTTATAACTTTGAAAGTATAGACTATTTGAAAGGTGAATATATGTTTGAAATGGAAATGATGTTGTTTTGAAATAAACATAGTTTTGAAATAAAATGATTTTGGTTTCGAAGTATAACTATCAAAGGTATGATATTTTGATATATAAAAATGATTTGAAATAAAGTTTGAAAAGATATAATATTTTGATGTATTAAAATGATTTGAAAAGAAGTTTGAAAGGATACGATATTTTAGAATATTGAAATGATTTGGAAATGATAAATCTTTATTTTGATAAAGACATGATTTTGAAATGATATCTTATTTTGAAGTAAATTATTGTTTTTAAAAGTTATAACCACGAGTTATAATATCGATTGGTTGGCAAAGAGACCGGGATCGGATATGGACATACTCTCTGTCGATACCGAAAACCACTTTGACAACCGTGTACGCGGTGGAGATTCCAGAATGAAGTAGGATGGTGGCGACGTTCTTAAGGTATGTTACGTGGACCCAACTCCCGTGAGTTGGCATAAGGTGGCTAAAACAGGAGCGATTGACGGACCAAGGAGGTAGCACCTCTTATCGGACACACTTCTTCGATACCATTCTATTACTTGTGATTGATTTGGTGGCCACCCTTGATTGGGAGTGTTGTTCGAGGTGGGCGGTAGTGGCTGCTATGCGTCACCACTAGTCCGGATGCGTAATTGGTATATCTACCCTGGCATTGCCTAGTTGTGCCGTGTCACCTACCATATCGAGCTTTACTACGATTATGATTTTAAGATCCGACCGCGTTAAGGTTCTCCATCCCCTTAACGCTATTTTCTATATGATTATACTTTACTGATTAGACATTATTATAATAGCGAATATTACTACATAGTAGATAGTTTAACGGATCCTTAAAGAATGGGCGGTCCCAAGCATTCTTTAAGTTACTTGTACCTTATTACAGTTCACTTGAGTTGGTTTATATTATATAAGTATATATTGTCCTGACTTGAGTGTTTGTGTTTTGGTTTACGCTCGGGTCAGACTGAGTATTCACAGATTTGGATTTCCACCTTCTTGAGATTTGAATCGTTGGAGATTATCTGCTAGTCTTGTTCTATCGACTTCAGTTATGTTGCTCTGTTCAGCTTGTACTTGGTTATCTTATTTATACTTCCGTTGTACTCTATTTCTTCTATTGTATCTTATGTACTCTGATATATTTATATAGTAGCTTCATGAACTACTATTTCTTTTACTTCCGCTGCATTATTTTACTCTGTGTCTGTGATCTGTGATTATATTTATTTACTGTATATTCTGAGATTTGCCAAATTTTAATTACAACGCGGTATTTTGAGCAATTCAACTCCGGCATGAGTGTCTACCTATACACTTATAATGGATGCGAATGGTTGAAAATATCGGGTCGTTACATGACAAGCAGATAATCTCCAGCGATTCAAATCTCCAAGAGAGTGGAAATCCAAATCTATGAATAACTCAGGCTGACCCGAGCGTAAAGAAAAACACAAAACACTCGAGTCAGGACAATATATACTTATATAATGTAAACCAACTCAAGTGAACTGTAATAAAGGTACAAGTAACTTAAAGAATGCTTGGGATCGCCCATTCTCTAAGGATCCGTTAAACTATCTACTATGTAGTAATATTCGATATTATAATAATGTCTAATATAAAATAAACATACTTTTAAATAGCATTAAGGCTTTACATTTTCCACCTTAACACGTAATAATCCCAGTAGTCTATCCAGTATTAGCATACTCCCAAAATGGGGGCTACCCTCGATACTCCACAAGCTACGGGAGAAACCACAAATCGTAGTAAAGCTCGATATGGTAGGTGACACGGCACAACTAGGCAATGCCAGGGTAGATATACCAATTACGCACACGGACTGATGGAGCGCATAGCAGCCACTATCGTCCACCTCGAACAACACTCCCAAATCGGAGGATGGCCATCTAATCAATCACAAGTAAGAGTATAATATCGAAGAAATGTGTCCGAGAAGAGGTGCTACCTCACTGGTCCGAGATCGCTCCTGTTTTAGCCACCTTATGCCAACTCATGTGAGTTGGGTCCACGTAACATACCTTAAGAACGTCGCCACCATCCTACTTCATTCTGGAAACTCCACCGCGTACACAGTTGTCAAAGTGGTTTTCGGTATCGACAGAGAGTATGTCCATATCCGATCCCGGTCTCTTTAACAACCAATCGTTATTATAACCCGTGGTTATAAGTTTAAAAACAGTTTATACTTCAAAATAGAATATCATTTCAAATCCAAATCTTTATCAAAATAAAGATTAAATCAATTCCAAACCATTTCCATATTTTTAAAATATCATATCATTTTAAAACTTCATTTCAAATCATTTTAATATTCCAAATATCATTTGAGTTCAAATCTAAATATTCAACTTTAAATACCTTTTAAATTTAAAGGTATACTTCATTTATTATCATTTCAAGTCACCTTTTAAATAGTTTATATTCCAATCAAATAATTCATTTATACCTTTTAAAAGTGTAATTATTATATTTTCAAATCAAGTATTCAATTTCCAAAGTTTCAAACCGTTCGGAGTTCGTTTACTAAGTCAAAACCCCTAATTATTAAAATTTCAGCATTTCACAGCATTTAAAAACAACTGCTATAGGTTATATTTGAAAATATTTTTATTTCAGCAAAGACAACACTTAAAATTGCTGTTAAAACTCAGTTTTAGTTGAATTATAGTTCAAAACAGAAAAGACAGCATTTCAGAAGTGCTGCGGTAGTTCAGATTTCAAAACAAGGGTTAAATTTGGTTTCAGCAAAGACTGCAGACCATTATAGCATTTCCAGAGAATGCTATAATAGACCTGAGTTCAATATTAGCCTTTAAGTTCAATTACAGCAACTACAGCATTTCAGAAATGCTGTAATAGCTCTTTTTACACAATTTTAGTTCAAAACAGAATCTATAGCATTTCTGAATGCTATTAAAAGTTAATTTCAGGTGTTAGTGTATTTCCATCAATTAAATAACTTTAATTTAAAACACATAAACATTTTAAAAATCATATTTTAACATTTAAAATGTTCATTTACATATCGTTTAACATATATCTTTTCATAATAAATTTCTTATAATAAAATCCAATTTTCAACAATTTACTTAATAAATTTAAGTGTAAAAGTTTCCAATTCTTCACATTTCGACAAATAACTTAACACTTCAAATTTAAATTACCATTTCACAAATTTAACTAAATTTCCAATTTTATTTAATTAACTTAACCCTTTAATTAAAACCAAATTTCACATTTCCTAGTCAAGTTATATTTTAAAAGATCACTTTTAAACATTCACTTATTTAACCACTTAAATTCATAGAAAAATCAATAATACTTTAATAAATCACTTAAATTCAAATTTAATCAAATTATCATATTTACCATTTCTAAATAAAATTTAATATCCATTTTATTTATATAACTTAAATATCATTTTTAACCAAAATTCCAAATTTCCAACTTAAGTTATATTTCAAAAATCCAGTTAAACCATTCATTAATTACATTTTTAACACATGGAAAAAAAATCATAATTTCTTTATTTTAAAACATTTCAAAATCTATTTAAATCAAATTTCATAAATTTATAATTTTTTAAAATACTTAAAAATATCCAAAACACTTTATAAAATAACCACGGGCCTGTATATAATTTTCTAACCTAGGTCAAGTGATACGGATATGTATCATTTCAATCCGTAGTTAAAAAAAGAAAAATCCGGGTTCTATCATTTCAAACCCGCAATCCCAAGTTAAAATAAATTAAATAAAAATCGTTCAGGCCTATCATTTCAGCCCATAACAATTTTTCCCTATTCTAAAGTCCGTTCGGGTATGTATCATTTCAACCCATAGTGATTCTAGTCTACAGGGAACTTGCAATGGTGATAACTGATATAAATAACAGAATAACATTAAATAACAGTAACATATGATATAACAGGTGTATAAACATCATATGATCATAATATAGTCAAGTATAACATGATAATATATTTCTATAGATTCACAGGGTGTCAATTTACTAGTTATATAGGTACATATTGTCTGGTGAGAATAACTCACCTGTTAAAGCTGGAGATTAGCGATCAAACACACAGAATAGATTCCAGAAAGCACAACAAGCACGATATAGCATGACTTTTGATTTGAATGAATGGAGAGCCTTGATATTTATCTTGTAAACAATAACCAAAACAAGACAATATACACATAAATATTCAACGCAAAACAATGTTGAAACAATGAAGATAAGAAGCAACAACGAAATAGATTACTTGACTGTGCTTTAACCATTCAAAAGATCGAACAAGGGGTTCATTTTCTTAGCCATGATGATGATGAGTGTGGGAGAGACAAGGTTAACTCCTCGGATACATAAGACAAAACAATACAAACAATATAAGTTTTCAACCCAAAATTTAAATAAAACAATGTTAGAAATGACTGCATAAAGCAAATAGAAATGCTTGCACTTGCTTTCAACCTTTAATGCTTCAGCCCTAGGTTGGAATACATGGCCATGGTGTGAATTTAGATCTGGTTTGGGTCAATAAGATCGGCCATAGCATGGGAAAAGATAGAGCAAAGGTTTGTGTACATGAACTACACAAGCTAAGGCAACACACCAATGTTTTTATGCAACAACAAGCCACGACCAAGGCAAGCAAAAGCATGGACAGGTCTGGTGGGGTCAGGTACAGATGTGGCAGAGGTGTTAGGTCAGAAAATGGCTGGTGGTGATGATGTATGTGGCGGCCAAAGTGGTTTGGTGAAGTGGTGAAGGCATAGGTGCTTGGAAATGCAGGTTTTCAAGTGTATATTGCAATTTTGGTGGAGTTTGTTTAGGTTTTTGGTGGATCTATTTCAACATGGGGCACGGCCAGAGGTGTGGGGTCCAAGGTGATGATGTGGCAGAGGGTCCAGGTGGTGCTGGAGGTGGTGGAGGTGGTGTTGGTGGCGGCTATGGGTGGTGGAAGGTGATGGTGACAATTCTAGGTCTAGGCTTGCATATATGTGATATAATATTGGATTTTTGGTGGTGTTCTCTAGCCAAGATGGCTCGGCCTGGCCAAGGTGGGGTGCTAGGGGGTTGGTTGATCAGAAATCAAGGTGGTGGAGGTCGGCCTAGATCTGGTTGAGGAGGAGTGGAGCCATGAAGTTGAGAACAATATACAAAAATTCAATAGAAAATCATAAAAACAAGAAGAAAAGAAGATGAATTTACCTAAAATTTTGCAAGATGGAGGCCATGTTTTTTTTAGGGTTAAGAAGCTTTGAAAACTCGTGAATAACATGAGGAAGTTGGCTGGAAAAAATGAGGGATAGAACGGCAAAAAAATAAAAGATGTATTGATTGAAAAAGAAACGGTAGAATTCAAAAGGACTAAGCACACAAAAGGTATCAAACTCTTCATATATCTTTAATTCCTTTTTATAACTTTATATTTCTGGAAAAAATAATAATCCCAAATAAAATTTCGAAATTTTATCAAAATATAATAATTTATATAAATATTTATCAATTATATAAAGTTAAATTAAGAAAATAGCTAAAATAGTAAACTAGTCTAGAAAATTTGGAATTGAATAGAATAAATTTTTAGAAAATTCATATGAGCTTGAAATATATTTTTGAACTTAAATAATAACATAAAATAAAAATATATTCACAAAATAAATATTAAAAATTTAATTTACATATAATTTTTAATGAAGAAAATAGCAGAAAATAGGAAAACAGCCTTTAAAAATGAAAAATAAATACAGTAAATTTTGGAAAAATTCTATTATCACTTTAAAAATATAAAAGGACAAAAATATACATAAAAAACATATTAACACATATTAAAACAAAATATAAGAAAGAAAATATGATTTATAAAATTTAAAATAGGCAAAATTGCACAAATAAACAAATTATACTAAAAATTGAAATGTACATAACTTTTACATTTTAACTCCGTTTTCAACGAAACGAAAAGTAGTGTTCAAGTTATTACATCTATTTTTATAATAAAAGATAAAATTTATAATTTCAAACTTTTAAATTTTTAAGTTTAAAAGTCAAAGTTTGACTATTTGACCAAAATTCACATTTTCTGGAAATATTAAATTTAGTCATATTTGGAATTCAAATCCACATACAAAATCAAAGTTTTTATATTTACAATAAAAAAATTTATTCTTTTCATAAATAAAGCTTTTAAATCTGGAAAAATCAATTTAAAAATAATTGTAAAATACAGGGTTGTTACACTCTCCCCCACTCAAAACTTTTCGTCCCCGAAAAGGAACGAGGTACGGGAAAGCACCTAAAAAGATAGAATGAATAGAATTAAGACAAGATGATAAGAATATTGGAATTACACCTGATAACTATTGTTATAGGCAAGTTTAACAAGATGGAGGTGATCAAATCAAGAACACAAACACGAATAAGATTCTCTAGAGTCTGAATCACCCTTTTCACTTGAGCGACGGTCCATGGATGGAAAACAGTGTTCAGATTCCAAAATGAGTAACAAAGATTTCAAAGATTATAAAAGATTTCTAAACAGACTGGTATAAGCAATAGCCTTCCCATTCTGTAACAAGATAAGAGAAATAAGGACAACCAAAAGATAGTTTTAAAAAACAAAATAAGATAATAAATTTGAAACAATAATGCTTTGAAATCATAACAATTTAGGGATGTTTATCATTTGGAAATCATACTACTAAAAATCATAACACTTTGGAAATGTTATTCTTAAAAAAGAACATAATACTTAGAAAATCATAACACCTTTTAAAAATAATCTTCATTTAAACCATTTTAATCCAAGATCAAACAATATTCATTTTAAAGTTGTAACATTTCTAAGTTCATTCAATTTTAAAAATTTCCAAAACACTGTATTTTCAAAACAGCATCACTTATAAAATGCTACAGTAGGTATATTAGTACTTCAAATCAGTTTAATTCCAGAAATATTCATTTGGATATCATTTAACTTATGACTTATTAAAACAAACTTTTATGAATGGAATATCCAAATTAAACTATACTTCGTTTATTAAGTCAAAAGCTCACTATTTTACTTAGCTCTTAATTTAACACATAACCTAACACTTTATTTAAAATACCCATTTCATAAATAGATATTCCTTTAATAAGCAAGTTTTAGTGATGTTAAAATACATTTTAACTATTTAAATCATAATTATTCATTTTTCAAGACATATCTATTTCATAAATAAAATATTTATCATAGCAAATATAACAATCAAATTTCTTTAAACATTTATTCATTTAGACATCAATTAAACTATGAATTCAAGTTGAATAAACTTTATTACCAAAAGTCCAATTCAAATGTATTTTATTTTATCTATTCAAAGATACATTATTTATTATACAACATATTCATTTTAGGAAATAACCTTTATTAAAATTCCTAGGTTAGACTTAAGGTTCCATATTAAATCAAATTTGATTATTAAGTTATTTAAATAAAATCTCTTTAAATTCCTTTTTCACTATTTACCTCTGTTAATCTTTTATAACTAAAATTTAAGTGTATAACATTTATTATAACCACTCAAATTTTATTTATAAAATCCTTTCTATATTGTATATTATCCAATTTCATATTCAACTTCTGTGTAATTTAGGTAAGTTATATTGGAATGGAATTGTGTGTTATACAAATAAAACTTTCCAATTTAATTATCTCAAGTTTGAATCATTTATCCAAATTTTTGAATTTTTTTTAACTGAAATTATACTTTAAAATAAAATTTAAGAATTAAACTTCCGATTCCTTTCAAACCATTTAGCGATAAGTAATTATACATACATAATATGTCAAATCAAATTTTAAATCATATATCTATATATTATAAATTCAGTCATATTTTAGAGATTCAAATCAATTAAATTTCCCAAAACAAAGCTGTAGCAAGACAACAGAACGGTCTCTTCACTTCGAAACTCGAAAATGAACGTTGATGATGCTACAGTCATCACCAAAATTATTTTCCAGCGACAAAGAGAAGAGCACTAAATTTTAAACCTTTTAAAATTCTTTGAAAACAAAATTTCTATTCGAAATACTTTAAATAATATATCCTTTTAAAACTTGAAAACACAAGGTTTGAAACCATCGGAAACTTGAATTCTCAAATTCTTGATTCAAATTCATTTCAGTTCCCAAATCAATTTATAAACAATTATTTATAAATTCATTTGTAGAACAATAAATGATAAATCAAGTATTATCATTTCAAATTATCAATTTAAATCAATTTATTAAGTTCCATAAATTTACTTATATATCAAAATTTTATTTCATTAACCAAATTTAAAATAATATTGTGTCAGTTTGTTCTGTCAAAGTGTTTTAAAAATACTATCGATAGCGTTGATCAGACGAATCGATCGGAAATCCAAATCAACATCAACAACTCAAACAACACCATATATAAAACAAATCATAGATTTACAAGTACAATTCAAAATGTTTGGAGATAGTTTAGAAACAAAAGACAAGATGGTTAAACAGAGTAGAGAGATGGGTAAGCTTAGGTAAATCGCGGACAACCTTAACCGGGTCAACCGTGACTTAAAGAATAAGATCGATGTGGATTTTTCTGGGATAAATCTACGTTCGATCTCAAGAGATAGAGTTTGGAATAATAAAAGATATTAGCATCTAAACCAAGGATATAAAATCTTTGGTGACTTGATGCTATTGTAAAGGAGTTTCACCCCTTTATAAGAAAATTAGAATATTGGCGAGACCGCCAATTCACAATAAAGATCATTCGAAGTGGAGTCATGGGATACTCTAGAATCAAAAGATGATGAATAGTGAGGGACACGAATGAATTTTGGAACCACAGGAAACGTTCCAAAATTCAAAGGAAATCGAATCAAAAGGAAGAGATTCAAACTCGAACGAAAGTGATTCTGTAAATAAATTTACCATACATTCTAAGTTTTGCCTCAAAGCCAAAGCTCTGATACCAACTGTAATGACCCGATATTTTCAACCATTCGCATCCATTATAAGTGTATAGGTAGACACTCATGCCGGAGTTGAATTGCTCAAAATACCGCGTTGTAATTAAAATTTGGCAAATCTCAGAATATACAGTAAATAAATATAATCACAGATCCCAGACACAGAGTAAAATAATACAGCGGAAGTAAAAGAAATAGTAGTTCATGAAGCTACTATCTAAATATGTCAGAGTTACATAAGATACAACAGAAGAAATAGAGTACAACAAAAGTCTCAATAAAATAACCAAGTACAAGCTGAGTAGAACAACGGAATTGAAATAGATAGGACATGACAAGCAGATAATCTCCAGCGATTCAAATCTCCAAGAGAGTGGAAATCCAAATCTGTGAATAACTCAGGCTGACCCGAGCGTAAAGCAAAACACAAAACACTCGAGTCAGGACAATATATACTTATATAATGTAAACCAACTCAAGTGAACTGTAATAAAGGTACAAGTAACTTAAAGAATGCTTGGGATCGCCCATTCTCTAAGGATCCGTTAAACTATCTTCTATGTAGTAATATTCGATATTATAATAATGTCTAATATAAAATAAACATACTTTTAAATAGCATTAAGGCTTTACATTTTCCACCTTAACACGTAATAATCCCAGTAGTCTATCCAGTATTAGCATACTCCCAAAATGGGGGCTACCCTCGATACTCCACAGGCTATGGGAGAAATCACAAATCGTAGTAAAGCTCGATATGGTAGGTGACACGGCACAACTAGGCAATGCCAGGGTAGATATACCAATTACGCACACGGACTGATGGAGCGCATAGCAGCCACTATCGTCCACCTCGAACAACACTCCCAAATCGGAGGATGGCCATCTAATCAATCACAAGTAAGAGTATAATATCGAAGAAATGTGTCCGAGAAGAGGTGCTACCTCACTAGTCCGAGATCGCTCCTGTTTTAGCCACCTTATGCCAACTCACGGGAGTTGGGTCCACGTAACATACCTTAAGAATGTCGCCACCATCCTACTTCATTCTGGAAACTCCACCGCGTACACAGTTGTCAAAGTGGTTTTCGGTATCGACAGAGAGTATGTCCATATCTGATTCCGGTCTCTTTAACAACCAATCGTTATTATAACCCGTGGTTATAAGTTTAAAAACAGTTTATACTTCAAAATAGAATATCATTTCAAATCCAAATCTTTATCAAAATAAAGATTAAATCAATTCCAAACCATTTCCATATTTTTAAAATATCATATCATTTCAAATCATTTTAATATTCCAAATATCATTTGAGTTCAAATCTAAATATTCAACTTTAAATACCTTTTAAATTTAAAGGTATACTTCATTTATTTTCATTTCAAGTCACCTTTTAAATAGTTTATATTCCAATCAAATAATTCATTTAAACCTTTTAAAAGTGTAATTATTATATTTTCAAATCAAGTATTCAATTTCCAAAGTTTCAAACCATTCTGAGTTCGTTTACTAAATCAAAAACCCTAATTATTAAAATTTCAGCATTTCAGAGCATTTAAAAACAACCGCTATAGGTTATATTTGAAAACATTTTTAATTCAGCAAAGACAGCACTTAAAACTGCTGTTAAAACTCAGTTTTAGTTGAATTATAGTTCAAAACAGAAAAGACAGCATTTCAGAAGTGCTGCGGTAGTTCAGATTTCAAAACAAGGGTTAAATTTGGTTTCAGCAAAGACTGCAGATCATTATAGCATATCCAGAGAATGCTATAATAGACATGAGTTCAATATTAGACTATAAGTTCAATTACAGCAACTACATCATTTCAGAAATGCTATAATAGCTCTTTTTACACAATTTTAGTTCAAAACAGAATCTATAGCATTTCTGAATGCTATTAAAAGTTAATTTCAGGTGTTAGTGTATTTCCAGCAATTAAATAACTTTAATTTAAAACACATAAACATTTTAAAAATCATATTTTAACATTTAAAATGTTCATTTACATATCGTTTAACATATATCTTTTCATAATAAATTTCTTATAATAAAATCCAATTTTCAACAATTTACTTAATAAATTTAAGTGTAAAAGTTTCCAATTCTTCACATTTCAACAAATAACTTAACACTTCAAATTTAAATTACCATTTCACAAATTTAACTAAATTTCCAATTTTATTTAATTAACTTAACCCTTTAATTAAAACCATATTTCACATTTCCTAGTCAAGTTATATTTTAAAAGATCACTTTTAAACATTCACTTATTTAACCACTTAAATTCATAGAAAAATCAATAATACTTTAATAAATCACTTAAATTCAAATTTAATCAAATTATCATATTTACCATTTCCAAATAAATATCATTTTTAACCAAAATTCCAAATTTCCAACTTAAGTTATATTTCAAAAATTCTAGTTAAACCATTCATTAATTACATTTTTAACACATGGAAAAAAAATCATAATTTCTTTATTTTAAAACATTTCAAAATCTATTTAAATCAAATTTCATAAATTTATAATTTTTTAAAATACTTAAAAATATCCAAAACACTTTATAAAATAACCACGGGCCTGTATATAATTTTCTAACCTAGGTCAAGTGATACGGATATGTATCATTTCAATCCGCAGTTAAAAAAAGAAAAATCCGGGTTCTATCATTTCAAACCCGCAATCCCAAGTTAAAATAAATTAAATAAAAATCGTTCAGGCCTATCATTTCAGCCCATAACAATTTTTCCCTATTCTAAAGTCCGTTCGGGTATATATCATTTCAACCCATAGTGATTCTAGTCTACAGGGAACTTGCAATGGTGATAACTGATATAAATAACAGAATAACATTAAATAACAGTAACATATGATATAACAGGTGTATAAACATCATATGATCATAATATAGTCAAGTATAACATGATAATATATTTCTACAGATTCACAGGGTGTCAATTTACTAGTTATATAGGTACATATTGTCTGGTGAGAATAACTCACCTGTTAAAGCTGGAGATTAGCGATCAAACACACAGAATAGATTCCAGAAAGCACAATAAGCACGATATAGCATGACTTTTGATTTGAATGAATGGAGAGCCTTGATATTTATCTTGTAAACAATAACCAAAACAAGACAATATACACATAAATATTCAACGCAAAACAATGTTGAAACAATGAAGATAAGAAGCAACAACGGAATAAATTACTTGACTGTGCTTTTACCATTCAAAAGATCGAACAAGGGGTTCATTTTCTTTGCCATGATGATGATGAGTGTGGGAGAGACAAGGTTAACTCCTCGGATACATAAGACAAAACAATACAAACAATATAAGTTTTCAACCCAAAATTTAAATAAAACAATGTTAGAAATGACTACATAAAGAAAATAGAAATGCTTGCACTTGCTTTCAACCTTTAATGCTTCAGCCCTAGGTTGGAATACATGGCCATGGTGTGAATTTAGATCTGTTTTGGGTCAATAAGATCGGCCATAGCATGGGAAAAGATAGAGCAAAGGTTTGTGTACATGAACTACACAAGCTAAGGCAACACACCAATGTTTTTATGCAACAACAAGCCACGACCAAGGCAAGCAAGAGCATGGACAGGCCTGGTGGGGTCAGGTACAGATGTGGCAGAGGTGTTAGGTCAGAAAATGGCTGGTGGTGATGATGTATGTGGCGGCCAAAGTGGTTTGGTGAAGTGGTGAAGGCAAAGTGCTTGGTGGAGTTTGTTTAGGTTTTTGGTCGATCTATTTCAACATGGGGCACGACCAGAGGTGTGGGGTCCAAGGTGATGATGTGGCAAAGGGTCCAGGTGGTGCTGGAGGTGGTGGAGGTTGTGTTGGTGGCGGCTATGGGTGGTGGAAGGTGATGGTGACAATTCTAGGTCTAGGCTTGCATATATGTGATGTAATATTGGATTTTTGGTGGTGTTCTCTAGCCAAGATGGCTCGGCCTGGCCATGGTGGGGTGCTAGGGAGTTGGTTGATCAGAAATCAAGGTGGTGGAGGTCGGCATAGATCTGGTTGAGGAGGAGTGGAGCCATGAAGTTGAGAACAATATACAAAAATTCAATAGAAAACCATAAAAACAAGAAGAAAAGAAGATGAATTTACCTAAAATTTTGCAAGATGGAGGCCATGATTTTTTTTAGGGTTAAGAAGCTTTGAAAACTCGTGAATAACATGAGGAAGTTGGCTGGAAAAAATGAGGGATAGAACGGCAAAAAAATAAAAGATGTATTGATTGAAAAAGAAACGGTAGAATTCAAAAGGACTAAGCACACAAAAGGTATCAAACTCTTCATATATCTTTAATTCCTTTTTATAACTTTATATTTCTGGAAAAAAAAATAATCCCAGATAAAATTTCGAAATTTTATCAAAATATAATAATTTATATAAATATTTATCAATTATATAAAGTTAAATTAAGAAAATAGCTAAAATAGTAAACTAGTCTAGAAAATTTGGAATTGAATAGAATAATTATTTAGAAAATTCATATGAGCTTGAAATATATTTTTGAACATAAATAATAACATAAAATAAAAATATATTCACAAAATAAATATTAAAAATTAAATTTACATATAATTTTTAATGAAGAAAATAGCAGAAAATAGGAAAACAGCCTTTAAAAATGAAAAATAAATACAGTAAATTTTGGAAAAATTCTATTATCATTTTAAAAATATAAAAGGACAAAAATATACATAAAAAACATATTAACACATATTAAAACAAAATATAAGAAAGAAAATATGATTTATAAAATTTAAAATAGGCAAAATTGCACAAATAAACAAATTATACTAAAAATTGAAATGTACATAACTTTTACATTTTAACTCCGTTTTCAACGAAACGAAAAGTAGTGTTCAAGTTATTACATCTATTTTTATAATAAAAGATAAAATTTATAATTTCAAACTTTTAAATTTTTAAGTTTAAAAGTCAAAGTTTGACTATTTGACCAAAATTCACATTTTCTGGAAATATTAAATTTAGTCATATTTGGAATTCAAATCCACATACAAAATAAAAGTTTTTATATTTACAATAACAAAATTTATTCTTTTCATAAATAAAGATTTTAAATTTGGAAAAATCAATATAAAAATAATTGTAAAATACAGGGTTGTTACACTTAGCAACCTATTGGTATTAATAGGGCTGTTATGATAACGGTAAATTTTCCATTACCATAACATTACCAGTCAATCGGTTACCATTTTTGATTGAAATTGGTATACCAGTTTAATCGGTATGGAAACGGTAAATTTATCATTTTCTTCGGTAAATTATTAGTAACATTTCTTCAAAACCAATGATAATGTTAATTTTACTCGTCAATTTAAAACACATGCATATTCACGTGATATAATGTAATACAGGCATTTAAAACTAAACAAATGATTAAATTTAATTCAGTAAGCAAGTGAAACGATGCCAAATATATTTTTTTCTTTCTTATTTATGTCTTATATTAAGTAACACTATAAATAATATACCGAAGATGCATTATAGTCTAAAAGCATGTCAAGATATAGACTTTTTAAACAAATGGTAATTTACTAGTACCAGTGTAATGGTTATCAAATTACGGGTATATCTGTCTTCGATATACCAGTTGATCGGTAACGGTAACGGTAAGAAATTTTAGATTATCAGTAAAAACGGTACGATAATGGTATTTCTCAAATGGTAATGATTACCATAACAGCCTATTAACTAACCATGTTAAAAATGTAAAACTTTTCACCCTTACACAAGGGATAAACAACCATCATTCAAGCTCTATAGCTTGAATTCTATAAAAGAACGTAGACAGCGCGACAAACACAATTTTTATGATATAGTCTAATCGCATAAACAATGCTAATCTACCTCAAATTTGTATTTCGACCCTTAGACTTCCATGTGCTTTTTAAATAGAATGTACACTTTTAATACTATCAAACCTCCCGTGCTGAAACTAAATTGAAGAATTGTCAAGCTATGCTCATCTTAAATTTATGTAAAGAACCTATTACCTTAATTTGACTATTTTACAAACTTTTTCTTGAGCTTACTATATTTATTCATGTAAATTATGTAAATAATTTGTGTTAGTGTATTGCTATATTTTAAAATAGAGAAATGATTTAAGTAAACCTCAAGACGCTACTCTAGTATAAGCATTCAACGTATAATACACCACGTATACCTTTTAACTTTATCACCGGTCACCTAATTCCTTACACATGAAAAATTTACTTTAATTTCTAATAATAGTAAATAACTCACATGTTTACTCAATGAATAATGGATACATGTTATACTTAGGTCTAGTGGTCTTTGCAAATGAATATAGGTAAACAATGCACACACATGAATGCCAATAGTAAATTTATTTGGCATTGTCTATAAGTATTATCATTTATCCTATGTTATGAACTTCTGTATTGTGATTACCCAACGGTTAAAAATACAGAAAAATATAGCTTGAATGGAGAGTATTTACTATTTTGTACTATTGGTCGTGCAACAAAAGCTCATGCAATCCCCATGTACAAACTATATCGATATTTGCTTAACATAAAAAAAATCATATGTATGAAGTTTCAACCAAAATAAAAATAAAAATTGGATAAACAAATAGAGAATAAAAACACACCTGAGTAAATTGATTCAATAGGGTATGTTCAGCAAATCCATTGAAATAATAATTTTAGAAAAGAATTTAATATGTTATCCGCACGACAACTACCAATTAGGTGAAATGGTACATGTGAAACATAAATCAAAATATATGAAACCTTGAAATCACAAACGAAATCGGTAAATTACCATACCAAAAAATTTTTGAAGTCCGACAATCAACAACATGTTGAGAAACCTCATCCATCCAGTAAATCGCAGATGATGTGGGTCGGTAGTTTATTGGGTAAAGAATGAAAGAAGTAAGGTATTGTTTGGTTTACCACTTTTAATTTTGGTTTTTGTCCATACAAAAATGCGCACGACGCATGTATTTTATGGAAAATGACCAATTTAGAAAATGAAGTTAAAATGCAAAATAGAAAACAACATTTATTCCAAGTTTTGAGAAATAAGAGAAGCACGAGAAATAATTCATCCTTCCATCATTGCTTCATCCCCTCCGTGGTCCCCTCCATCCTATCCATCGTCCCTCCACACCTCTTGTATTTTGTAATTAATGTTGAAAACACAAAACTCATTTTAAACTAAATGCTACCTAAGTTTTCCTGGATGAAATTTTTAGGTTTAGCAGAAGGTAATGAATGATTGGGAGAGGAATCACTATTTCATGACCAAGTATTTTGGGCTGTGAAAAGAAAATGAGAAATTTAAAGCGGGAGATCGATAGTACAATGGAGTATAAAAATTAACTGCTCCCATGTTAATCAATATCTGCTCGGTGGTATAGTTTCAATAAGATCTTCTAATAATTAGCCACCTGATTAAGTGATATGTGTCAATATTACATTGTGTGCTTTCTACTTTCCAATATTTGACTGTTTGAAGAAAATGATAGTCTCTTAAGTACCTTGATCGTATCAACTTGGTCCTTATTCCGAAGTGTGATAATCCTCGGTCTTGCACGGATTTTCGTCCCATTAGCTTGTGTAATTTCTCAAACAAAGTAATCTCCAAGGTGCTGGCCAATCGATTGGCCCCGTACCTTGATCGTATCATCTCCCCCTCTCAAGCGGGTTTTGTTAAAGGCCGTTTAATAACAGATAACGTCCTTTTAACCCAGGAATTGATTTTCCAGCTTGACCGGAAGGTTAGAGGCTCTAATGTTGTTTTCAAACTAGATATGGCAAAGGCTTACGATCGTATGTCGTGGTTTTTCGTCATCAAGGTTTTGCGAGCCTTTGGGTTTCCAGAAACCCTTATTGATTTGGTTTGGAGGCTCATTTCCAACTGTTGGTTCCCCGTTCTCATTAACGGATCGGCCAATGGATTCTTCAGGGCGGGAAGGTGTTTATGTGATGCCCCACCTCTATACCCACGCTAGCCAAGGACACTACGGGGTAATGCCGTCAACTAGCATGGAGAATAAGGCTGTTGAGGAGCGACCATCTGTATAATTGCTTTGTGCGAGTACCGATATGCCAAATAAAAACTCAAAGCTACTACACAGTGGATATATGGACTTCGGAAACAATTATATAAATAAGCATAACATAAATCAGTCACAGACATTCATATCACAAAGGCGGAAATAGATATGAATATTACACAAAGGAGTGTACATCAGAGTAGTGGTCAAATAAGATCCACAATAACACAAAAGAATAGATACAAGTGCTAGCCAAAAGAATATGTATACATCAAGGAGTCTAAATCTCAAATGTATACAACAAAAACTACTAATCTAAAGTAGTTAGCCAAAAGATCAGATGATGGTCCGATAAGGAGTCAAGCGGAAGAACCTGTAAAATCTCAGTCTGACCCGAGTATTATTTAAGAAAAAATAATAAACGGATCAGTCTAGCTATAAATATCAGATAAAGTGATATAGAATAAGAGATATGACAAAAACGTATGATAACCATAAAGCCATCCTGTGATAAGTATCTAATCGAAAAATCAACCCAGAGATGAATCAATATCACAAGAATCTTCTCAAAGATTAAAAAGAATGTCATATTCTTAATTTAATTCACCAAGCCACAAAGAACGACATACATTTCAATGCCAATTTGTAAAAGTTGGTGAAACATAAATTCCAGAAATCAACCATTAAAAATCCAGAAATCAAATAATTCGAAGCAACGACGTCGTACAGTGAAACGCAGGTGCTCCAGAATCACAATAAATCGGAACAACGACGTCGTACAGCGTAACGTCCGATGAACCGAAACACAATAATCCTAATCAACGACGTCGTACAACGTAACGTCCGATGAACCAAAACACAATAAACCGGAACAACGACGTCGTACAACGTAACGTCCGATGAGCCAAAACACAATAAACCGGGACAACGACGTCGTACAATGTAACGTCCGATGAACCAAAACACAATAAACCAGAACAACGACGTCGTACAACGTAACGTCCGATGAACCAAAACACAATAAACCGGAACAACGACATCGTACAACGTAACATCCGATGAACCAAAACACAATAAACCGGAACAACGACGTCGTACAACGTAACGTCCGATGAACCAAAACACAATAATCATGGAACAACGACGTAGTACAACGAAACGTCCGACGAACCAAAACAAAGAGACATCGCGCATTGCTAGTCTAAACCCTAAAATGATCATCATCGACCATCAAGAAGTGTCAATTATAATAAGCTAGTAAATATATGAGTTTAGCTTCATGTCCCATAACCACTAGCTTAACTTAAATATTTGCGAACAAATTATAGATCTCCACTAGAAAATTGTCACAAGAGTTTCAATCGAACAAGTCCATAAATTAACCGACGAAGTAAACGCAAGCGTTTCATACCACTTGTTTTGCTAAGCCGTTTAATTTGATTTTCTCATACGAATGAGGTAAAGGTTTGGATATACTAATAGATTAGAAAACGGTTTTATAAGCGAACTTTGTATTAAAAATAGAGTTGAAATCATTTTAGTAAAAGAGTTTGAATATTTACTACTAGTATAAAACCTTTGTATTTTAAAGTGACAAGTCATAGAAATGATTGAAGGAACAATCAATCATCAAAAATTCACATACGAAGACGTGAATCAAATCCATAGAAATCGATGCCGAATCCATCAAAATGGATATCCACAAAAATCCCGAAATAGAAGTCATCAAAATCGATAACAAATGATAACAACAAAACGGAGAATCAAGAATCGATTAAAAATTGGAAACTCAAACACAAAAGGCAAAATAGGCATAATAGGCAAATAGGAGCAGGTCGGTCGGCTGACTCACCGAGTTCGGTCGACCGGACCAGACCCGGGAAATCCGCGGGATACTAGTCGGTCGACCGGACCAGAGCCTGGGAAGTGTTTTGGTAGCAGGTCGGTCGACCGGGCTAGAGTTTCGGTCGACCGGACCCTGTTTCCAGCACTTCCCAGCTTATCTATATGAAGATCAAACTCTTTCAAATTGCAATCGGGCGAGCAACGGGCGCTAAGGATTTCCATCAATCGACAACCCAACCCTATAGGCTCTTCGATGCACACTAAAAACATGATCAAACACCATAGCAATGATTTTTAAGGATTTAACTTCGAAACACCAAAAATTGAAATATTCACAAAACCAATCCGAATCAAAGCAAATGCACATGAATGAGAGTTAGGAATTCATGCCTAACACTCAAAGATAATCATAGACTAAGATGTGAGATAAAAATCTCACCTTTTCACAATATCAATGAAGAAGAAGATATAGAGCAAGGCAAGGACAATCACTCTTCAATTCCAACTCAACAAGCTTGAATCTAAGCTTAAAAGATGGACATTCCCAAAGTTAGGTTTAGGAATTTCTGAAATTGAGAGGGGAATGAGTTGGAGAAGAAGAAGGAGATGCTTACTAATAGCTTCTTCTAGAATTTGGAGATAGAACTTGGATTTGCAAATGGAAACTAGGGCTTGGAGTTTCTAATTTCCAATCTATCCCAACCTTGTTGATGAAGCTTGAATGTATTAGGTATTAGAAATGAAGTAATGAAGAGTTGGAGTGGAGTTGGGTTGATAAAACCAGAATTGGGCAAATGAGCTGAACCCAAACCCAAAGTCCAAAGTGAAAAAGTAGCAAAAGTCTACTAACTCCAAACATATCGAAGCTTATACTCAAAAAGGTCGCAAACGGCATTTTGAACTCAATGGAAGTGGTCTCGAGTCCTAATTCGACTGTTGGCAAAAAGTAGATTTTCGGACTATAATCCGACTAACGACGAAATATTTAAATATAAAATCGATAAATATGCGGGTTGTTACAGACTCCCCTCTTTAAAGAAATTGCGTCCTTGCAATACTTAAGAAGAAAATAAAGAGTAACAACCATAAAGGCATATCAACACAAAAGAAAATTTAGAATGAGAAGTTCACCATAATGAGCACGAAAGAGTAAGTCCGAACGTGTTCGCTCGGTGAATCCTCTGGATTCCCAAGAGTAATCCTTGAGATTTGAGAACCATTGGACTTTCACAAAAAGGACATCTTTATTTCGAAGGCACTCAACCCCCGAAGAAATGATGTGAATAGAATGTTGCTCAAAAGTCAAATCTGGTGAAACTTCAATTTCCACAATAACACCGGACTCAAGAATAAAAATCGGAAACCTAAAATCATTTCCATAGTTAAAAGACGTGGAAAACGTCAAGAATAGCAGAAAATTGAGCCGGTGCAACGGCGTAGTACAATAACGGTACGCCAGATGAACGGAAACTCGAATAATTCGGAACACCGACGCAGTATAAAAACGGTACGTCCAATGAACTGAAGGCCATAAAAGAACATCAGACGCTAGTCCATAAAAGAAATGAGACGAAGCTCACTAAAACGAAGTACATCGAAACGTTCGATGAACTTGGTAAACAGATTATTCATTTCGGACATCATCAAAGAAACAACCACTTGTTGCTTGCAACTAAGGATATTGGCAACACGATTTCCCCTTTTGGGAGTATAAAGAATATTAAGATCATAAGATGCAAGGAACTCAAGCCAACATGAAGTTCCTTATGAGAAAATAAATATTCCAAAGATTTATGATCGAGGTGGAGAACAAATTTCTCCGCCAAACACAATGATGATGACAAACTCTAAAAGCAAAAACAATAGCCGCGAGCACTAGATCACGAGTGGCATACCTAGTCTCGATCGGCTTTAATGACTTAGAAGCACAAATGATAGCACGTTCTCTTTTGCAAGAGAACGGCATCCAAACCAATACTATTAGTATCGGTACAAAAGATAAAGTCTTGGTCCCTTCGGGAATCACAAGGATAAGAGTATCGAAAAGAAAGAATTTCTTTTAAATAATCTTCTTTCCCGAAAAGCTAAAACTTTCAAAATTACATTTGTCTTTATGTAATAATCTTTCTAGAAAAATTTACATTTTTACAAGTCAATTTACTGTGTCTAATTGTCTCATCATAGCGTTTAGGAGATTCCTATCGATAACGTTGATCAAGCGCATCGACCAGAATTCATAAAGCACTCAATGGGCAATACAATCACAAAATCATCTTCTATATGATAAACATGTTTCTCAAAAACCTTTAAGAATATTCTTTGCTCGTTTAAGAGCAAAAATCAAATTGTACTTATAAATAAATCTTATGAAAAATATTGGCAAAATTTTAAATTGCTGTTTTCATCCAAAATCAATATATACAAGAATGGAGTCATCGAGATCATAGAATACTCGATTCATAAAATGGATAAAATAAGCTGGACAAACTGAATGACATAATAAGTCATTCATAAGTTTCATAACGAGTACGGAATGCGGTAAATGGAATGCTAACTCCTGCAACTCGTAGCAAATGAGAATCGGTGACAAGGTCGAGCTAAAAAGACCTTAACACCACTCAAAAGATTGCTTAGGTGATAATCCTAAGACAAACTCAAAAATACCGGAAAATTCTCAAACTACATGAATGAGAGAAATAACACTTTCCTCATCATGTGAGCTTAAACAATAAAATGATGCCATCAAATTGGAATCAAAATCACAAAGGAAAAACAGAAATCTGCTTAACAGATTGAAAATGTCAAAGATGAATAGTCCATACGGGACAAAGGATATGGCTTCACAATAATTAAGCCAATCCTTACAAAAGTCAATTCCGAAGCATAAGTAAAAATCGGCTCGGAAAGAAAAAATCACATAAAATAATCTCGGCATCAAAACAAAGCAAATTGAGTGTTGCAGATCCACCAACCGGATTCGCAATTCTCAAAGAAGTCATCAAGCCCAGAAATGTTTAAAGAAAAAGAATCACAAGTTCTTTTGATATAAAAATAATGAGATGTAACCCATATCAAAAAGAACTCGAATAAGATAATCACAAAAGAAATATCGTCAAGGATAGAAGGAGAATTACCTTGACCAAGAGAAGTGTCACTAGGGGCTTGAACAACATTTAGCTCTCCCTCTCTCCTACTTTAGAGTATGGGACATGTAGATATAAGATGGCCCGAACTTATGCAATAACGACAAAAAAATGGTTTCGGGCACTCATTTGCATAGTGGTCCGTAAGGCCACAATTGTAGCATCGTCCACGACTAGAGGTAGGAGTCTTTGCTATCGAAGATTCTTACTTCCCTTTCTTGTTGGGATTGGGGCCTTTGAACTTAATAGGCCTTTTCATGTTGTTGTTGAAGTTTTGTTTAGCACCCACAACTTCAACATCACACTCTCTATCGGCCTCTTCAAGACGAAGAGCAATATCAATAAGCTGATCGAAAGAAACTTCCAATTTCAGAAGTAATGGCTTCTTGAGACTCTTGTTCAAGCCATAAACAATCTCTGATTTTTCTTCAATGGGGTATTAATGTATTCAACCCCGTATTTAGAAAGAGATTCGAAAGATGCGACGTAGTCCGTCACAGAAGATTCACCTTGAACAAGGTCGATAAAACGCCGGGCCAAAGTTACTTTTTCAGCCTCCGGCACAAATTTTAATTCGAATCTTTCCCGGAATTGCTCCCAAGTGAGATCCGCTTCAACGATTTCAGAAATAAGAAGCTCATACCAATCCAATGCTCTTTCTTGGAGCATGTTAGAAGCCACTTGGACTCGGTGAAGATCAACAAGATTCATGCGAGAAAAGATGCGGTCGCATGATCTAAGCCAAGCTTGGATTTCAATGACACTCTCGGATCCCCGGAATGGCCTTCCACCCAAATCGGTGTAATCTCTACACAAGCGTGCAAAACCGGATCTAGGATGAGTAGGCTCCGGAATAGAACTGGCTGCTTGAGCATTCTTTACAAGATCAAGAAGCTGCTGGGCAGACATAAAAACTCCATCCTGGGGAGTAGCACTAGATTGACCGGCGCTGGGGCGGCCTGGTCTAACCATTTCCCTTCTTTAAGAAAGAAAGAAAGAAAAAGAAAAGGTTACTTCTCAAAACAAATATCAAGCAAACTTGATTGATAAAACAAGGAATCATAAAAGAAAATAGGATAAAACGGGTCTAATTGACTCGAATAAAATCCTAAGGCACAACTCCTAAGAAGGACTTAGGACAATGATCCTTGTTAGATTATTCTATTTAGTTCCGAAGTTTGGCTCTGATACCAAGCTGTGACGCCCCACCTCTATACCCACGCTAGCCAAGGATACTACGGGGTAATGCCGTCAATTAGCACGGAGAATAAGGCTGTTGAGGAGCGACCATCTGTATAATTGCTTTGTGCGAGTACCGATATGCCAGGTAAAAACTCAAAGCTACTACACAGTGGCTATATGGACTTCGGAAACAAATATAGAAATAAGCATAACATAAATCAGTCACAGACATTCATATCACAAAGGCGGAAATAGATATGAATATTACACAAAGAAGTGTACATCAGAGTAGTGGTCAAATAAGATCCACAATAACACAAAAGAATAGTTACAAGTGCTAGCCAAAAGAATATGTATACATCAAGGAGTCTAAATCTCAAATGTATACAACAAAAACTACTAATCTAAAGTAGTTAGCCAAAAGATCAGATGATGGTTCGATAAGGAGTCAAGCGGAAGTACCTATAAAATCTCAGTCTGACCCGAGTATTATTTAAGAAGAAAATAATAAACGGATCAGTCTAGCTATAAATATCAGATAAAGTGATATAGAATAAGAGATATGACAAAAACGTATGATAACCATAAAGCCATACTGTGATAAGTATCTAATCGAAAAATCAACCCAGAGATGAATCAATATCACAAGAATCTTCTCAAAGATTAAAAAGAATGTCATATTCTTAATTTAATTCACCAAGCCACAAAGAACGACATACATTTCAATGCCAATTTGTAAAAGTTGGTGAAACATAAATTCCAGAAATCAACCATTAGAAATCCAGAAATCAAATAATTCGAAGCAACAACGTCGTACAGCAAAACGTCCGGTGCTCCAGAATCACAATAAATCGGACCAACGACGTCGTACAGCGTAACGTCCGATGAACCCAAACACAATAATCTGGATCAACGACGTCGTACAACGTAACGTTCGATGAACCAAAACACAATAAACCGGAACAACGACGTCGTACAACGTAACGTCCGATGAACCAAAACACAATAAACCGGGACAACGACGTCGTACAACATAACGTCCGATGAACCAAAACACAATAAACCGAAACAACGACGTCGTACAACGTAACGTCCGATGAACCAAAACACAATAAACCGGAACAACGACGTCGTACAACGTAACGTCCGATGAACCAAAACACAATAAACCGGAACAACGACGTCGTACAACGTAACGTCCGATGAACCAAAACACAATAAACATGGAACAACGACGTAGTACAGCGAAACGTCTGACGAACCAAAACAAAGAGACATCGCGCATTGCTAGTCTAAACCCTAAAATGATCATCATCGATCATCAAGAAGTGTCAATTACAATAAGCTAGTAAATATATGAGTTTAGCTTCATGTCCCATAACCACTAGCTTAACTTAAATATTTGCGAACAAATTGTAGATCTCCACTAGAAAATTGTCACAAGAGTTTCAATCGAACAAGTCCATAAATTAACCGACGAAGTAAACGCAAGCGTTTCATACCACTTGTTTTGCTAAGCCGTTTAATTTGATTTTCTCATACGAATGAGGTAAAGGTTTGGATATACTAATAGATTAGAAAACGGTTTTATAAGCGAACTTTGTATTAAAAATAGAGTTGAAATCATTTTAGTAAAAGAGTTTGAATATTTACTACTAGTATAAAACCTTTGTATTTTAAAGTGACAAGTCATAGAAATGATTGAAGGAACAATCAATCATCAAAAATTCACATACGAAGACGTGAATCAAATCCATAGAAATCGATGCCGAATCCATCAAAATGGATATCCACAAAAATCCCGAAATAGAAGTCATCAAAATCGATAACAAATGATAACAACAAAACGGAGAATCAAGAATCGATTAAAAATTGGAAACTCAAACACAAAAGGCAAAATAGGCATAATAGGCAAATAGGAGCAGGTCGGTCGGCTGACTCACCGAGTTCGGTCGACCGGACCAGACCCGGGAAATCCGCGGGATACTGGTCGGTCGACCGGACCAGTAGGTCGGTCAACCGGACCAGAGCCTGGGAAGTGTTTTGGTAGCAGGTCGGTCGACCGGGCCAGAGTTTCGGTCGACCGGACCCTGTTTCCAGCACTTCCCGGCCTATCTATATGAAGATCAAACTCTTTCAAATTGCAATCGGGCGAGCAACGGGCGCTAAGGATTTCCGTCAATCGACAACCTAGCCCTATAGGCTCTTCGATGCACACTAAAAACATGATCAAACACCATAGCAATGATTTTTAAGGATTTAACTTCAAAACACCAAAAATTGAAATATTCACAAAACCAATCTGAATCAAAGCAAATGCACATGAATGAGAGTTAGGAATTCATGCCTAACACTCAAAGATAATCATAGACTAAGATGTGAGATAAAAATCTCACCTTTTCACAAAATCAATGAAGAAGAAGATATAGAGCAAGGCAAGGACAATCACTCTTCAATTCCAACTCAACAAGCTTGAATCTAAGCTTAAAAGATGGACATTCCCAAAGTTAGGTTTAGGAATTTCTGAAATTGAGAGGGGAATGAGTTAGAGAAGAAGAAGGAGATGCTTACCAATAGCTTCTTCTAGAATTTGGAGATAGAACTTGGATTTGGAAATGGAAACTAGGACTTGGAGTTTCTAATTTCCAATCTCTCCCACCATTGTTGATGAAGCTTGAATGTATTAGGAATTAGAAATGAAGTAATGAAGAGTTGGAGTGGAGTTGGGTTGATAAAACCAGAATTGGGCAAATGAGCTAAACCCAAACCCAAAGTCCAAAGTGAAAAAGTAGCAAAAGTCTACTAACTCCAAACATATCGAAGCTTATACTCAAAAAGGTCGCAAACGACATTTTGAACTCAATGGAAGTGGTCTCGAGTCCTAATTCGACTGTTTGCAAAAAGTAGCTTTTCGGACTATAATCCGACTAATGACTAAATATTTAAATAAAATATTTAAATATAAAATCGATAAATATGCGGGTTGTTACAGTTTACGTCAAGGAGACCCACTATCGCCTTATCTATTCGTGATCGTGGTAGAAACTTTCATTCGCGGGCTTCAAACCCTCTCGATTTATGGTCAGATCCATAGATTTGGCTGCCGAGGGGGTGCCCGCTCGTTTCCTCCTTATCTTTTGCAGATGACATTGTCATTTTCTCCAATGGCAACCGTTCCTCTGTTCGTCGGCTTCTTCGCTTCATTCATCTTTACGAGAGGTGCTTGGGCCAGCTCGTTAACTCCTTCAAGAGTTGCTTCGTCCACGCGAATGACATGTCTCCTTCCAGGGCTTCTTGGCTAGAGAACTTTACTGGGTTCAAGGAAGCATCCCTTCCGCTACCTTATCTTGGAATAGTCCTCTACAGAGGTAGGAAACTTAACGCTATTTTCGATCCTTTGACAGACAAAGTTAGGGGAAAGATTATCCATTGGAATGCGTCTCTTCTTTCCCAAGCAGGTAGACTGGTTCTCATCAAGTCGGTCTTAGGCTCGATGGGCACTCATGTCTTCGCAGCGATGAACCCTACCTCTTCCTTCTTCCGGTCTTTCCAATCTTTGGCCTCGTCTTTCTTTTGGGGGTCGAAGGTTGATGTCCACCGCCATCACTGGGTCTCCTAGGACGTCGTGTGCCGTCCTAAAAGCGAGGGCGGTTTAGGCTTGCGTAATCCTAAGGACATCTGTGCGGCTTTTGTTTGCAAGTTGTGGTACCGGTTTGGGGCAAACGACTCCTTATGGGCGTCGTTCCTTCATGCTAAGTACCGTAGGCTGGCGAGCTCTGGTTTCACTGGTTCCCCATCTTACGCAAGCGAGACTTGGAAACACATGCAATCGGTGAAATCGTTTTCTGACTCTCATGGCGGTCAATCCGGTTGGGATAGCGGCTTGTTTTCTATCTTCAAGGCCTGGAGCTCGGCTCGAATCCTAGCTCCGGTTCTCCCTTTGTTCTCTTTCATTTGGGATTCTCGAATCCCACCTAAAGTTTCTCTGTTTACGTGGCGAACCCTTCATGATGGGTTGCCATTAGACGAGAACCTCCAGAGGATTGGCATTCCTACCGTCTCCCGCTGTAGGTGCTGCGGCATTGGGGATACGGAATCCTTGGGTTATTTGCTTTTTTGGGGCTTCACTACCAGATCCTACTGGAATTACTTCGGAAATCTGGTAGGTATCCAAGGTAACAACAGCTCTCTTGCTGATTTACAGAGAACCTGGTGGTATGGGATCTCTGGTAAATCTCTACGCTCAATCCTTTCCCGTTTGATTCCTTGCCTGATCTGTTGGCACCTCTGGTGCGCGCGGAATAAGGCAATTTTCGAGGATTCTCCGATGGATCCCTCTTTCATTATTCGGCGGGTTAAGAATGATGTCTTCCTGGCATTTCATGGCAGACCTTTTAAGGGTTCAGTTGGCTCCCGCTCTAGACGGCTAGTGGGTCTTTTATCGATTTCCAGTGATCAGGCTTCCTTTAGAGTTGGAATTGGCTGAGGCTTTTTCGAGGGCCGGGATGTTCCGCCCATCCTGCCCTCGCTCCCCCCCCTTTTTTCTTCTTATGTGGTTGCTGGTTTTTCAGGTTTTGGTTTATCAGGTTTAGTCCGGGGGCTTTTCTCTTTCTTTCAGTTCTATTGGACGTTGTCGTTGTGGCTTCGGAGGTGGGTCTATTGTCGACTTCTCTCCTTCTGGTATTCGGAGTGGTTTTCTTCGCTAGCGCTGGTGGGCTCGTCTCCTTTGCCTACAGTTGTTTTGCATGGATTTCATTCGACATCGTCATTGGGCGGTGGCCTTGCCGGAGCTCGATGACGATGTTAGATGGGCGGTGGTTTTTCCGGAGCTCATCCAGATTGATCTGTGCATGTTTCCTGTCCAGCGGTCGTCTTCCACTCATGCGCGCCTGCTTCTGTAGTTTTTTTTTGGGCGTTTGTTTCTGTATTGTCGTCTGTTTTTGTTTCGCGGGATTTTTATTTCTTTTTGTTCTCCCTGGTTAACTGTCAGGCATGTTGACAGCTTTTGGAGTTGGCTTATATATATATATATATATATATATCATTTTCCTAAAAAAAAAACATAGTCTCTTAAGTAGCTTCTATAAAAATGATCACATTTACCACTTTTGGAGGTGAAAAATAAAAGAAAAAGAAAACAAAAGGAGAAAATGGAAACATGCATAAGCAATTTTTTTATTTCAACAAATTTGGACCATATCCAACTTTCAAATCAACAAAACTCAATTTTTATCTTTCAATTCGGATTCTCAATAAACTATTTAAAACTATATCGATTTCAAATCCATGTATGAACTATCAACTTAAGCTACTCCAAATTCAATAGATTCCAAAGTTAAATATTCAAACGTTTATAATAACTCAATTTCGATAAATTTCATTTATAATTCAAATTCAACTTTAAAATTTCAATTTGAATTCTGTAAAGAATTCATTTAAAACCAATTCCAATTTCAACATTTAAAGCTTGGATTTTCAAAAATAATTCAGTTTATATAAATCAAATTTTATTTCAAAATATCACTTAACTGAATTCAAAAAATTAAGGATATGAAAATCAATTAATTTAACCAATCTGGTGTCCGTATATAATTTCTATCCTATGGTCAAGTGATACGGATATCTATCATTTCAACCCGCAATAATTTAAATTTACGGGTATATATCATTTCAACCCGCAATCCCGAACTAAAATTCAAAATCCATAAAATCGCTCGAGTCTATCATTTCAACCCATAAAGATTTTTCCCTAATCTATAAATCGTTCGGTTATGTATCATTTCAATCCATAGTGATTTTCCTAACAATAACTGAGGGAACTTGTAGTGTGATAATAATATATAATTTAAACATACATCCAATCATACAAAATATCAACAATTAAATATCCATCACAATCATCATTCAAATCAACCAATAAATAACATCACCTGACTGATTATCATCAACAGGTGTTTAATTGACTATTTTAAATTCAATATTAAATTAAATAACGATTAAATTCAATAAAAGTCAGATTTAACTGGAATGACAATTTAAATATACCAAGCAGCAATCAATCAATTTCTAATCACATCATAAATTTAATTTAACTAACATAAGATAATTTAGTAGTCGTGAGTGGGTTAAAACACTCATCTTTGGTTTCAAATCGATTTAAAATCCAAGTGAAGGCCCAAATTTCAACAGTCTCATAAGTTGGCCAAGACATTTTCATATTGTCTGAAATTTCGATACGATCGCAATAGAGAAAACCGTGCGTGAATCCGAGCTCAAATGCAAAAGTTATTCGAGTTAGAACGATTGAAATTTTAAATTTATAATAATTAATTAAATAAAAGGAAAAAGAGCACGTCACCTAAACACGTCGAACCCTACAGCCTCGACTCAATCAAACCTAGCAGCCGCCACGTTCATCGAGAAACCACGCCACCTACATGCCTGGCCACCCTAATCGAACGCTGCCGCCGCCTCCACCAAGCTCAGACGCCCCTTGGCTGAGCTCGTGCGACCACCAGGCGCACCACATGTTATTCTGTCGCCACCACCTTTGAATGTATTTTCTGGCGAAGTCATGACCCTCTAGCATGAACGAACACCTGACCTACGACCTGCTTGACTCCCTCTTCCCAATGCCACTCCCTGATCGTCAATCGGTTGACGATCCACCGTTGGATTGTAAAACCTAGAAATGGACGGCCAAGATTCATCGATGATTTCTGGTCAAACGATGCATCCAATTGGAAAAAAAATTGCTGCAGTAGATTACGCTCATCGAGAGCTTTCCAACGATATATAATATGACATAGTTGTGAGGAGTTTGATTTTCAATTTGAATTTGAAATTGAATTTGGGTTTGTAATTGGAATTTGGTTTCTACCATTGGAAGAAGGAAGAATAGACAGATAGAATTGTACGTATAGGAATAAGAAATAGAAAATCTGCTAGGGTTAGAAAAATCTATTTATATAGATAAGGCCCGATAAGAAAGAATGAACATATCGAATTGGTTCGAAACGATAATAGCGACCCGAAAAGCCCGTTCCGCTTCCGAAACGAAAATGGGTCATCCCATATATCAAAATAGATGTTTATGATATTTTTAAATTCAATGGAATGGGTTTCAAGTCCTAATTCCATTGTATGAAGAAGTTAGCTTTTAAAATCAGCTTAATTTAAATTGAATTCATTAAATTGATTTCTTCACGTTTCGAGCCCGCACGATCAAACGACAAGTCTGATCGCCACGAAACTTGAAATCTTATAATAATTCACCGTTATGGATCCGATGAAACTGGTTTTGTCAAAATCTGAGACAGTGACCAAAATGGCTCTTTTCACGTTAATTAGATAAATTATTATTAAATTAATTAAATCACTTTTCAATTTCAAATTAAATAGTTAACAATTTTCATCATCTTTGATTACCTAGACAATTATAATTCGTTAAAATAATTTCCTTGTCAAATCCAATGTTAAATATTGCACTAATTATAGCATTCAATTTCAATTGCAATAAGTTCATTAATTATAATTTAAATTTCAAATAAATTCATTTATTTCGATTTACATCTTATTATTCAATTAATTATCACCTTATGGATATAATTAACATTGGTCTACATCTTATTACATTAATATTCTACAATTATTATCTTAATTCATATTAACTGCAATATTTAAGTAGATTAATTGCAATTGATTTCCAATTTAATTTCAACGGATTAAATAGTGAAATGATAATTAAACCATTGTTACCACTTACAAATTCAAACACATTTCTATGTTTATTGTTTACAAACCAAGCTAATAAAGTCACATACTGATTAATCATTCTATGTTAACCAATTTCAATTAATTACATAAAATTTCACCATTAAATACAACATTTAATTTATTTCCTTATTTACAATTTATAATCAATTTAAATTTACAATTATTTCAATTAATTGAAATTGCATTAAAATAGTTATCAATTACCTTAAATTAACATTATTAAATTTCATTCTAGTTATTATTTAATAAACCACAAATTTTAATTTCTCCCAATATTAAATCCCAAAATCTTATTTAATTTAATATTTTAATTATCGAAAATTACGGGTCGTTACACTCTCTCCCGCTCAAAAAATTTCGTCCTCCAAAAAGGCAAAGAAGGAATTTAAGGGATTAATATATTTTATTCAAAGTATTCAATTTATAAACAATTAATTTACATAATTAAGTATTTTAAATAAAATATCAATTTATAAACAATTAATCTTCCATATTCAAGTTTAATAAAAGTTTGAAAATATTTCTACTTTCACAAAAAATTTCTAAATCTAAAATTTACGGAAAAATTCGGTAGAGTCCCCTTTGTACGGAGAGGTCCGAAAAATAATAATATCAAAAATATCATATATATATATATATACACACATCATATTTCAAAAATAAAATATCCCAAACCATGGGAAAACAATATAATATCGCTATAAATCGTAATCCAAAAACGTATCTATTTGTCGAGCAAACAACACTTTATTTATGAAACCAAAAGCAGTAGCTAATGCTTGCATAAACCTGTATTTCACTTATATAATCCAAAAGAGTTAGAATTATGTAAAAGAGCAAATATTTAGTTGTTTCTACTTAATAACAAATGCAAATCACACAAGCATAGGCAAATAGAACAGTACAACCATTACATGTAACAAAAGAATCAATTATACATCCATAACAACCAATACTAATGGTTTGTTCCGGTTCAGAAACCTTTAATTGTACAAGAGTGATAAACAAACTATCAAGTGTACCTTGTGCTCAACAGCCTCAGATAATAACTTAATAGATTATTCATACAGCCTTAAACAAATCGAAGTATATCATTTCCCAAACATCCCATTAGCCAAAACAACCAAGAATTTCAAATTTCATTTAAGTTTATTCTTATTAATTTCCTTTCACATCATTTACTGTTCATCTATTTTCATTCATTCATACAATGATTATTCCCATTAATTTACATTCATTACTTACAAAATTCATTTCTCATTCATTCATACAAATATACAATGCCATCTTTCCATTACTTTACATCACATTTACTTACATAAGTTATTTCCATTCAATTATTTAGATCATCCATAATTAGTTCTTAAAGTATTATGTAAGTCTCTTTGCAAAATTTTATTCACAGTTATTATTTACTTTGATTTTCTTTTAATATCAATATTCATTTGTGAATCAACTCATACTTATATTTTTAATTCCTTTTCTTTTCACATTTATTTCTTTCATATATAATATTATTGAATGCTAAATCTATTTCTAAATCATTTCAACATTTTCTGAAGTTATAATCATTTAGTTAATATGGCACTCACTTTTACTATTTACTTTAATTATAATTGGCTTCAAACAGTACTTAAGTTTAAAATCATTTTGCTTACAATATTCACTTTTCTATTAAATTTAATTAGTAGCATTTCAAATTATTAACTTAAGTTTATAACATTTTTGTAACATCAAAATTATTTTTTATAGAAATAATTCCATTTGAACACTTTCATTACTTAAGTTTTACTTGTATAATATTCTATTACATATTCTTATTTAACATTACAACTTTTTAAACAATTATGGCAGGTTATATATACGTTTACGAATGTAATTCAATGTTACCCCAATTTATCTTATTCATTTTAGTTAACAAAATGTTCAATAGTTTACATCTTTTTAATTTTCATTTCTTTTGATTTACAAGTTACAAATTTCCAATTTCTTATATATTTCATTAATCACTTAGCATTTAATTTCTTTTTTTCTTTTTTTTTTCAATTTAGAAGTTTCCAATTATTAAAATAGTTAAGGTTTCATTCATTACAATAATTGAAATCCCTAATTTATAGAAACTTAAGAACTAAATACTGGGTTCGTTTCAAATCATTTTGAAATAATATATATACTCATATCTTATATATATGTCAAATCGTACTTAGAAAATAAAATTAAAATTTGTTTATCAAAACAAATGTGCAGTAAAGCTACTACAGTGGTCTTCCCACTTTGAAACTCGAAAACGAACGTCGATAATGCGTACACTCATCACCGAAAGTATTTTCCAATGATAGAGAAGGGAGTACAGAACTTATTTCCTCTTAAAAATTCTTTTTATAACTTTCTTTCAAATCACATTGAAAATATTTCTATCCGAAAATACTTCCAAATAATACTAATATTATATTCCAAAATCTTTTGAAAACAAATTGCAAACCCTGGAACTTAAGTTCTCAAATTTCCAATTCATATTTACTTTATTGGTAAATCTTATTTTGCAACCAATATTTATAAAATTTTCTCTACCCAACAACAACATATCACATCCAACTACTACATTTATAAAGTCTATTCTTTTATATACAAAATATAATGCTATGTAAAATTATTTCATTTACCTATATTTCAAAACAATATTGTGTCGGTCTGCCCTATTCAGTGTTTAGAAATCCCTACCGATGTCATGCCTCCCATGTACCGACCAAAATTTATAAATACTAAACAGAACAAATTAACACATAAAACATTTTTTTATAACACTAACTAATACGCTCCCTCATATATATACGCTAAAAACAACTCATTCTAGGGTATTACTACTCTATTTGTAATGAGTCAGACCCCACAAAGCTAAGGTTATCACTAAACCAAAGCTCTGATACCAAATGTAACGACCCACCTTTTTGGACGGTTCAAATCGACAATAAAGCACACATGTCAAACTCAAACCATTCAAAAGGGAGGATTGTTAAAGGGTAAATAAGAAAAAAAAAGAATGAAAACAAAACACAAAATCTCACAGCGGAATGACAAAATATAATAATCAAATAAACAGTTCATGAAGCTGTTTACAAATAATATTTGATTACACTTTTACAATATACATATCAGAGTTACATACAACAGAAATAAATAAATAATGCAGCGGAAAAACATGATGTAGTGGAATACATATAATAAATAGTAGACAAATCTCCGTCTTCGTCCTCCAGAAATAAAGTGGTCTTCAGTACACTGAAAAGCTTAGACTGACCTGAGCGTAATGAAAAGACAAAATACTCGAGTTAGAACTAAAAGATCTTATGTAAGTTAAATTAACAGTAAATAAATATGAGTGTAATGACTTCAGAGAGGTTTATGGGATTTTACATCTCCTATCCAATGTCTAACGTGAGTGCAATAACTTAAGAGATGTTCGAGATTCCATCACATAAGGATCCGTTAAACTATCTACATACATAGTACAATACGCTATTATAATATGTCTACAGTAAAGTAAAGTATTAAAATAACATTAAGGCGTTACACATATCCCCCTTAAAACATTTTTATATATTCCCGTAGTCAATACATGAAACACCCCACACCCCTTAAGATACCCAAAAGGACACATTAAAAGGCGTGGTGCGTTGTAGATATAACTAAAACTAAGAGAAACTAAGATTCACAAGACAAAAATAGATAGAAACAGCAGAAACTAAATAAGTATTAATTAAAACAAAGCCTCATAATTAATTCATAAATAAGTCAAAAGCCAAATACAACATTCAAAACCCATAGTGTCTTATGAAATAAAACTTCAAAGTCTCAAAATCAGAGTATGTAATATCCCTCATAAATAACCCAATGCATACAAGAACAACAACTGAAAATAAAAGAAGTACATTGAAGAAATCTCCTTCAAGAAGAACTCCAAGCTGCAGCAATCTACTAGCTTCTTCCTTGATTGCCAAAGAGGGGAAAAAGGGGGAAATACAGGAGTGGGTCAGACGAAAAGTTTGGTGAATGATAGTAATTACTAGAGTCTTTAAGCAAGATAAAAGTAATAGACTCTACTACAGTTCTAGCATAAATAAGGATAACAAAGGAAATAGGAAAGAGATAAACTGGAAATAAATACGATTAAATATTACTCAAGAAGGTTAACTTTGATTGCTTGCACTTGTTCTGATTTAATTAGGCTGAATTCCTAATCCTGTAGTTAGGATGTGACCTTAATTCTACCCTTTTTGATCGACCTGCTACTCCATAGACCTTTCTATGGACTAGCCGCTATATAACTCCCTGCACAGCAGCCAATGGTATCTACGAAAGATGCTCAGAGCAACTACTGTGGATCCGGACGACATATATAGCTCCCTACACAAAAGGTAATGGTGCCTACTAGGACACCATACTAAGCGCTTAGAACTCATAGCTATTACTGAGCACCCGAATGGAAGTCGCATGCGTAACTGCCACCATGCTCATGCTACCTTTTGCTCCACTTATTGGGTCTTCTTATTACCTCCAACATACAGCATAGAGTGCCCCTCATCTCACTTCAGGCTAATGCGAGATCACCGTGTGTCCACAGAAAAAAATAGGGGAAATGTTGTTGGTACTGGCCCTTCATCCAAATAATGTCTAGTTTCGCCCCTTATCCAAATCCCTGTGATTTGGACTCCTATTTGACCAATTACTACCATTCTTAGCATAAGCGTGCCCCAGTTAATGCTATTTGGTATAGGTCCTACTTTCATCATTGCTTATTAACTTAGATAAATTATTTAAATAAGCCTTTATTACCATTTTTAATTTCTACGCTTTTTAATTTATCCCAAGCCTTAAAATAAGCCCATTATGTTCTTTTTCTTATTATAACCTACGTTATAATCATGCTTATTACTTAACCCAAGGTCTAAGTGTGAAAATAAGCTTCTTTCAACTTTTACTTCATTTAGTTATAATCCTAAGTTATAACTATGCCAATTATCTTTAATTAGTGCAATTCTAATTATAATTAGACTTAAATTCAGTCCAATTCCATTATTTAATTAAAGTCTCCATAATTTACATCTTATCTTCTTCATTTAATATTCTTACTTAAAAAAATCCATATCCGCGTTTTTAATTTAATCTAATCCATACGCGCAGAAGCGGGAAATGAAGAGAATATATGCTTGCATAAAATCCAAAACGTCGAAAAGATGTAAATAAGAAATAAACAACAATAAATAAACTTAAATACTGTAAATAGACTGTAAATTAATAAAAAGCTATGCTTAATAGTAATAATTTATAATTAGCAGAAATGATATTAAATTACCGAAAGGAATAGCTAAATAGACTGAAAATAATTAAAAACTATAAACAATTACTGAAAAAGGCTATTCCAAAAATCGTAGAAAACTACAAATATTGCAAACCCTATTATTTTAAATTACTTAAAGAAATCTTAAAATAATTACAATCACTCACCTCCGGTCCTAAGCTTTTCCTTTGGTCTTCCAGGATCCACTTGGAGTTGTAAAATAATTTTTATTAAAAAGATTCTCTCCTTGGAAAATTATTCCTTTTAGGGTCCTTCCTAAAAAGGTGAACCCAGGCGGAGAAAATCTAGAATGAGAAAAAGTGTTAGGTCTAGGGTTCTAATTATATGTGTAGAAGTGGATCTCAGACCGTTGGATTTGGAGATTGAATAGGATGCAACCACGTCATAGGCTGAATAGGAGCCATCAGATGCAGCAATAGATGGACTGGATTAAACAAAATGGTGCAAATGACGTGTTCCAATGTCTCTAATTCGTTCAAACGAATTCTCGTTCGTTCGACTGCCAATTTACAAGGCGGGTCGATCGGTCGATCTGGCCGTAATGAAAAAAAAAATTGTTATATTTCTGCTTATTTTGTTTCTTTTATAACTTGGTCATATTGGCTCGATTTCTTACGTTCTATATATGGAATTCGACCAGAAAATTACCACGGACACAATGGTGCAACTTCCGTAGCTCAATTCTAATAATTTCATAAAGTTATTTTATTATTTAATTAATTAACAAATTAATTATTATGGGTTAAATTTCGGGTTGTTACATTCTCCCATTCTTAAGGGATATCGTCCCCAAAATCTCTAAGGATAAAAGAATGTACTAAATGTTTTCATCCAATTCTACAACCAAATACTCAATCATAAACTAGCCATCCATTGTCCTTAAGTTTTCTAATGCATTTTATGATACTTATGCAATTAGTGTAGTGTAAATGTCCCTAACTAATGCAAAAGATTAGGCGGTCCACTGATTTAGTTGACCTTCTTTTTATGCAATCTTGTCTGTGCCATGTATCCAAATGAATGCAAAAATTTCCTAATGATAACTGATAGTTCTATATGCGTGCTACAAACACCATCCAAATGCAACAATCATGTGACAATCATCCATTTATAGCAATCATGGAAATAAAATAAAAATGCGCGCACATCCATATGCATATGCTCTAGTGTCCTAGTTAGGTCGATCCCTAAGGAATAATAGTGCCTAGTGTACCTATATGCGTCCATAAATCCACTAGCAAACACTTGTAACCACTAGCATACATAATTCATAACATGTTCTATTAACATGTTTACATCAAATCCTACCATCCATAGATTAAATCCTAAGTTCTACCCTCCCAAAGGATAATAAAGGAAAGAACCTATTCAAATCTAAAGATGTAAAAAGAAATTCTAAAACTTACCATCAAAAAGATAAGGGTATGAAGTACGAATCTTCTCCTCTACTTCCCAAGTGACGTCTGCAACATCATCTCCCCATTGCACCTTTACCAGTGGAACCTCTTTATTCCTTAGTCGCTTGATATATCTTCCGACAATCTTCATGGGGATACGCCGAATAGAAGCTTCTCTTTCTACCTCCATCTCCTCTAATTGACCAGGCTCTACCACCTCCGCCGAGTCATGTAAGCACTTTCGCAAGTGCGAAACATGGAAAACATCGTGCACTCCTGCAGGCCTATCTGGTAGCTTCACTCGGTAAGCCATCTTCCCAACTCTCTTTGTGATAGGAAATGGTCCGACAAATCTAGGGGCTAAGTTTCCATTAGATCTGAATCTTACCACTTTCCTAAGCTGGGATACTTTGATAAAAACTAAGTCTCCAACCTCAAACTCTAAGTCTCTCCTCCGCCTATCCACATACGACTTTTGTCTATCTTGAGCCGTCTTCATCCTTCGTCGAATCAAATCCACCCACTCAAAGGTCTCCCTAACCATATCGGGTCCGAGTAATAACTTCTCCATAGACTCTACCCAACATGATGGGGACTTGCAAGGTCTCCCATATAAAGCCTCAAATGGTGCCATTCCTATACTTGCTTGGTAACTATTATTGTACGCAAACTCAACCAACGGAAGATGCTCCTCCTAAGTTCCTCCAAAGTCCAAAATCCACATCCGCTGCAAATCCTCAAGCACCCTATTTACCCTCTCCGTTTGGCCATCCGTCTAGGGGTGATAGGCCGTACTCAGCCTAAGTTGCGTCCCTAGCGCCTCTTGTAAGCTTCTCCAAAACTCACTGGTGAAAATGGGATCTCTATCACTAACAACACTAAAAGGAACTCCGTGTAGACGAACTATCTCTTGAATATACAAGGATGCTAAATATGAAGCCGTACGCTTACTCTTAACTGGTATGAAGTGAGCACTCTTTGTCAATCTATCAACAATCACCCAAATGCTAGTGTTCCCTTTCCTAGAACGGGGTAAACCATCAATGAAATCCATAGAAATACTGTCCCACTTCCACTTCGGTACATCCAAGGGCTGAAGTAATCCACCGAGCTTCTGCTGCTCTGCTTTTACCCTTTGGCATATGAGACACTTAGCTACGAATTCTGCCACGTCCTTCCTCATACCACACCAATAGAACATCCTCTTCATATCCCGATACATTTTATCATCACCCGGATGAATAGTCATATGGGAATGGTGCGCCTCTTCCCGAACTGCTCTCAACAAGTCACCGGCACGTGGAACACAAAGCCTCCCATCTCTCCTAAGTCATCCTCTGCTATTAATGGAATAGCATTGGAGATGTCTTGAGACCTCTCCACAGCTAATCCTATCCATAATGTCCTTGAGCTCTGAATCCTCCGGCTGCCTTGAGCCAATCTGATCCATAAGGGTAGGCTTACCTCTAAGGTTGCCAACAATCCGGGAATAATGTCCATAGAGGGCTTAAAATCAAAAGTAGAAATAAACTCCAAGCTCCTCCACTCTACGAACAAAGGACTAAGGGTTGCTTTCTTTCTACTTAATGCATTCGCAACCACATTACCTTTGCCAGTGGTATAAGCTATCTCAAAATCATATGAGGCTAAAAACTCCATCTACCTTTGTTGCCTCAAGTTCAAGTCCTTCTGCGAGAATAGATACTTCAAAGACTTATAGTCGGTAAAAAGCTCAAACCTCTCTCCAAGTAAATAGTGCCTCCAAGTCTTAAGTGCAAAAACTATAGCAACCAACTCCAAATCGTGGGTGAGATAGTTCTTTTCAAGCATCCTCAACTGCCTACTACCATAACACACTACCCTCCCTTCTTGCATCAACACCGCTCCTAGACACGTTCTGCATGCATCAGTGTATACAGTGAAAGGCTTAGCTCCGTCGGGTAAAACTAACACTGGTGCACTAGTAAGGGCTCTCTTAAGCTTCATGAAGGAATCCTCACAATCCACGTCCCATATGAAAGCTTTATTCTTTTTAGTAAGGCGTGTGAGTGGTGCCGAAATTTTGGCAAAGTCTCTAATGAACTTCCTTTTGTAGTCTACCAATCCTAGGAAGCTCCTAATCTCGGTAACGTTCTTGGGGGCCTTCCAATATTGTACTGCAATAACCTTGGCAGGGTCAGTGAAACGGCCCGCAAACCCGTACCCCTTGAATTGACATTAATCTCCATCAAATCAACTCAAGAAGAATGGAAATACGAACCATTTGGGTTAAAGAAGAAAGAGGTAGAAGAAGAAAATAGAAACAACATCAGAATCTCACAAATGCAGCGGAATAAAATATAATAGATAATAACTGATCTTTACAGAAAAGAAACTATATCTGTTTATACATACATCACCAGAATACAACATCAGAGTACAATATAATCAACATCACAATTCAGGACAGTTATAATAACTTGTCCCATATACAGAATACACAACATACACAACACAACGGAATATACATCATATACGTGTGATACGTCTCGCCATCCAGCTCGTCTCCTGAGCTCCACAACATCATAACCTGTATCCTATAATACTCGGTCTGACCCGAGCATTATAATAAAATAACACCCGAGCCAGTCTGGAAAACCAGTGTGAGAAAACACACTCAATTGGATTATTAAAGTTTTCCAAACCCTTTGAAATCAAAAGCATCTCGTAAGACCACGCCACAAATAAACATGTCGGGTTTTTACCTTACGATAGCCAAAACACTTTTATCAAATTCGTCTGATATTATAATAGTGTCTATAGAAAGTAAAATAGAATCTAGCTGAAATGCTTGCATCTCACGTTTCAGCAATAGTTGGGCACAATCAAAACTGTACAGGCACGTAGGGAGAATGGATTTCCAAATAATGACTAGGCATTGGGGTACCACCTGTCACAGCACCTGGTCTAGATCAGTGTACCGAGGACCACACCCGATCCCCTGCAACACAAGACCAGAACTACCCCTTACTGGATAATTCCGAGTAAGATCACCCTACGGTTGGGATCAGCAACCGCACCACTAAGCCAAATAAAAAGGGACATCTAGACAGGGATGACCTCACCCTAATGGGCGCTACCCACATAGCCTTGCTGCATAAACCCTGATTTTCAGTCATTCCCGGTTTATGAGGCTTGAGGCTAAGCGTTACCTTTTTAGAACACATCTCTTAGAATGCCCACCGTCCACCTGACGATGTTCCGAAAGCATTCATCCTTACAAGTCCGTTCCGGGTTCGAACTGAACCGAAGGCACTACTCCTACTACATCCATTTTGGAATCACCCTCAGGATTAGTAGCGACTAGCCCTTGCACTTTACTGTTCCATCTTCGATTCCAAACTCGTTTCCCCACGAAAATGTACAAACCAGATCGAAGTGGTTTTCAAGAAATTAATCCGGATCCCGGTCTCTTCGAAACAATCAGCGCATTGTCCAATATTGATAGTCGATTATTTAACTATCAATTAACATTCACAAACATCCATCAAACGATAAATAATTTTCCAAATTATTTATTTACCTCACAAATATATTTGCATGATATATTTCCATTTCAGCCCTTTTTAAAACAGTTTTCAAACTACACTCCTCTTATGGAATAAATTCCCAAATATTTATTACCACTGGAAACACCAAGTTCAAATACTTCAGATTTTAAAATAATTTAAATCACTTTATTCTAAAATATACTTTTAAACATTTAAATTAAACTACTTAAACACTTATTCAATAATATGTATTTTAAAAATATTTAAAGTAAAACTACTTTATAAAATATAAAACTAATTTTAAAATAAAAGTTAAGTCACACTAAATTTTAAAATAAGAGTTATGAAATTCTATACAAGTTTTCAAATAAAACTTTAACTAAACCATCTTTAAAATAAAACTATTTATAAAATATAGATATTTATAATTATATTTTTAAAACGTAATACCCATTTACCCTTTTAAAATAATTACCACTAAAACTAACTTAATAAATCTTTACCTTTAAAAATTTAATGACTTAATAATTATTTCTTAAAAACATTCCTTTAAACAACTTAAACTTTTAACCTATACTTAAAAGTTTGCTTTGAAAACATACTTGGCTTTCCAGGGAAATACACTTCTCTTTCACACCCTTTAAAAATAAATCACTATTTATTTTTAAACAAATTTACTCATTCCTTTATAAATTGTCACCTTGAATTTATTCTTTCAAATATCCACTGATATCTTATTTCTCTTTATAAACCTAGTTTATAAATTCCATAGTCTCATTTCCCTTCTTTCAAAACACAGTTTCAAATGCTAAATCAATTTCCAAATTGATTTCCAAAATTTACTCCATTAAGATAAATTCCTTTACTTATACAAATTTATTTCAAAACAATAAATTTCAGATTTAACTTCTTTATTATAATCTAAAATCTTATTTAAACTGAATACCAATTTCATACCTTTCCAAATCTCTTCTTTATCTTTCCAAACAAATTTAAACCTTGAATTTAAAATAAATTATTTATTCCCTTAAATAATATCACTTAGGTTTAAAAATTCATTTTATTCCCATTTATCCATAAATCTGCTTTCCCATATCCGAAATTATTTATTAAAAATTTAAAATCCACTTATCCTTTCTCAAATCATTTATTCCAACCTCTAAAATTATTTACTTAAGAATTTTCCTTTTATTTCCCTTTGAAAATCCAATCTATATATTTTTGGTGACCCGGCATACCCAAATATATTCAATCAATCCATGGCATTTAATATTTTCAATTTCTAATTTATCACAGAATATCAAATAAACCATATCACAGGATATTAAACAATCTAAATAATTTTGAGGAATCTAGTTGGATCCCTCCAACCTATTTCCCTGCATCCACAGATGTTAGCACAATACCAATTCCACTTCGAGGTGGAATATCGCGGTATATGGGATTAATATAATATCATCCGCTATTATGCGGCGCATAGGGTCTCATCCGCTATATAATGCGGGAAATCAATTACTCCAATATATATATATACTATTATATATATTATATCACATCCAATCAATTTAATCAATCAACCAAAATTTAAATTTAACCATTTAAATTTAAATTAAACTCAGATGAGTGAGATTAACTCACCTTTGATTTTTGTTATGCAATCTGACCCAACCCAGCTATTTCCCTTCACGATTTTGGACCTTGTATACACATTTATACGGTTTTATTAATATTCGAAGTAATCCAAAAATAAACTTCCATTTAATAAATTAATTTAACTAATACTTTAGTTTTAAACTAATTTCCTATAATAAATAAGTTTTTGTAACTAAAATAATAAGTTAATTTAAACAAGTTAATCACCTTTATTCATTCTTTTAAAATTAGATAGTACGTTTAATATGTGTATAAGTATTTTATTTTATTTGTTTTCTTTGAAACTACATATACAAAAAAATAGCCTATATACATTTTAAAAAAACTAATTTATAAACTCTTCAACCCTTTAAAATTCCTATTATATTTTTTTCAGAATCTTATCAACAACTATATATATTTTTCTGCTTACTGTTATTCTACTCACAAATCAGAACTAAATTTAAACTTTATTCAAATTAACAGTTTATAACTAAATTAAACATCATGCTCTGCTTCCACCTTATATTTTTTCATTATGTATATATATATATATATATATTTTCCTGCAATATATCCATATATATATATATATGTTATCAAATTTTAAATTAAATCAAATACCGTACTGGAAAAACGAACCCAAGCTATCGACAGACCCTCCTTCACCATCGCGAAGTCGCTCGCGAACACCCCTACCAAGTCTGGATCCCCAGACCCGATGCCCCACCCTTCGACGTCGGCCACGCCACCAATGCAACACGAACTACCATGCTTCCTCCTCCCCTCGACATCCATCTCGACATCATTGCTACACTGCCACACCTTCGATACTCGAGTTGCCCCGCTTGCAAACTTTCCTCAGCTCGCCGTCGAGCTCGAGAACTCGACCCAGATGCATTTCTTTGGGTGAGGTATACGATGGCGACTGAGCTAGCGGTGGCAGCGATTGATTTTGCTGGAGAAATTGACTCCACGGTGAAAAGGCGATCGATCGATCTTACTTCTTTTTTTTGAGAATTTGATTTCGGTTTTAAAGAAGGGGAAAACGAAAAGGGTTTGTAATCTTGTGATTGAAAACAGGGAGGGATGGACGTGATATAAAGGTGAAGGGTGGCGTATTTCAGAAGGTTAGCTATAGTGCTTCTGAAATGAGGTGAAAAAGTTTTGAGGTGAGGGGAAATTTGACTAGTCAACTTATATATATATATATATATTCAAATTTTTTTTAATCGTCTCGAATTCATAGCTTAAAATTTCGACATCCTATCGAGGCGTGCCGCCAGGCGTTTATAATGTTATACCCCTATTCCGAACGCAATGGAAAAGGTATCGAGTCCTAATTCGATCGTATGGAGAAGATAGCTTTTTGGACCCAGTTTATATTGAATTTTCGATATAGATTTCAGCGCGTTTATATACCGTACGGCCACACAACAACTCCAAACACTCCAAAATTTGAAATTCGATAATAATACAATATTACGGATCCAATGGAACTGGTTTCGTCGAATTCCGAAGCTGTGCCTCGAAAGGCTATTTTTAAATATCGATTTAAACGATATAATTTCGAAACTTAACAAATCACTTTCAAACTCAAATTTAAAACCTCTATTATCTCCAGTATCATAAATATAAAATTTCCAAGCCTTTGAAATATTTTTAGCCGGCTTAAAACGGAAGATTAAATATTTTACTCAACTTCAATAATTATATTTAATAATTTAATTTTCAAATTCATAATGATATTTGAAATTCAAGTTAAACATTAACTTTTAAATATTTAATATCAATTAAATATTCTCATTTCAAATATCCAGAATTTCGGGTCGTCACATTCCTCCCCCCTTAAAAGAATTTCGTCCCCGAAATTACTAGTTAGGAAGAATGATTCAATCCCCGTTAACTATTTTCTCAAATCCAAATAGTTTCAAACAACCTTCCAAAATAATCTTTTATTAAGACACACTAACCCTCTTTCTAACTTTCCAACTTATCCATAAGTCCCAAACAATATTACTTACTTATTAATTCAAATCTAAATTTGAAACCAAATTTTGAATTATCAAAATTTCCTCCAAAATTTTCTAACTCCCTGAATTTCCGAAATTTTTTGCCAGCGTCTCCTTTGCGCGGCTAGCTCGGTACAACTACAAAATGCCTCTACGGGCTCCCAAATTTCAAAAGAAAACAAAATGCCAAGTGGCTAGATCAAAAACCCAATCAAATTTCATACAGAAATTTTAAATACATACCTTATTGTCGAGCAAATTCGAATTATCTTCGAAATCAAAATCCAATTCCATTTTCCTATAGCCTTTATAATCCTTGTATACTTTACTTAACAACAATGCCCAAATTTACTTAGTGTATTCCCAATACCAAGTTTACTTAAGAATTCCACCATTCATTTCTTAATTTTAATATAAGCATTTCATATACTCATATTATTACTCCACCATTTTAGTCTTTATATCCACTTATTTTAAAACTGGATTTCCAATTTCATATGAATTCAATTTGCTTCATTTTAGATATTGAATTCTATTTACCTTATCTCAATTTCAAATTTGAAATCATTTGTCGTTACTGAAAATTTTCAAAAATTCAAAAAAAATTTCTAACTCCCAAAATTTTCAAAATTTTTTGGCAGAGTCTCCTTTGTACGGAGGAGCTTTTGCAATTTGAGAAGAGATATAAATATATATACATCGACCCACACGGTCGGAAAAACAAAAAAAAACAAACAACAGTTTATATTTCCTAACTTTTATTGCGTAGGCGTACCTTATTTAGCATTTTTAAGCAAGCGGATTATTATTTTAGCATTTTGCATGACCCAATCCAGCCAAACGGCTTCCCTGAACCTGTAATTACTCAATTTAAACATGTAAGTACTAAATATATGAAATTTATTAACATTTCACTTACTTTCAATAGCTAAACACATGCATTTCATAAGCATCATACACCAAACATTTTCGATGAGCAATTTATATGATTGCAAAACTAATTCAATTGCTTTCAATCAATTCATATGCCATTTCATTCAATTCTAAGGGTTTACAATTCAATTTCTTACATTCAATTCATTTTTAAACCAAACAAGCTCATATTCAATTCAATTGATTTCAAAATCAATTTTATTTCACTTCTATTAATTCATTGAATTTATTTAATCTCATTTCCATCAAACGACAATTTATTTCTACGCAATTCGACTATATTCATGTGAATAAATAATTACTTAAGCTTATACCCATTTTAAATTGATTCCAACTCAATTTGTATTTAATTCCTTCCATTTAATTCATTCACAACCATTTTAATTTTAATTCAAATTCTCAGTTTATCAAAATAATATCCAAGCACATATTTAACTCATTTATACTCGAATTGGATTTATTTGCAACTCAAATCATTTTCTATTATAATCCAAGTTTAGATTCCTATTTCACTTTCCAAAATACCAAATAAATTTTTATATTTGGCTTACTCCTTCCATTCTTAGATTTTAACTCGAGATTATTTAGCCCAGAGTATTTAATTCAACTCCCTTCTATTTCCTTATCAGCCATCGAAGATTATTATTCCAATTCAATTTTTACTTCAACTTACTTCAAATACACTAGATTTTATTTTCAGTTCAATCCAACTGATAACTTAAGTTCATTTAATTCAACTCACTTCCTTTTACTTGTCTTAAATTAAATCAAATTTATTCATAATGGCGGCTCCCAGATCTAGATCTGGAGATTAGGGTTTTTCCCTTTTCTCTTTTTTTCCTTTCTTTTCTTCCTAGTATTCTTAATCTTTCTCCGTTATTATCTTGTTTCCATTCTTCACTTCAATCTCCTCATTATGGGTCTGCGGGATGCGGAAGGTTGGGAGGAGGTGAGAAGGAAAAGGGGCAAGGCGCCTATTCCTTCTGGTCCGGATCAGAGGCTTACTTTGGGAGGGCAAAGTTCGAACAGAACAGGTAGAACTGAGGGTAGGAGGGTGCTTTCGGATCAGACTGGGCGGACAGGCAAAACAAAATTTTCTAAGCAGAAAGTTGCGATGTCTGGAGGCAATTCCAAAATTATTTTCACTGTTTCAGAAAACGCAAAGAAATTTTCATACAGTGAGGCAGTAAAAGAAGGAGCAGTTGGGGATTTAGGTAACCTGGATCTGGAGTTTATAGAGCCTACTGTAGCAGATGGTAAAAGGATAGGTTCCCTATCTGATGAAGCGATCAAAGAAGCGGAGGGAGGTTGGGATTTATGCATTTTGCTGTATGTGGTTGGGTATAAACCTTGGCTCCGGACATTTGAGGGTTATGCCAAAAGGGTTTGGGAAACTAAGAAGCAGTTTTCTGTTCATTCTAGGAATAATGGATTTTTCGTAGTGAGATTCGGTTTGGAATAGGACTGCAATAAGATTTTAAAATCAGGTCCTTGGTTTATGGACCGGAACTTGATTATTATGAAGAGATTGTCCCCAGATATGAGAACTGATAGAGATCTCCTTACTTCTTTGCCTATGTGGGTTAGACTTCCTGGTTTAAGTTTTAAACTATGGGGCAATAAGGCCATTAGCGCTCTAACTAGTACCATAGGAGTTCCTATTAAGATGGATGAGGCCACTAAAAATAAGTCTAGACTAGCCTTCGCCAGAGTTTTGGTTGAGGTTAATGTTAAATATGGAATGCCTAAATCCATTGAAGGTAGAGACGAGAATGGGAGGAGTTTCGTTCAAGAAGTAGAATATGAAAACCCTCCTCCCATCTGTGGCAAGTGTGTTTGTTTCGGACATTTAATTGATGAATGTCCTATGACTAAGACCTGGGTCCCTAAAGAGACCCAAGCTGCTATCTTCGATAAGCCTGGTATAGTTGATCGTGAAATTGAGTTATCAAATATTCCTGAAAAGGAGATAAATGCTACTGAAATTGGATCCAAGAATGATGAAGGGGTTGTCCCTTACAATAATGTAGTGGCGGAAGACACAGAAGATAGGGAAAACTCTACAAATGTAATTGTTAATTCTATTCAGGAATAGAACTTGGGGAAAGTTGCATCCTCAGTAGAGTGGGGTGAGGGGGCAATTTCTGAAGGTACAGAGTCAGATCATGTTACTTCTACCGAAACAGGAGTCAGTGAAGATTGCTCCAATGCTCCTCTGGCCAGGCCGGAAGGTCCTCCTCATCAAGGAACCAGGGAGCCATTCATTCATGTTTCTCCAACTACCCCGGGAGCCATAGATCTGAGATCATTTCCTCCAAAATCACCATCGACTCACATTTCTATTCTCAAACGCCCATTGTCATCATCGGATCACAATTCTATTCCAATAACCTTAACTTCTAATGATTTAGTTTTTGATGATGAAACTTATAATAATGTTAATTACCGGAGAGGGACTGATCATAGTATTTTATTGCAGGTACAAGAGAATCTGGATCAGGACATAGGAACGACTAAAGTGGCAGAGGAACAAAATAGTTATGATAATGTAGACACAGTTCAGGAGGAAATGGAAGAACAACTTCTTCCGAAGCCCCAAGATATAGAATTTGGTAATATTCAGAAGGATAAGCTGGTCCGAAAGAACCCTAAGTGGGTTCAGATGTTAGGTATTCCTTCGGAAGACAAAGGGGAGTCCTCGAGCAGTAGACCCCTGAGGACCCGAAACAAAAAGGTTTTATAATGTCTGTGGCCTGCTGGAACGTTAGAGGGTTTCATAACCCTAACAGAATGGGTGAAGTGAGGAAAGCTATAGACAAGTTTAAAATTAGCTGTTTTGGTATTCTGGAAAACAAATTGATGTTTCCAGAGATTATGAAGTTGGAAAAAACGTTGGAAGATGGTTGGAGAATAATAAGTAATATATCTTGCTATTTTAAATGTAGGATTATGGTTCTTATTGATGGAAAAATTTGGGATTTCAATTTTATTAGTATGAGTGACCAACACATTTCTATTGAACTGATCAATTCCTCGAATTTTAGATGTAATTTAACTTTTGTCTATGCCCAAAATTTTGTTGAACTAAGGAAAAGATTATGGAAGAATCTGCAGGAGGATGCTATAAATATTTATAGGCCATGGATGGTCCTTGGGGATTTTAATTGCATCCGTAGACCCTCAGAAAGACAGGGAGGTAATCCAGAAACTTTTAATAATTTGTTTGAATTAGATGACATGGCTTTATTTACAGGTCTTAATGAGATAAATATTAAAGGTTTCGAATTTTCTTGGTGGTCGGGCCCGGGTAGAAATATTTTCTCTAAAATCGACAGGGTGTTTGCTAACCTTGACTGGATTAACTTATTCCCTGAGTTATCAGTTGAATTCTTACCTCCTACGGTGAGCGATCATAATGCTATTCTCGTCTCGTTTACCTCTAACTCTAGGGTTAAGAATAGTCCGTTTAGATACATGAATCATTGGTCTTTATGCGACCAATATTTTCCTCTGGTTGAGAAACTTTGGGTTACCAACCAAATCGACAGACCTTTGTTCCAAGTTATTAACATTCTCAAAAACATTAAGAGGGATCTCAAGAGATGGAGTGCTAATTCTCGTAACATCAGACAAGAGGTGAATGTAATGAGAGATAAATGCTCTAGACTTCAGAAACTTTTGGAAAATTCTAATGACCATAACTTAGCTTTGGAATTTCAAAATGCCAAGACCAACTTGGATCTTGCACTAAAAAAAGAATTCATGGCGGCAAAACAAAAGGCTAAATGTGACTGGCTGATGATGGGTGATGAGGGATCTGCTTTTTTCTACGCTAAAATGTCTAACAGAAGGAGTAGAAACCGTTTGACAAACCTTAATGTGGACGGTAAGGTGGTATCGGACAATAAATTTGTTGAAGAGGCTATTGATTTTTTCAAGCAAACTTATAATCAACCTTTATGTGATCATTTTCCTGAAGTGATTTGCAAAATGGTTATTTCTGAGTTTGGGGCTAATTTTTTAAATAAGAATTTCTCTTTAGAAGAAATCAAATACGCTTTGTGGGATATCAAAGACACTGTTTCGCCGGGACCGGATGGTTTCAATTCGTTGTTTTTCAAGAAGCATTGGAATCTTTCGAAAGATATTATTTATAAAGCTTTAAATGATATTTTTCAAAAGGGTCTAATCATTAGAGAATGGAACCACACGTTTATTCATTTGATCCCAAAAAAGGACCATTCCTCCTGTATTCAAGATTTCAGACCAATTGCATGCTGTAACACTTTATACAAGGTTCTCTCTAAAATCCTGTGTAATAGATTGGGTCCTTTTTTGGATAAGTTGGTATCTCATAACCAGACGGCATTTGTAAATGGTAGATCAATAGGAGATGGTATTTTGTTAGCTCATGAATTAATTAGAGGTCTCGGAAGAAAGGATAATAAATACATGTGTATAAAAGTTGATTTAAAGAAAGCATATGATTCGATTAATAGAGATTTTGTTATTCATATGTTAAGAAGCTTGGGTTTTACGGATAAATGGATAAAAATTATTGGAAATCTTATTAAGACCCCAGTTTTTTCTATCATTGTTAATGGAGAAGCGCACGGTTACTTTAAAGGCTCTAATGGTCTCAGACAAGGAGACCCACTTTCTCCTATCCTATTTACCCTAGTGATGGAATATTTTACGCTACTTATGGAAGAGAAAGTTAGGGGTGGTCTGATCTCTCCAGTTACGGACTTTGGTAACAAATTGACTCACTTGATTTACGCAGACGATATCATTCTTTTTACTAAAGCCAATGTGCAAACTGCGTATGCTATTAACGAAGTTTTTAAAACCTTGAAAAGGGTCACTGGTTTGGAGTTAAGTGCGGAGAAATCTAACATCTTTTTTGGGAAAGGGGTAGATGGCTGTACAGACATCTGTTCTATTCTCAACATTCAACAATCTACCCTTCCTATAAGGTATTTGGGTATTCCTCTGTCAAGTGTTAACTTGAGGGATAAGGATTGTTCTCCGTTGATAGAGAAGATCAAAGTTAGGATTGGAAGATGGGAAACTAAAATGCTGAGCTTAGCAGGGAGACTGGAACTTATAAAATCTACTATATACCCTATAATTCAGTTTTGGATGCAATGTTTCTATCTCCCTGTTGCTACTGTTCAGAAGATTAAACATATGATATTAAATTTTCTTTGGAAAAGTCGCAGTAGTAAGATCCCTTGGGAGGTTCTAAGTAGACAAAAAGAAGAAGGAGGTATGGGTCTGAGAAATTTAGAAGAGATGAACAAAACGCTATATATCAAATTGATTTGGAAAATCATTAACTTAGAAGGCAGTTGGGCGGTATTCATGCATGGCAAATACATAGGGCTTAAAAGTTTCTGGGATACTAACCAGCGTTCGGATGATTCTGGGGTGTGGAAATGTATTCTAAAAAATAGACACGAAGCCTTGAACTGCCTTTCCCTTAACATTGTAGATGGTAAATCTACTTCGTTATGGTATGATCCTTGGTTAAATGGGAGTTCTATTATGGAACGCATTGGTAGGGATACTGCTTTTAGAACTGGTACAGATAATATAATGCTTAGCAGGATTTTAAGAAATGGTGAATGGAATTGGGACTTGTATAGCTTTTTATTTCAAATCCAGAGTGAAATTGAAGATGTAAAGATTCACAATGACAAAGAGAGGGATTTCTGGTCTTGGAAGTGCACTTCGGATGGGCAATATCAGTTTAAAAAAGTTTGGAACTCGGTTCGAACTAGGTTTGATACTAAATTTTGGGCGACTATGGTATGGAGCAAAATTCATGTTCCTAAAATGGCAGTTTGCCTCTTCAAGGCCATAAATGACTTTCTCTTGAGAAAAGAAAGATTAATTCAGAAGCAGATAGTGGTTGATCAGAATTGTGTGTTCTGTAATAGTCACATTGAAAATATAGACCATCTATTTTTTCAATGTGACTTTACAGAAAAGATCTGGTTTTGGAGTTGTAAAATTTTTTTCGTTAAACCGAAAAGTACATTTTCTTTTATCCTGAAGGAGGATTTAACGAAAATTGTTTCTATATCCAACTCTCGAAATTTCAAGTCTGATTTGTTTCAACTTTCACTCTCAGTTTGCGTCTGGCACATTTGGAAAGAAAGAAATGAAAGGATTTTTCAAAATCGTTTTACAGAAGGGTCGAAAGTTTGTTTAAAAATTTTCCAAACTATGAACATCAGAATGGCAAAATCAAAATATTTTCAGAACAGCACTGGCATGAACTCGGAAATAGCTTTGAAATGGGGCCATACCTCCCAACGCTGAATTGGGGACATTATCATAATTCCTGTTTCTTTTTGCCACTTTATTGTTCCTATGTCTTCTGGCTCCAGATCTCGAGTACCTGTTTTATCTTACAATGATTTCTCTCCCTCTCTAAATTACATTATAACTGTTTGTCATCCCTAACTAAACAGTAGTTTTTAAGTTTATTGATCTGCAGGTGGAGCAATTTGTCTGTGGATCCCTGGACAACAAGACGCTGATTTATTATGGATATTTTAGAAGCTTCTTAGGAAGCAGCTGTACTGAGGAAAACAGAAGCTATATCAAAAACTTATCTTGTTTAGAGTCGTCTTGAGAAATAGCTGATGTTTCATATGGTTTAGAAAGTCTTTCAGATCTGAGATGAATCTCAGATCTAAACTGTTAAATTCTTGTTTGAAGGTTGTTTAAGAGTTTTTGCAGCATCCATGACCTGGAATCATAAAAATCCTCGTTAGTTTGAAGGCTTTAAGGAACGAAGAAGTAGACTTAGATAATATACTTACTCAAGTTTTTCTGGAGGGATGGCGTTCCGAGTCCCTACTGTTTTCATTTGGAGTTCGCTGTAGTTTTTGTCGTCTCAGAAGTTAAAGGAGGAGATCAGATCTTTTATGGCAGCAGCCATTTTTGTTTCTCGCGAAGTTTCTTTTTGGAAAGCATTGAGTTATGAAGAGAATGAAGAGTCGTATTGTTTTCTTCTTTATCGAGAAGCATCTGGTTCTTTCGGGAGGCTTCCAAGCTTTGGGCCTGATATTGGGTAATGGTTGTATTTGTTACTGAGCCTATCGTGTATGGTTTTTGTACTGTCTTTTGTTTTTGGTTTTGGGCCGGTTATTGGCTTTTGCTCTTGTATCTTGTTGGACTTGTTTTTTATTCTTAATAGAAAGTTTGAACCCCTTTTTTCAAAAAAAAAAATTAAATCAAATTAATTTACTTTTAACCCGGAATTATACATTTTATTTAGCCAAGTATATATTTTAATCCAATGGGTTCTCAATTCTTTTACAAGCCATCGAAATCTATAATTTTTTTTCAATCTTATTTAACTTAACTCCAGTTAAATGTAACCCCATACTCTTCCTTTGACTTCAAACAATTCATTTACATTTTATTAAGTAAGAGCTAAATTTTATTTAATGTATCCACCACATGATACAATTCCATCTCAATTATATTTCAACTTTAATTCAAATCAAATCACAATATTATTAAACTTACCTTAAGTTCATTAAATTCGACTTACTCTTCTAATTTATTTCGTGTAACGATTACGGTATCTTTCGATGCTCGAAAGTCGACATCAATACGTCCACTGAATCAACTGCCGAGCAATCAAATGTCGGAAAATCGAATTGTTATGGAGAAAAAGAAGAGGTAGAAGAAGACAGAAGAAAAAGAGAACATGAAAACACAGAAACAATAGCAGAATCTCACATTCGCAGCGGAATAACATATAATAGATAAATGAATAATCTTTAAATCAAAGAACTATATCATTTTATATATTACATCATCATCAGAGTTTACAACACAATACAACAATGGACAGTTATACAAACTTGTCCTCATACATAATACACAGCGGAATAAATATCATATACAAATGGTACGTTTCGCCATCCAACTCGCCATTGAGCTCCACAGCATCTCCTGAATCCAGAATGACCTGATAACCTGACTAGACTACCCGTGTGGAAATTGGTGGGCACCCAGAGTTTAGGAAGGAAACAATAAAGTCCAGGTCAGTCATGGTGACTGGTGTGAGAACTTAAAACAGTTATTATCTTTAAAACAACAACAACAAGGAAGTAGGAAATATCTACAATGCTGTTGGAAAATGAAACTACCATAAGACCTCCCACACCACACACAATGCAATCGCAGACTTGGAGGAGAATTCTTCTTATGATAGTCAAATATGCTTACTACGTAAAAATAACTCTTTTGATATTATTACTAGTGCATAGTGTGAAAATCATTTCGAAAATACAATATTAATCTTAGCCAGCATAGGTACCATTATATTATGCCTGCTATAGCTGCCTCCTGAGGAGACAGGTTATATAAATTGCAATCGTAAAGGGTTCGTATTGTTTCTTTGGATTTTCAACAAATGGTCAGGCTAAGGAACTTCCTACTACCACATGGGATCGCCTCTGACTGGACGTCCCGAGAACTAACTAGCTCTCTGCCAACACAAGGCCGGGTTACCTCTATCACTAGGTAACTCACGAATATGCCATTCCTCGGTCCTTTGGGACCTTTATCCGAGGCGCCTCGATAAACACACAATCACACAGTAAATGAGATTGGAGTATCCACATAGGTTAAATACCAGTGCTCCATACCTGATACCACCCTTTTCCAAAAGGAAATGACATACCCTAAAGGGAGCGACCCTCATAACCTTGCCACATATTCCTATTTCGACCATTTTCGGGTTGTGAGGTCCGAAGAGGTCTCGTCCACAATGCTACGCTTTTTCACAAAGCCACGCTTTGATCAACAAATGATCAATAAATAATCATCACACAGCAACACTCAGCATGCCACACTACCAAATTGGGAGTATATCACTGATAAATTTCAACTACATAACCTCTGAGCTCGTACGTCTCAGAGAAGGGTGTTAAGCTAAGAGAATAAATTCTCCGCCACCAAACAGAAATGTATTTGAAAGAAATCAGCTTTATATCTCAAAATGTAATGTCAGACATGTAACCATACAAGTCTGTTACGGGATCGAACATAACCGAAGGCACTTCCGAAGAAGCCCTTGAAATCCGGGTATTCACAATCCCGATAAAACTTCCCATCACAAAGGAAATCTCTATACCGTAGCTAACGGTGCAGAGACAATCGATAGGTCATCCTATCGTTTTCATAAATACCCGGTCTTCACCACCGGTCTTCAATACGATCCATATCGTCGTATCACTAATTCGGAATGGGTTATATGACACAAAGGTCTTTTCCCGACTAACCCGAATAGTGAGCACAATATTTAAAACATATGGATATATGGATTTCCATTAAGTCACAACTTATTACCCAAATCCTTTCCTTTAAATGGTTTAAACAAATTACCATTTTAAATCTTTAAACAAAAAGATTTACTTTACAAAGTTTACCCAGTTTCACAAAGATTCATTTCATAGATTTCCAAATCAACTCCCATTTCAATTGGATTAGTCCATTAAATCTTTAAATTAAGATTTAATATATAGCTTTCAAAACTATTCACAATCAAGTCTTTTACAATATAAAAGATACACCATTTTAAAATCTTCTTTGATTTTAAAATAAAATTTAATCATCTTCACAAAGGTTAATTCATAGTTTTTTCCAAACTATTCACAATTTAATTTCAACTTGAATTGTTTCGATACACATTGGAAATCTTTTCACTTTATGAAAGTTATTATTTGAAAACGGATAGTTTTTGTTTTGGGAAAAAACTGGTTACAATTACACGATTTAAAGTCGTTCAAGTAAAAACTTGAATTTAAATTTAAATTTCCAAATACCATATTTTAAATGGTTAAAATCCATATAAACACCTTTTATACTTATAAAATGTTTTAAAACATAGTTCCCAATTCATTGAATTCAATTTCAAAATATTAAATTCAAAACTTAAATCAAATGATTTAAATTCCAATTTTATTAAGTTATTTAAAATAACTCTTATTTTTGAAATTCATTTTCAAAAACTTTCAATTCCAATTCCAAAACTATTTTGGATTCAAAAATTCAATTTTTTCCAAAATTTATAAAAATCTGCGACTTAACCGATTTCCACGTGAAATCCACATTTGTGTGTGTATTGTGTAGTCCACGGTTTTAACACAATAGCGCAACAACATTCAACCATCACAGATCAAATATAACAATATAATTGATAAGCGGTATAAAATATAACGCTTATCTTTCATTCACAGATCACAGATATATAAATATCATAGATAAACAAATCACAGATCACAACACAAAGTAGGATGTATCACAAAGCATCACATATCAGAGATGTCAAACAATTCAACATCCAATATAATCCAAACATCCATAGATAGGATTAATTCAATTATCTGATTAATTTAAATCAGATAAATTTCTATAAATCAATTTCACTAGTTATAGTAAATTAATAATCAATTAATTTCAAATTGATTTTCAAATTTATTTCAAAACACCAAATCAAATTTCCAAATAATTTCAAAAGATTTATTTTTAATCACCAAAATCAATTACCAAATGGATTACTAAATTATTTCGTTTTCAAAATAAATCTCTTTTTTTAGAAGATAAATTCCTTTATTTTTCAAACTATTTAAAAATCCCAAATTTAGATAAATTCTTCAGTTTATAAATAATATTATTGAAAATCCATTTATTCGGCCCTTTTTCCCAAATTTGAAATTTAATTCAATACAGTTCAAAAATAAAACTTTTATCTTTTAACTCCTTTTGAATTTATCCAATTATCAAAAATAAATTTTTCGATAAATTTTCAACTTAATTTCGAAAATCCAAATTTTATTCATTTTCGGTATCCAACGATACCAAACATATCTTCGGCTAATTTATAGCCGTCAACCAATTCAATCCACAAATATAATCACACAGCGATTATAAATAAATCAACACACAATATTGAAACAAATTCAATTATTTGAGGAATCCAGTTGGATCCCTCCAACCTGTTTCCCTGCATCCACAGACGTTAGCACAATACTAATTCCACTTCAATGTGGAATATCGCGGTATATGGGATTTATAGATATTACCGCTATTATGCGGCGCAATAGGGTCTCATCCGCTATATAATGCGGGAAAACAACTCCAAATACATATATAATACCAATTCCACTTCACGGTGGAATTATCGCGGTATATGTTTTTAATAAATAACCTCTGCTTAATATACGGCGTATAGGGTCTATTTAACACAATAGATAACAATTTATCATCCAATCATTATAATCAACAATTTTAAATACAACTATTTAAAATTTAAATCGAAACAAAATATTCGATTGAGTGAGAAGTTCTCACCTTGCTTTCAATAACGGTTGTAGTATTTTATTTCGAATAAAATTAAACACGCGTTTAATTTTACTCAAAATTTTCACTAGCTCCAAATGACTCCAATCCAGCTCCATTGCGAAGAGATCATCGAAACGATTCCAATGCAATTCGTTTCGTAATTTTTCGACCTCGTATGAAGAAGTTACACTATTTTAAACATTATACGATTTTATATATATAAATTTACAATTTCTATTTTATATTTAAACCTTAAACTCATCATCACCGTTGCTTTCAACTTGCTGGAATCGTGGCCGCTCGTTTTGCTTCTCCTCCATCACCCAGTTTTTCGAACGCAAATGAAACCCATAGCCGCCATAAATCAATGAATTAACGTGCTCCCATCTTTCGCTTGCAACACGATCAACTACCACCAGTTCGAAGCTTGTCGCCTCGCCTACCCATGCCTGGAACCACGTGCAGCTCGGCTGCCATCTCCTCTCGAAAAACGTGTGTGAACAAGGGGAGAACGCGAGTGATTTCTGGCTTCATTCGACGATTATAATGAAAATCCACCGTAGGATGTATATACCTCGTTACTCTCTACAACTTTGCAGTTGGATGTTTTGCGTAAAACTCGATGGATGAGGAGATCGAAGGAGATGAATGTGGATGTTTTCTTGCCATTGAATTATTAGGGCCGGCTGTGAAACCCTAGCTCTCTTTTGATTGCAAATGGAAAAAGTGAAGTCCTTTTATAGAAAATTGGCCAAAACACTATTCATCGAAAATTTTCCGAACTCCAAATCGAGCGTGTCGGCTGGCGTTTCTAAGGTTTACCCCGCATTCCGGACACAATGGAATGTGTTTCGGGAGCTAATTCGATCGTATGTGAGAGTTACGGAAATAAACGATCAAAATTAAATCAAATCGATTTAAACCAATTTCGATGCGTTTTGGCTTGCCCTGGACAAACCGTACATCCGATTGACACGAAATTTGAAACTATATAATAGTTTCACATTACGGATCCGATGAAACTGGTTTCGTCAAAATCCAAGACTGTTTGAAAAATGACTATTTTTACTAGTCAATTAAATATAAAAATATTCAATTTTCACAAATTAACTTTAAATTCAATTTTAAATGTTCTACAACATCATTTTAACTCCAATATGATTTAATATAACTTTATAAATCATTTTTATACACATTAAACCCAATTATCAATTATTTCTGGAATTTCAAATATTAAATTATCGATTTAATCAAACAATTAAATCACTATATTCGAATTGAAATTTAATCTACTTATAAATCTTACTTTTTAATATTTAAAATTAATTAAATATCTGAATTTCAAATGACGGAAATTCTGGGTCGTTACATTTCGTTTCCACACTTATTTTAAATTAGTTACATTTACTAATTTATTTTAAATCTCGAATAAAAATTTATTTCTAAACTTTTGCTTCTTTAGTTCCTTGGGCCAAAATTCTACAATTTCCATTTAAATTTTAAACTTCCTTAAGTTCCAACTTATTTGAATTCCATAAGCATTTTAAATTATCTTCCAGAGTTTAAGCAACATTTCAAAATCACCTTTGAAATCAATTATATCCAAAATCCTTTGCATTTCTAAAATCAAACCCAACTTTTGCAAACAATTCCAATTTAAAACAATTTGGCAGCAATTCCTCTTCTGGAAACTCGAAAATGAACATCGATGATGCTGCAGTCATCGCCGAAGTTATTTTCCAGCGACCGAAAGAGTTCAATGCTTTTATCACTTTAAAACAATTTTCAAATATTTTTAATTTCAAATCTCTCCAGATTTCAAATCCAATCCAAGAATATTTCTCAAATAATACCGCTTTTATTTTTCCAAAACCTTTGGAAACATTTTCAAATTCAAAGGAATTTAAACTTTTCCCAAAATTTCAAATTCCAAATCCATCCACTTCATATTCAACATTACTCTGGAATTTTCATCTCAATTTATTTTCAAATATTCCTCTGGAATTCTATTTCAAATTATAAATCACATTTACAATTTACATTTACAAATCCCATTTGTATATGAATTTATTTCCTAGCTTTTAGTTATGATTTCAATTTCTTATTTAGATTTTACACAACAATGATAATAATTTAATATTATCATTCCTAACAATCAAGCAATCATATATACCTATAATAGTTTATGAAAAATTATTTCCTTTATATACAAAAATAATTTGGGTAAAATTATTTCATTTACCCTATTTTAAAACAATACTATGTCGAATTATTCTATTCAAGTGTTTAGAAACCCCTATCGGTACAGTTGTACGGACTGTTCCGACCAGAGTTCATAAGCCACTCAATACATCAATCAACACAATATAAAACCATTTATATTCACTAACAAATACGCACTCATATCTATTAATACACTCAAACTCATTCCTAGAGTACTACAGACTCTATTTCTAATGAGTAATTCCCACCAGAGCCAAGGTTATCGCCAGCCTCGCTTTGATACCAAGTGAAACGGTCCGCAAACCCGTACCCCTTGAATTGACATTAATCTCCATCAAATCAACTCAAGAAGAACGGAAATACGAACCATTTGGGTTAAAGAAGAAAGAGGTAGAAGAAGAAAATAGAAACAACATCAGAATCTCACAAATGCAGCGGAATAAAATATAATAGATAATAACTGATCTTTACAGAAAAGAAACTATATCTGTTTATACATACATCACCAGAATACAACATCAGAGTACAATATAATCAACATCACAATTCAGGACAGTTATAATAACTTGTCCCACATACAGAATACACAACATACACAACACAGCGGAATATACATCATATACGTGTGATACGTCTTGCCATCCAGCTCATCTCCTGAGCTCCACAACATCGTTACCTATATCCGATAATACTCGGTCTGACCCGAGCATTATAATAAAATAACACCCGAGTCAGTCTGGAAAACAGCGTGAGAAAACACACTCAATTGGATTATTAAAGTTTTCCAAACCCTTTGAAATCAAAAGCATCTCGTAAGACCACGCCACAAATAAACATGTTGGGTTTTTACCTTACGATAGCCAAAACACTTTTATCAAATTCGTCTGATATTATAATAGTGTCTATAGAAAGTAAAATAGAATCTAGTTGAAATGCTTGCATCTCACGTTTCAGCAATAGTTGGGCACAATCAAAACCGTACAGGCGCGTAGGGAGAATGGATTTCCAACTAATGACTAGGCACTGGGGTACCACCTGTCACAGTACCTGGTCTAGATCAGCGTACCGAGGATCACGCCTGATCCCCTGCAACACAAGACCGGAACTACCCCTTACTGGTTAATTCCGAGTAAGATTAGCCCACGGTTGGGATCAGCAACCGCACCACTAAGCCGAATAAAAAGGGACATCTAGACAGGGATGACCTCACCCTAATGGGCGCTACCCACATAGCCTTGCTGCATAACCCCTGATTTTCAGTCATTCCCGGTTAATGAGACTTGAGGCTAAGCGTTACCTTTTTAGAACACATCTCTTAGAATGCCCACCGTCCACCTGACGATGTTCCGAAAGCATTCATCCTTACAAGTCTGTTCCGTGTTCGAACGGAACCGAAGGCACTACTCCTACTACATCCATTTTGGAATCACCCTCAGGATTAGTAGCGACTAGCCCTTGCACTTTACTGTTCCATCTTCGATTTCAAACTCGTTTCCCCACAAAAACGTACAAACCGGATCGAAGTGGTTTTCGAGAAATTAATCCCGATCTCGGTCTCTTCGAAACGATCAGCGCATTGTCCAATATTGATAGTCGGTTATTTAACTATCAATTAACATTCACAAACATCCATCAAACGATAAATAATTTTCCAAATTATTTATTTACCTCACAAATATCTTTGCATGATATATTTCCATTTCAACCCTTTTTAAAATAGTTTTCAAACTACACTCCTCTTATGGAATAAATTCCCAAATATTTATTACCATTGGAAACACCAACTCCAAATACTTTAGATTTTAAAATAATTTAAATCACTTTATTCTAAAATATACTTTTAAACATTTAAATTAAACTACTTAAACACTTATTCAAAAATATGTATTTTAAAAATATTTAAAGTAAAACTACTTTATAAAATATAAAACTAATTTTAAAATAAAAGTTAAGTCACACTAAATTTTAAAATAAGAGTTATGAAATTCTATACAAGTTTTCAAATAACTTTAACTAAACCATCTTTAAAATAAAACTATTTATAAAATATAGATATTTATAATTATCTTTTTAGAACGTAATACCCATTTACCCTTTTAAAATAATTACCACTAAAACTAAATTAATAAATCTTTACCTTTAAAAATTTAACAACTTAATAATTATTTCTTAAAAACATTCCTTTAAACAGCTTAAACTTTTAACCTATACTTAAAAGTTTGCTTTGAAAACGTACTTTGCTTTCCAGGGAAATACACTTCTCTTTCACACCCTTTAAAAATAAATCACTATTTATTTTTAAACAAATTTACTCATTCCTTTATAAATTCTCACCTTGAATTTATTCTTCCAAATATCCACTGATATCTTATTTCACTTTATAAACCCAGTTTATAAATTCCATAGTCTCATTTCCCTTCTTTCAAAACACAGTTTCAAATGCTAAATCAATTTCCAAATTGATTTCCAAAATTTACTCCATTAAGATAAATTCCTTTACTTATCCAAATTTATTTCAAAACCATAAATTTCAGATTTAACTTCTTTATTATAATCTAAAATCTTATTTAAACTGAATACCAATTTCACACCTTTCCAAATCTCTTCTTTATTTTTCCAAACAAATTTAAACCTTGAATTTAAAATAAATTCTTTATTCCCTTAAATAATATCACTTAGGTTTAAAAATTCATTTTATTCCCATTTATCCATAAATCTCCTTTCCCATATCCGAAATTATTTATTAAAAAATTAAAATCCACTTATCCTTTCTCAAATCATTTATTCCAACCTCTAAAATTATTTACTTAAGAATTTTCCTTTTATTTCCCTTTGAAAATCCAATCTATATATTTTTAGTGACCCGGCATACCCAAATATATTCAATCAATCCATGGCATTTAATATTTTCAATTTCTAATTTATCACAGAATATCAAATAAACCATATCACGGGATATTAAACAATCTAAATAATTTTGAGGAATCCAGTTGGATCCCTCCAACCTGTTTTCATGCATCCACAGATGTTAGCACAATACCAATTCCACTTCGAGGTGGAATATCGCGGTATATGGGATTAATATAATATCATCCGCTATTATGCGGTGCATAGGTCTCATCCGCTATATAATGCGGGAAATCAATTACTCCAATATATATATATATATACTATTATATATATCATATCACATCCAATCAATTTAATCAATCAACCAAAATTAAAATTAAAATTAAAATTAAACCCAGATGAGTAAGATTAACTCACCTTTGATTTTTGTTATGCAATCCGACCCAACCCAGCTGTTTCCCTTCACGATTTTGGACCTTGTATACACATTTATACGGTTTATTAATATTCGAAGTAATCCAAAAATAAACTTCCATTTAATAAATTAATTTAACTAATACTTTAGTTTTAAACTAATTTCCTATAATAAATAAGTTTTTGTAACTAAAATAATAAGTTAATTTAAACAAGTTAATCACCTTTATTCATTCTTTTAAAATTAGATAGTACGTTTAATATGTGTATAAGTATTTTATTTTATTTGTTTTCTTTGAAACTACATATACAAAAAAATAGCCTATATACATTTTAAAAAAACTAATTTATAAACTCTTCAACTCTTTAAAATTCCTATTATATTTTTTTCAGAATCTTATCAACAACTATATATATTTTTCTGCTTACTGTTATTCTACTCACAAATCAGAACTAAATTTAAACTTTATTCAAATTAACAGTTTATAACTAAATTAAACATCATGCTTTGCTTTCCACCTTATATTTTTTCATTATGTATATATATATTTTCCTGCAATATATCCATATATATATGTTATCGAATTTTAAATTAAATCAAATACCATACTGGAAAAACGAACCAAAGCTATCGACAGACCCTCCTTCACCATCGCGAAGTCGCTCGCGAACACCCCTACCAAGTCTGGATCCCCAGACCCGATGCCCCACCCTTTGATGTCGGCCACACCACCAATGCAACGCGAACTGCCATGCTTCCTCCTCCCCTCGACATCCATCTCGACATCATTGCTACACTGCCACACCTTCGATACTCGAGTCGCCCCGCTTGCAAACTTCCCTCAGTTCACCGTCGAGCTCGAGAACTCGACCCAGATGCATTTCTTTGGGTGAGGTATACGATGGCGACCGAGCTAGCGGTGGCGGCGATTGATTTTGCTGGAGAAATTGACTCCACGGTGAAAAGGCGATCGATCGATCTTACTTCTTTTTTTTTTGAGAATTTGATTTCGGTTTTAAAGAAGGGGAAAATGAAAAGGGTTTGTAATCTTGTGATTGAAAACAGGGAGGGATGGACGTGATATAAAGGTGAAGGGTGGCGTATTTCAGAAGGTTTGCTACAGTGCTTCTGAAATGAGGTGAAAAAGTTTTGAGGTGAGGGGAAATTTGACTAGTCAACTTATATATATATATATTCAAATTATTTTTTAACCGTCTCGAATTCATAGCTTAAAATTTCGACATCCTATCGAGGCATGCCGCCAGGCGTTTATAATGTTATACCCCTATTCCGAACGCAATTGAAAAGGTTTCGAGTCCTAATTCGATTGCATGGAGAAGATAGCTTTTTGGACCCAGTTTATATTGAATTTTCGATATAGATTTCAGCGCGTTTATATACCGTACGGCCACACAACAACTCCAAACACTCCAAAATTTGAAATTCGATAATAATAGAATATTACGAATCCAATGGAACTGGTTTCGTCAAATTCCAAGACTGTGCCTCGGAAGGCTATTTTTAAATATCGATTTAAACGATATAATTTTGAAACTTAACAAATCACTTTCAAACTCAAATTTAAAACCTCTATTATCTCCAGTATCATAAATATAAATTTTCCAAGCCTTTGAAATATTTTTAACCGGCTTAAAACTGAAGATTAAATATTTTACTCAACTTCAATAATTAAATTTAATAATTTAATTGTCAAATTCATAATGATATTTGAAATTCAAGTTAAACATTAACTTTTAAATATTTAATATCAATTAAATATTCTCATTTCAAATATCCAGAATTTCGGGTCGTCACAGTCAATAGCCAAACCTTCCTTCGAGACTACGTGCCCCAAGAAACGAACTTCCTCTCTCCAAAAATGACACTTCGAAAACTTAGCTCTCAAATGATGGCTACAAAGTATGCAAAGAACTTCTTTCAAATGAACAACATGCTCCTCCATACTCTTGGAAAATACCAAGATATCATCCACAAACACCACCACAAACTTATTTAGGACATCCCTAAAGACGCGGCTCATCAAATCAATGAAATAGGCTGGAGCATTGGTTAGCCCAAAAGGCATAACCAACCACTCGAAGAATCCGTCCGATGTCCAAAAGGCAGTCTTATCTATGCTGTCATCAGCGACTCTAAGCTGATGGAATCTCGTGGCTAAATCAAGTTGAGAGAAAACCAAAAACCAACTAACTGGTCAAAAAGATCATCATTCCTAGGAAGTGGATATCGGTTCTTCTTGGTGAGCTTATTCAATTCCCTATAATCCATGCAAAGTTGGAGAGAACCATCCGCCTTAGTGGCGAAGACGACTGGCGCTTCCCACTCCGATATGCTCCTTATGAATCCCTTCTCCAAGAGCTCACGAATCAGCTTGCTCAATTCTTTCCTCTCCCTAGGTGCCATGTGTCTCACAGGTAATGCTACTAGCTTGGCATTCTTCGTCAAATAAATCCTGAAGTCAATCTCTCTCTTAGGGGGCAGTCCCCTAACCTCCTCAAAGACGTCTGCAAAATCTCTGACGATGGGAACCAAATGCAACTCTGATGAAGATGAATCGAGGGAATAGAGAAAACTCAACGTGACTGACCCTTGTGGGTCGCAAGATACCTCCAGAGTCCTACCACTGCAAGTCTCAAGTCTAACGACTCTCCTCGCAGTCTAAGATAGCTCCGTACGTGGATAGCCAATCCTTCCCTAAGATCATCCCATACGCCGAGAATCCCAAAACATAAGCATCGCAGTCAAACTCTATGCCTAAGAAAAAGATTTTCAAATCCTTACAAATCATAGATAAGTGTGCCGATCCTCCTATGGGGTTAATGGGGTCTACTACTAATGATATGTCCAAGTGCAAACAATCTACTAGAGAGCTAGAGATAAAAGAGTGTGATGCTCCAGAATCAAATAAAGTCCAAATAGGAAAATCAGATATAGAAATCAAACCTTCAACTATGACTTTCCTACCTCTATCTGGAATGCTACTGGAAGGTGCTATGTCTAACGCCTGAATCTGCGCAACTGGTGCACTCGCTTCCTGGGGACAACTCCTACTCATATGACCGGGCTGCCCACATGTATAGCACTTACCCTTCATATTCTCCTTCTAGCAATTCTTGGCTACATGTCTAAACTTCCCACAAACATGGCATTTTATTCCTTCCTTAATCTACCTCTGAGGACCATCACCTTTCTTCTTCTTCTTATTCTTTTCCCACCACTTCTTCTTTGGACCTTATGACTTAACCTCCTCTTTAGACTCTCCTTCCTTGGCCATATCCGACATAAGCTCCATCTCAACCAAAAGCTCATAAGTAGCTCCCATTGGTACATGAGTCAGCAATAATCCCTGAAGGGGTTGGTTCAATCCCTTCACAAACTTCATAGCTTTCTTGTGTGCCGTGTTCACCAAGTCCATACCAAACCGCGATAGCTCATTGAATTGATTAATGTACTCCTTGACAGACAAACTCCCTTGCTTTAAATTGATAAACTTTTCCAGCTGAACACTTTCTTCTGCCTGAGATAGAAACTTCCAATCGAATCACTCTCGGAATCCATCCCAAGTAATATTCCTTCTCGATCACCTCCCACCAATAAGATGCCTCCTCCTTTAGTTGCCAAGCGGCTAGCTAAACTCGCTACTGACCATCCAATCCCAAAAGATCAAAAATCCTATCTGTGTCCCCAAGCCATGCTCTCGCCTCCGCAAAAGTCTCCTTGCCGAAAAAAGTCTTCCCACCCAAACTCGAAAAATATTTACAAAGCTTAGAGAAATTGATGGCGGCAGGTGGGTTAATGGGATTCCCACCCGCTGGTGCAGGATTGGGCGTAGGCCCGTGCACCTCTAGAGTCGTGGCTTGTAAGTACCTACGAAACCAGGCTAGGACTGGAATGCCCTCGGGAAGGTTCGAGGCATCAGCCATACTACGAAAAGAAAACGATAGTTTAGGGAAGAGTAAAAGGGAGATTGAATTGAACTTATGAGGGGATCTTTATAAAAATTCTTTTATACTTAAAATCATTCCCAAAAGTTTTCTTTTTAAAATAAGTTATTTTATAAAATACTTTAGTTTCAAAAATAAATTTTTGGAATCCTATAACCTTAGGCTCTGATACCAAGTGAAACTCCCCCACACCCCTTAAGATACCCAAAAAGACACATTAAAAGATGTGGTGCGTTGTAAATATAACTAAAGCTAACAGAGACTAAGATTCACACGACAAAAATAGATGGAAACTAAATAAGTATTAATTAAAAGAAAGCCTCAGAATTAATTCATAAATAAGTCAAAAGCCAAATACAACATTCAAAACCCATAGTGTCTTATGAAATAAAACTTCAAAGTCTCAAAATCAGTATGTAATATCCCTCATAAATAAACCAGTGCATACAAGAACAACAACTGAAAATAAAAGTACATTGAAGAAATCTCCTTCAAGAAGAACTCCAAGCTGCAACAATCTACTAGCTTCTTCCTTGATTGACTAAGAGGGGAAAAAGGGGGAAAATAGAGGAGTGGGTCAGACTAAAAGTTTAGTGAATGATAGTAATTACTAGAGTCTTTAAGCAAGATAAAAGTAATAGACTCTACAACAGTTCTAGCATAAATAAGGATAACAAAGGAAATAGGAAAGAGATAAACTGGAAATAAATACGATTAAATATTGCTTAAGATAGGCTAACTTTGATTGCTTGCACTTGTTCTGATTTAATTCGGCTGAATTCCTAATCCTGTAGTTAGGATGTGACCCTAATTCTACCCTATTTGATCGGCCTGCTACTCCATAGACCTTTCTATGGACCAGCCACTATATAACTCCCTACACAGCAGCCAATGGTATCTACGGAAGATGCTTAGAGCACCTACTGCGGATCCGGACGACATATAGAGCTCCCTACACAGAACACAATAATGCCAAAGACACCATACTAAGCGCTTAGAACTCATAGCTATTACAGAGCACCCGAATGGAAGTCGCACGCGTAACTGCCACCATGCTCATGCTACCTTTTGCTCCACCTATTGGGTCTTCTTATTACCTCCAACGTACAGCATAGCGTGCCCCTCATCTCACGTTAGGCTAATGCGAGATCACCGTGTGTCCATAGAAAAAAATAGGGGAAATGCTGTTGGTACTGGCCCTTCATCCAAACAATATCTAGTTTCACCCCTTATCCAAATCCCTGTGATTTGGACTTCTATTTGACCAATTACTACCATTCTTAGCATAAGCGTGCCCCAGTGAATGCTATTTGGTATAGGTCCTACTTTCATCATTGCTTATTAACTTAGATAAATTATTTAAATAAGCCTTTATTACCATTTTTACTTTCAATGCTTATTGATTTATCCCAAGCCTTAAAATAAGCCCATTATGTTCTTTTTCTTATTATAACCTACGTTATAATCATGCTTATTACTTTACCCAAGGTCTAAATGTGAAAATAAGCTTCTTTCATCTTTTACTTCATTTATTTATAATCTTAAGTTATAACTGTGCCAATTATCTTTAATTAGTCCAATTCTAATTATAATTAGGCGTAAATTCAGTCCAATTCCATTATTTAATTACAGTCTCCATAATTTACATCTTATCTTCTTCATTTAATATTCTTACTTACCATATCCGCATTTTTAATTTAATCTAATCCATATGCGCAGAAAAAGGGAATGAATAGAATAGACGCTTGCATAAAATCCAAAACGTCGAAAAGATGTAAATAAGAAATAAATAACAGTAAATAAACTTAAATAATGTAAATAGACTGTAAATTAATAAAAAGTCATGCTTAATAGTAAATAGAATCGAAATGGACGTGATAAGGCATGTGACAAGGCACGCGAGGCAATGCCCAGGGTAGGATACTACCGTTTTGCGGATCCGGACTGGTGGTAACGCGTAGCAGCTACTACCGTCCACCTCAGAACACACTCCCATAATCAAATCAAGGGGTGGCCACCAAATCAATCACAAAGCAATAAATATGGTAATGAAGAAGCATGTCCGATCGGAGGTGCGACCTCACTTGCCCCAGCATGGCTCCTGTTTTTGTCACATCAAGTTGACTCGAGGAGTCAAGGCTACGTTAATACCTCATACAGAATCGTTCGCCAAACCATCCTACTTCATTCCGGAATCTCCACCACCTGCACAGTTGTTAAAGTGGTTTTCGGTATTGGCAGAGAGTATGACAATATCCGATCCCGGTCTCTTTAACAACCAAGCACTTATTTCACACATGATGGTTCTTTTACATTTTCAAAACCAATTCATAATCGATATCAAAATATAATATTCTCAAAAACATATCACTTTCGAAATCATATTCACTTTCAAAATCATATCACTTTCAAAATCATATCACTTTGGAAATCATGTCCACAAAATAGGTTAAACCCTTATTTCAAAATCATCATATTTACTCAAAATAAGTCATTTCACTAGAAAATATCCTTTCAAATTCCAACTCTGGTTATAACGTCATTTAACCATATTCGCTTTAAATCTCGGATTTAATTATCAACAATTCAGCCTTGCACAGTTTGAATTTTTGAAAATAGTTTAGATAGTCATAATTAGTTTAAATAGTTTAAAATAGTTTAAAATAGTTAAAATACTTTAAAATGGTTTAATGTGGTTTAAAATAGTTTAAAATAGGCTATAATAGTTTAAATAGTTTAAAATAGAATAAAATAGATTAAAATAGTTTAATATAGTTTAAAATAGAATAAAATAATTTAAATATAAGATGGTTTGATTATCGGAAATGGTTTATATAGTAAATAGTTTAAAAATCTAAATAAATCAGAAATTTAAAATGGTATATCTTTAATCGTTTATATTAAAATCATTAATTTGAAACTAATATCAAATTAAACTATTTTTTTTATTTCAACAAATCTGGACCATATCCAGCTTTCAAATCTACAAAACTCAATTTTTACCTTTCAATTCAGATTCTCAATAAATCATTTAAATCTATATCGATTTCAAATCCATGTATGAACTATCAATTTAAGCTACTCCAAATTTAATAGATTCCAAAGTTAAATATTCAAACGTTTATAATAACTCAATTTCGGTAAATTTCATTTATACTTCAAATTCAACTTTAAAATTTCAATTTAAATTCTTTAAACAATTCATTTAAAACCAATTCCAATTTCAACATTTAAAGCTTGGATTTTCAAAAATAATTCAGTTTATATAAATCAAATTTTATTTCAAAATATCACTTAACTGAATTCAAAAATTAAGGATTTAAAAATCAATTAATTTAACCAATCCGGTGTCTGTATATAATTTTCTACCCTATGGTCAAGTGATATGGATATCTATCATTTCAACCTGCAATAATTTAAATTTACGGGTATATATCGTTTCAACCCGCAATTCCGAATTAAAATTCATAATCCATAAAATCGCTCGCGTCTATTATTTCAACCCATAACGATTTTTCCCTAATCTATAGATCGTTCGGGTATGTATCATTTCAACCCATAGTGATTTTCCTAACAATAACAGAGGGAACTTGCAGTGTGATAATAATATATAATTTAAACATACATCTAATCATACAAAATATCAACAATTAAACATCCATCACAATCATCATTCAAACCAACCAATAAATAACATCAATTGACTTATTATCATCAATAGGTGTTTAATTGACTATTTTAAATTCAATATTAAATTAAATAACGATTAAATTCAATAAAAGTCAGATTTAACTGGAATGACAATTTAAATATACCAAGTAGTAATCAATCAATTTCTAATCACATCATAAATTTAATTTAACTAACATAAGATAATTTAGTAGTCATGAGTGGGTTAAAACATTCACCTTTGGTTTCAAATCGATTTAAAATTCAAATAAAGGCCTAAATTTCAACAGTCTCAGAATTCTACCAATCCAGTTCCATAATGTCCAAAATTTCGATACGATCGCAATAGAGAAAACTGCACGTGAATCCAAGATCGAATGCAAAAGTTATTCGAGTTAGAACGATTGAAATTTATATTTATAATAATTAATTAAATAAAAGGAAAAAGTGCACGTCACCTAAACACGTCAAACCCTACAGCCTCGACTCGATCAAACCTAACAGCTGCCACATTCATCGAGAAACCGTGACACCTACACGCCTTGCCACCCTAATCGAACGCTGTCGCCGCCTCCACCAAGCTCAGACGCCCCTTGGTTGAGCTCGCGCGACCACCAGGCACACCACACGCCAGTCCCCCGCCGCCTTTGAATAGATTTTCTGGCGAAGTCACGCCCCTCCAACACGAACAAACATCTGATCTACGACTTGCTCGACTCCCTCTTCCCAACGTCACTCCCATATCGTCAATCGGTCGACGATCCACCGTTGGATCGTAAACCCTAGAAATGGACGGCCGAGGTTCATCGATGATTTCTGGTCAAACGATGCATCCAATTGGAAAACGAATTGCTTCAGTGGATTACGATCGTCGAGAGCTCTCCAATGATATATGTTGTGAGTATTGTTTGAGTTGTTTTCATGTTTGTGTTTTACATATTAGTACTGTTGCATTTCATTTCTTTTTGTATTTTGTTTTTTCATTTTAGTTTGGGCTTTAGTCTTCTCTGGCGGCCCATTTCTCTTTGTATATATTGACTTCGTGAATAATGAGAATGTAGCTTTTCCCTCTTCTACATTTTTGTATCTCTGTGTAAATAACATGGTATCAGAGCCACGAGAATCCAAAATTCAAATCGATTAGGGATTTAGCTCATATCAGTAAAGATGGGAGAATCTGGAGAAGAGAGTAAGAATAAGATTACGATGGATGAGATGCAGTTGATGCCCAAAATCACAGATCACAAATTGAATAATATGAATTTCTTGAATTGGAGTAAGACGATCCGATTATACCTTCGAAGTATGGATAAAGATAATCATCTAATTAAAGATCCGCCGATGCCAGATTCAAAGGAGGAGAAGGATTTGATTTGGCTCAGATCTGATGCTCGATTATTTCTGCAAATCAGAAACTCATTGATAGTGAGATAATTGGTTTAGTTAATCATTGTGAATTTGTTAAGGAGTTAATGGAATACCTAGAATTCTTGTATTCTGGAAAGGGAAACCTAACACGAATGTATGAGGTGTGTAAATCATTTTATCGAGCGGAGAAACAAGAGCAAACTCTTATGAATTACTTTATGAATTTCAAGAAAATTTATGAGGAATTCAATATGCTTTTACCAATCAGTCAAGATGTTAAAATTCAGCAACAACAACGGGAACAAATGGCATGTATGAGCTTCTTGGCAGGTTTACCATCGGAATTTGAGTCTGCAAAGTCTCAGATCTTATCAGGATCGGATATCTCTTCACTGCAAGAAGTGTTTAGCAGAATTCTTCGTTCAGATATTGCTCATACTCAAGCTACAAGTACTAAAGTTGAAGGAGCTTTGATCAGCAACAATAGAGGTTATATACAAGGCAATCAAGGTCAGAATAATTCATCAAGGCCAAATTACAATTTACCAAGACCAAATGCTCCAGATGTTAGATCCTCAAATTAGGGAAAATTTTGTACGTATTGTAAGAAACCAGGTCATATGAAGTTCGAATGTAGAAAGCTTCAATATAAAAACTCACAAATGAATAAGGAGGTGAAGTCTGTTCTCATGACAGCAGAAGATTATAGTCAATATATGAAGTTCCAAGAATTATTGAAGAAAGAATCAACTAATAAGAAATCAGAATCAGCATCATCAATTTCAGCTATTGCCAATACTGCAGGTCAATCAAAATGGATCATAGATTCTGGAGCAACTGATCATATGACAGGTAATAGTAATTTGATTTCGGATATACAATATAAATCATCAACCCATGCTGTTACATTAGCTGATGGTTCACAAGCATCTGTACAAGGTACTGGAAAAATGAGGTTAAGTTCAAATTTACCACTAATTTCAGTGTTATATTTGCCTAACCTATCATTTAATTTGATATCCGTGAGTCAAATTACTAAGAACCTGAATTGTAGCCTATCATTTTTCCCTGACCACTGTGTATTTCAGGACCTAACAACCAGACTGATTATTGGTAGAGGTGAAGAAAGGGAAGGTTTATATGTGCTTGATGATGTGCCATCAAAATCTGTAGGTTGTTCAAGTGTAACATCATCTGCATTTCAAATGCACTGTCAGCTAGGCCATCCTTCATTGTTCCTATTCAAGAAATTGTGTCCACAATTTAGCTCTTTATCAACATTGTATTGTGAGTCTTGTCAATATGCAAAGCATCATCGTGTCAGTTTGTATCCTAGAATTAACAAAAGGTCTAATTCAATTTTTGAAGTTGTACACTCAGATATTTGGGGTCCATCAACAGTTACATCTGAGCAAGGATATAGATATTTTGTCACGTTTGTTGATGATTACTCACGTGTAACTTGGCTATTTCTAATGAAGAATAAATCAGATTTGTTTTCTATATTTTGTGCTTTCTATGCTGAAATACAGAATCAATTTAATGTTTCAATCAAGACACTGAGGAGTGACAATGCAAAGGAATATACAAGCAATCAATTTAATTCATTTCTGGAAAGGCATGGCATCATTCATGAGACTTCATGTGTGGATACAGCAGCACAGAATGGAGTAGCTGAGAGGAAAAATAGGCACTTATTGGAAACTGCAAGAGCACTTCTTTTTCAAATGAATGTTCCAAAGAGATTCTGGGCTGAAGCAGTAAGTACTGCATGTTTTCTGATTAATAGAATGCCTTCTACTATTCTGGACTACCAAATACCTTATCAAGTTTTATGCCCAAATAAATCAATTTACCCAGTGAAGCCAAGGGTGTTTGGATGCATTTGTTTTGTTAGAGATGTAAATCCACATTTAACAAAATTAGACCCAAAATCTTTGAAATGTATATTTCTTGGTTATTCGAGAATTCAAAAAGGATACAAGTGCTTTTGTCCTAGTCTTCACAAATATATTGTATCAGTGGATGTTAGTTTTGTTGAAAGTAAACCATTTTATTCATCATCATTAACTCCTCCAGTTCAAGAAAGTCATGATGAACAAATAGTAGATGAAGATGATCAATTTTTGGTATATCCTCCTATATTCAAATTGAATAATGATTAACATGAAAATGAGGTGTTGAATCTGAGTACCTCATCTGTACCTGCTCCTGTTTTGGAAAGTGTTCAAGTACCAGATTCAAACATTAATTTACCCATTGCTTTGCGTAAAGGGAAAAGGAAATGTACATACCCAATTTCATCTATTGTATCATATAGTAACATAGCATCAGAATCTTCTACTTTCATATCTACACTAGATTCAATTTCAGTTCCAAGAACTGTCAAAGAGGCATTATCAAATGAAGGGTGGTATGAAGCTATGATTGAGGAAATCAATGCATTGGACCAGAATGATACATGGGAACTAGTGCAGTTACCAGAAGGTAAAAAGGCTATAGGCTGCAAGTGGGTTTTCTCAGTGAAAATGAAAGCAGATGGTTCTCTTGAACGGCTAAAGGCACGCTTAGTGGCAAAAGGGTATGCTCAGACATATGGAGTTGACTACTCAGAGACATTCTCATCAGTGGCTAAAATAACTTCAATAAGAATACTTATATCATTAGCAGCACAGCATGACTGGAGACTTCATCAATTAGATATTAAGAATGCTTTTCTTCATGGTGATCTTGCTGAGGAGGTGTTTATGGAGCAACCACCTGGGTTTGTTGCTCAGGGGGAGTATGGGAAGGTGTGCAGATTGAAGAAAAGTCTTTATGGTTTGAAGCAAAGCCCGAGAGCTTGGTTTGGAAAATTTAGTCAAGCCATTGAGAAATTTGGTTTAGCACAGAGTAAAGCAGATCATTCAGTGTTCTACAGAAATTTACAAGGTAAGTAGATTTTGTTAATTATGTATGTCGATGATATCATCATTACTGGTAATGATGTGAAAGGAATATCTGTTCTCAAAACATTTATTCATTCTCAGTTTCATACTAAGGAGTTAGGGGAGTTGAAATATTTCTTGGGTATTGAAGTGATTAGAATGAGTGGTAAAATTTACTTGTCACAGAGGAAATATGTTATGGATTTGTTGAAAGAAACTGGGAAATTAGGAGCTAAACCTTGCAATACACCCATGTTAGTTAACACCTCATTGATAAATGAAGGAGTATTATTTGAAGACCCTGAAAAGTATAGGAGATTAGTGGGTAGATTGAATTACTTAGTCGTAACAAGGCCTGATATTGCTTATTCAGTTAGTATGGTCAGTCAATTCATGTCTTCACCCACTATTGATCACTGGAATGCTTTGAAACAAATATTATGCTATTTAAAAGGTACTGTTGGGCAGTGTATTGAATATACAAATCAAGGGCACAGTAGAATCGAAGCATTTGTAGATGCTGATTGGGCTGGTTCGAAATTGGATAGGAGATCTACTTCAGGATTTTGTGTAATGATGGGTGGTAACTTAGTGTCGTGGAAGAGTAAGAAACAAAGTGTGGTTTCAAAATCGAGTGCGGAGTCAGAATACAGGGCAATGGCAAACACAGTGTGTGAGTTAATGTGGATTAAACATTTGATGGATGAAGTGGGAATGAAGTGTGAATTACCCATGAAGTTGTGGTGTGATAATCAAGCTGCTATACACATTTCTTCTAATCCTGTGTTTCACGAAAGGACAAAACACATTGAGGTGGATTGTCACTTCGTAAGGGAGAAAGTTCAGCAAGGAGTAATATGTACCGGTTATGTGAAATCAGAGGATCAAGTTGCGGATCTTCTTACAAAATCTTTGCATGGCAACAGAATTAAATTCTTATGTAGCAAGTTGGGCATATATGATTTGTATGCTCCAACTTGAGTGGGAGTGTTGTGAGTATTGTTTGAGTTGTTTTCATGTTTGTGTTTTACATATTAGTACTGTTGCATTTCGTTTCTTTTTGTATTTTGTTTTTTCATTTTAGTTTGGGCTTTGGTCTTCTCTGGCGGCCCATTTCTCTTTGTATATATTGACTTCGTGAATAATGAGAATGTAGCTTTTCCCTCTTCTACATTTTTGTATCTCTGTGTAAATAACAATATATAATATGACATATTTTTGAGGAGTTTGATTTTCGATTTGAATTTGAAATTGAATTAGGGTTTGTAATTGGAATTTGGTTTCTGCCATTGGAAGAAGGAAGAAAAGACAGATAGAATTGTACGTATAAGAATAAGAAATAGAAAAGCTGCTAGGGTTAGAAAAATCTATTTATATAGACAATGCCCAATAAGAAAGAATGAACATATCGAATTGGTTTGAAACAACAATAGCGACCCGAAAAGCCCGTTCCACTTCTGAAACGAAAATTGGTCATCCCATATATCAAAATAGATGTTTTCAATATTTTTATATTCAATGGAACAGGTTTCAAGTCCTAATTCCATTGTCTGAAGAAGTTAGCTTTTAAAATCAGCTTAATTTAAATTGAATTCATTAAATTGATTTATACGCATTTCGAGCTCGCACGATCAAACGACAAGTCCAATCGCTATGAAACTTAAAATCTTATAATAATTCACCGTTACGGATCCGTTGAAACTGGTTTCGTCGAAATCTGAGATAGTGACCAAAATGGCTATTTTCACATTAATTAGATAAATTATTATTAAACTAATTAAACCACTTTTCAAATTAAAATTAAATAGTTAACAATTTTCATCATCTTTGATTACCTAGACAATTATAATCCTTTAAAATAATTTCCATGTCAAATCCAATGTTAAATATTGCACTAATTACAGCGTTCAATTTCAATTGCAATAAGTTCATTAATTATAATTTAAATTTCAAATAAATTCATTTATTTCGATTTACATCTTATTATTCAATCAATTATCACCTTATGGATATAATTAACATTGGTTTACATCTTATTACATTAATGTTCTACAATTATCATCTTAATTCATATTAACTGCAATATTTAAGTAGACTAATTGCAATTGATTTCCAATTTAATTTCAACGGATTAAATAGTGAAATGATAATTAAACCATTGTTACCACTTACAAATTCAAACACATTTCTATGTTTATTGTTTACAAACCAAGCTAATAAATTCACATATTGATTAATCATTCTATGTTAACCAATTTCAATTAATTACGTAAAATTTCACCATTAAATACAACATTTAATTTATTTCCTTATTTACAATTTATAATCAATTTAAATTTACAATCATTTCAATTAATTGAAATTGCATTAAAATAGTTATCAATTACCTTAAATTAACATTATTAAATTTCATTCTAGTTGTTTTTCTCATTAATAAACCACAAATTTTAATTTCTCCCAATATTAAATCCCAAAATCTTATTTAATTTAATATTTTAATTATCGAAAATTATGGGTCGTTAAATACAGAGAAACATATATGTATATATGTATGTATACGTTTATGTATATGTATGTGTATATATATGTATGTATGTGTGTGTGTGTGTGGATCAGTTATCCGTAGACAGTACATGTGAGAGAAAAATTATGCACAAACATATTGGGTTGTTATTAGATTATAAGTCTAAATTACTGATACGTTGGTATGATTAGCAGTGCCATCTCTCAAATATTCCACTTCTTGCTTCTTGAGAATCTAAGCTACCATGTAGATGGGAAAGGTAAAAGTAATGTTAGCATTTAAATAAACCATAAAACTATGATTAGGTGAAGTTCACATAGATGAAAACATTCGCCTTAAGTCATTTTCATTGCTTGATTATAGGAAGAAGTTGAAAGATTTATGGGATAGGTGGTTGGAGTACATTGTGTATGTATGGTAGTAAGGATATATTATGAATATTATGGCATAACCAATAATGGCTTGTTCAGTTGCTAAACAAGCCACAGAGCAATCAGGTGTGGCTTGTTTACTTCTCGGTGGCTAGTTTGAACTGATCTCGTGGCTAGTGAACTAAACCAGGTCTTCGTCGTTATAAGTTTAATCATATAAAGTTCTATAGGGTTTGGTTTATAACGGCGAAGAGTTCGCTGTTATAAATTTATAACGGCGAACTCTTCGCCGTTATAAACCCAGTGAAATTTTTTTCTCCTGGTCCGTGGCTAGTTTATACCTTACCTGGTTGCGGAGCTCATTCGGTCAGTCCAAAAGTACGAGAGAGAATGAACTGAACAAGTCACATTGTTGGTAATGGTCTTGTAGTAAACGAAAATAATTGTACGGTGTTGGGACGTGATAGGTAGTAAAGCATGGTCAAATCAGTGAAGTGCTAAAATTAGTGTAGGAAATAATCGATTGAATCGAAAAATAAAGTAGATGTGCTATGTTGAAATTACTGAAATGTATCGCATCATAAAGAGAAATGACAGGGGATTATTATAATTTCAGCAAATACAGACATTCCATATTATTATTTTTTGAAAGAATGGTAAATGTTTCTAGCCCAAGAGTTTACAAAGAAGAAATGTCGGGTAGCAAGAAAACTAAACCCAAAACCAACATATTACAACACCAACCCTAATATGACTAAGGCAAACAAAGCACCTCCATCTAAACACAGCAGAAAAATCAAAAATGGCGAACCGCCTTAAGCGAACTTTTTTTATGGCGGTTTCCAAAACTTTGTGGCCTCTTTATGGTTATTGTTAGCATTTTTCTTGACAAAAGTATTGATAAAATTATTGAGACTGCTTTTAGTTACTTGGAGCTCTCTCAATTTGCCATTAAAAGTGTTGTCTTTCTTCGGATCTTCACTATTATTGACAAAATCGCGACCTTCGTGGCTCCAATTGCTGCTTTTATTGTTGTTTTGAACTTCTGATTCATTCGGGAGGTCAAAATTGCAGTAAAGCTTGCTACTTTCGGCATCACTAGCCACCTCGCACTCCACTTTATTGGATATTTTGCTGCTTTCGCCCTTTTCCCACATAGATAAGTGATAAATATTACCATTAAGCTTACTGATGTAGTGATAATTGCCAATTCTTTGCAAATTGTGCTCTAACTGTTTTGAATTGTTTTGAATCAAGGGAAACTTCAGCTTCAATGTCTCTTTGCTTGTTGAGCGGTAGTTCCTGCCAATATCAGGTGAGGAGTAATGAGAGAAATTAGTCTGAATATATTTAATAGGAGTATAATTTATATTAAAGTCCTGTTGTCTTCCCTTGCAAGAGAATCTTCTGGTATTGGAACTGGAATGACTGCCTCCAGTATATGAAGTGTTGAAGTTGTTGGTATCATTCCCCAAGGATGAAGTCTAATGATTATTAGTCTGGAGATAATTGCCATAGGAAATATCATTATTGAGTTTCCCATTCTGTAAGTATGATTCCACTCCTGTTTCAAAATCTTCTTGGTCATTATTATCTGAAAGTAGTTGATGGGGCGATTGCTATTTCTGTTATCTTTGTGACTTAAAATTTGAAAGTTTGATTCAATGCATTTCCAAATTTGGATGGCGTCTGTTTCCTTTTATGTATGCAGTCTAGCATTCCTTTCTTTCCATATATAATATATGGCAGTAGTTAGCATGATACTAGATTTATTGAATTCTTTTGATTTGGTTTTGAAGCTTTGTTGGATGTGATAATTACATTCTTTGATGCTTTGAATTGGAATTTTTTTTACTGAATTTGAGCTTGTTTTTGGCAATAAACCAGATATGTCTTGAAAAATTGCAATCAAAGAATAAGTGTTATGCTGTTTCAATATCATTCTTGCAAAGGAGACATTTTAACTCATTATTTTTATTCTATTTATTGCATCTATCTTTGGTTAGCAGTCTGTTCAGCAGAGAAAAGTAGGCACAATGTGCCATTTTTGGACAGTTAGCTTTATTCCAAATAACAGAATGCCAATCCATTTCAGTTTCAAACCCTTTTATATAATCCTAAGTAGATTTAAAGGAAAATTTATCTTTCTTTGAGAGTTTCCATCTCCAGCAATCTTCAGCCATATTTGGATCAATATCAATGCTTTCTATAGTTCTTTTAAAAATTGAAGTTGTTGGATGAAGATTTGCATTCCAAATGTGAATTTGGATGATATAGTCTACTTTTAAATTTGCACCACCAAAATGTAAGAGATTGTTCAAGCCTAAGAAGCTAATTAGTGACTTTCCATTAATCCAAGGATCAAACCAAAGGCTGGTGTTTTTACCATCTTTAAAGCTTCTATCCAATAATTTGATACCGATATTTCTGCTTTTTAAGATATTTTTCCATGAGTTTGAGTTGTGGATTTCTGCTGGCATGGTCCAGAAATTTTTATTTTTAACATATTTACTTTTCATCCACTTGGACCATAATGCTTTTCCTTCTACAAATCTCCAAAAGAGTTTCATATTGCAGCCTTCCTTTAAATCCTTGATAAGCCTCCAACCTTTTTTTATTTGCAGACTATATCCCATGGGACTTTATGATAATTTCCTTTCCATATGAAATTGGCACACTTTTTTTCAATTTTATGAATGGTTGCTTCGGGAATATTGTGGGTCTGAATCCAATACATTATGATGGCCGTGATGACAGTGTGTGTGAGTTCTAGTCTTCCAGCGATAGATAAGAGTCTGCTGGACCAGCTTTCTAATTTGTCTTGAATGATGTTAAAAAGTCTTGAGCAGTCTTTGTCTGTTAGCTGATTTGTACTAAGAGGAAGTCCCAAGTATTTAATAGGCAGTTGACCTTCCCGAATTTTAAGAATGTTAAGAAATTCCCCTTTGTTCTCACATTTTTTGCTAAAATAAGCTTTACTTTTACTCTCATTGATTTGAAGACCTGCATATTCATTTAAGCATTCAAAATTTTTTCCTATGGTATGGGCACTTTTAGAGTCTGCATTCATAAACAAAAGCAAGTCATCAGCATATAATAAATGAGTGATACTAGGCAAGTTCTTATTAACAGGTTTGAGATTGCCATTAATTTGCTCAGTCTCCATTTGAAGAGTTAAAAATTCCATAGCAATTGTGAATAAGTAAGGGGAAAGAGGGTCTCCTTGTCTAATACCTCTATTACTATTAATAAAACCACACGGTGATCCATTAAAGAAGACGGAAAAGAAGTAGTTTCAATGCATTCTTTAACTAGATTGCAAAAAATTTCATGAAACCCCAATTGTCTCATCATGTGAATGATAAAAGATCTATTGATCTTGTCAAAAGCTTTGTATATATCAATTTTGATACATACTTTATTTTTGCAACCTTCGTTAAAGCTTCTAATGAATTCATGTGCCAAAAGGGTATTTTCAATAATAAATCTACCGGGGATGAATGCACATTGATTTTCAGAAATCAAGTATTTTAGAAATTTTTTAATTCTGTTACTTAGAATATTGGCAATAATTTTGTATATAAAATTACAACAAGAAATAGGTCTGTAATCACCTAGCCCTAAAGGGATTTTAACTTTAGGAATAAGATTGATAAAAGTATGATTTAAGCTTTCCAAAAGTTTCCCAGTAGAAAAAAATTCATTTACAGCATCAAAAATTTTATATTTAATATCCTCCCAATGAACCTTGTAAAATTTAGCTCCAAACCCATCAGGGCCAGGGCTTTTATCATCTTTGGAATTAAAAACAATATTTTTAATATCATCCAAAATAAATGGAGCAAGAAGAATGTCTTTACTTCTATCATTAAGAATAAATTTTGTTTCAAAATTTGGGAACTCCTTCCTATACTCATCAATATTATACAAATCAGAAAAATAATTGACAGCTAACTGCTCTAGTTGAGAAACATCATTTAAGATATTCCCATTTTTGTCTAGCATTTTCCCTATGTCATCGATTTTCTTTCTACTAGACATCTTGGCATAAAAGAACTTGCTAGCCTCATCTCCATTAGCAAGCCAATCCACCTTGGCTTTTTGCCTCATGTTGATAGCTTGCACATGCAAACTTTTACTTAATTTGTTCTGACTCTGAAAAAATTGATTAACAATAGAATTATCTAAGCTATCTATATCAATAATGTTTTGGAGAGACTCACATTCTTTTCTAATTATATTAATGTCATCCCTTTTTTTGTTTTTGCTCTAGTGTTTCAGATTTTCTTTTGTATTTTTTAAAAAATTTCTGAAATTGTTTTGGGCTGAGCCATGGTTGGAAGAGATATTACTATTTTTCACCGTATCCATACAACCTTTTTCTAAAGACCAGCCATTGACAAATCTAAATGGGCTGTTATTTCTATAAGACTGATTACCAGAAAAAGAATATGAATTGGAGTGTGGTCACTAGTGCCTGAGGAAGAGTAGAACATTGATAATTAGAAAATGATTTTGCAAAATTATAATTAACTAAGATCCTATCAAGCTTGCAATGAATATTTCTAAATTCATCAGATTTCCATGTAAATTTATTTCCAAAAATATTGGGTTCAATTAGACCTGTTTTAAGTAAAAAATTATTAAGAAACTCCAATTTTCTAAAGGGAATTGGAATACCACCCCTTTTGTCAAAAGTGTGCAAAACTGTATTAAAGTCCCTCAATATAATCCATGGCTTGCTCAAGTTTTTGTTTAAAGTTTCAAGATCATTCCAGAGGGAATTTCTAATTTTTTCACTATTTGAAGCATATACAAAAGTCACTTCAATTTGAAATCCTCCCTTGTTAGAGAATTTACAATGAATATATTGAAAATTCAAAAAGTGTTGATTTAAACTCCAGATATTATGGTCCTCGAGCACCATAATTCTACCCTTACCCCCATAATATTGTTATTCACTAAACCCCAATCTTTGAAATTTCTAACATGAAAATTAAGTATGTCAGTATCCTCAAGCTTGTGCTCAAGAATACCAATAATACTTGGTCTAATTGTATAAATTAGTTTGTTTAAATCTAATTTTCTTTCAGGAGAGTTTAACCCTCTAATGTTCCAAGCAACAATCGATATAATTAATAGAAATAAAGAAATACAGGATGCACAAAAGGATATCTCTGCTGCTAGATTGAGAGACTAGGGTTGAATTCCTCCAAACTCTCTCTCTCTCTCTTTCTTCTCCTCCATGTACTATATGCCTTTAATCCCCTTTCTTTTAAGTGATTTTCTACCTTGAATTTTTAGATGCTCTGCCCACCTTGGATTTTTCATTATATATTTTTCCTGAAAATCATCTTTTTCCCTACTACCTTCATTGTCTTTAGCTATAATGTCATGTAAATTTTCTGTTTTGCTTTTTTTCTTTTCTTTAATATTCTTTTTTGCTGGAGTGAGAGGTTTTGGGATAAGATTTATGGCTTTTTGAATCATGTCTTCTGCTAAATTTTGTTGTAAACTGCTTGAATTACCATTCTGATTTGTGAGCTCATTATTCCCAACAGAGTTGATTTTTTCCTCAGTGCTCATGTTGATTTCCATAACATCTTCTGCTAAACTTGCTTGTTGTTGTAAATGATTTGTATTTTCTTCTGTATTATCTATCATATCTTGATCTGGTAAATCTTTCCCTTGGGAGGTATTTGAGGGCTGGAAGACACATATTTTGTTTTTAATATTTTCAAAAATTTTGATTTTGCCTGGGAGGGAACTTTCCAGTTTTTCAGGTATGTGAGCTTCCTGCTGCTCAAAGATCAGTATAGAATTGTTTTCAGCAGTGTTGATTGTTTCTTGATTTTGTTCCATTGTTCTTTGAATTTGTTCCATTGTATTCTCATTTTCTTGATTGCCATTTGAGTCTTTTACTTTCTCTTTCCAAACCTTTTTTGATGAACAACCCTCTGTATTGTGCCCAAAACATTCACAAATTGAACACTTTGGTGGAATCCACTCATATTCAATTTTCTGAACTATGGTTTCTCCATCATGCATTGTAATATGTGCTTTCTCAGGAAGATCTGTTTTGCATTGATTTCAACAAGGATTCTAGCATAACTTAATTTGGTTTCTTTTGCTGTTTGTTCATCCAACTTTAGAGGAGTTCCTACTATACTTGCTTTTGCTCCAAAAGCTTCATTGTCCCATAGTTTTAAACTAATTTCTGGGAGACGAATCGGGACTGGAAATGTGGTTAGCAGATCTTTATCAAAAGCAATTTTATTGTTCCATCTTTTCAAAATAATCAGTTTTCTGTTAATAAAGTAAGGACCTCCATTGATTGTTTTTTCACAATCACTTTCAACAGCAAATTTGATAATAAAGAAACCATTGTTTCTTGTGAAAATTTCAAAATTACCCGTGGGATTCCAAGTTCTTTGAACGAAGCTTTAAAATGATGATAGAAAGGCATATTACCATAAACATATGCTATCACCGAGTAGCCTCATTTGGACTCTGTTCTCTTACTGACCCCTTCATTCATTATAACCATTTTCTTGTTGTTAATGGTTACATGTGCTTGATATTTTGAGGTATAGTCATGACTGAGGCCTCCCTCTTTAATCAAGTCTGCCCAAGATGATACCTTGTGTGAGAAAATCCCTTGCTTGCTTATTAATTGTCTCTGATTTGCTGCTGCACTATTGTAAATTTGATTATTCTGTAAACCAGTAGCAGATTTCGATATGTTCTGAGAGTCTTGCCTTGAATTGTGATTGTTATAATTGATTCTTGACTCTCTGTAACCATTGTAATATGAATTCTTGGTGCGAAACTGTGATGATTTTGATTGAAGACGGGGTTTCTCTCTTATGCGGCAGTTCCTAACTAGTTGGAGCTCCTCACTGTCGAATTGAGGTTGCACCTTCTTGGGGTTAGAAGAAGAAGAATGGGGAAGAAGAGGAGGAGGCTCAGGCATGATGATTGGAGAGGCCGATATATTAGAGAAAGAAGCCATTTTCTTGATTTTTTATTTGAGGATATAATATTCTAGATTATGTAGACATTCCATATTATGCACAACAACGATGACAAGTTCTACCGAATTAATTTGATAAGAACAAATGATACCAGAACCAAAGCTGTTAGACAGTAAGTTTGCGTATGCCGTAAGTTTGCGTATGCCTAAAAAAGGTGGTCAGATAACAATTGGTATTATTGACCAAGCATCGTTTGTCGATAGTTGTTTTGAGTGTTCCGGAGCAACTCAGCTAACCCAAATAGATAGAACATTCACCTATTTACCATGAAAGAAAATCAATTAGATTTAATAACGATGCAACACGGGGTAGGCGCAACAGATTAATATGGCAAATCAAAAGCCATTCAGTTGTAAAGTAAGCACACACATGCCTGAAGGCAGCTGTAGTAATTGTTAATCAACATGTAAATTGATGTTCAAGCAAGCTGAAGTTTACAACAATTTGAATTAAGTTATAGTCGTGTAGAAGAATGGTTTTGTTTGAAAACAACATAGGTAGAATGAAATGTACGCGGACAAACGTTACTTGGTATAGACCTTGTCTATTGTTGATGAATTATAAAGGTGTTTTATTAAAAGTATAGATTGGAAGAGACTCGATAAAACAGGTGTAGCTTAAAATTTGCAAAGAATTTATTGGCCGATGAAAAATAGTTGTAAAACGAAAAATAGTTTTATCAAATGTTAACTTTGGCGCAAGTATATCTAGTATGAATTTCATTTTCCGTAAACCCGTCCTTCACATGTTGATGATTGTAAAATTTATAGCTTTTTATACGTTTAATTTTAAAATCGAACCTGATTTAGTTGTAAATAAGACCTGATTTAACATATATGTAAAAAATGCTTTTAAATTTATTGAGCTTGGTTGAAATATTAAGTGGAGATGATCAGGTCTTGCACTGCACTATTTCTGCTGAAAGTACAGGAAATTATGGGCTAAGTGGAAAATTTTGTTTATCAAGTAAACGGGTTCATGCACATGTAAAAGAGTAGCAACCGCATTTTTAATGAAATTGTGCACAAAAATAATTCATACAGACCATGTAGTTCACAAACAACTAAAAAGTCAATTAAGATTTAGCAACAAATAGCTTTTTGTATGAGTACAACTTCAACAATGTGGAAGTAGTTGGGTAATATTGTACATTGATAAAAAAATGAGTCTTTGCGTTCATGCTTTAAAATAGTAATATCTTGAATGTAGACTATCAATTTGTGATGGGTAAAAGAAAAAAATAAAAGAATTAAGAGATTTAAACCATTTGAAGTTAGAAAAAAAATTTGAATCCCTTATTTGTTGTGTCATATTTTGTGTTTAAAGTAGTGGTTTGAGAAAGAGTTGTTTAAAAGTGGAATGTCTACTGATATTTTTATTCGTTTTTCATTTCAAAAGATCTATTCAACCACTTTTAACTCTGGGAAAAAACAGTGAAAATTTTTCTTCTCTAAAATTTTTCAACCACTAAAATTTTCTTTCTGAAAGCTATTCAAACAGGTCCTTAAATTTTAATACTTCTCTAATATCTCTCTTTTAGGAGATTCGGCTTAATTTACATAGCATACTACCATGGTGTGCTTTGAGTTCTCAATTTTTCTATGCTAATTGAATTCTTTGTGTGATTATATAAATTCATATTGCCTCATTTCTTTATAGGAGCTGCTAAGGATGCATTGCAAACATTAAGGAATAATGGTTTCAAATCCTTTGTACTGGATCTTAGAAATGACAGGTGAAGCGTGCCACAAGTGTATTTGTTATTTTATTATATCTTTACATTTTTCTGCAGTAATATATATGTGAAAATTTTCTTTGCAGCGGTGGTCTTTTTCCACAAGGAATTGAAACAACATAGATTTGATAAATTATTCTCAAATAAAAGCTTAAAGCTAACCTTAATTCATAATTCAAAATATGGAAACTTATAGTGACACACAATTGAACTGTTATTTTTATTTATTAGTTATTGGTATTTTCATATATATCAGTAATTGGTATTTCATAAAAAGGATGCCTATGTTAGTCTAAACTGTATGTTTTATTAACTTATGGAGGCAAAACTTTGAATTTATCTCTGTTATATAGAAATGTGTAAATTCTCATCATATATTTATGTATGTATTTCCAAACCCATGTAAGTAATTATATAAATATTTTTCACAATAGGTTTTTGAGAAATGATCTAGATAATTCTTGTCTTTGGTAGTGTTGTTTTCTGGTAAGATAATGAAAAATTATCACCTTGGTACATAAATTAAAATTGTAACTACATGGATTTTTGAACGGTTTATTATTAAACATTGAAATTATTTAATTAATTGAATCTTGGGTTTAATTCGAAACAAAAAATCTCAAAAGCTTATTTAAAATCTGTTTAAATAAGAATAATAATTGTTTGTACCACAATTGGGTACAACACTCTTCAGAAGGGTTTGAAGAGATAAAAAATGAAGAAATTAAATGGAAAAAGAGGATTATCTAACAAACACTTCAAAAACAAATAAGAAATAACGCAGAAACACAGAAATTTAGAGTGGTTCGGCGTATTGCCTACGTCCACTGTGAAATTGATGATTTTATTGATGTTTTCTCGATGATTACAACTGATTACAGCAGACTACAGCGAGTTACAGCGATGAAATTCGAGTACAACAGCAGCCTTGTAGCGCAAAAATGTTTTCGGCGGAGTCTGGATGTCAGAAAGCCAAAAGATCCCCTTTTCGGTAGGCTCTGGGGTGCTATTTATAGGCGTAGGCTGCAAATATCTCGCTCAGATCTCGGGAGACATCTTCTGGCACGTGGGTGGGCCACGTGATCGATCCCACGTGATTTGTACTCGGTCCGTGATCAATACGAACGAATTTCGTAACGATCAAGATTTGGTCCAATCGAGTCGAAATTTGGCATGGACGTTCTTTAGGTTGTACGTAAGCTCCTGTGAAAATTTCGAAGCATTTGAACTCGTGGATTGCAAGTTATGATCGATACGAATTCGAGTCTTCGGTAGGCTGTTTGGTTCGAATCGATGCTCTTCGAATCGATCTCTTCGTATCGACGACCACACATGTGATGCTAGTTGATGTGGCGCTTTCTTTCAGAATCCATCCGAAGTACACGTCGAATTGATCGAGTCTTTCCAATGTTTGCGCCTCGTTCGTATCGATGGAATTGACTTAGTTTGTATTGTGCATTGTGGCTCTGTTCGTATCGATTGTGTGGTCTTGTTCGTATCGATCTAAGTTGGTCCAACTTGATGGATACGAACAGAGGATGACATGATGGATACGAACAGCGGTTACTTGATGGATACGAAGTAGTGATCATTTGATGGGTACGAATAGGTTCGATACGAAGAGAACCGCCTTTGGGTGGATACGAAGTATACCTCGGTGTTGTAATTGATGGATGCGAAGTAGGCTACAGCCGATCGATACGAACAACGGTAACATGATGGATACGAACAGTGGTTATTTGATGGATACGAACTGCCGATGTCTGATGGATTCGAACAAGGCTCTTTAGCTGGTGGATACGAAATGGCGCGCTCTGATGGAAGCGAACAATGTGTTCTCTTAACTCGTATCGATCATATCTCGTGCATACAAAATCTGATTGACTTGAAACTTGGAACGTTGGCTTTCACAGCTTTGCTCGTCATGTTTTGTCAATTGTAGCCTGATCCGGACTCCGACAAAATTCATCGATATCCATAACAAACTTGCATATAACCGATCTCCGGGATGGACTTTCCTTGGTTTCCAATCAAGTTCTTGGTATCACAGCCTTGCCAAAAGGCGGGATAACATTTGCACCCCAAAGTACGACTTGTGAGAATATGACGTGCTTTGAAAAGCTACAATCTTTATTCTGAATAGTTTTATCTGACTTGTTGACCGGTAGTTGTCTTTTCGTCGAAAAATGTAACATTAACTGTAGACTACCAATTGTTGTACTGTGTACTGTTGTAATCGAGCGCTGTATGAATATTCAATTCCTGCGAATTTGAATGATTGGATGTTAGTCCATTATAAATGAATGTAGGTTAGCCTGACTCGCGTTAACGTTCGTACGTTCACGAGTCGTTGCCAGTTTTTTTTTGAGTTTCGTGTTGATCCTCTCCTAAATCGGCGTGAAATTTGAGTTGTAACAACACTTGACGGTCGTTTTTGAATATTCCTTCGTATCGATCCTCTCCTGGATCGATGTAAAAGGTCGAAAAAATTATCTTCATATCGATGCCAATCGACACGAATTTAGTTGTTATTTTAATGTAGTTCGTATCGATGGATACGAAATCTTACGGTCTTCGAATAGGGGATACGAAATTGTCGTTTCGTATCGATGGATTTGAGTGGCTTAAGTGTGATCCTGCTGTATCCTTCATATCGATGGAACTCTTACTGATGGATACGAAGATGATGGCCGATCATTAACGGATACTGAATGCCAACTTCCGCACCGCTCTGAGTTGATGGATACGAATGGGTCTCTTCATATCGATAGAATCTCTGACCATTTTAAGCGGTTTTGGCTACTAGGATACGAAGCGTTTTCTCCCTTGGATACGAGACCATATAAATACCTTTTGTACTTAGAATTATTTCACTTGCTCAACTTTTATTTTCTTCTTTCGTATTGATAAAGCACTCGAGAAACGAAAACTGTATTCGTCCCAAATCGTCTAACACTTTGTTCCTTCGAACCGATTGCTCCACTTAGGTAATTAATCCATCCATTCTATTCTAGAACGATGAGACTTGAGTTTCTATGCCAATTCGTTCAAGGTCGTGGTCGATCCCGACGACGTCGCTACCGGCGTTGGGTCGGAGCGAGATTGAAGGAGGAGCAATGGCGTTCAAACAGCTTAGGGAAGAAGGTCGACCGATGGATACGAGAAGGAGTGTTGTAACATTGGGAGGTAATTCGCATCGATCTGGGAACACTAGGAGTTCATATCGATCCTGGAAGTGCTGAATGAAAAGGAGAGATTCGTATCGATCTGCGGCGATCGATACGAAGACTTAGCCCGCATGATCGATACGAAGTTCTAACTCCGGTGATCGATACGAAAACTGGGCCGGTGATCGATGCGAAGTCCTACCCCTAGCGATCGATGTGAAATATAGACCGATGATCGATGCGGAGACCAAGGTTTCAGATCGATACGAATCTTAGTCTCACCTGACCGATTCGAAATTGAACTTTTGTTGAACGATCTAGGTTTAAATCTTGATGAATATGAAATCTTATGCATACTCGAACCTGACTCCGACGAGCTTCAGCCTCGCATATCTGGACTTAACGGTTAAACTGCATATTTGACTGCCCTTCGAAGCTCGTCGATGGAACTGTAATTTGACAAAAAATTTAACAAACTTTAACTCGGATCAGTCTCTAAAGTCTGGATGGCACGGTTGTGACGGTCAGCGATGACGGTCACTTCAGTTGAATTTTGAAGTCTCGTCGTTCCAACATCTTTAGAACTTAAAGAAATTTAAAGCATTATGCAACACTGCACTACACAACACATTCACGCACTTCACACTGGGGAACACTTGGGTTTTTATTGTCTAATGATGGTTTCTAATAAGTTGATTAGCTATGGAATCCACAAGTACACAACAACAAGAGCTTCAGGGTTCATCTCCTTTTGTCCTAGAGATTCCGGCCATCGCGGCCGAAGTTATAGACCCAGCTCCAGACGAACTACCTGATGCTATGTTCATCTGTAATCCACAAGATTTTATCATTTATTATCAACTTTGATGACTTCTATTCTGGATTTTTGGGAATATCCATTTGATGGATTTGATATCGATTTTCATGGTTTGATTCACGTTGTCGGATGTGAATTTTTGGTGATAGATTGTTTTTACAATCGTTTCTATGATTTGTCACTTTAAAATATAAAGGTGTTTATACTAGTAGTAAATACTCAAACTCTTTCACAAAAATGATTTTAACATTACTTTTAATACAAAGCTTGTTTTTAAAAACCGTTTTCCAATCTATTAGTATATACAAACTTTTACCTCATTCATATGAGAAATCTAATTAAACGACTTAGCAAAACAAGTGGTATGAAACGCTTGCATTTACTTCGTCGGTTAATTCTTGGACTTGTTCGATTGAAATCTCGTGATAATTTTCGAGTGGAAATCTACAATTTGTTCGTAAATATTTAAGTTAAGCCAGTAGTTATGGGACATGAAGCTAAATTTATTTATTTACTAGCTTAGTGTAATTTACACTTCTTATTGGTCAATGAAGATCATTTGGGATTTTGACTAGCAATGTGTGATGTCTCTTTGTCCGCGTGGGGGATTATACCCCGTTCTGTAGAGCTTTGTCTCATTTTTATGGGCTAATGACCCATGGTCTTTTAACCATTTTATGGAATTCGGTTCATCAGGCGTATCGCTGTACTACATCGTTGTTCTGGCTTATTTGAGTTTCAGGTTCATCGGGCGTATCACTGTACTACGTCGTTGTTCCAGCTTGATGAAGTTTCAGGTTCCTCGGGCGTATCGCTGTACTACGTCGTTGCACCGGCTCTATGGGTTAGCGAGCCATGGGATAGTATCTCGTTTGTGATACACGTGTTGGTGAGTTTTCATGCTCCCGTTTGTGATAGGCCTCCCCCTTTGTGTTTTCTGGATTTCTAATTATTGATTTTTGGAATTTGTGTTTCACCAATTTTTGCGATATGCATTGATATGTTTTGTCAATATTTGAGGTTTGGTGAATAAGCTAAAGAATATGATATTCTTTTTGGATATTTGAGGAGATTTGGGGTATTGTATGATTTTTGTTGTTATCAAATGTATACTTGTCACAGTATGACATTATTGTTATAATATATTTTTGTCATATCTCTTATCCTACCTCATCTTGTATTGTACTTGTCACAGTATGACATTATTGTTATAATATATTTTTGTCATATCTCTTATCCTACCTCATCTTGTATGATATTTATAGCTAGACTGATCCGTTTATTATTTTTCTTCTTAAACAATACTTGTGTCAGACCGAGGTGCTTCCGGTGCTTCCACTTGACTTCTTAGTAGGGACTAGCTTCTGACTTTTGGCTAACTACCTTAGCATAGTAGTTTTTGTTTTTATACATTCGAGATAGAGACTCCTTGATGTATACATATTCTTTTGTGGTGTAGTGGATCTTGTATGACCACTACTTTGATGTACACTTCTATGTGTTATATTCATATCTGTTTCCGCCTTAGTGATATGAATATCTGTGACTGATTTGTGTTATACTTATTTTATATTTGTTTTCGAAGGCCTCATAGCCACTATGTAGTAGATTTGAGTTTGGATTAGATATGTCGGATTTCCTCTTGAAATGAAATGCATGATATACTATCTGACATATCGGTTGTTGCTCAAATCAATTATACAGTTGGTCGCTCCTCAACGGCCTTATTCTTCGTACTAATTGACGGCATTACCCAGTAGTGTCCTTGGTTAGTGTGAGTATAGAGGTGGGGCGTCACACTAAACTTCTTGCCTGAAACCATAAAGTATATTTCTAAATCTTTGAGAAGAGAGATAAGCATAGCTTCGCTTGGTTTCCAAAATAATTTAGGAATTAAAGTGAAAAGGCTAGACTCTTATGTATAGTGGTTAGAAAGCACCAGAACCATCAGATTTAAATTGGTTTAAAATAACAAAATCCACACCATTCAAATGCAGAAAACCCTAGCCGCCGTCACCTCGAACCGATCGATCGCTCCTACCCCACCGGTCGACCAGTTCTTTATTCTAGGAACGTTTATTAGTGTACATTGATTGTTTTATTTAATTCCTTAATCTTTTAACACTAACGTTATTTTTAACATTTAATTAATCCCTAAGTCTAATCACTATTAATTTTTGAATTTCAAACTTTGGAATAAATTATTAATTTGAATTTAAATTCTATTTAAACAAATTTGAACCCGAAACTTTAAACTTCCATAATATTTTGTTTGAGCTCCATTTCTAAAATATTATATATGGAAATTGATCAGAAAATTACCATGAACGCAATGATATAACTTCAGTAGCCTATTTTTGTTTTTGCAAAATTTCCATTTTTAGCTTTATTATAATTAATTAATTAATTAATTTCTTATTAATTTTTACGGGGTGTTATATACTCCTCCTTTAAAAGGATTTCATCCCTGAAATCTCTCCAAGGGGTAGACAGCGTAACACGCAATATACATCCATGTTATACAACCAAGTTATATATGCATCCATCTACTCAACTAAAAGTGCGATGTGATTATGTATGTAGACATACAATAGACGAGCTCAATCCTAGCGTGGGTGTGTGACAGTGAACTATAGGCATGTTTGCTAGCATCTTAAACATGCATAAAAATTTCTATATGACTGCAAAGTGATAGTGAAAAGTGGGGCAACCATCTCCTACCATCCAATCTAGCAACCATAATGCAACAAAACCTAAATTTGGAGAGAAAAGTTTATCGATGAAAATCTCAGAATGAGAAGTTCTCATCTTCACTTTGGTTTCCCATGTACTTTCCCCTGGGTTCTCTCTCCATTGTACTCGAACCAACCTAATTTCTTTATTGTGGGGCTTCCTAGTTTGTGGTCCACAATGCATGTGGTCAGGGCCGGCCCCAGGGTAAGGCGAGCAAGACGGCCGCCTAGGGCAACCGATCCGGCAGGGGCAACAATTCCGGCGGTGGCTTGGTTATGTATTATGATTACTAAAATTTGTTTGTATGTAAACTTTTACAATTCAAGCTGTAGCCTAGTGGTTGTGTCTCGTTTCCTTGTTTGGGCAACCCAGGTTCGATCCTGGCAAGATGCCTTCATTTTTTGTTTGGGGCAACAGTTGTGTTTGGACCGGCACTGCATGTGGTGGCATAAGGTGCTATTGACTCCATCTCAATATCCCCCAATTGATCAGGATCTCCCACAGTGGCTGTGCTATGAAGGCATTTCCTCAAGTGTGAAATGTGGAAAATGCCATGGACTCCCACCAATTTATCTAGTAGCTCAATACGGTAAGCAAGTTTTGCTATTATTTTCAAAACTCGAAAAGGCCTAACAAATCTAGGTGCAAACTTTTCTGCTTTCCCAACTCTCGTCACTTTCATAAGGGAAACTTTTATAAACACATATCTTCAACCTCAAACTCTAACTCCTTTCTTATCTTGTTCGCGTAGGATTTCCGACGGTCTTGCATGACCTTTATAAGCTACCTAATCAACTCTACCTTTTTCTGAAGTTTTGCAAATTAATTCTAGTCTAAGTAGAATTTGTCAATGGTTTTCCACCAATAATTTAGCGATTTGCATGGCCTCCATAAAGTGCTTCATAGGGTGACATACCAATTGTCACTTAGTGACTATTATTATAAGCATATTCGACTTAAGGCAGGTGCTGCTCCCAATGTCGTCTAAAGTCTATGATGTAAGTTCTTAATAAATCCTCCAAGATCTATTCAACCTTTCGGTTTGACCATCAGTCTATAGGGGTAAGCAGTACTAAAATTCAATGAAGTTCCCAAAGCTGCTTGTAAACTCCTCTAAAATTCGCTAGTAAATAAGGGGTCCCTATCACTAACGATGCAAACCAAAATTCCATGAAGTCGAACTACTTCCTTGATATAAGTTTATGCTAGTAATGTTGCGGTCATATTGCTCCTAACAGGAATAAAATAGGTGTCTTTAGTGAGTCGTCCACTATGACCCAAATTGCTTCATTTCCTCTTTGGCTCCTATGCAACCTATCTGTGAAGTCCATCGATATATAATCCCATTTCCACGTCGGAATTTCCAAAGGCAATAACAATCCTCTAAGCTTCCCTTGTTCAGGCTTTATCGTTTGGCATGTTAAACTTCTAGCAACAAATTCGGCTACCTTCTTTATCATTCCCGGTCAATAGAAGATTCTTGTTATATCCCTATACATCTTATCTCCTCTGGCATGAATGGTCATCACTGAATGGTAACACTCTACAAGTACTTCCTCCAACACACTATCGATCTTTGGAACACAAAGGTATTCATCTCTCCTCAAGCATCCCTTCTTGTCAATTGCATATCTACTGACGTGGGGAAAATGTTCTCCTTTACTAAGCATACCTGAAATATCTATTATCTCCTTATCCTTTTTTTGCTTAAGTCAAGTGCGATCCATCAATGCTAGCCTAACCTCCATTGCTTCCGAATAGCTTTGAGTAGGTTCTGTTGGCAGTTGGAAGTTGAAATTCCAAAGGAACTCCAACTACCTCCACTCAAATATAACAGCTAAGGTAGCATGCCTCTGGCTAAGGGCGTCGACGATAACATTCTCTTTTCCAGAGGTATATTGTATTTCAAAGTCATAGGATGCTATAAAATACATCCACCTCTGTTGTTTAAGATTTAAATCTTTTTGGGAAAATAAGTATTTGAGTGATTTGTGATCAGTGAAAAACTCAAACCTTTCCCTTAAAAGATAGTGCCTTCACATTTTCATAGCAAAATCAATAGCTGCTAACTCTAAGTCATGAGTTGGGTTATCACTTCTCATGGTCCTTCTATTGCCTACTAGCATAAGCTATCACCCTTCCTTTTTTGCATAAGAACTGCTCCCAATTCTATGCCACATGCATCTGTATAAACTATAAAAGGCTTCATCCCATTAGGAATGGTAAGTACCGGTGCACTTGTTAATAGTTCCTTTAGCTTCTTGAATGCTTCCGTTCATTTTTCGTCCTATGCAAAAACTAGATCCTTCTTGGTTAAACAAGTAAAAGGGAATGTTATCTTTGGAAAGCCCTTTATGAATTTCTTATAGTAACCTGCCAACACGAGAAAGCTCTTAACCTCCGTGGCACTCTTTGGAACCTTCCACCCTTGAATAACTCCCACCTTTATGGGGTCCATGGCTATTCCATGCTTGGAAATAACGCTAAGAAATCTCACCTCCTTCTTCCAAAAGTGACATTTTGAGAATTTGTCTTTAAATTTGCGTCTTCTCAAAATCCCTAGTATCTCCCTTAGGTGATTTTCATGCTCTCCTTTGTTATTGAGAATATTAGGTTGTCATCAACAAACATTAGTATGAATTTATTTAGTTATCCCCTACATACTCTGCTCATCAAATCTACAAAGTATGCAGGGACATTCGTCAATCCTAAAGGCTTTACTTCTTATTCATAAAGCCCATTCGAGGTGCAAAATGCGGTTTTTGGTTTGTTGTTATTTGTTAACCTCAACTGATGAAATCCAGCCGCCAAGTCCAATTGGGAGAGTATTTTCGCTCCCCCAAGCTGATCAAACAAATCGTCAATCCTAGGTATGGGATACCTACTCTTATTCATCAACTTGTTGAGTTCCATTAATCGACATATAGCCTTAATGAGCTATCTGCCTTAGTGGCAAAAACAACAGGGGCTCCCCATTTTGAATTACTCCGTCGGGTGAATTTTTTCTGTAAAAGTTCTGAGATCTGCTTATCCAACTCTCGCCTTTTTTTAGGGGCCAATTACTGAGCGACAGGTCTAGCATCCTTCTCTAAATCAGCTCTAAACTCAATCTCCCTATGGGTGGGGGACCTAAGGCTTCTTCAAAGACATTAGGGAATTCTCGAACTATGGGTACAGATGAGGGTGTATTTTGTGTCGGTTCATCGAATATAGATAGCTTAACTTGACTGAATTTTGGGGTGTACAACGATATCTCGCCCTTTCCTACTTTTTAACTATACAACCCACCTACCACAATTAAAGACAGCCCCGTAGTATGACAACCATTCCATTCCTAAGATAAGTCCATACACCTCAAAATTAAGAATATACGCATTACATATAAAATCCACATCATATATGTTGTAACAACCCTAATTCTTCGGTGTTGCTTAAATAATTTAAATAAAGATTTAATCTAGAAATTTAAATGAGAAATTTGATTTTTCATTTATGGAAGTTAGTGAAACTAGTATTTTGATTGTTTTACTTGTAGATAATTGAAATTAGAATTTGGACAAGGATATTTGTTTGGTTTGAAATTGGCGTTCGTTGATAAAAATAGTGCTATAAAGTGTTCATTTTGTAGATAAATATTTTAAATGATTTTATTAATATTAATGGGAAATTAATTATTTTATAATTCTAGAATTTAAAATTTATATTAAACAAAGTACTGAAAATAATTTATAATTTGGATATGTGGTCTTCGTTTGGGTTAAGGAATTAATTATGATTCAGTAATTAACATTAGAAGTAATGCTCATTTTAATAAATAAGAACTTGTATTTTATTTAATGGGCTTAAACCAAACCTATATCCATTCTAAACTAATAAGAACAATTTCCTTCTAATTTTTTTCTCACTTACATTATGCTATACGTACAAAACAAAATGAAAGCAAAACTAGGGTTTGCATTCCCTTTCCTATTCAATTAAAGATCCTCTTTTTAAAATAGAACTAAATTGCTAAAAATTCCGAAACTTCTGATCTAGCTTCTCTACAACCTTCTCCATCTTTTAGACCAAAGAAACTAATGTTTTGGCCATGGTTAGAGATCAAAATTGGTTGAATACCTAGAAGGAAAAGCGAAATATGGGCTGAAAAACGCAGGTCGGTATAAAAATCATAACTAATTCTAGAAAAAAAATGTAATTATTATATATTGTTCTCAACTCATATATGCACCTTCCGTTAAAATTTCATGGGAAAATATTTAGGTTTGCTATGTTAAATTTGCTCTGCGCCGGGGGATGAAAATCTAGGCTGTTTTGTTGTTTTGACTTGAGCTTGGTGCTTGTAGCTATGAAGTTTTTGGATATTAAGGTGAGTTAATCACCCACAACTACCTCTATTTGGTTACAAGTTACTAAATTGTTGTTTGGATTAATTGATGATTGAATTGATTTTAAGTTTGGTGGTGATAATTGCAAAATTTGTTGACTATTTGCTGTTTGTTATAAACCCTTATCATATGATCATTAAACCATCAAGTTGAAGTTAGATATATGTTTCATGCTGCTAAAAATAATGTTCTAGAGGTTAGAAGTATTCAACACCTGAAAACCTCCGCCGATGGACCACCGGAATGCGCAAAAATCGCTTGGGTCTTCGCCCAGGCGACGCAACTGGTGGACCGGTTCTAAGGAGCCACTGCACCGGTTATGCACCTAGGCAGAGCCCCAGGTGATGTTCTAGTGCCTCCTGTTCACCCATTCGATGTGACAACCCACCTCCTCTACCCTTAGAAATCAACATTAATACATCCTCGGTATTCACGTGCCACAAATCCAAGTGCCAGAGAGACAGATTATCATGGAGTGAAAGAAAATAAAGACAGAACAGAATCTTACACGAATGGAATAACATATATTATTTCAATATATATATATATATATATATATATCTTTACATCGAAAATTTTAAATACATTTATCAGAGTCTATCTTATAAATCAGCATAGATAGTTATAAATCTCTATCTTTATAAATGTTGAATACAATCAGTAAACTAAAGCAGCGGGAATGGAAACGAAGAACTATCTACATCTTTAGCTCTAGACTTTAAGCTCTATTACAATGCTCCAAGTTAAACCTGGCTACTTGGCTACCCGGGAAAAATAAGGCATCCAGTGTTTAAGGAAAAAGAAAATAAACTCTGAGTTAGTTATGGGACTGGTGTAAGAAACTCAAAGCACGGATATTTGTAAATAAAGGGTATTTCATAAGGCCACGCCGCACATAAACATGGAACGGACTTTTACCTTATGATAACCAAAACCTTTACTACACAAAATCTAATAATACTATTTTTAATGACATTGTTTTGAAAACACTTTTCAAGTAAACTTATATAGTCTTAGCTGAAATTGTTACATTATTAAATTATAGCATACTAGGGTCTATAATCAACTCTGAAGGCACTTAATGGAGAATGGATTTCCATACAATGGCAGGTAAGGAACTACCTTCCATACAGCACATCTCTAGAGGGATGTAACGAGGATCAACACCTTTGAAACCTCTGCACCTGGCAAGACCGGCCTACCCGCAGACTCATCCGGTGGTGGATAGAATCAAATATGACATCACTCCGATCATTCCCGACCTAACCGAGAGCTCTCTTAGCATACACAACATACCCGGTACATAGAAGGTAATCTAGAAAGGCGATGACCATAACCTAATGGTTACAAATCACATAGCCTTATGGCATGCTCTGTTTAAGCCATTTTCGGGCAATGAGACCCGAGGTAACGATTACCTTTCGCATAACACACTCCACTTTGAATGCCATATTGCCAATTCCATCAAACACTATTAATTTCCACAAATGTACAACCTTTGATATGACGACCCACCGCAATACCCATATTACTAAAGAACATTACAAGTAATGTCGTCTAATAATATGAGGAATACGGCTAGTTAAGGGCAATCGAATGTGAATATTATTTTTTACTAACACTTACACGTCTTTATTACCTTTAGAAGATCTGAATTGAAAAGTTTGACGTATACAGTATTAATACAAAGTAATAAACACATCGATTAAAAATATTTAGAACAACATATAATATAAATAATTCAGAATCAAAGTCAAGGATCACAGCGGAATAATATACATCATATACATAATAAAATGTGAGCCTACAAAATATCAATACTAGACCCATATAAATATATACATCTCATCTAAAATAAAATATCAGGTACACAATGACTTACTAAAGAATAAAAAAAGTATGAGTAAAATAAAACAACCGAAATAGTTTACTTCAATGCTAGCCCAAAATCCAAAGGTCTATGAGTCCCTGTACCTATAGAGTCTCAACCTGACCCGAGCATTATAAAATAAACGGGTCAGACTATGTCTAATAAAATGGTGAGATACCGATATCTGAAATATACGACTTAACAAGAAAATAAGCCACAATAAAATATGCCAAATAAATAATCAAAATAAGGCATGTCAAATAGAATTACAAAAGCCAAATTCTAATTATGATTCAACTATAAAATTAAATCATCTCAAAATATGCCTAAAACTAATCAATCGAAATAAGGCATACTAACCCAAATTGCCGTTTAAAATCCATATCAGTATATGACTTAACAATAAATAAGCCATAATAAATATGTCGAAACCAAAATCATATAATACTAAGGCACATTAATCTCAATCACCATTTCAAAAACCATATCAAGTCTTTGATAGACTATCATCTCAAAATATGGTGGAAATCATCTCAAAATTATCGAAGCTATAAACCAATATCAAAACTAAGATTCTTCGATGAACAACGGGACTGATTACCCAAACATTAAACAAAACAATAATGATATTCTCCTATCTCGATCAAAGTGCAGCAGGACGAGACCTTAACCGGAGGCTTACTATGTAGATTTCATGAGTGCACCAAAAAACTAGACAGCACTCGCTAGTCCAAAACTGTCGATCATCGGAGATCTAGTGAACCAACAAGATCGGTCGGTATGTTGCCATCCGAAATCAAAATGGACTACAACTCATATAAGACGGAGACCATTGGAAAACTAGACAGCCACGTCCCATTATCACGAATAAGTCATCTGAAAAATAAACGGACTTTCCTATCAAAACATAAAGTCCGATATCTTATCGGCAAGAGTTTGGGCCATGGTCGCCTAGAAATCTATTAGCTCTAAATGCCAAATACCCCAAATAGAACACAATCCATAAGTGTCAAACACTTCCAATTGTAACTAATCGAATATCGACTGAACACATCATATTCTAGCGTTACTCGAATATTTACTAAAAATTAGTTAATTCCACTCAAACTCTATTTAACAAATTATAATAATAACCGAAAGGATTGTACGAAAAGTTCCATACCAATCCGACAGTTCAATCGTTTATTAAAATTCTTTGTTCCAAAGAAAAGCACGAAATCCAATTGAATTTGAAATCAAAGATTATTTCATAGCAAAACATGAAACTTCAATAAAATATTAAATCCATAGTAAATAAAATAAAAGAGTTTTTAAAATAAATTTTTACATGCACAAGGATATAATTTTTCTCGAACCCACTTTTAAATCCTTAGATCCATTTTAAGGAGAAGTTATTTATTTATAAAAACTTCTGAATGCTTTCAAAACCATTAAAACCTCTTTTATAATTTAAAATCACTTGAAACTGAAATTATTACTTTCATAACCGCTTTATAAAATAATACCATATTTTATCTTTTGCTCTTAAAACGTTCCCAAAATTATATACTTAAAATAGTAAATTTAAAAAGGCTTTATAATCAAATATTCCACATTTTTAATAGCTTCGAATATAAAATTTGAAATAAGAAAAAAGTTAAGGTTTTAATATAATTTAACTATATTCTATAATTAAATTCCAATAAAGATTAAAAAATAATCTCATATTTGAAATTCTTTTAAAAGATTTAAACAATTCAAACAATAAATCCATCTAAATTGCATCTTCTAGAGCCAACAATGCTTCAAATAAAATATCATTTCATAATATAAAATTTAATAAAGATCAGAGTTGGTTTTCGAAAATTCCGATCATACGATGAAATACAAGTATCAAAATACTATAAAATTTATTTCACAAACGAACGAAGTTCCATTTGTAAATTCTCACCATCAATCAACATAACAATTCGTTTATCACCAAACAATCAACCAAATACTAGTAATCAATAATATTTCATTCAATTCAGTCATCAAAAAACACTATTATGCAAAAACCAACCAAAACACTTAACCACTATTTTATTTAAATATAGATGTGTGAGTTAATAAAATAACTCACCTTTCTCATTCGCTGCGTTAACTCGGTTAGGACGATGCTTGAATTCTGCCCGAATCAGCAATCTTAAGCCTAGTTAACGCCTACCTCTATTGCCTGGAGCAGTTGTTCTATCTTCACGCCTTTCTGCTCACATCGATCAACTCCACCCTTCAGAAATAGCACGGTCGAACTCCACGAACGCCCCATGAGGCATGCCACCTTCACCTTGCAGATACTCAAATCTCGACCGCACTCACCTCGCTTTGCTCGCAACGCCACCCAACTTGCATCTCCTGATCACATTACTAAGCGCGCGACCTCCCCCATCATCGACGACCACGTGGCTCCTCTCCTTACCCGTGATAATCAACATCGGGATTTCTTTTTCTTCCTTTCGCTGAATGATTTTCGAATTGGGGGATTTTGGGTTAGGGCATGCTGAAGAAGAACGTGTTTTGGGAATCAAGTAACCAGGCCACGGAAATAAAATTAAACAAACGTATGGGTTTTGTTTAAATGGTTGGCTTTATATATATATATATATATATATATATATATATATATATTCTTCAAGCAACTCCTTTTTATTTTATTTAAACTATATTTCAAATAAATTCTTAAATTGATTTACACTTTTATCCCATGAAATATATACTTCGATAATTGCTCATTTTCATTCAATCCAATATCATTTCACTCTATTTAATTAAATTTGTATAACATTATGGCTTTCAAAAATAGGGTTGTTACAGACCTCCTCCCTTATGAAAATTGCGTCCTCGCAATTACTTATAGCAAGACGTCATACACAGCCCAAACACCATCTCCTTTTGTATTGTACAATCAAGTTGAAACTCGTTCAATTCTCTAATTGATTAATATTGAAATCAAACTTATCATAAGTTATAAACTTAAATAAACTCATCTGTTAACTTTTATTTCTTCAGGTACGAAAAATTATTGAAATTTTTCCTAAGTGTTCGAACTTTTAAAAAATTTCGATAGAGTCTCCTTTGTATGGAGAGCCGTTTGTAATTTCATAGATATAATATATACAATATACATCGACCACACGGTTAGAAACACAATATATATTAATATTTTTAACACTTCTGTATTTAATCTGAAAGCATACCTTTATTTTAGCTTTTAAAGAAAATGATTAAAATTTCATGCGAGCGAGAGCGAGTTTGCATCACTCTCCAATCCAAGTAGCCTTCTTGTACTTATTCTCAACTCAAAATGAACCCATAAGTCTCACATATATAAAGCATAATAACATGCATTCATTTAACTAAAATATAAGCAACTCTCCAACAAACAATTTAAATATATATAATTTCTTATGGGACATCCAATCAATTTTAACTCTCTAACAATAACTTTAGACCTTAAACCTTTTGTAAGATGTTCATACATCAAATTTATTAATAAATGAAGTAGCAATTTAATTCCATCCGAAGATATTGTCGATTGCTAAGTCATTTCATTAACTAACAAATAATATATGATCTACGCTTAACATGTTCAAAAAACAAACTATATAATAACATGAAAAATGCTTAATCTTTAAACGGGAAGACATGGCTCCATTCTTCACTTTATTTATTGAAAGTGTAGGCATTGAAAGTAGCAACTTATTATATTTTATTTTCTTTTTCTTTGAAGCTTTAAGCAATATATAATTTCTGTAGCTGCTTCTTTAATATATGGGATGTTTGATTATATGATAAAAACATATGCTAAAAAAATGTGCCAGATTACGCAAATTTAGATGACCGTTCTGGTTTTCATAGTAAATCAATCCTATTACCATAGCAGCTCTCATACTGCTACCATTAATTGAAACCAAAACAGGTGATGCAGAAGAAGAAGAAAAAAATGTATATAGAGAATACTTGCGCATGTGCACATTTTTATTTATACTAACCTGTGTTTACTACAAAGAAATGATATGAGTATGTGCAAAGTGCGAGATAACTCGCATGTGAGATATTAAACATGTTTGGAGAAGGACTAGAACTGGGAAACAAGTTGGCTTTCAGCGGGGTTTTCTTTTACAATTTTAGGGCAGCTGCCCGCTTAGCTGCAAGTGGGCTAGAGCCTACTACTGTTAACATCAGTAGCTAGAGCTGCTCTTGCCACATTTTTTTTTCATTGAGAACAAAATTTAGGCATAACATATATGATTGAATCACCATCAACCGTACATAATATTATAGTGCTCCATCATGAACATATAAACAGGTAAGCCCAAAAAAATAGGTTCATATTAACTCAGGGGAAAAAGAAAAATATGTTTAAATGAAACTTGGTTTCTCTTGTATCATATAAATATGCATTCACATAGCTACTATAATCAAATATTGAAACTCTAAAGATTGATCCATCATCATAAGTATCAAAATAGAACTGCAAATCCAAAATAACTTTTAAAAATTAGATATTTATATCACAAAATTGTGTAATTATGAAGAGAATGTATGACTAGTAAGACTACTAATTAACAAAAATACAGGTTCATGACTTGAAGGGAAGAAGAGGATAATAAGTAATATAGCTTTATCAATATTACAGATCAATCAGTGTAAGGGATGAGTCCTATAGGCTATACCAGAGATCTTTGAATACTGATTAAACTACATCTATAAATTCCTAATCGAGGATTAGTTTCTTTAGCAAATAGAATCTACAGATTATCATTGGGGGTTTTTCTTTATTTCAATTGGAAAAAAAAATTCAAACCTTTCCTGTATTTCCTATAAACCCATAATGTTTATAAACGGAGTTGGAAAAAAATGAATTTCTAATGGATTTAATCGTAGGTTTTATTTTCCTCAATGAATAAATAAATTATAGTTTATTTAATAAATTGTCAATACAAATACACACACACATATATTTATATTTTTAATTTTTTATATAACAAATCTTTATACTCAAACTATTTTTCACTACAAATTCTTTTCATAGAATTTCTCTTATCTTTGCTTTATTAAAGCACTTTTTAAATCTCATTTAATTCTACAAAGCCGTATTTGAGAAAAATATTTATCCACTAAATCAAAAAAATTGATAATTAATAACTTATTACAATCGTAATTGAAATCTAGTTTCATTTCAAACTCTTACTAAATTGGAAATTCATATAAATAAAAATCCTTACATTTATTAAAACCACAATATAATATTTATAATCATCTAAAAGTACCACACCCAATTTATTTAACATGCATCTTTGTAAATGAATATATAAGATTTTAGAAATGCCAAATTTATTTAAATTATAAATCCTACTCTTATCTTACATACTTTGTTTTATTTATCAAATTATCTCAAGGCTTCTCCTTTAAAATATAATTTATACTCTGTAAAATATTAATTTACTTTCAAAACAATCCTTCCAAAATGTCCATTTAATATATGTAATATTTAACTTATTTCAAAATTCTATCTTCTTTACAAAAATATTATATACTTACTACGTGTTATTATTAAAATAGTTTATTGTCTAAAACAATTTTTCTTTATATTTTTAATTCTTTCTTAATTATTTATAATATTATAAATATTATAAATCATAGTATTGTGTCTGAATGTCTCATCCTACTGTTTAGGAATCTCTATCGATAACGTTGATCAGGCACATCGATCAAAATCCTTAAAGCACTCAACGGACAATTTAACGCAAAATTAGTTTCTATAAGATATACATATATTTTTTAATACCATATGCCTATTCAAAATATTTGCTTGCTTATAATAAACATAATCAAAATTTCACCCATATGTATATCTTTTATTAAAAAGATTTTAATTTAAATAGATGTTTGCTTTTATTAAATTTCTTTCAATTAATTTTAGTGTTATCATAAAAATAATAATTTATTGATAACAATTCCATAGCACACACATTCATCCATAAATGCTTCAGGCAAACATCAAACTTTTAATTCATCTTAACATTTAATTAGTAACACATATGAATTAACATTTCATTTTATATAAATTTAAATTTTTAATATGTATTGTGGTAACTACACTACTGAAGACACCACAAGTTCTTTTTGTTATTATCGAGCAGGTTTTAACTCTCAATAGTGATTCCCACTCAATATTAATTTTGCACAATCACTTACAAATTTTATGACAACCAAGCATCCAACAACCAATCAATTTTTTTATATCTTATTTTATTTATTTAGTATATTTTCAAATTCCAAATTTAATTTGATTCATAATTTTTATCATTTTATATTTTATAACTATTAATTTGCTTAGACATTTTTATTATTCCCCGACGATTCTATTTTGTAGAAATCGCTGGTTTTTATTAATAATTGGGTTTGTCCAGATTCAAATGGAATTATAATTTGTTTGAGTGATAATGTCTTATTCAATTCCATATTTTAAACTAAGCATAAACAGAACAAACATTAATGCAACCAACATACATTTCAATCCAACAAACAAACAATCGCCTTCAGCGGAAATCTACCTTCCAACTTCCACTGTGCAACTCTAATCACTAGTAGATCAGGACACAACAATTCAATTTTAAGCCATCTAATGTCTCATTTATGCTACGTATTAATTCTCACTCTTTGCAAAAGTGAGTTCCAAATTTAAAATCATTTTCATAACAATACTTTGTATGATTCAAAAAAAATTCAAATGCGTCCAATGATTATTTCCAATAATCATTTACATTCCTATCCCTAAATAGATAGTTAAATCACCAATTACCACACACCCAAGGGACGGGACTCTAAGTCTGTCAAGTTTTAGATCTTGACTCTATATTAATTATATTGTATAGTGTTCCGAACACAACTTTTATACCAAGTTGTGACGACCCCACCGCAATACCCATATTATTAAAGAATATTACAAGTAATGTCGTCTAATAACGTAGAGAATATGGATAGTTAAGGGTGATCAAATGTGAATATATCTTTTTACTAACACTGACACGTCTTTATTACCTTTAGGAGATCTGAATTGAAAAGTTTGACGTATACAGTATTAATACAAAGTAATAAACACAGATTAAAAATATTCAAAACTATATATAATATAAATAAATCAAAATCAGAGTCATGGATCATAGCGGAATAATATACATCATATACATAATTAAATGTGAGTCTACAAAATATCAATACTAGACCCACATAAATGTATACATCTCATCTAAAATACAATATCTGGTACAATGACTTACTAAAGAATTTACAAGTATGAAGTAAAATAAAACGGTCAAAATAGTTTACTTCAATGCTAGCCCAAAATCCAAAGGTCAACGAGTCCTTGTACTTGTAGAGTCCCAGCCTAACCCGAGCATTATAAAATAAATGGGTTAGAGTGTATCTAATAAAATGGTGAGATATTGATATTTGAAATATATGACTTAACAGGAAAATAAGCCATAATAAAATATGCCAAACAAATAACCAAAATAAGGCATATCAAATAGAATCACAAATTCCAAATTCCAATTATGATTCAACTATAAAATTAAATCATCTCAAAATATGCCTAAAACCAATCAATCAAAATATGGCATACTAGCACAAATCACCGTTTAAAATCCATATCGGTGTATGACTTAACAATAAAATAAGCCATAATAAATATGTCGAAACCAAAATCATATAATACTAAGGCATATTAATCTCAATCACCATTTCATAAACCAAAGAAAGTCTTTGATAAACTATCATCTCAAAATATGGTGGAAATCATCTCAAAATTATCAAAGCTATAAACCAATATCAAAACTAAGATGCTTCGCTGAACAACGGGAATGATTACCCGAACACTAAACAAAACTATAATGATAGTCTCCCGTCTCGATCAAAGTGCAACAGGACGAGACCTCAAATGGAGGCTTACTACGTAGATTTCATGAGTGCACTGGAAAATTAGATGGCACTCACTAATCCAAAACTATCGGTCATCGGAAATTTAGACGGACCAACAAGATCGATGGGTATGTTGCCACTAGAAATCAAAATGGGCTACAACTCATATAAAACAGAGGTCACTGGAAAACTAGATGGCCACGTCCCATAATCATGAACAAGTCATCGGAAAACTAAATGGACTTGCCTATCAAAGCATAAAGTCCGATATCATATCAGCAAGAGTTTGGACTATGGTCTCCTAGAGATCTATCAGCTCTAAATGCCAAATACCCCAAGCAGAATAGAATCCATAAGTGTCAAACTCTTGCAATAGTCACTAATCGAATATCGATCGGACACACCATAAATAGCCCACATTATTCGAATATTTACTAGAAGTTAGCAAATTCCACTCAAACTCTATTTAACAAATTATAATAGGATTGTACGAAAGTCCCATACCAATCCGACAGTTCAATCGTTTACTAAAATTCTTTGTTTCATAGAAAAGCATGAAATCCAATTGAAATTGAAATCAATGATTATTTCATAGCAAAGCATGAAACCTCAATAAAATATCAAATCCATAGTAAATAAAATAAAAGAGTTTTTAAAATAAATTTTTATATGCACAAGGATATAATTTTTCTTGTACCCACTTTTACATCCTTAAATCCATTTTAAGGAGAAGTTGTTTATTTACAAAAACTTCCGAATGCTTTCAAAACCATTAAAATCTCTTTTATAACTAAAAATCACTTGAAACTGAAATTATTACTTTCATAACCGCTTTTATAAAATAATACCATATTTTATCTTTTGCCCCTAAAACGTTTCCAAAATTATATACATAAAATAGTAGATTTTAAAAGGCTTTATAATCAAATATTCTACATTTTTAAAAGCTTTGAATATAAATTTGAAAATAAGAAAAAGTTAAGATTTTAATATAATTTAACTATATTCTATAAGTAAATTCCAATATGGATCAAAATAAATAAAATCTCATATTTAAAATTCTTTTAAAACATTTAAACAATTCAAACAATAAACACATCTAAAATGCATCTTCTGGAGCCCACAACGCTCTATATAAAATATCCTTTCATAATATAAAATTTATTAAAGATCTGATTTGCTTTCCGACAATTTCGATCATATGATGAAATACAAGTATCAACATACCATAAAATTTATTTCACAAATGAACGAAGTTCCATTTGTAAATTCTCACCATCAGTCTACACTAAAATTCGTTAATCACCAAACAATCAATCAAATACTAGTAATCAATAATATTTCAGTCAATTCACTCATCAACCAAACACTATTATGCAACAATCAACCAAAACACAACCACTATTTTATTTAAATATAGATGTGCAAGTTAATAAAATAACTCACCTTTCTCATTCGTTGCCTTAACTAGGCTAGGACGATGCTTGAATTCTGTCCGAATCAGCAGTCTTAAGCCTAGTCAACCCCTGCCTCTATCGCTTGAAGCAGTTGTTCCATCTTCACGCCTTTCTGCTCATATCGATCAACTCCGCCCTTCAGAAATAGCACGGTCGAACTCCACAAATGCCCCATGAGGCACTCCACCTTCACCTTGCAGCCGCTCAGATCTCGACCTCACTTAGCTTGCTCTACTCGCCACGCCACCCAGCTCGAGTTCCTGATCGCATTATTAAGCGCACGACCTCCCCCATCGTCGACGACTACACGGCTCTTCCCCATGCTTGCGATAATCAACATCACGATTTCTTTTCTTTTTTCCTTTCGCTGAATGATTTTTGAATTGGGGGATTTTGGGTTAGGGCATGCTGAAGGAGAACGTGTTTTAGGAATCAAGGAACCATGCCAAGGAAATAAACTGAAACAAAGGTATGGGTTTTGTTTAAATGGGCTTGGCCTTTTATATATATATATATATATATATATATATATATATATATATATATATATATATATATATATATATCTATATATAATAGGAAAACACTCTTTTGAAGCTTTTAAAATGTCTAAAACATCCTTTAGCATTTCTGTTATAAGATAAGGCTACTTTTGTCATTTTTGTTTATCACGTTTTTACGTATGCATCAACTCCAACCGCAATGAACGCATCTCCTACGCCCACATACCCCATTTTCTTAAAACAAGTAAAATGTGAGCCCTCCTTTAAATTTGAAGTTTTATCAAAGGTAGTATTCTATATTCCGACCAATCAAAATCATCTCTTATCAAACTCTGGAACAGCACTACAACATTTTAGGCGACTTCCACAACAACTCCAACATGCAGTTTAGATCAGTAAGTCAACATGAACACATAGTCTGTAGACGCAGATTTTATCGAGCAATCTTAGTCATAATCAGAAGCTATGCCTTTTATTATTATTATTCAAAGGTCAAAATTTATCTTCATATGGTCTAGATCTAAAAATGGAATGGGATGTTTTGGGTAGTGCGGTATGGATTGATAAATCCAGGCACTTCAATTTTTATGATTAGTTAGATTCTTTACGGTATGAAGAATTTAAATGACATTGCAGTTGAATGAAGCCAAATTTTATTTTGATTTATATTTAATCCCGTAGGTCAAAATTTCAATTTTTAGCCTTAAGTAAGGATATGTTGAAGCATAAGGAAGAATGGCTCACCGTTTTCGAAAGAGATCTTAAGGATTGTCTCTGAGACAAGGTATGAGGATTTCTTAAGCACGAACATTTTATCAATTCTAAATGGGAAGGAATTTCTTGATTGGGTTTTTGGGGGGGGGGGGATATGACTGTAGCTATCAACTCTTTGTTGCAAGAGGTCTAATAATTTTATATGTATTTAAATTTTTAGTTCCTTTTGTTTGCGAAAGTTTGGAACTCTTTAGGGAATAGTTGAAGGCAATCTACATATATTTGGTAACATAATGTTTTAGTGGGGTGAAAATTGATACTGCTGTTTAATTGTTTGTACTAACAACAATTATACAAGAACTATGGCATCTGGCTGTCGGCTAATAATCTAATAGTTGAAGTTGGTGTTTGATGAAATGCATGTAAATAGAAAAGAATATCATCATAAAATGACACTTTGAACAGTAACATAACCGCATCAGTAAAAATGAGGACAGACTCTATTAAAGGTGTGTTCTTTTTTTAAATGAAAGGGGCAAATGAATGGAGCAAACGAAAGGGGCTGGAAAAAGGGTAAATTCGTAAAAGGGGAATGCATTCTTTTTACGAAAGGGGCAACACGAAAGGAGCAAAATTATTATTTGTATTATTATTTTATTTGTGTTAATTATTTTTAAATAAAATAGATATATACCGAATACAGAATACATAATATCGAATACATGGTTCAGAATACGAAATGCAGAATACAAAGCAGAATCTATAAATACAAACTACTATGGTGGATATTGTGGTCAATAGGTAGGTGGAAAGTTCGGTGGATATATAGATGGAAAGGTCGGTGGATATATAGTTGAAAAGCATTTATCATCAGTTTCGTTCGAACCCTAAATAACTCTTTCTTTTAGATCTCTTCTGCATAAAATTGTTCTTCTATTCCCTCAGGTGCTTTATTATTATTTTCCACCATGGATCAAAATCCTTACTCGCAATTAATTTCTTTATTTTTTAGGTTTTTGATCCACCAAGTTTGAAAACCTAGCATGGATCGTTACATCCAAGCATGAGTATTAATGTTCCGATTCTGGAACTTTGCCACCAAATGAATTAAATCTTCTTTTAGTGGGACCTGCTGGAACTTAAAATAATTGTTGGAGTTACGATAGCTGTAACATAAAACCCATATTTTTACATGTGCTTGCTTCTAAGTATTGCTGATTGTTCATTGTAAATGTCCATGGATTTACTTAATTATTAAGGGTGTATAGTTTTAATTGATAGAAAATGAGATATCATTAATAAACCATGATCTAAATCCCATAACGTGTTTACAATCAAGTCAATCATGTCCGTGATGCTGCAGTTTAATTCTTCATGAGGTCGACAGAGGAAATTTTTAACTAAAATTAGGTTGTGATGTGCATAAGGAAGAAAGTTCTTCTCTGCTTTGTATTTTACTTTAAAATTTGCTTAGTATTTTAAAATCCAACTTATCTATCATGACAATATCAATTACCTTTTAGCTAGCAGCATTATTGGAAACATAAGTAGTCTTTCTTATCAATTAAATTTTAATTAATTTGATTTACCATTTACATTAAGGATTTTTCCATGAGCATTCCATTAAAAATAATATTTGAGTACGTCTAATTTTAAATGTATTATGGAACATTTCCATGTGTAAGGAACATTCATTAACTTTTCCACTTGAAATTACATGCACAAAAAGCAGTAAAATCTCCCGGTTTCCTTTGCAAATCTCAACATTCATGAGGACTTGCGGTATGATATGTTTTCTATGCAATATATCTAAATGTGTATTTATATTTCATTCTAAACTTACAAATTTATGATTGATAGTCTAGGCAACAACTTTATATTTTTGGAATTTCTAGGCAATGATTGAGTTTGCTGAATCTAAGGTTTTGTTTATTTCTTTTCGTTTTCCGCTTAAAAGGATGAGAGATCTATTACTATTTTTGACTAAACAGTTTAAGAATTATTTCTTTTGTATGCTATCCATATCTTTTGTACTACTTTAGATATGCTATCCATATCTTTTGTACTACTTTAGATACGATATCCAAATCACATGATCATGGATACTTGAAACTATGTTCATAAAAGTTAGACTATCAACCAAACGTGGTAATTTTATTCATCACTTTTAATTCAGTAGTAGAATCATGTAAATAGCATGCATATGTTAATGTTTCACAAAGGAAAAAGAAGCAAAAATAATTTTTTAAATTGGATAATGCTCAGGCTGTACAAATGAAGAAAAATAAAATGAGCATCATATTGTAAAGCTGAAAAGACGATTCTGCATGTATACAGTGAGCATCACAATCTTCTTATCATTGAAAAGTAGCTCTTTATAGATCATAGAAGCAATCTCTATATGTAACAGCTTGAAGTCCTAAAAAAATGCAGAATATATTCATCAAAGGGTGGATACTATTACCATGATTTGGTTAGTATAATGTACATAATAGAAGTAAATAATATTTCTTTTTAGTTATCATGTTAGCCAATCCAACTTTTATTATCACACATAATTGATATTGCAGTAGAACCTAATAACTTAACTTATATAACCAGATTAAATGTAATTCCTAATCCTAAGAAAAGCTAATGAAAATAAAAATAAAAGTCCAATCAGTGATCAACTAGCATAAAAGTGGTTCTAAATCCACAATCTTTTTGAATCAAAACATATTACTAAATAAATAAAAAAGAAAAATAAAATTACAAACATTTGAAAAATGCAACACAAATAGTCACCAAATTTTTACAGTGTTAAATAATGTTTATTCTACTCGCATAATTTGTATACTAAAAAAAAAATTGCTCACGACAATAAGATTGTATAGTTATGATACTAATACTGCTCTGTGAGAGCTTATAAGTGATCCCGTTTTTTTTGTTATAGCGGTGATGACGAATGTCCAAACATGGTTAGATTCTCTCAAAGTAAACTAAAGAATGAGTTTTAAATTCATATCATCATAATAGCTTTATGTAAGTCTACAAACACACATAAAATTTGAAACAAGTCAAACATCTTTTATTCCTGTTTTTATTTGAAGTTTATTAGTGTAATCTACACAATATATTTTTCCCTTTCACAATTTATACAGATACCAAATTAAGCTTGAAAGTATAGCAACGAGTTTTCAGTGTATTTTTTCAAACTATTTCATAATAAAAAAAGGTTAGCTCACATAATTTGTTTACGTCAAGTATCATTTATGCACGATAAATAAATTTGCTTTCGGTTTTCTTTGCACACGTCCAAAGGACGTGCCAAACGTACTGGTATATATAATAGGAATACCCTGATTTGAAGCTTTTGAAAAGACTTATATGTCCTTTAACGTTTTTGCTTCATACTAAGGACACAATGGTCTTTTATATTTGTCAAGTTTTTATGCACTAAACAACAAATGCGAGACAGTTCCTCCCCACAATTACACGTTTTATGAAACTTCTCCCCAACAAGTAGCGAGATATCAAACTTTTCTCTGAAGTACTAGGATCCTTCAAATTTCATGGATACAATTACTAATTTGTCAGATATTCCTCACAAAAATTATTAATTTTGTGGATTTATCCTTCTCCGGTTTGATCTTCTTCATCTTCGCAACTTTCTATTCTAAAGCATTGTTAGTATCAATTTCTTATATTTTGAAGTTCAATTCTGATCTATCTTTCTTCCGTTCAGGAAAATACGGAGCTTTTTCCACTTAAAATCTCCAAAAACTGATCTGAATGAAGACTGACAGTACACTGCTGAATATAGGGAAATAAATGGAGCTCGATGTAAAGTTGCTTTCCACATAATCTCATGGTGTGAGTTATTCTTCATCCGTCCTTTTTACAGAAGGTGGAAAACTATTTTTACCAATCTATAGTCATTTTTTGTCAGCATTTAGTTCTCTCAAATAGGTGGTCTACTTTTAGTTTCATATGGAATCACTAATGTGTATAAAAGTTCTAATTTCATTTTTTTCCACCTTCTTTAAGTAGGAAAATAAATATGTATGTACTTTCGTATGTGTTATATACAGATGGTGCTTCCTGTTTGCTTTTTTTGCAATAGGTTCCTTATACCCTTTGGATAGTGTTTTGCTTTTAACTACAGATTTGATTTCACAAGGTTATATATATGCATGTTATTTTAAGGTTAGGTAGATTGTTTTATGATATGTTTATTTCGGCGAGTGGTCTTTGATTTTTTTTGTTCCGTCTAAGTGTGCTAAATTTGAAATAACTTAAAAACATCAATTTTATATGTTAACAAATTATTAAGGTAAAATTAAAATTGTATGTAGTGTATTTTTTGTTGTGCGCACGCACACACAACAAAAGATAATTGCTAAAGTATAAACAATAAAGCTCCATCCTAAAAACTTTGCATCTTGCTACTCTTTTGTTCATAAACAATGCAAACTCACCTCAAGATAATTAACCGTACTCAACCATGTCCATTTGAAGGTTTGTGGGAAAAAGCAAATGTGACCAAGTCAAATTCAGTACTTATAAGCGTTTTTTAAACTTCAAACTGAATTACTAATTAAAACTATAATCATAATAACTTCAAGCATCGAACTAGCCCAAAATTGATTTTCCATGAGGTCCACATGTATAATGGTTCGCTCCAGTTAGTACTTTATTTTTAGAAATGGTATGGTATGTACTGGACAATTACCCTTTTTAATTTCTACTGCGTTGTGAGGATATTTTTGTAATCTCTACCTTCCATCTTCTTATCCACTATATCTGATGCGATCGAGGCATTGTCATCCCCTTTGCCCTGTCTCCTCTTCTCAACAACTGTAAACCGTTCAACCCAAAACCAAGTATTTTCAAGCAAAGTATTTACCTATGCAACGGTGACCAACTTGAACATTTTACACTTCTGTATATTATGAGATGTGTTGTGAGTGGTGTTATGAGATGTGTTGTGTGCATATGATGTATTATGCGAGTGTGTTTCCTAGGTCAAGTGCATGTATCTTTGCTGGGTGCATGTTCTTGCATGAATTATTTTGCTACTACGCATATATATATTGGAAAAGGTGACAATAGAAAACTAAAATGCACACATGCACTAAACTAGACTATTAAATAAAAGCAAGTTGTGTACAAATGACAACCTAAATGCCAGATTGTTACGTGTAGACAAATGGGTACCTATACCTAGGCCACGTATCCTATTATATATAGATATATATAGAAAGATAAACTTACTGATTAATTGAGGTATGTGCGTAGCTTAATAGACAAGGTAACATACCTTTTCAACTTACTGATTAATTAAGGTAAGTGTGCAAATTAATTCTTTACCGTTTTAGTTTGCATGACCCATTATTTCAGCCTACTTTAATGCCCACGTTTATGTTGAGTAACTTCTACTTCCTATAATTATCTATGCCTATATAAGGTATCCAGTATCTCTCCTCCATTCTAAAAAATCTCAAGCTATATATTTTTATTTATCTTGGATTAAATTGTGTTTTTGTCTACTAGACCGTGATCATGTCTATGATAATTCAAAATTATATTTGTTTATATTGTATAATGCTTTTTTCTCTTTTTAAATTTACTTAATTACATATTGTACTTTAGGGTAAATCTATAGGTAACAAAAATGATAATTCAATATCCACTCGAAAGCAACAGCTAAAGCGAGCAAGGAAGAAACACATTGATGAGTTGCTACAACTTTCAAACCTCCTTTCGGTTAAAATAGGACTATTCAATCAATCATCATAAACTTCCCTGTTTACTACAATTATAGTGGAAAACGAAGACAAAGCTTTTAACGAAACTATTGTTGTTTAATAATCAAAAGGAACCACGGATGTTCAAGAATATAAAGTAATTATGGACCAATTATCCATAATCGATGAATGGAATGAACCATTTACAAATGTTGTGGTAAATAACAAACTAACAATTTATTTACTTATCTATATAACATACACTTACTTCATGACTCTACCTTTTCAGATTGCATGTTGCAAGAAATTCGACAAGTGATGATCAATATTTCAACGTAGCTTTTAAAGATTTATGCTGGATGTTTATGTTTTCATGCATTTTTATTTATATATTACAATTTCTCAGGCATTGTTCCACAATAAAGTTAGCTTTGTAAGTTTGTTATCACAATGAAAAAAATGTGAATATTAAAGGGGCACGAAAGTTGTAACATATACAAGGATTGAAACAATTACATGCATATAACCACGTGTCATAAAACACATAAGCATCGGCATCCATGCATTGACACAGATGAAGGAGACGGAACTGGCAAAGGAGATGTTGTTCTTGGTCGCATCCGACTGATGAAGACAAGACATTTGGTGATGGCAGTTAGATGTAGATGTGGGTGATGTACGTGGAGTAGTGGAGGAGATCGTTTGGTAGATTTTGTTATCAATTTTGGGCATTGGGTGAGTATACTTTGTCTTATATGACATAAATTTTGGACTTAATTGGTCGGGAGTTAACTTAAACAATATAAAAATGTTGAATAGAATGTGTTTCATAAAATCCATATGTACAAAAAAAAAGGGGCAACGTTATGTTCCACATGCTCCAGATCTTCTCTCCATTTTTGGTTATTTTTTACTACAATAATTTTATTTTCTGTTAAGATGTTCGCAGGATTACACTTCTTTGTTTTTTCTTTTAATTTTGTAGAATATCAACACTTTTGAGAAGAAAAGCAAAAGAAATACCAGTTGCTTCTTTCCATAATTGAATTCTATTATAAAATAGGTAATTTATACCTTTCAAGATGATTTATTTAGGCAAAGAGTGAAGCCTTTTTGGCATTTCCCTAAATAATCATAGTGATGTAAATTTTGAAACCTTAGGATAAGGGTGTTTTTCATCATTTGATTAGATAGTGGGCAACATAAACACGTTCTCACCCATATTACATAGCCTCCTCTTTTCTACTTTATACTGTAATTTAGAAACAAAAATCAATATCAAAGCTGCATCCGAAAATATTTTGGAGGAGAAAATCACACAACTATGATAGAGGTAGAGTATAAAAGCGATTGGAAAAGCGATTGAGGATCTCGAAGTTGCTCATCATGGTGAGTAATTCATTTTTCAGAGGTTTGTTTTCATATTATTAAAACTGGATATTGATTTGTTTTTTAATTAAAAATTCTCTATGTTACTGATTTAATGATGATTATCAAACATATTCATCAATTATTTTTAGCTCCTTTGATGATACATTATTTCCAAATATCAATTGTGTTTTCATATTAATGTTTACTAACAATAAAAATTGTGAATGTTATCATAAAAAAGTTGTCTAAGATTGTGAATTTCAAAATATCAGTATTTCAAGTCCCTAATTTAAACTCTTTATTTACTGGAAATGCATAGATTTATATTGAGGTCAAGATATAAAAAGCATGTTGATGAAAAAGATGTGGACCAAGAGTTTGTGAAGAGAGAGGGTATGAAGATTCATAAGGTACTTTTTTCCATTTACACGGAAGCATTTTTTAGTTTTATTTGATTTTGTTGAATTTGATTTTGTAATTTATTTTAGTATGATTGTGACGTTTTGCGATGTCTTTAAATGTTTTAAAGGTTCATACATTGCTTTACAGTAATAATTTACTACATGACCTTGACTTCTTTGTATCCCCATATTTTGCTCATGCTATTCCCACTCCTACTGCACAAATATGACAACTCCATATCATCGTCAATGGCTTTTATAATCTCACAAAACTTTGATATTAATGTGAACAATGAACAGGGTGTGTTAAATTTACTATTTTGGTGTTGCTCATGTGCCAAAAAATATCATGGTCCTTAAATCAAGCTCAGTAAATTTGGTGACATGATAAAAGATGAGTTCAGAAGGACTTTTACCGGCTCTAGATTGAACCATCATAGGATGCTTAGAGGAAGTCATCATGGAAGTGGAGCTTTTATGTACCAAAAAGTTACTAATTTGACCACATCTATTAATTGGCGAGATAAAGGTGCTGTCGCTGCTGTTAAGGATCCAAGTCAATGCGGTGAGATATATAGAGTAATCATTTTGTGGACTAATCACATTGATTTTAATTTTTCTTCTTCTTCCTTTAAATGATATTTAGATAGCTACTGGGTATTCTCCGCTGTTGCAGCTGTAGAAGGTACAAGTCTGATTTGGAAAATTAGTGTGATATTTATTTATTATGTATACATGTAATTAGTTATATTGGTGTGGAAGTTGGCACCATTCATGTGTTATTATAATTTTATGGTGTATCAACATTTTATCCTATAAACAATTTAATAGAAGAAATGTTATGATTTCATCATATGTCAAAATGCAGAAACAGAATTGCACAACATACGGAAAAAAAGAAATTCATTTCATTAAAAATAAAATTGTACGGGTAATAATTGTAAACAGTTTGCCAATAACTTAGACATGGCCCTCTTTTTTCCCCTTTCCATTTACTAACAACCAAGAACACTTAATTTATAACATAAACAAGGATGGCATTTTACAAAATGATTTCAATAATAAAAAATAAAAGAGCTATTTACATATTTACCTTAGTAGCAAGATTATTTTTGAGAGTCTCCATGAACAATTCGAGAAATTTCCTGACACTAGCGACAATATGCATGGAGGCTAAAGAATATAGGAACATACAATTTTGATATATAAATATTACTTAGCTTGGTAGGTGTCATCTGTATGGATTGATACACATGCATTAGCAGCCCCGGCAGCAAGTAACAATTTATATGGATGGAAAGCAAGGCTACTGAGTTTTATTAGCATGCACATTTTTTTACATTTAACGCCTAATATCTTTTATAATCAAACAGATAGTGTTATGTATTCTCCTTTGAATGGCTAACAAGGCTACCATGTTACATCATTTTTGTCATTCGGTTCTTCCTGTACTATTGGTTTGAGAAATGTCCTCATTCATCTAATCATTGTCCACCAGATGCATGTTTCTAAATTGTCAGAAATGCATCAATGGACTGTTAGTATCAATTCATAGTGTAGTCACTTAAAAATAATTTTGACATGCGAATTGCAGAAGGGTGCAAAAAATGTTGGTGAAGCAATTGCTAAAAAATGTGCGGAAAAAGATAACAGTGGTTGCTTTTGACCATGGTGGTTATCCATATGAGGGGCGCTTCGAGGCACTTGCAGCTGCTACAAGAGTAAACGGGCTTCCGTTTTGAAAATCAATCTGGAGTTGATTGAAGTGAAAGGGTTCTGAAAAGGAATTTGATTTTTACAGTAATTTTATTGTAATTTTTTAATGTGTTTTCATATGTGAAGTTATTAGTATATGAGACCTTTTAACAATTACATGTATGAAATTCAATAACAAGAATTCAGGAACACTATTTGCTCTCTAAAGATGCCTATATTTTAATTTCTACGTATACTTGATAACCCAAAATTGATGCATGGATGGTTTGAAACCCAAAGCTAATCAGAACTAGAGATTTATGCCTGTTTAATAATATTATAGAAATTATGTTTTCTTTTCAAAATAGGTATAAACCAGTACAAAAAATCTCGATATATTAATATGGTGATTTAATGCTTTTTAAAAGAGAGATGATGTATGCTTTTTAAGTTTCAAACCACTGGAAGCGTTAAGTTTAATATTTGTTACATTTATCTATATATTCATATAATAGTTGATTACTTTCTTTACCTGTTTGATTATTTCATAAAATAATTTAGTCTCATTCATATTTTGATAAACGATTGATTTGTTCATATACACGCATAGGAAACATCCAACATTACGTGCACGTCAAAGTCATTTTGAAAATCACAAAACCCATACAAACATCGTATTTTAATAAAAATTTCTCCTGTGCACGTGCATCGCACGTGCCAAAGTACTCGTATATATATATATATATATATATATGTATGTATGTATGTATGTATCTTCAAGAAACTCCGTTTTATTTTATTTAAACTATATTTTGAATATATTCTTAAACTGATTTACACTTTTATCCCATGAAATATATACTTCGACCGTTGCTTATTTTCATTCAATCCAACATCATTTCACTTTATTTAATTAAATTTTTATAACATTACGCCTTTCAAAAACATGGTTTTTACATCTGAGCTCGTACGTCTCAGAGAAGGATGTTAAGTGTCAGGGAGTTACTTTCTACACCACCAAATATATGTACATTTGTAAAAATCAATGTACGTATATTTTTTTTAAATGCAATGTCAGACACTCGTTTACACAAGTTGTCTAAGAACATGAAACACTAAAGGAACTCTCCTATTACATCATGTCGGGAATTACCCCTAGGATTAGTAGCGAGCAGCCCCATGCATCGAAGATTAAATGAAGATACTACTGCCACATATATATTATATGGGAAATTTCCCCCGAGGGTCAGTGATAAATAGCCCTTCATTCCATGACTTCACCTTTGAACGCGTAAATTGGTTCGCAGTGGTTTTTGAATAGGAATAACCCAAAATTGATCCTGGTTCCTTCGAACCAATCATTGGTAAAAAGATGTTAAGTAAATAGGTGCTTGTCATTTTATTAATTACTTTCTCTTTATCAAAAATATCTTTTAGAGATATATATCTTTAAAACATTTCTTTCTAGTATATGCAGAATCATTAAGCCTCTCTTTAACTTTGGAAATACCAAATCATTTTCATAACTCAAACTAGAAAACATTACTGAGTTAAAAAGGGTCGATAGAAATTATATTAATTCTACTCAATATTAATTTTCGTATTCAACCTTTACTATCCATCAAATAACGATGAATCACCTTTTAAATCACATGGATGGTACGGGTTCCCTCCGTGGAATTTAATTCCAAGTATAAGAAGATTATTTATATACAATCCAAGTTATATTAAATTTCAAAAAATTAAATCTTTTATACTTGCCTCGTTTCCAACATTTCGACCTTATTTGTTCCTCGCCCAAGAAAGAGGCTAGGTGAGCCAAGGCATTAGTTGCTCCTAAACATATCCTTAGTTTAAGCTCCTCACATTCGGATCTCACAAATAGAAAAATCCAGTCTACTCGTCAACTTTAGAGCCAAGATTAAATCACTTAATTATAACAGCTTTTCTTTAAATCGTTTATTAAGATCTCTAACATAAATTATAAAACCTCCACATTATCTTTATAATACTTAATTATTTATTTGAAAACATTTATAAAAGATTTGGAAAAGAATACTTAAGTTTAAAGCCATATTTCAAAAGTTATGAAACATGTTGCAAAAAGTGCTACGTATATTGGTTTTAAGACTTATTTCATCAAAACAACTTTTTGATCATTTAGAAATCCATTTTTATAACCCAAATATCTTTTAATTTTTTTTAAAATTTTTTATATAATTTATTTCATATTTTTAAATAATCAAAAATATCAATTTTAAAGAATTTGTCGCGCTGGTTTTCAAACTGCCGTGTCGACTATGTTAAAAACTTGTTTTGCTCATATTTCAAAATCTACTAAACGAAATCTCGATATTTTTCTTTATTTGAAAACTATGATTATAAGAGTTTGGAAAATTCTTATTTTGAAGAATTCCGACTTCGAATCAATCGTATAAATGGATTTAAACTTTTACGGCGTGAAATCGCGAGTTGCCGTTGAGCGACGCGCCTATTTTTGACTCAATTTTCTTAACTTATCAAAACTTCACCAATTTGGGTTTTAGTGTTTATAAAACATTTATAAATTATTTTAATCCATTTTAAAGAGGTTTAACAATCTCATATACATCATTTCATTTATTAAAGGAAGGTGATTTCCTTTATGATATTCGACGTGTATTAAACGTGAATTGTTTACACATCCAAACAAACATATTATCATATCCAAATATGGTTCACAATCATCACAACCAATCATAGACAAACATATATATCATCGAAAACATCATAATATAAATATAGTTTCTCACTTCATTAGTTTCTAACTTTATGAAAATTTGCTATTACTTTGCTACAATCGAATCAAAACCTATGGAATTAAGCCTTAGACTTTTGAATGGGCTCAGCCTTGGTGGTAGTAGGTGGTGGCCATGGGTTTTGAGTGAGGGAAGTAGTGGATTTGAGCATGTTTTTAAGTGGATTGAAAATGTATATATGCTTATATAAATTTATTTTCTTTTTGCTAATTTTTCTTCATAATTTCCTTAAGGTAGGAAGCCATTGAAAAGTTTAAGAATGAGAAAGAAGATGAAGTAGAATAATGAAGAGAATGGTGGGTATTTATAGGAAAAACTTTGGAAATAAATATCCAAATGTGTAATTACACTTTTGCCCCTTTCCTACACCCCTCCTCTCCCATCAAGGCGCACGACTCCCCATATGTCATCCACCCCATGTCATCTTCCATGTGTGTGGTGATGATGGCGTGTAAGTGAGTTGATGTTTGCTTTTTAAGGTAGAAAATATCTTGGATATTTGTACTTTTTACTATATGTAAATTCTATTGTAAATGGTAAGAACTGCCAAACGTCCTGGTTCCTTCGATAAATGATAGGCCTCACCTACCCTCGGAGGGGTACACAACATGCAACAATTTTATGTGCTAGGCTCGATGCGTACCGCCCTTCAATTCATTTATCGGGGAGATGTTAGGATATCTTGGAATAGCTCCCACTCAACTTCACCCGAACAGCTACGCCTTCCTCCATGAACTTTTCTACTATTCATGAGCGTTCTGTTTTGGCCACCAACTCCCAAGGACATAAGATTCATTTACAACTTTAAACGATGAACATGAAGTCGTTCCTACGTCTTCCTTGAGCCTTCACCTAACTGCCAAGTCTTAACGAGTGCTTGGAATAAACTTTCTCTGTTCAAACACGAGTGGTTCTATGTTCAATGTCCGTCGGGCTTCACAAGGCATTGGTTGGAAGGACGTAAGTGTTTCCTTCACTTCATTCTTAAGTCAGCCAATCCAAGTCATATGTTGAGTCCACTAACATCCTGAATTTCTACAGGTGTCCGCCCACGTCCTGAGGGCATTAATTTTTCAAGAGCGATCACTACTATTCACGGTACCCCTGTCGAAGATAGGGATATCAAACTTCTCATAATCTATGAGTTATATCTCTATTCAGACTGTTGGAAAAGGGTCGTAGCATTTGGCTCCCCGGCAGCGCAGCATTACCGAGAAACGTCGCAGAAAAAGAAAGTTATGTTAACAATCCTGTCATGCCCCCAACCGAGGGGACTCGGGATGACATTGAAGAAGGTGAAATTAGGGATGCCCAGGCCAATAAACCCAGCGACGTTAATGCAGTCCCAAGCAAGGCGCCTATGGTCGAACCACCATAAGACACACAATCTCAAATGCCAACCAAGAGAAAGAAGAAGCTGGCATATAAACTTCGTAGAAGAAAAACTACCGCAGATCCTGAATTTGTCATTACTTATATTGATGAAGAATCATCTTCCCAACACTTGGAGAGTTCACTGAAAGGATTTTCAAATCTCCAGATCCCCGATGATATTATGACCTACAACTTTCCAAACATCAATATCAAGGGGCTCAATTCTCCTAATAGGGGTGGTAAAGGCATTCTTCCTACTGATAGAGAAGAGAAAACACCCATAAGTAATGCTACAACTACTGGTCTATCGGGGGAACACTAGGACACTCACAACCACGTGCACTTCACTATGCGCTCTTCATCAATCCTTCGCATAATTGTTACTTACATGTTCTCATTTGGTCTTTGCAGGTGCAATGACTCAATCTTGGGCATTTGATCGCCTAAGGGGCTCTTCAATGCATTATGGATCTAGCCACGGCTGAGAATTTGGCAGGCGTAAGGAAAAAGATGGTGGACGGGAGATCTACTATTTATAGATGTGACCAGCCTTCCTTTTGTGGCCCTCAAATTGCCACATCACATGAGCAGCACTCTGGTTCTTCTAGGTCTAGACAATCCCACGACCATAGATCGAGCAAGCATCTAATTGCCACTTTCGATCCATCTTTGCTGACCGCTACTCATGACACTTCTACAGCAAAGAAATTTGCCGAACTTAAGGCCACTTTTCCGAAAATCTGTTTCGACGGGCTTAAATTCCTTCCCACGGTACATATGATCCCAAGGCATGCCAAAGCAAGCTCTCTTGCATGTGTTAGTGACGTGTTCATGAATCATTTCAACACTTAGCGAAGAAAATCTCCAAAGTGTCAGTCGAGCGACAATATGAAATAGATCGTCTCAAGCTAGAGGCGATCCATGATAAAGACATAATCAAACACCAAGATAATGAGCTATCGGAGTTGACAACAAAACTTACCGAGGCAAAAATGAGTGCGAAGGAAAAATTGGAGGCAGTGAGTCATTTGTAACTTCCCATAAGAAAGAACTCATGCTGCCCTCAATCATAGCGGGGCACTTGCTACGGAAAAGGATACCAGAGAAAGATGTCTTGGTCCACCGCATCGAGGAACTTGAAGAGCTCCTTAAGAAAGAAAGGGAAGAGAAGATCAAGGCTCAGGAAGAATCACAAAGGTACTGCGAAGAGGTTGTTGAAGTTAGGAGCTTGAAAATTAAACTTAACGAGCAATTTACCAAATTAGAAGCCCTTAAAGAAGAGGTACGAGAGGAAGGCTGCAAGGAGATGATGGAACAAATTGAAACCCAAGTAGAAGATACTAAGGAGTCCGGTCGGAATGAAATCAAGGACTTGTTTGATCCACTGATCATCGAATACAACGCCAAAGTCCTCATCCACCGCAATTTGAGTTTTCTTGGAAAAGTTTATCTCGAGTCACTTGCTGAAGCCTGGGAGTACATCATTGAGATGAAAAAGAGGGAGCTAGTTGAAGCTGAGTTAGATGAAGAGAAATTAGTGCAGGATATCTTCCAAGGAAACGAACACCTAGATCTTACCGCCACGAGACTCCGATATTTTGATATTACAATGCCTTCCGATAAAGGGAAACATATTGCTGGATCCTCGAAAGCCGATCCTAACGGCCCCTCTTCTTTCCAATTGGCAGGAGCATTGGTTTCCTTTGGCCTAGGGCAGGACTTGAGCTATGATCCAAATAAGACCGGTTATCCATCCAAAGTGCTGACCCATATTTTGGAAGTGGGCACTCCAGCAACAACCGAGAGCCCGCCGGATGCAGGTATTCCACTTTACTCTCCACCCTACGAGAGGTTTTGTTCTTCATACCCAATGGTTTTAGGCTTAACTCCTTGTTTTAAAAAATTGGCAGGTCTTTCGGGTCCTGGCCAAACTCCTAAAAGTGACGTTGCCATAGAGCAACAAGATAAATTATCAAAGATTCCGAGGGCCACCGATGTACCAGGGCTTGATGCTCAAGTCATCAGAGCACTCAATGATGATAAGGTTGAAGATCCACTGCCGATAGATGAATCCGACGATGTTGTGATTACCGGCACCTCCGAATGCACTGATGAGATCAGCCCGAAGGAGCGTACTGAGAAGGAGGAGTTACTGAAGAAAAAGGCTAAAGCTGAGCCCATCGAGGTGGACATTGACGATCCACACCTTATCCCACTACAAGTCATTCCACCTGGTGGGTCGATTCCCAGAGAACCTCCTCTAAGCTTCGAACGCTCTCCCACCTAAGGCGATAAAGGATCAAGGACGAGAACTAGCGGAAGTTCAAACAGCACCACTCCCGAAAAATCCAAAAAGGGGAGAAGATCGAAGAAATAGTCGTCACTTCGGCTCGGTGTATACATAGTTTTCATAGCTATTTGTTCGTCATTTTCTTTTATTAGTTATGGTTGTACGAGTATGAATCCCAGTTTTTTTTAAATAACTTGTACCACAATTTTGAAACTTATCATGTGAATAAAAGTTTTTGTTTTCTATTGAGCTCTCGTATGGATTGCTACTTAAGTAGTTAAACTATTACTTTCCATTCAATGTACTTATAATTCGTTGTTCATTAATTTTGGTAACAATCCACTAGCTCTATCCCAATGCCTCCATGTGGTCGTGACTTTGAGTCGTATCGAATGCTAGGCTCGAGCCTTAGTGCCACGCCGTTGAATTCAGCGTTTGAGTAATTTTACTCCTGCCCCCAGTCTTAGGTAAGCGGGGTTAGATGTTGGATGGATGAACTCCATCCTTAGCGGGTTAATACTCTTCCTATCGATTTCAGGCCAGAGTTCACGGAATAATGAATGGTTGAACCTCACTCATTTATCTGTTTATACTCATATTCGAACTATGGGGATAAGAGTTAGTTGATGGGTGCTCGAATTGCACCCAATTTATGTTTATGCTCTAGTCCGCACTCTGAGGACTTAGAGTTATTTCGCGTGTGACGACCGCCCATGACCCCTGCACTGAACCTAGAGAAAGTGCGCTGAAAAGTGTGCTAGGCAGCCATGGACGATTGTCAAGGTAAATTAAAACAACAGAATCTATCGTATTACTCACAGCGCATGGACAAAATACAATAGAACATATATATAGTGAAGCTTCACATAATAGAATCTCATCAATAAAACTTCATAATAATTGAATACAAACATCTGAATAGTCAATACAACAAGCCTCACTACCTATCACTCAGAGAATACAAAGCAGCGGAACATCCAGTACATATAGTAAGAAGTAATATGTAATACTCCAGCTCGTCTTCGTCATCAGCATCGTGGAAAGCAAGAACAGCACCTGTCACCTGCTACCTAGTCTGCCCGTCCCAAAATGGACGAACAGCCCAAGGCAATAAGAGTAAAAACATAAAGCCTTGAGTCAGACAATAGTCTTAGTGAGCAGTAAATTAACTAACAACATACCAAAAGAGCATAAAGGAAAAGGAATAGGAATACAACCCTCCCACTCCAACCTCTTTCTACAGTGATAGCCCCCAGACACACACTAAGCAGAAGCAAACATAGCAGAGTACACAATATAAAGTAAAGCAATTATCACTCGAGTCAAGGGCGATGTTTTCCAAGTACAAACCCCCAAGGCCTAAACCAAGATCAGATAAGCACCCTGAAAACACTGCTCTTGAGACCGAATGACGATACAACCAAACATCCATGACTCTGGCTATCACTGTTATCATTGCTTCGATATCACCGTTAATTGAATGACCGGCACATTCTTTCAGCCGTCCGTCAAGGGCTAATGGAAACCCCGGTTCTAGACATAACTCCCGCACGTCATCATGACCCGTGCCTAGGACTATCGAATCTGCCCAGAGTACTTGACTATCAATCATTAGCCTTCAGGGACTATCGAATCTGCCCAACGTACTCTTGCTTTGAGCATGCTAGAACCTTCAACAACGATGAGATCTCAGCCTTCTAGTCATCCTCCTCGACGACTATTTCCATACTAGCTCAAGCGCCTCTCGAGCATCCATTATCCTCAACTCGAACCATATCACCGAGTTATCAACATGCTTGGAATGATCCCGTCTGGATTAGACCAAGACTATCTCATATCATGCCTCGCTTCATCACATCCTCGCAAAGCTTCATCTCAACATCATCATCATCGAATCTATGCATAAGAGCTTCACCATCCGCTACATATGCCACAAGCAGCTTTTCCAATTCAAGAGCCTTTCCCTTAGCTTTTGAATCATCTTCGGTCTAAATCAAATCATCAATCATCTAATTCATTGCAATCAATCAAATCAAACATTAATCCAAGTAAACAAGCATTCAAATATGATCTAAATAGACAATTATAACAATAATGGCAATTTCGTAATTAAAGAGTCAAAAGTCCAAAAAACATGAAATCATGAGCAATGTCTCTATAATCTTGATGAATGAACTTGCATAGGTTAACATGTAGTAAAATGGATGCCAAATCATCATGAACAATGGATCTATATGGATCTATACTTAGGATTAGGAAAATGCATGGAAATCACTACTTTAACACCAAATCAAGCCAACGATCCGATATACTCCTTTGGATCCGTGTGAGAGATAATCACCACTCACCAAATCACCTAAACAACCCCAAATCAACACGCTTCAGATCTGGACAGCGAAGGATCTAGCTTGATCTATCACAAATCCGCTTCAAACGATGAAATCTATCTTCGATGGATGAAGATAAACTCTTGAATCTTCAACTTGATCTTCGATTTGGATGGATGGAAGCACAAGATTAAAGTGGAGAAAAGAAGTGAAGAAGTGTAGAAGTCGAGCTCTCAAAATGGCAGCACTTCGTCGCTTCGAAATCCGGATCCCAAAAATGAAGAAATAGACGAGTATTTATAGGCAGCTTTTTATGTCGTCCGCCCCTTAAGTCGTCGCCGACTTAACAAAGACCCTCCGACCTACGACCTACAGAACTCACGACCTAACCCTCTGTGCGACATAGCTACTACACGACCTAATAGACCATCCGATCTTCAAACCCACGATCTATGACTTAACAGGGTCTCCGACTTAACAGGGTAGCCGACCTAACAACTCAACAGAGTTACGCCTTAATGATTTAGCAACTCTACGACTTAACAGCTAACAACTAAGTCGTCTACGACTTAATACAGACGACCTAAACTCATGCTCGACTTAACACTTGCCGAGTTAACTTCGACCTACGACCTATCGCCTCACGACATAACAACTTACGACCTAAAATCCTTAAGTCGCTCAAACGACCTAACTTCCTAACTAGCTCAATCCCTTAGGTCGTTAACTCCTTAAGTCGTCTATGTCTTAAGTCGGTCAATTCCTTAGGTCGTTAACTCACCCAGCCGACCTAACACTTAACTTTTTCTTGGGTCACCCCAATTCCTAAGTCGCTTACTAATCTTAGGTTGCCAAATCCTATAGGTCGTCCCACTGCTAACCCAGCTTCCTTAGGTCGTCGCCGACCTACCCCTTAGGTCGTCCACTACCTTAGGTCGCTCCAACACCCTACGACCTAAGCTACCATGACTTAACTTTTAAACGACTTATCACCTAACTCGCCGAATTCCTTAACTCGGTCACGACTTAGGACTTAAACTCAGGACGACTTATCACAAATGCGACCAAATGTCAACTGTTTTACGATGTTTCGATCCGTAAAAATACGGGTCGTTACATTCTCTCCCCCTTAGGAATTTCGCCCTCGAAATTCCAAACAAACAAGGCAATCAAAGACTATTCTGCATGCCTACCATCCATAGCAATCAACAAACTATGCATCCAATTCTAGCTTAGCATGCAGAATTCTAAAACTAGAACAAGTTACAATATCGTGAGATGACACGACACCTTAGGGCCATACCTTGAAGAGTTCAGGATGAGCTGCCTTCATCCTCTCTTCCACCTCCCACGTACAGTCGTTATCATCGTCACTCCATTGTATCTTGAGCAACTTAACTACCTTTCTCCTAAGCTGTTTCGTGTCGGTTTCCACAACACGAAGCGGCTTACGAGGTCTTCTATCGACTGGATCAACTTCGAAATCTTCATAGCTATCAGCAGAAACCACTGTATTCGAGTCGTGCACATACTTCCGTAGATACGATACATGAAAAACATTGTGCACACCCGACATCTTTTCTGGTAACTCCAATCTATAGGCGAGCTTTCCAGTTCGCTCGATGATCGGGAATGGTCCAACAAATCTCGGAGTCAGTTTTCCTTTCTTCCCGAATCGAATAACATTCTTCAGTGGAGAAATCTTCACAAAAACCATATCACCTACGTCGAATTCCAAATCCTTACGACGCTTATCAGCATAACTTTTCTGACGATCTTGGGCTGCCTTCATTCGTTGCCGAATGATCTCAATGCAATCCGAAGTCTGTCGAATCATCTCGGGCCCAAGTAACAGCTTTTCTCCTGTCTCTAACCAACATGTCGGAGAGTTACACGGTCTTCCATACAATGCCTCATACGGTGCCATACCAATGCTCGACTGGTAACTGTTGTTATATGAAAATTCCACCAAATGAAGGTGATCTTCCCATGATCCTCCGAAATCCAAAACACAAGCTCTGAGGAGATCTTCCAAAACTCGGTTGACTCTCTCAGTCTGACCATCGGTTTGATGGTGATAAGCTGTACTCAAACATAACTCGGTTCCCAAAACTTCCTGGAAGCTCTTCCAAAATCCACTAGTGAACAATGGATCTCGATCGCTCACTATACTCTTCGGAATACCATGGAATCGAACTATCCACTTAACATACAACTCAGCCAACTTTGATGCAGTCCTAGTCGATCGAACAGGAATAAATCTTGCACTCTTAGTCAAACGATCTACAATGACCCAAATCCCTTCATTTCCCGCTCTGGTTCTAGGTAACCCATCAATAAAATCCATCGATATTTGTTCCCACTTCCATGTAGGAATTTCTAATGGCTGAAGCAATCCACTTGGCTTCTTTTGTTCGGCCTTTACCAACTGGCAGTTCATACACTTGGAAATAAATTTTCCAACATCCTTCTTCATGCCTTCCCAGTAGTAGGTTCTCTTCATATCCCGATACATCTTATTTCCACCTGGATGAATTGTCAACTTCGAGTGATGACTATCCTTCAGAACTTCACTCCTCAATTCATCTATATCGGGAACAACTAGTCGTCCTTGCTTCCGAAGCCAACCTTCTTGATCGACCTCGAATTCTTTATCCTTTTCTGGTTCCAATCCAGATTCCAAATCACGGATAATCTTGACAAGCTTATCGTCTCGCTTTTGGCTCTCGCCAATCCTTTCCACAAGAGTAGGTCTTATCGATAAGTTTGCCAACATCTCAGGTTCCAATTCACATCTAGGCCTAAAGGAGTATTCAGCTAAATACTCAAGATTCTTCCATTCTGAAAACATGGCTCCCAATCCTACATGTCTTCGACTTAACGCATCTGCCACTGCGTTACCTTTTCCCGGAGTATAAGCTATACCAAAATCATATGATGCTAAAAACTCTATCCACCGCTGCTGCCGAAGATTCAAATCCTTTTGGGAGAAAAGATACTTCAACGACTTATGATCCGTAAACAACTCGAATCGAACTCCCAATAGATAATGTCTCCACATCTTCAGAGCAAAAACAATCGCCGCTAACTCCAAATCATGAGTCGGGTAATTCCTTTCATGCGGCTTCAGTTGTCGACTGACATATGCAACAACTTTATCCCTCTGCATCAGCACTGCTCCAAGTCCAGTACCACATGCGTCGGTGTAAACCACCATCTCGTCATTCCCACTAGGAATAGTCAAAACAGGAGCACTTGACAATCTTTCTTTCAGGATTATGAAAGCTTGCTCACACTTATCTTCCCACTTGAACACTTGGTTCTTCTTCGTCAATCCTGTTAACGGTGCAGCCACCTTGGAGAAGTCTTTGATAAACCTTCGATAATATCCTGCTGTTATCCCGCCTTTTGGCAAGGCCGAGATACCAAGGAACTGACTGGGAAAAGACAAGATCATACGCCCTCAGCTTTGGATGATTGTTGGACGGCTACAAATATCGACGAATTTTGCCCGAGTCCGGATTGGGCTACAATTGATAGGACACGTCAATTAAAGCAGTAGAAACCAACGTTCTGAATTTCGGAGCAATCCGAGTTCGTATGCTCAAGCTATCGTCATTGGAAAATGGAAGAAGTATGCTTTAGTTCGAATCCTTCTACAGTTCGAATCCATAAAGCAAGTCCTTGCTTCGAATCCATTGGCCCAGAGCCTTGCTTCGAATCCATTGGCCTAGAGCCTTGCCTCGAATCCATCCTCGAAATGCGATAGTTCGAATCCATGGAAACCTAGCCTCACTTCGGCCCTCAGTTCGACTCCATCCAAATGCCCTTGGTTCGAATCCATCAGACTGGCTCCCTACTTCGAGTCCACAAAGGAAGTATTCTTCGAATCCACACGGTTGAGAAAGCTTCGAATCCACCATCTTCGAATCCGTCCCGTTAACGCAGTTCCATACCCATCAGGCTACGATACAACCTGATCGATTCGAATAGCATTCCATTTGATCGATTCGAAGGAGCATTCCTTCGAATCCCTCACTTCGAATCCATTAGGTTGAAGCGCCTGAAACCCAGGGATTTGGCCCAGAATACTCGGAGGAAGTGGAGGACTGACTCGAAGCGCACGCATGCAAAGAGAATCGATTCGAACGAATCAATAAGAACAGATCGATTTGAACGAATCGATTCGAAGGAATCGATTCGAACGACTTCAGGTGGCGGAAGACTCCAACTAGAATCGATCATATCTTAAGATCTACAAATCCAAATGACATGAAATTTTCACAGGAGCTTGCGTACACATGGAAAAATGTTCATGCCAAATTTCAGCTCGATTGGATGATTTCTCGATCGATTCGAGCCAAGGGTCGAATCGATCCCAAAGTGGGCCCGGATCTCCAGATTTCGGCCATGTGGGCCCCCTAACGTACCAGAATTGGTCTCCCCTCATTTTAGGCGAAATATCAGCCTCCTACACCTATAAATAGAGCCCCTGGTCATTCAGAAAAGGGGTCGGATAATTCTACGTACTGAAGAGCGCCCAGATTCTGCCAGATTTACTCCAGAACACCGCCACTGCTTTAGATTGAGACTTAGCATATAAATTCAGTTGTATTACAGTATAAAGAATGGTAATCTTCAAGTATCGAGCAATAAAATCATCAAACTTCATAGTGGACGTAGGCAAAACGCCGAACCACTCTAAATCGCTTGTCTTTGCAATTTACTTTCTGTTATTTGGAGTTTTTGTTAGATAATCCACAGTTTAATTTTCATTCTTCACTTTTATCTCTTCAAAAACTTCCGAAGAGTGTTGTGCCCATTTTTGGTACAAACACTTTGGTGCTTTCACTGAGAAAAAACCAGCTTTTTTCTCCTGCTCCTTGGATCTACCATCGATACCGGATTGCACAAATCCAAGAGGAAGATCCAGATCTCTAATTCATCATCCTTCCATTCTATTCAGATTTGCATAAAGTCTAGGAAAAGGATTCATCATTCGAAATGGTTAGCACGAGAACCACTTCTACAGCTGCTGGACAAGAAGGTAGGGATGGACAGAATCCTGCTCAACAGCAGCCATCCAACCAAGACAACACTGCCCACTCGGATCCGTCTGGGGCAGTCACTAGACAAGAATTCCAGGTGTTGCTTCAAGAGTTGACTCAGAGTCGGCAACAATTGGCCGAACAGTTGCGTGCTAATATTGAATTGACAAACCAACTGAACCGCCAGGGCCGTAGGAGGTCCAGAAGGGATGATGTTTCCCGCTCATCCACTGAAAGTTCTGCCTCATCTGACTATCATCATAGATCTACCCGTCCCCGATTGGACGGAAGTCATGCTCAAGCTGCTGGATATCAACCCGCCCTGACTGTCGGACAGTTGAGGGTAGGACCGTCAACCAGCTTCCAGGCTGGGCCATCAGCACGAGGTGGTCGTACTCCATAATATACTACGGACAATCATGTCACAGCTGCCATAGTAGAAACAAGGGTTGATACCCGACATCTTCCAGATTCAAGCAATCAACAGCAGGGACGTACTTCTGAACCATACGGCCCGGAAGATGCTGAGCCAAGGAGGCGAAACTTGGATCGTCGACAGCGCCCGGTCCAAACTCGCACTGTGGAACCCGACCACACCTTAGCTCAGCATGCTCAAAATGTAGCAATGCCCGACATCTCGACTATGATACGTCAGATGATCCGCGAAAGCCAAGGTCTTACCAACGACGATTGGGGGATTTCTCGGAGTCATACTCCTTTCATGGACGAGATACTATACGCTGAACCTCCTCGACGATTCAGAATGCCAACTCTCCCTATGTACGAAGGAAATTCTAATCCCAATCAGCACATATTGAAATATGAATGGTCAATAAGCGCCGCAAGGGCCGATGATGCAGTGAAATGTCGAAGTTTCCCCATCTCACTGGGAGGAATTGCAACGATGTGGTTTACAAGATTACCTCCAAGATCTATCTCGTCATTTGACCAATTGGCTAAGAAATTTGTTGAACAATTTCGCATGCATGTCGCTAGACCCAAAGATGTTAACACCCTGTCCAGTGTTACCCAAGCTCATGGGGAAACACTAAGGCGTTACTTGGAGAGATTCCATGCGGCATGTGTGGAAATTAGTAATCCCAACGACAACTCAATTTTAATGGCATTGACAAAGGGAATTGATCCCGATTCTGAATTTGGAAACTGGTTAGCCGGAAAACCACCCGCATCGTTGGACCGTTTCTACTCCAAAGCCGCTCAATTCTTACGGCAAGAGGACGCGAAACAGTCTAGGAAGCAGGACGATGCGAAACCCGGAAATGAGGGAATACAAAGCAATGTAGCAGTTAAACAGTCCGGTGACAATTCCGGAAAAGTTCAGTTAAACATACAGAACAAACAAACTCAGCCAAGAGGTAGCAATGGTCAAAATAAGAAGAGAGATCCGAATCCAGGCCCACGACGTAGGGCTCCGATGTTCGAAAGTTATACACCATTAAACACGTCGCTGGAAAATGTGTACCTACAAACTTGCAACACTGAACAGTATAAGAAACCCGCTCCGAAGCGGTCATCAGAGAGGCAGATTCAGACAGGAAAGTTTTGTAGGTTTCATGAGAGTTATGGCCACAACACTAATGACTGTCGTCATTTGCAGGATCTCATAGAAAAGTTGATCAGGGAGAGAAAGTTAGATCAATTCGTGCGGGCACCGCAGTCTGGTGGTGCGGGCCCATCAAACCCAAACCGTGCGCAAGACCAAGAAAGACAAGAAGAACCCGCTCGTACAGGCGGGAGGCTAGTTATCAATACCATAAGTGGTGGTCCTCATCCAGCGGACAGGAGCTGGAGGGAAATGGAGTCGTATGCTAGCTCTATCAGGCATGCGAGCTTCGAATGCTGCAGTAATTGTGAGGATGGAACCCCGGCTAAGCAACAAAAGACGATGTCTGACGATATCATATTTAGAAGCAGAGATGCTGACAAAATCGAAGCCCCAACAATTGACCCACTGGTCATATCTGCCCAGGTTGGTCCTGCTTGGATGAAGAGGATCCTGGTTGACAGTGGGAGTTCTGTAAACATTCTATTCAAACGAGCTTACGATTTAATGAAGATGGAAGCAAAAGACTTGAAACCCTGCCAATCTCGAGTTCACGGCTTCAATGGGAGTGCAACAATACCCACTGGGATAGTGGAACTACCAGTAGAACTAGGGATTGGGGAACGCAGGAGAGTCCGACTGCTGCAATTCGTTGTTCTTGACATCGCTTCACCGTACAATGCATTCCTGGGTCGACCAGCCCTTGCTGAATTCAGGGCAGCCATTGCCCCGTGGTGTTTGACTTTAAAATTCCCAACTGACCATGGTATAGGAATCGTTCAAGGAGATCAGGCGGCAGGAAGAGCCTGTTATGTTGCTGAGTTGCGTGAAGCACAAAAGAAGGAGAAAGGAAAGGGCGTAGAGGAATCTCTCTGCGTCCGTTTTACTGATAATTGACAACTAGCGCCCGGGCCCCGGCCCGGGCACCACTACCAATTCCTTAAAGATCTTGACCCTAGAGATAACGAAGATAAAGCTGAAGTCAAAGAGAATCACGCGTCTCCTGCCGAACTAACTGTGGACGTCCCAGTCAGTGAGGATGACGACTCAAAAGTACTAAAAGTTGGATCTCAACTGGGAAAATAGATACAACAGGAATTGGTTGAATTTCTTCAAGCGAATCTCGATGTCTTTGCCTGGACGCACTCTGACATGTGTGGAATCTCACCGAACATTGCAAGTCACTCCTTGAATATTGATCCGCGACATGTTCCGGTCAAGCAAAAGAGGCGTGGTATGGATCCAGAGAGATCTACCGCCCTTAAAGAAGAAATTGACAAGTTACAATCAAATGGTTTCATCCGAGATGCTCTATACCCGGAGTGGGTGTCAAATCCGGTAATGGTTCGAAAGCCGAATGGGAAATGGAGAACTTGCATCGACTACTCAGACTTAAACAAAGCTTGTCCAAAAGATAGTTTTCCACTTCCTCGAATTGACCAACTCGTAGACTCAACTGCAGGCCATGAATTGTTATCCTTTATGGATGCTTATTCCGTTTATAATCAAATACCTATGCATCTACCTGATCAAGAACATACCAGTTTCGTGACCGATCTGGGAATCTACTGTTACAAAGTCATGCCTTTTGGTGTAAAGAATGCCGGAGCAACTTACCAACGCTTGGTTAATCGAATGTTCGCTGACCAGATCGGGAAGACCATGGAAGTTTATGTGGATGACATGTTAGTTAAGTCCCGATTTTCCACAGATCACGTCAGGGATTTAGATTCAATGTTCCGCATCCTACGTGAATATGGAATGAAGCTTAACCCGTTAAAGTGCCACTTTGGCGTTGCATCCGGAAAGTTTCTCGATTTCATCGTCAACGCTCATGGGATAGAGGCAAACCCTGAAAAGATATGGGAAATAAGGAATTTGCAAACTCCAAGGACCATAAAGCAAGTCCAGAGTCTCAACGGGAAGGTAGCAGCGCTAAGCAGGTTCATTTCAAAATCCACTGATAAATGCATTCCTTTCTTTGATCTAATCTGGAAGGGAAAACGAAACTTTGAATGGACCATGGAATGTGAAGGCGCATTCCGATCACTGGTTCAGCATCTCTCTATACCACCGATCTTGTCAAAACCGATTGATCACGAGCAATTATACCTTTATCTGGCGGTATCAGAGCATGCGATCAGTGCTGCTCTGGTCCGAGAAGAGGATCGAGTGCAGAAACCGGTCTATTATGTTAGTAAACGATTGACCGGAGCTGAAAGAAATTACCCTAGGTTGGAGAAACTGGTTTATTGCTTGGTCATTGCCTCAAGAAAGCTTCGTCCTTATTTCCAAGCTCATCCGCTTACTGTGTATACCGATTAGCCGTTACGACAGGTCCTCACGCGGCCTGAGACGTCTGGAAGGTTACTCAAGTGGAATATCGAACTGAGTCAATTTGACATTACTTATGCTCCGCGGAGAGCCATTCAAGGGCAAGTCCTAGCTGAATTTACTGTTCCAGACGACTTACCCGAAACCAGCGAGTCTCCTGAATATGTCTGGAAACTTTATACAGACGGTGCATCAAACGATCGGTGTTCGGGCACTGGTGTTGTACTAGAAACCCCCGAAGGTCGATCCATATGCTATGCTTTGAAGTTTGATTTTCACGCAACCAACAATGAAGCCGAATATGAAGCTCTATTGACTGGGTTAAAGCTTGCCAGAGATCTGAGAATTATCGCTATAGAAATTTATTGTGATTCACAGTTGGTTGTGTGCCAGGTACGGGGAGAATATCAAGCAAGAGATCGAAGGTTAGCTGCTTATCTAGCCCGAGTTCAGGAAGCACTGGATCAGTTTGATTATTATGCCATTTACTATATACCACGAGATCGCAATCAAAAGGCCGATTCATTGGCAAAGTTGGCCAGCATAGGTGAAGCACAGCAAATGGGACTTGTCCCGGTCGAAACTTTGTCCTTCCCAAGCATCGATCAAATAAAAACGAATGATGTGTTGGAAACCTCTCCCAGCAGATAATCATGGATGACTCCGTATCGAAATTATATTGAGAATGGGATATTGCCTGAGCACCGAAATGAGAAAGGCAAGTTCTACGAAAAGCTTCGCGGTTCATCATTCAGGACGGGATCATGTATAGAAAAGGTTATTCTGTTCCACTCCTCCGGTGTATCGCTCACGACGAAGTCAAACGAGTGTTACATGACGTGCACGAAGGAGAATGTGGCGATCACACCGGTGGACAAGCGCTTGCTAAGAAAATACTCCGATATGGATATTATTGGCCGACAGTAAACCGAGATGCAGCCAATTATGCCAGAAAGTGCGACAAGTGCCAGAAACACGCTCGAATTCCAAGAGCCCCACCTACCGAGATAACTCAAATGGTCAGTCCCTGGCCGTTCGCTATGTGGGGTATCGATATCATCGGCGCTTTACCTCTGGCAAGAGGTGGTGCGAGGTATGCCATCGTCGCAGTTGACTACTTCACGAAATGGGCCGAGGCCGAAGCTCTCGCAACGATTACGTCGAAGAAAGTAATAAACTTTGTAGTCCGCAATATCATTTGTCGATTTGGACTCCCGCATACCATCATCACCGATAATGGGACCCAATTCGAAAGTTCGGAGTTCAAGAATTTCTGCCAATGATTTCATATTCATAAAAAGTTCTCTGCAGTCGCACATCCACAAGCAAACGGTCAGGTCGAAGCTATTAACAAAGTTATCAAATCCATCTTAAAGAAACGACTGGAAAAGGCTGGGGGCTAATGGGTCGATGAACTTCCTATGGCATTATGGGCTTATCGAACAACTCACAAGACCGCAACTGGACACACCCCATTTTCCTTATCCTATGGCTCGGAGGCCGTTATTCCAGTTGAGATAGAAGTATTTTCTCACCGCGTAACTTATTACGATCCAAAAACAAATGCTATATTACTCGCTGAATCTTTGGATCTGTTGGACGAGAAACGGGAAGAAGCTGATTTGAGAGCGGCCGCATACCGAAGTCGGGTCGCCCGGTTATATAACACCAAAGTTCGACCCCGAACCTTTGAACTCGGTGATCTTGTCCTCAAGAGAATCTACCCGGTTCCTTCACACATGAAACCAAATTGGGAAGGACCGTACGTGATTACACAAAGACTTGGGGATGACACATTCAAACTATCAACCGTGGATGGTCTAGTTTTACCAAGGGCCTGGAACAGCGAGAGTCTCCGTCGCTACTACATATGGCAGGCTTTATTTATCTCATTATGTTTTTTATTCAGCAATTTACTTTTGCATTTCGAAATTAGAATTTGTAATAAGGCAACTGATTTGCCATATTTTCTTATTTCAGCAATAAAATGCCATCTCTTCGAGCCAGAGCTGTGATTCATTAAATACAATGTACAACATCACGATGCACGAAGAGCTAAATTCCATCACACAGTGGAATTTATTCAAGTAGGGAGTGGCTGTGAAGCAATCAACCACTCACTAAATGAAACCCGAGCTCGGGGGCAAGCCATCACATCAGGCCAAGAAATGGGTTGATACACGACAACCCTTCACTTAACTCCGTACTCCCAGAGTGCGAGGCGGAGTATAAACATTTTCTTAACTCCGTACTCCCAGAGTGCGAGGCGGAGAATAAACATTTAACTTAACTCCGTACTCCCAGAGTGCGAGGCGGAGTATAAACATTTACAAAACCCCAGAGTACTCCGAGAGCGCGAGCTGGGTACAAACATTTTCCTAACTCCGTACTCCCAGAGCGCGAGGCGGAGTATAAACATTTTACTAAACTCCGTGCTCCCAGAGCGCGAGGCGGAGTATAAACATTCATTCAACTCCGTACTCCCAGAGCGCGAGGCGGAGTATAAACATTTTCTTAACTCCGTACTCCCAGAGTGCGAGGCGGAGTATAAACATTTTCTTAACTCCGTACTCCCAGAGTGCGAGGCAGAGTATAAACATTTTCCTAAATCCCAGAGTACTCCGAGAGCGCGAGCTGGGTGCAAACTTTTACTTAACTCCGTACTCCCAGAGTGCGAGGTGGAGTATAAATGTTTTCCTAAAACCCCAGAGTACTCCGAGAGCGCGAGCTGGGTATAAATATCGACAAACTCCAGACTCCGAGAGCACGAGCTGGAGTATAAACATTACTCAACTCCGTACTCCCAGAGTGCGAGGCGGAGTATAAACATACGTCAACTCCACACTTACCCCCAATACTGGGGGCAGAACCATAACACATAACAAGTTGAAGACAAAAGGGAATACATTCTCATTTCCACTATCAACAAAAAGAATCTGATTACAAAATGGTTCAAAAAATTGCTACTAGTGGGAGCCGAATCCACATCTATACACGGCTATAGAAAAATCAACAAAATGCTACCCTACGCAACAGAGATTTAAAGAAAGAGTTCAATCTTTCTTCTTCCTTATCTTCTTCTTCGGGGTAGCCCCACCAGATCCGCTGCCTGATTTTCTCCTCGACCGCTTACTCTTTTCAGGCTTGCCCTCCGGCAACGATATAATGTCAACGTCTTCCTCAGAACTGGAGGCGATGGAAATTCTTCTAGGAGGTCGAGATGGAGGCATAGGAGTAGTAGCAGGAGGAGGGACAGGAGTAGTTTCAATCACTACAGTACCGCCCGGTGAAATCACCATTAATGGGGCAGGCCCGGGCGGATCCATACCAGCATTCCCTGCTGCCATCTCGGCATCGATCTCAGCAATAATTTCGTCCTCACGGGATACTTGGGCCGCATCGGATGTGCCAATAGCTGGCATAGATGAACTAACGGCCGGAGCAGCCCCACTCACAGCATCGGATGGGTTGATGGAAGGATCGATGGGCTCATTAAGAAGCTCCTCAATCATTTGAGCGCTGAAAGAAAACATATTTGCATCTCCCTCTTCGCCAATCAAGGTAGAAGTCGTGATGGCTTCAGAAAAAACAACCCCTTGTGTTTGATGTGGAACTGATAGAGCAAGAGGCGCAGAAACAACGACTTCAGTCACTGAAATGCGACAAAACGAAGATTGTTAGCCAAGTGTGTTGCTTAAGGTTCTTCACAACTGAACTACGAGAAGCGTTCAAATACCTTCCTTGGTCTGGACCGAAACGTGGGCAGAATCATCGGCGGAAGATAATAATGGTTGGTCAGGATTATATGCAGGAACAGACTGGGGATCTACCGCACCAGTGGTTTCGGGCAATGTTGGAATTACAGCTCCAACACTTGTCTCGTGATGCGCGATCCCCGAGCCTTCGCCTGTCTCTAGAGATTGAACGCCAAGCTTTTCTTTCGCCATAGAGATCACCGCCTCATGAAGGATCTTCCTCTCATCCTCGGTGAGCAAACGCATCTCCAGCTCAAAGTCGTCAAGTGTTTCATCTGGATGCGCTGCTCTTTTCTCATTCACCAGCCGGGTCCAGGCATTGTACAAGATCATGGAGTCATCTCCCAGCCACGCTAAAATTTTGTGTTCCAGTACATTAGCGTTGTACGTGACTAAGAGATCATCAAACTCAGCATCTAGCCTAGACCTCTCCTCCAAGATCTTTTCTTGAATTTCTGCTTCCGCAGACTTAGCCTTGACCGCCGCCGCAGCAGTTCGGCCCTGAGAGATACTGCTTGGTCGCAAGCCTCTTGAGCAGTGGCGTTTGCATCGTCCTTCTCCTTCACCATTTCAGTAAATTTGGCCTTGAGCTCGTTCAGCTCTTTAACGGCTAAGTCTCGCTTAGCTGCAATGGTGGTGTTGCGGTGGCCCATCTCTTCTACCGTGGCGCAGTGTTCCTGTTGCATCCTCGCCAATTTGGCCACGACATCCTCATGTTTCTGAAGTGTTTCAAGTTATGACTTCCGGGACGTCTCCACTTCGGATTGAAGAACCTGAATGATGCGTTTCTGTTTAACAATGTTAGCATCACGTTCAACAATAATCTTCGCCCGGTCAAAAGCTACTCTAGAAGCCTTCACGGCTGCCTTGTACCACTCCTTATACTGAGCGTAGAAGTCGCGGATATAACTATGAGCAGTGGTCTCAGCGTCCGAAGGAATTCTTTTAAAGTTAGGAGGGAAGACATAGCCATCCATGCAAATTTCAGGGTAGTCATTTTTCATTTGGGCGAGTTTAGCAGCTCCCTCACTTGTCAACTCAGCCGGAGCTTGTTCTATTATAGCGGCTGTTGTCGGTTCCATTCTTGGCCGCTGAGCATCAGGCCGAGAAGATTGAGAAGGCAGCTGCTGCTGATGAGAAGGCCCTGGGAGGTCTACTGCGGCCTTGGGAGGTGGAGGAGAGCGAGATCGGGGTCAGAACTGGTATCCCCGGTCTCTGTCAGAATAATCATAGCCAGAACGGCCACGCGAGTAATCTCTGTCTCTATCATAACGTTCTTGACTTGAATAGCTTCGCCCATGATCCCTATCTGTCTCTCTCCTGTGGGAATCGTAAAATGGGGAAGATTGGCGCACATTCCGAAGCCTATCCAGAGTAGAGCCACGTCCTGACATCTCACCTGCGATAAGAAAGAATTACGGATTAGGATCCCATAAAGCAATGTTTACTATGCAAAAGTCATGAAGTGCTGTGGAAGTGTGTGTAAATGTGTAAACCCCCAAACCGACCGGAAGTGTTGACCGCACTTAAAGGAAAGGGCTCGTTCATGTTTAGGACATCTTGAAATTCCTCCAACCCAGGATTATGAGAAATCGATATATAATCTGGGATGGGAATATTGTCAAGCCCTTTGAAAATGTCTCTCGAATAAGAAGGGGCGACCTCAGAAATCATAACTCCGGAAATGGGAGGAGACACATCCACAGATTTCCACCCCTTAGACTTAAGTTTTTTGGAAACGGCGGCCTTGCCTTTCCGTCTTCCTCCCGACTCCTCCAAGTTTCCCGAGAGGTCAGCCATTGGCTCCGAATCCGTATGGGTTCTTTCTTCATCACTCGCCTCGATTATTCTGATTCCGAGTGACTTCTTCACCTTTCTCTTCGTGGTTTTCTTCTTATCTTCCTTCCTGGAGGCGGGCTTTGCCAATCCCTCGACGACTATACTTTGATTGATGTCGATCAAACCAAGAATTCTTAAGTTATAATCGTTTAACACCGAGTCAATATGTCTCAACTTGCTTGGAACTTCTTGAAGACTTCGGACGATACCCTTGAAACGCCCTCCATCGGGTCTAGAGATAATGGCTGTAAAGGGAATGAAGTGTCAATTTTAATACCAAAGAGCTATTGGTCAAGAAAACAGGTTAAGGCGCTTACGTCTAGACAACCATCGCCTAGCGAAACCCGGAGGGCACCGAACATAGAACCACTCGTTCTTGAAATAACTCAATCGGGTCCAAGCTCCAACTACAACTTGGCAATTCCTAACTGCCTCCAAAAATGTAAAAGACGGGCTATCACCCCTACTCTTGAAGTTAAATATGTGTCTAATCTCGGTGGGCCTCGGCGGGCGAAAGAGACAGTCCATAAATATGACAAAGGCACTGTTCAGCGATGCGTGCCCGTTGGGATGAAGTTGCGAAGGAGTAATTCCTAGGTAGGATAGCATCCCTCTGATATATTGGTTGAAAGGAGGGAGAGTTCCGGCCGCGCAAGCATGGCGATAGAATGCTGTATATCCTTCAGGCGGATTGTGCGGTCTATCAGTGGCACTGGGCAATAATACGTCACCTAGAGATATGTTATGCTTTAAGCATATTCGTCCCAATAAGGATTCGGAGATGTTAGATTGAACCGAATCAACAGGATCCTCAATAAATATAGCCTCTGGCAATTCATCTGGAGCTGGATCGATTACATCGGCAGGAATATCGGGAATCTCAAGCACCGGAGGAGTCGAGCTTTGTACCTCTTGTTGTTGGGAGCTCGAAAATTCCATAATTATCTAACTCACCAGAAAACAACGTTAAGCACAAAAAGTGCCCGTGTGTTCCCCAGTGTGAAGTGTATGTGCAGTGTAGTGTGAATGCAGTGCATTATTCAAGCAAATATTATAAATCGAAACGAGATATCCGAACGACAAGATTTTGGAATTTGAGAAGGGAAATGACCGTCATCGTTGACCGTCATTTCCACACCATCCAAACATTACCGACCAATTCAAGTACAATTCGGTTATATTAGTTGAGTTGCAGTTCCATCGACGAGCTTCAAAAGGAAGGTCCAGTTTTACAGTCATGTTCGACTATGCAAGGCCGAAGCTCGTCGGAGTCAAATGTGCTAAAGCTCGTTAAATTCGTCAAATTTCAGCTTGAGATTGGTCGTAGTTCGGATGTTGGAGCAAATCGGAAGGATGTGGGTTTCGAAAATCAGAACATTCAAACCCAGATGTTCAAATCCATTGGATCGAATCGATACGAATCGATTCAAAGGAAACAAGGTCCAGATGTTCGAATCCATGCGGTTCAAATCGATAGAGCCTAAGGGAGGACGGATACTTCGAATCCATGAATCTAGTGCAGTTTCGAATCGATCGGAATATCATGTCTTCGACTCAATTATAGCAGCATTGCTTCGAATCGATCGCTTCGATACCATTTTCTTTCATGATCATCGATTAGAAATCTAGCACTTAAAATCGATTCGAACAAGTTGCTCCCAGATCGATGCGAAGCTGTGAACAAAAACGATGTCCACCATGACAAGTTTCTTTCCCCAAGTCTATCGATTCGACCCATTCCAGATCTGACAATCCTTCAAAATTTTCAGAAGATAAGATGGGGTAACTGCCAAGAATTCCAAGTTTTTACGTTCTACACTCGAATCGGTTCCATATTTACCTGATTGGATTCGATTATAGACAAAAGCTTGGGAGGATGTTATCGATTCGAACGAAGGCGTGGAAGTTCCTAGTCTGAAGGATTGATTCGAAGGAACAACGATAGCAATAGTGAAAAAGTAAAGAGTGAGAATGAGAATGGACTTGGGTATTTATATGGGTTTGAGGGATGATTCGTGGCTCTTCGTCTCCCGGTAAATTTAACTTACTACCATCGGTAAAAAGCCACCTCCTATCGATTCGAACAATGATGCTACAATGCTCTCGGTTCGAATCCATCAAGATACAAAGCCCTCAGACTGCTTCGAATCCATAACCTTCGAATCCATCACATGCGCACTCCTATGTGTGTTCGAATCCATCTCTACAACACCGATTCGAAACGTCATCGATTCGAAGGAGCTGCCAATCGAAAACTCGACTTGAAGAACTATCGATTCGAACATACTTCAGTTCGAATCCATCAAGGACAAATCGATTTGAACGGATCGCTCCAATCTGAAAAACGACTTGTCCACCTTTTACGCCGATTCAGGAGAGGATCGGTACAAGAGGACGATTACGGGCAATCATAAAAACGGCATTTCAACTCGAATCTCAAATAGGTTCAGGAGAGGACCGATGTAGAATTCGATAGCAAACCAAACTGGCAACGACTTGCCACCATGCAATGTTAACCAGGGTCAAAACGATATATATATGCACATATGCCTGACTAATGTTTAATCTTTTATCATTCACAGGGATCAAATGTCCATTCCGTCATGAGCTCGACGACAAACAGCCGATCATGATCATACAACGATTGGTTACAACAGCAAAGAAGGCAACTTTCGGCAGAGCATGTTCTGATTGTCCAACAACAGACTGTAGCTTTTCAAAGCACGTCATGTTTACACAAGACGTACTTTGGGGGGCAAATGTTATCCCGCCTTTTGGCAAGGCTGAGATACCAAGGAAATGACTGAGAAAAGACAAGATCATACGCCCTCAGCTTTGGATGATTGTTGGACGGCTACAAATATCGACGAATTTTGCCCGAGTCCGGATTGGGCTACAATTGATAGGACACGTCAAGTAAAGCAGTAGAAACCAACGTTCTGAATTTCGGAGCAATCCGAGTTCGTATGCTCAAGCTATCGTCATTGGAAAATGGAAGAAGTATGCTTTAGTTCGAATCCTTCTACAGTTCGAATCCATAAAGCAAGTCCTTGCTTCGAATCCATTGGCCCAGAGCCTTGCTTCGAATCCATTGGCCCAGAGCCTTGCCTCGAATCCATCCTCGAAATGCGATAGTTCGAATCCATGGAAACCTAGCCTCACTTCGGCCCTCAGTTCGACTCCATCCAAATGCCCTTGGTTCGAATCCATCAGACTGGCTCCCTACTTCGAGTCCACAAAGGAAGTATTCTTCGAATCCACACGGTTGAGAAAGCTTCGAATCCACCATCTTCGAATCCGTCACGTTAACGCAGTTCCATACCCATCAGGCTACGATACAACCTGATCGATTCGAATAGCATTCCATTTGATCGATTCGAAGGAGCATTCCTTCGAATCCCTCACTTCGAATCCATTAGGTTGAAGCGCCTGAAACCCAGGGATTTGGCCCAGAATACTCGGAGGAAGTGGAGGACTGACTCGAAGCGCATGCATGCAAAGAGAATCGATTCGAACGAATCAATAAGAACAGATCGATTTGAACGAATCGATTCGAAGGAATCGATTCGAACGACTTCAGGTGGCGGAAGACTCCAACTTGAATCGATCATATCTTAAGATCTACAAATCCAAATGACATGAAATTTTCACAGGAGCTTGCGTACACATGGAAAAATGTTCACGCCAAATTTCAGCTCGATTGGATGATTTCTCGATCAATTCGAGCCAAGGGTCGAATCGATCCCAAAGTGGGCCCGGATCTCCAGATTTCGGCCATGTGGGCCCCCTGACGTACCAGAATTGGTCTCCCCTCATTTTAGGCGAAATATCAGCCTCCTACACCTATAAATAGAGCCCCTGGTCATTCATAAAAGGGGTCGGATAATTCTAAGTACTGAAGAGCGCCCAGATTCTGCCAGATTTACTCCAGAACACCGCCGCTGCTTTAGATTGAGACTTAGCATATAAATTCAGTTGTATTACAGTATAAAGAATTGTAATCTTCAAGTATCGAGCAATAAAATCATCAAACTTCATAGTGGACGTAGGCAAAACGCCGAACCACTCTAAATCGCTTGTCTTTGCAATTTACTTTCTGTTATTTGGAGTTTTTGTTAGATAATCCACAGTTTTAATTTTCATTCTTCACTTTTATCTCTTCAAAAACTTCCAAAGAGTGTTGTGCCCATTTTTGGTACAAACACCTGCCAATCCAAGAAAACTTCTCACATCAGATGCATTCTTAGGTCTAACCCAATCCTGGATTGCTGCCACCTTAGCGGGATCAACCGCTATTCCGTTTCCAGAAATCACATGGCCTAAGAACCTCACTTCACTCTTCCAGAAGTGACACTTCGAAAACTTAGCCTTCAGCTGATGTTTCCGTAAGATTTCCAAAACAATATGCAAGTGGGTCTTGTGCTCTTCTTCAGTTCTGGAATAAATCAGAATATCATCCACGAACACAAGCACGAACTTGTTCAACTGATCTCTGAACACTCTATTCATAAGATCCACAAAATATGCTGGCGCGTTAGTCAATCCAAACGGCATTACCAGCCACTCAAAGAAACCGGATGGTGTCCTAAAAGCAGTCTTCGGCACACTATCCTTAGCCACTCTCAACTGGTGAAATCCTGTTGCCAAATCCATCTGAGAAAACACCTTAGCTTCGTGAAGCTGATCAAACAAGTCATCTATTCTCGGCAATGGATACTTGTTCTTCTTAGTCACTTTATTCAGCTCATGATAATCCACACACAATCTCAACGACCCATCTGCCTTGGTTGCGAACACAACTGGTGCACCCCACTCGGACACACTACGCCGAATGAATCCTTTCTGTAAAAGGTCATCAACCTGCACCCTCAACTCCTGCTGTTCCCTAGGCGCCATCCGCCTAAGAGGCATCACAACAGGTCTGGCTCCTTCAACTAGATCTATATGAAACTCGATCTCTCTATGCGGCGGTAACCCTTTGACCTCGTCAAAGACATCCTCAAATCCATTAGCGATTGGCACAGATGACAGTCCATCCCGTGGAACAACCAGCGAATACATGAAGCTCATGAAGACGCCTTCTTCATGCTTACATCGTATCACAATCTTTCGCCCCTCCACATTCTCGACTGTCACCTCCAACCTCTCACAATCAACCTTTGCCGCATACTTCCTAAGCCAGTCCATACCCAAAATAATTCCGAACCCCGCAAAGTTCAGAACAAAGCAATCACAAACAAAAGAGCAATCATGACTCGATACAATCAGACCACGGCATAACATACACAAACAAGACGAACCCCCAACTGGATTAGTCACAACCAATGGCCTATCAACAATATCCGGTTCTAAACCCAACCGGCCTACAAGTTCATTACAAACAAAAGAATGCGACGCCCCAGTATCAAATAACACTCTAACTGGAACACCACATATGGAAAGAGTACCTTGGACCACCACACTCTTTCCTTTCTCTTCAACGGTAGGAGCTCTCGAAGACGACGGAACAGCTCCCAAAGCATAAGCTTGCACAATCTGTTTGTCCCTTCGCGGTTCTGGACAATCCTTCCTGATATGCCCCGGCTTGTCACAGTTGTGACACTTCATCGGCACCTTCGGATTCTTGCAATCCCTAGAGAAATGGCCCTTCTGCTGACAATTGTAGCAGGTCACCTCGCCTTTCGGCTTCTTCTGGCCATCCTTACCCTTCTGCTGCTGCTGCTTCCTTTTCTTGTTTCCACCCTGCTGTGGTTTAGACTCTCCCCTGGTCACATCAACAATAGATCCTTTCTTAGGAAACAGACTCTCATGCCTGAGAGCTTTCTCCACAAGCTTCTCAAATGAATCATCCAGATGATCCACCAACTGCCTCCCAAGATAACTGTCCAAGCCTGTCACAAACTTCTCATTCTTCTGATAAGAAGATTCAATATACGACCGGGCATACTTGGACAAAGCTTCAAACTCAGAAACATACTCAAGAACTGGTCTTCCTCCCTGCTTGAGCTCCACAAACTTCTTGAACAGAACCGACTTCTGAGCTGTAGAAATGAACTTAGCTTCAAATCTGACTTGGAATTGCTCCCAAGTAATCTCTTCCTCCGGAGTATTGATGGTAATAGAGTTCCACCAATCAGAAGCTCTCCCTTGAAGCTGTCTTGATGCCAACTTCCTCTTAGTTGCATCCTCAATTCCCAAATCTCCAAAAATCCTTCTACAAGCATCCATCCATCTCTGGACCTCAATAGCTGACTCTGTTCCCAAGAAAACCTTCCCCCCAAGAGCAGTATAATCTTTGCACAGCTTAGCAAAATCCACCGGTTTTGGAGTTTGAACTTGAACCCCAACATCTACTGCTGCCCCCGGAACTGGTATCCTTCTCATGATCGAAGTCATCATAGCTTCGAACATAGCTGCATAATCAGCAGCCCCTTCAGTAGCACGGCCTTCCCTTGCAGCTGGTCTCCCTCTTCGACTCATCCTTAATATCTATAAAAAGGAATGATTAGCACACTAGAGAAACAACTGCATAAAGGACTCAAACTCTACTAAGCTACTATATTATATGTAGTAATCATCCATCAAAATACAATTACGCCTCTCATACGTAGTTACGTTAGCGAGCGTTGGGTAAAATCGTTTAACCAATGCTCTGATACCAAATGTGACGACCGCCCATGACCCCTGCACTGAACCTAGAGAAAGTGCGCTGAAAAGTGTGCCAGGCAGCCATGAACGATTGTCAAGGTAAATTAAAACAACAGAATCTATCGTATTACTCACAGCGCATGGACAAAATATAATAGAACATATATATAGTGAAGCTTCACAGAATAGAATCTCATCAATAAAACTTCATAATAGTTGAATACAAACATCTGAATAGTCAATACAACAAGCCTCACTACATATCACTCAGAGAATACAAAGCAGCGGAACATCCAGTACATATAGTAAGAAGTAATATGCAATACTCCAGCTCGTCTTCGTCATCAGCATCGTGGAAAGCAAGAACAGCACCTGTCACCTGCTACCTAGTCTGTCCGTCCCAAAATGGACGGATAGCCCAAGGCAATAAGAGTAAAAACATAAAGCCTTGAGTCAGACAACAGTCTTAGTGAGCAGTAAATTAACTAACAACATACCAAAAGAGCATAAAGGAAAAGGAATAGGAATACAACCCTCCCACTCCAACCTCTTTCTACAGTGATAGCCCCCAGACACACACTAAGCAGAAGCAAACATAGCAGAGTACACAATATAAAGTAAAGCAATTATCACTCGAGTCAAGGGCAATGTTTTCCAAGTACAAACCCCCAAGGCCTAAACCAAGATCAGATAAGCACCCTGAAAACACTGCTCTTGAGACCGAATGACGATACAACCAAACATCCATGACTCTGGCTATCACTGTTATCATTGCTTCGATATCACCATTAATTGGATGACCGGCACATTCTTTCAGCCGTCCGTCAAGGGCTAATGGAAACCCCGGTTCTAGACATAACTCCCGCACGTCATCGTGACCCGTGCCTAGGACTATCGAATCTGCCCAGAGTACTTGACTATCAATCATTAGCCTTCAGCGACTATCGAATCTGCCCAACGTACTCTTGCTTTGAGCATGCTAGAACCTTCAACAACGATGAGATCTCAGCCTTCTAGTCATCCTCCTCGACGACTATTTCCATACTAGCTCAAGCGCCTCTCGAGCATCCATTATCCTCAACTCGAACCATATCACCGAGTTATCAACATGCTTGGAATGATCCCGTCTGGATTAGACCAAGACTATCTCATATCATGCCTCGCTTCATCACATCCTCGCAAAGCTTCATCTCAACATCATCATCATCGAATCTATGCATAAGAGCTTCACCATCCGCTACATATGCCACAAGCAGCTTTTCCAATTCAAGAGCCTTTCCCTTAGCTTTTGAATCATCTTCGGTCTAAATCAAATCATCAATCATCTAATTCATTGCAATCAATCAAATCAAACATTAATCCAAGTAAACAAGCATTCAAATATGATCTAAATAGACAATTATAACAATAATGGCAATTTCGTAATTAAAGAGTCAAAAGTCCAAAAAGCATGAAATCATGAGCAATGTCTCTATTATCTTGATGAATGAACTTGCATAGGTTAACATGTAGTAAAATGGATGCCAAATCATCATGAACAATGGATCTATATGGATCTATACTTAGGATTAGGAAAATGCATGGAAATCACTACTTTAACACCAAATCAAGCCAACGATCCGATATACTCCTTTGGATCCGTGTGAGAGATAATCACCACTCACCAAATCACCTAAACAACCCCAAATCAACACGCTTCAGATCTGGATAGCGAAGGATCTAGCTTGATCTATCACAAATCCGCTTCAAACGATGAAATCTATCTTCGATGGATGAAGATAAACTCTTGAATCTTCAACTTGATCTTCGATTTGGATGGATGGAAGCACAAGATTAAAGTGGAGAAAAGAAGTGAAGAAGTGTAGAAGTCGAGCTCTCAAAATGGCAGCACTTCGTCGCTTCGAAATCCGGATCCCAAAAATGAAGAAATAGACGAGTATTTATAGGCAGATTTTTAGGTCGTCCGCCCCTTAAGTCGTCGCCGACTTAACAAAGACCCTCCGACCTACGACCTACAGAACTCACGACCTAACCCTCTGTGCGACATAGCTACTACACGACCTAACAGACCATCCGATCTTCAAACCCACGATCTACGACTTAACAGGGTCTCCGACTTAACAGGGTAGCCGACCTAACAACTCAACAGAGTTACGCCTTAATGATTTAGCAACTCTACGACTTAACAGCTAACACCTAAGTCGTCTACGACTTAATACAGACGACCTAAACTCATGCTCGACTTAACACTTGCCGAGTTAACTTCGACCTACGACCTATCGCCTCACGACATAACAACTTACGACCTAAAATCCTTAAGTCGCTCAAACGACCTAACTTCCTAACTAGCTCAATCCCTTAGGTCGTTAACTCCTTAAGTCGTCTATGTCTTAAGTCGGTCAATTCCTTAGGTCGTTAACTCGCCTAGCCGACCTAACACTTAACTTTTTCTTGGGTCACCCCAATTCCTAAGTCGCTTACTAATCTTAGGTTGCCAAATCCTATAGGTCGTCCCACTGCTAACCCAGCTTCCTTAGGTCGTCGCCGACCTACCCCTTAGGTCGTCCACTACCTTAGGTCGCTCCAACACCCTACGACCTAAGCTACCACGGCTTAACTTTTAAACGACTTATCACCTAACTCGCCGAATTCCTTAACTCGGTCACGACTTAGGACTTAAACTCAGGACGACTTATCACAAATGCGACCAAATGTCAACTGTTTTACGATGTTTCTATCCGTAAAAATACGGGTCGTTACATCGCGGGTGGTAGACTCACACCCGATTTGTGTTTATACTCCAATCCGCACTCTGGGGACTTAGAGTTATTTCGCGGTTGGTCAATTCACACCCGATTTATGTTTATACTCCAGTCCGCATCTGGGGACTTATAATTATTTCGAAGAGCAATCAGATTGTACTCTCTTTATTTAATTGATTTGTCCCCCAAGGTCCGGGGTTTGATTTAGCGAGCGATCGGTCGTGTCACGATTGCTCTAATTTTATTTCGGTCCCACTGTTCGGCAGGATTTATTCGATCATCAAATGGTCGAGTCACATCCATTCCTCACTGTGTATCCCGTCCATTGGATTATGAACGAGAGTTATCAAATGAATAACCGGATGAAGCCCATATTATTTATTTCCATTGGGAACTAGCGTAATTGATTAATTTCAAACTCTGGGAACCTGTTCGGACATATCGACATCAATCGATTTCATCGTGTAACTAATACTACAACAAACATAAATATAATGGAAGTCCAAAACTTTATTTGATAAATGGAAAGGAATGACATAATACGTCTTATTACATATCCAGAAAATCAAAGGCTAAAGGAAATTCTAGAAGCAAACACAACCAAATGAAAAAGAAATAAACTAACTGAAATAACGTCGTAAATGCTCGCTATTCCACGCCCTTGGGAGTGTGATGCCATCGACAATCGCTAGCTTGAAAGTTCCCTCTCTAAGCCTATGTTCAATGACATATGGTCCTTCCCAGATTGGATTCAAGTGCGACGGGGCAAGAAAAAATCGTTTTAGGACGAGCTCGCCGATTTTAAAGGTTCTAGGTCGAACTTTAATGTTGTGATATCGGGCGACTCGATGTCGATGTGCAGCTACCCTCAGATTGGCTTCCTCGCGCTTCTCATCTATAAAATCAAGAGATTCCAAGAGGAGATCTTTATTCGTTTTGGGATCGTAGCAAGTTACTTAATAAGAAGGAACTTCGAGCTCAATAGGAATGACGACTTTGGAACCGTAAGAAAGGGCGAATGGAGTATGGCCAATCATAGACTTATGAGTGGTCCTGTAAACCTAGTGTTCTAGGGAGTTCATCCACCCACTTGCCTCTAGGCTTTTCCAAATGCTTCATCAGAACAGACTTTATGATTTTGTTTATAGCTCAACTTGTCTGTTCGCTTGAGGGTGAGCGACTGCTGCAAACCTCTTCTCAATTGATACCTCCGACGGAAGGTTTGGAATTCTACACCGTTGAATTGAGTCCCATTATCTGTTACAATAATTTGTGGAAGACTGAAACGACATATGATTTTCCAAGCAATGAAGTTGATTACTTTCATGGTTGTGATCGTGGCTAAAGGTTCCGCTTCGTCTCATTTGGTAAAGTAATCAACTACGACGATAGCCTACTTTGCACCACCTTTAGAGATCAGTAAGGAACCTATAATATCTATACCCCACATGGAAAACGGCCATGGACTGATCATTTGCATGATTTTCGTCGGCGGAGCTCTTGGAACTTTTTCCTATATCTGGCACTTATCGCATTGTCTTACATAGTCAGTGGCGTCTCGATGGACATTGGCCAATAGTACCTGTAATGTAGTATTTTCTTTGCTAGAGTTTTCCTCCCAGTGTGATCGCCACATTCCCCTTCATGAACTTCTTTTAGGACACGTTTTATCTCATCATGAGTGACACATCGGAATAGGGGAACAGAGAAACCTTTTCTATACATAATTCCTCCTTGCATGACATATCGCGAAGCTTTACGAAGGACTTGTCGCTTTTTCATTTCTTTGATTTGGTAGGACTCCATGTAGCAAATAGTCTTTGATCGGAGTCATCCACGAATCCCTCTCAGGCTTCGCTTATATTGTCCAATCGATTTCTATCATGTTTATACTTTGGGCATTTAATACTTCAATCGGAACCAAGCTCATCTGCTGTGCATCGCCAGTGCTAGCAAACTTTGCTAATGAATCGGCCTCTCTATTTTGATCCTGTGGAATACGTGAAGTGTCATAGTACTCAAATTCAATCAACAACTCTTGGACTTGGGTAAGGTGTGGAGAAAGCCTTTGTCCTTTAGTCTGATAATCTCTCCTGACTTGGTACACTACCAACTGTGAATCACAAAAGATTTCAAGAGACTTTATTCTTAGTTCTCTTAGCGAGTTTAAGTCCAGCAATCAGAGCTTCATAGTCAGCTTTGTTGTAACTTACTGGGAAATTAAGCTTTAAAGCATAACAGATTGACCGATCTTCGGGAGTTACAACCAAAATTCCAGCTCCAGAATGATGATCATTGAACGCTCCATCAGTATACAATTTCCACCGTATGGTAGGGATTTCGTTTCCCTCTGTGATATCATGAGTCATTGTGGCTGACCGTGATATCAATCGTCAGCTCAACCGGTGCAGGCTTGGTCTCTTTGGGTTCATCCTTATCATCTATCATATCTATATCTCTATAGAACCGACTGTAGTGCCTGAGCCAAGGCTTGGGCGCTTGTTGTCTATCTTCGGTAGCTTGGACACGGATAGTCTTGTCCACACTTACCTTTCTCTTTGCGCCGAGCATCCCTCAACTCAGCTACGTAACAGGCATGTCCAGCCGCCTGATCACTGCGAACAACTCCAACACCATTATTTGTCGAAAAGTTCAAAGTCAAACACCATGGGGCAAGAGCTACTCGGAATTAGGCTAGGGCCAATTGACCTTGAAAAACATTATAAGGAGACTCAACATCCAAAACAAGAAAAGGCAAGATTCACACTCTCCTTCGGTCACCTTTTCCCAACTCTACTAGTAATTCCACATAACCAACAACTTCAGTTACAATACCGTTAAAACCATGTTTGCGGGCTTTAGACGGCTTTCAATCCTTACCTTCCATTTTCATCTGATCATAATCTTTTTTGAAAATTATATTTACTGAACTTCCATAATCAATTAATATCCATTTCACCAAAGCAGGGCCGATCATGGCCAAAATGACTATTGGATCGATCGTTGGAGGTTCTACCTTGTCTGCATCTCTATTTCTAAACATGATATCATCTGTCATTGTATGTTGCTGTTTTTCCGGAGTTCCATCTTTTGTATTCAAACAATATTCAAAATCCACATGCCTAATCGTGCTAGCATAGAGCTCCATCTCATGCCAACTCTTATCTGCTGGGTGTGATCCTCCAACTATCGTATTTATCACCAATCTTCCACTAGTTCGTGCAGGCTCTTCAGCCCTGCACGATACTTGTCCTCGATTGGGGTCGGATGTCCCATGTCTGCCATGCTGCAGGGTTTTTACAAATTGCTGCAATTTTCTTTCTTGAATCAGCTTTTCGATAATGTCTTGGAGATGCCTGCATTCATTCGTGCCATGTCCATAGCACTCGTGGAACCGATAATATTTTTCGGTTTGTTTCTGCGTCTCAGTCGATTCTTTTGGAGGCGGCTTTGCGTATTGCATGGTATTGCAAGTGGACAAATAGATATTCTCCAAGGACATATTCAACGGTGTGTAAGTATCGAACATCGGAATTATAGGCTTCCCTCTTCCAGAATCCCTCTTTGGTTCTCAGCCCCTATCTTCGCCTTTCTTTTGCTGATTCGGCTTATTTTGGACATTCACTTGAACTTTTCTTGAGCTATCATTAGACTACTTTATTGCGATGTTATTTTGTACTCCCTTTTTGCTTGGCCCCACAGCATTCTTTTTCCTTGAGGACCTGGCTTTCTCCTTTCTTAAATACTGAGCCGCCTTTGCATAAAAGCATTCCAACGTTGTGGGCGGCTTACCAGCTAACCAATCACCCAAATCAGATTCTGGATCTATCCATCTTGTCACAGCCATCAATATCGCATGGTCATTGGGTTATTGATTTCCGTAACAGCTGTATGAAATCCCTCCAAATAATCTTTCAATGACTCTCCTGGAGCCAGAATCACGCTAAACAGGGACATCACATCTTTGGGACGAGTTGCATGCATCTGAAACTGCTCCACAAACTTTATTGCCAAATCATCGAATCTAGAAATTGATCGTGTGGGGTAATCTTGTGAACCATATCGTTCTACACTTGGTCGCATCATTCGCTCGCACAGAATCCATCGGCCATTCGTACCTCATGATATGCTGCCTGGGGTCGGTTTTTCCCTCATAGGCGGCCATTGATGGCTTGTTGAACCTCCTCGGGTACTTTGCATTTAGAACATTATCAGTGAACGGGGTATGACTTCTCGAGATTTCCCAGTCATCGTTAGTCAAGCCCTGGCTCTCTCTCACCAACTGTCCGAACATTGCCAATAAGTCCGGCGTTTGGATAGTTGGTGCCAAGCGATGGTCGCGCTCCACCTCACGTGAAAGGTCTGGTCGATGTCTACGGGCCGTTTCTTGCCTTCTTGGTTCACCATCTTCCTGATGTGTATCTTGTAAATTGATTTCATCGTCATTTCGAGGAAGAGCTTGGTCAAACATTTAATTAAACTCCAGCATCAAAACCAATCATAGCAGCTCTAACTTGATTGCCATAAGGCATGGATGGATTTCCCCTTCTGGTGTAGTGGTCGGTACCAATCCTTATGGAAGGATTCGCACCGATCGATCCTGGCAGACCACGATGGTCTGGCAGTTGACGCCTCAAATTTTCTGTGCATTATTTGTCTGTTCTGCAATGCCTTTGCTTGTGATACTCATCTGATGAGGTAGAGTTCTCCGATGCCGAATAAGGAGTGGGGTCTCTCATAGCTTTCCCCCACTACTGCTGATTGAGTTGTTTCATCAAGTTGATATTGATCTGGATTTATTGATTTAATTGTCGACGGCTCTCCATCAGCGCACTCATTAAATTATGAAATTCAACTCTTGTAATAGAATCAGTGGGATTTTGAACTTTAACCGGTTAAGCATTCACATTCGTTGGTTGATTGCTTGGGTCTCCTTGCTGGATGCTAGTATTCTCATTTCCTTCCACCTTCAGAGAAGTAGATCTAGTATTTCTCACCATCATTAATAACTTTGCTTAGATTTCTACAAACCTGAGTAGTATGAACAACTTCTTGAAGATAACTGTAGATCTCCTTTTGGGGGATTTATCTAATCCGGTAGCAACAAAGGGACCCTAATGAATCGAGAATCAAGTTTCTCAGGGAAAGCACCGAAATGTTTGCGATTAAATTGGTCACAAACACCCAAGAATAGTTTTTATTGAGAAGTAAGTAAATAAAAACAAAATTAAACTAAGTAGATGGATTAACAAGTAACAGAAAATAAACTATAATCAGAGACATAGAAATTTATAGTGGTTCGGCGGTGTATGCCTATGTCCACTTTGAAGATTATCCTTTATTAATCACTTATAAATCTGATTACAGCAGTAGAAGTAGCTAGTACTTGATTACAATAGAGTCTTGAGTAAGAAGCAGCGTAAAGATCCCCAGAATGACCCATCAGGCCAGTATTTATAGACGAAGACGACCATGTATCTCTTTGAAATTTTAGCTGAAGGATCTTCTAATCCACATGGGTCCACTAGAGGGATCGCTAGGCCCAATTCCCAAAGAGGAGGGATCGGTACCAATCCCTTCATCCTTTCTTTGGTCGAAATTTGGGGAGAGATCCCTATAGTGCCTTCCTTATGCAAAAACATGCTTAACCTCCAATTTTCATGTCATTTGGATCATTTGAGTTCGAGTTGTTGCTTTATTTTTGATTCAACATAACTTTAGTTCTGCCTTTTGCTGATCTCTCCCAAGGGATGTATACCGATCCTTCCAATTTCGTCCTTTTGATGTGCGATCCTTAGGGTCCTTATATCTTGCTGCTCAAATTTTATATGCTTTGGACTTGTAGATCTTGAGATATTGATTGTTTTCTGCAAGAATGCTCTTGTATCCTGATGTATGCCGATCCCTCCTGTTGGAGGAAAACTATATCGATCCCTCCTATCATTGAACCATATCCCATGCTTTGAACATTCTATGTTGTGCATCTACCAATTCCATTCAATCCTGACTTCATATTACCATCTATACTCGACTTTTGGGCCCTACAATCATCACTCTGGAGCCGTCGGTCTTAACGGCCATTAAAGCTAACTCGTGCGATCAGTTCAATATGCCGGGCTAGAATGCTGGATAACATATATATACTTATATAAATTTATTTTCTTTTTGCTAATTTTTCTTCATAATTTTCTTAAGGAAGGAAGCTATTTAAAAGCTTGAGAATGAGGAAGAAGATGAAGTATAATAGTGTGTAAAATTATGAAGAGAATGGTGGGTATTTATAAGAAAAACTTTGGAAATAAATATCTAAATGAGTAATTACTCTTTTGCCCCTTTCCTACACCTTCTCTCCCATCAAGGCGCACGGATCCTGCCATGTCATCCTCGCTATGTCATCTTCCATGTGTGTGGTGATGATGGTGTGTAAGTAAGTTGATGTTTGCTTTTTAAGGTAGAAAATGTCTTAGATATTTATACTTTTTACTATATGTAAATTCTGGTGTAAATGGTAAGTATATTTTTACTTCTCTACATGTGTTAATTGCATATGTATGTGTTAATGTATGCACATGTATGTTAGATATGTGTTCAAGTGATATAAATAATGTTGTACAACTTCTATACGTTAAACCGTTACGAATTCTGATTCCGATTGTCGGTCACATTTCCAGTTTTTAGTTAAACTATATATATTAATAAATAAAACTTGATAATATATTTCTCATCATTTTAAATGAATTAAAACGATCTCATTTGAATTATAAAATCATGTATATTGATACTAAATAAACGTTAACAAAAAGTGCTATCGTATCGATAAAGCGATATCAATTTTCCTTATATTTTTAAATCAAGTATATTACTTCACAAAACAATTATAAATGATTTACTTTCACTTTATAACTAATCAAAAGGAATTATTAGCATATTAAAACAACTATTTGATCATTTAAACTTAACTTGAATTTCAGGAGAAATATATAAAAGCGGTGACATTTTAGTGATGTCATAAATACATTTTAATTTAAAAAATAAAATAAATAATTTTATTTCATAATCTTGTTCAAATAGACATATTACTGTCAATATACAGACTCATGCACTCAAATATTGAGAAAATCTCCTTTATATTGAAAATCAATTTATTGATGAAAATTTGTGTATAAAGCACGTGCTTTATTTATGAAACTATATTCCACAATTATATGTTAAAACAAGTTTCTTATCATAATTTTGGGATTTTGATCTTTATAGCTGATGTTATAAAACATTGTATTTGAATATTTCAAAATTAAATATCATTTATCAAAGCGATAAATTTATGGGTCGTTACATTCGACCTCTTGTTGTGTTTCTTGGTTACCTTGCTCGTTCATCTTGGTGTTTGCTATGATTGTAGCGTTATTTTGAAGTTTGTTTGTGATGAATTACTTATACATTTTTGGGTGCTTGAATCTAATTTTGTTGAAATTATTAGCATGGAAGTCTTGCTTTGTGATTGTTGTTCAGCATACACTTGAATTGCACGTGTTTGCGAAGTTAATTGTGGAGGAAATTCTTTTGGAAGTAAATCAATTTCTATTACATATGCATGGAAAATATAGGTGGTTTGAATAAGAAGGATTTTGGAGAATATATATTTACAAATACTTTAAATTTCAAAGTGATTTCAAAGCTAGTTTTCTATAAATATAGATATGAATTAAATCGTAGTTTCTACTATAAAGTATTATAAATCTTTTTAAATAAATATCTTAATTAAGATTTCAAAGCAAAACTATTTTAGTATAAAACTTATTTTCATATATAAATGATGTTTTATTTGCATGAGTGGAATTTACTAGCTTTTAGTAATTATTTGAGCGTCGTCAAGTGGTTATGGGACACTAGTCTACACTCTTATAATTACTAATTGACAGTGGATAACACTTATCTATTTGTCGAGTTTTTGGACTCAATCATGGAAAATTTCGTTTAGGGAATTAAATGGGTTTTTAGGCTTATGTTGTGATACTCGATTCCTAGCAAGTTATATTTGCGAAGTGCAACTTCTTGTATGGTGCGTGATGTGCATGCATATTGTGTCGATTTGTGAAGTAGATGTCTATTGCTTGCATATTTTGATGTGATTATTTATGCTCTTATTGTTGTGGTAACTTTGACTAGGACGAATGTCATAAATGAGCATAAACTTAGTTAAAATATGTGAATTATTAAATGAAGTATAATTGTGTTAGTGAAGTATAACCTATGGATATTTATCCTTAACATTATGCAAATTTATGATAACTAGAGATAGTCTGAATCGGGTGTTATTTTAATGCTCGAGTCAGATCGAGACTTGGCAGGTACATGGATTTAATGGCTTTGGATGAGAACTATCTTTAGAAGTCTATTTTGATGTTAGCATTATTCGTAATGTACTATTGAGCCCTGCATATATGTTTGTTGATGTATTCTTTTATAGTCATGTATATTTGAGGCTTATCATTATTTATATTTGGATATATATGTATATAAAAGTGTGAGTCTAGTGTTTTCTTTTGTAGACTTATAATTTTGAGAAGATATTGATGTATGTTATTTCTGTTGCGATGTTTGACTATATGTTGTATACTATATTATGTGTTGTTTTGAATTAGATTAAACCATTGTATTATTGTTCTGCACCTAGATTGGTTATGTCGAATTACCACTTGTAAGCAAAGAAACATATAGTCATGTTATTTGATGTATTCGATACTCGCTCAAAGAAATTTTACAGATGGTCACCTTTAAACATCCCTATTCTCTACACTAACAAACAGTATTACCCAATAATATCCTTTGTTAGTGTGGGTCTTGGGGGTGGGGCATTACAGTTTGGTATCAGAGCATAGGTTCAGAATAATATAGAATATAAGAAACACGTATTGTGGCCTAGATTGACTTAGAGTCCCGTCCCTTGGGTGTGCGAGTATAGATCAAGATTTATTTTCTATTTGGTATAGAAGTATAAATGATTATTAGGAATAATCATTTGGGACGTATTTTTGAAAATTTTAAAATACTTTATAAATTATTTATAAAATGGTTTTAGTAGTTAAGTGTTGTGTAGTGGTGTCCTGATCAGTTAGTAATCAGAGTTGCGTAGCGGAAGCTGATATACTGTTTCTACTAAGCCCAGTAGTTTGATGTTTATTTACATTTGACTGCATGATGTGTGCATTGATGTATAGATATATTTGTAATTTTCTATTAATAGATGTTCCATTAGATGAAGATATATAGTTTGATAAAAGAATATTTGAAAATTAGTTTCGTATTAAATTGCCCATTGAGTGCGTTAAGGATTCTTATCGATGCGACTGTACAAAGTTATCGATGGGGATTCATAAACACTTCGTCGAGATAGCTAGACACGGTGTTTTAAGTTTAATTATTTTATAAATGTTTAAAAAAAGTTATAAATAATATTTGAAAATGAGATAAAGTTTTAATGGAGTTAAATATTCTTTTGAATGAAACCGTTTTTGGAAGGGTAAATTAAGAAGAGAAATTTATTTTCATGAAAATATATGTTAAATAAAAATTTATGGTTTAGAAAACTTTATTTAAAACTTTAAGAGATGTTTTATATGTATTGGTTTTGAAGATGGTTGCAGCTGTCGAGCATTAGCAATAGCAAAGATCAATGGCGAGGCAATGTTGATTTTATGATTAACATCCCAGCTATCTGACAAAGTGGTCTGCTATAAATAATTGGCATGGCAACGTCATTGTATTATTTTTGATATTTGTGAAATTGTTTGTGATGTTTGTGCTTTGTTGTGTATATCATTTCATGATTTAATTGAATGATAATTTTGAGTTCAAATTTAAATGAAGTTAAAACTGAAAATGTAAGAAATTATGCAATTTGTTTTGGAATTTCAAAGTATGGAACAAATTGAAAAAAAAGTTTGAATTCAAAAGGATAAATATTTTATTTGAATCGATATTTGAGTACCATAAGAAGTTAATGTATTGTTTGAAGAATATAGAGCTAGAAAATTATTTTAAAGAAGAGATTTATCAGAGATCAAATCATTTTAATTTTGAAAGGAATTTTGGAGTTTACATTATAAATTTGTATAAGACAAATATTTTGAGGGCCTTAGTTCTATAATATGAGGAGTACTAATAATCGGCATAGTATCACCGACTAGTTTAAATGCTCTCGATTAACGCATCGTCGAATATTGTACATCTTATTGAATAGAATGTTTGAGTGGTACTTACTAGTCCATTCGTGAATACTCAAATTTCACCAGGTATTATGGGATGCCTTGGTTAAATTCTTGTGTTTTCCATTAGGAAGTATTTAGAACTTTGGGGTTGTATTCTCTTTCAGTGTTTGGTGGGACCAGCAGATCCTTAAGAGAATATAGTTCGGGTTTTCCAATATAAGGAAATTCTTTAGGTTGATTATTAGATGTAACTTCTTATTAGAAGTTAGTTTTCTAATTATAAATCTCAAATGAAGAAATTTGAATTGGATGAAAATTAAAAGAAGAGTCATGGATGAATGCTTTTGATGATGTTTGGTTGCAAAATTTTGAAGTGAGTGGAGCTTACCGACTTGTAGGAAATGTTCAGGTAAACTCAAGTGGTTATGGGATGCACGAGCGTTACTCGGATGATTACTATTAGAAGGTATTTGACACTTTTGTGACGATGTGTTAAGTGTATGTCTTAGACTTACAAAGAGCAGCCAATTGTGAGAGGCCTTAATTCTAGACTTGCCATGTGCAGTCATTTGTATTAGACTTGCGATGGGCAGGTAGACTTGCGATGTGCAGTCATTGATGTTAAACTTGCAAAGTGCAAGACCTGTAGGTAGACATGCGATGTGTAATCACATATGTTTGATGCGATGTGCAAGTAGACTTGCGATGTGCAGTCATTTAGGTTAGACTTGTGATGTGCAGGTAGATTTGCGATATGCAATCATTTGTGTCAGACTTGCGATGTGCTGGTAGAATTGCAAAGGGCAATCATTTGTAATAGACCTTGGCCATAGAATAGCAAAGTGCAAACATTTGTGTAGACAAGCGAAGTACTAACCGATATGCGAAGCACTGTCTTTTTTATGGGTTTGCAAAGTGCATGTCACTATTGATTTGATGGATTTATTACTTGCTTTCATGCTAGTTTATTGTGATGATGTGTTGATTGTTGTCTTGAGTGTGATGGATGATGTTGTAGTAATAGTGTTATTTTAAAATATGATAAATCCATTAGAATAGTTTAAAGTAAAGTATAGTTTGCGAAGTAAAATTTGTGAAGCACAAATTTTTAGAGAAGTTAATCTTTATTTTTAAATGGTATAATTTTGTGAAGCGCAAAATTTTGGAGAAATCAATTGTTGGAAAAGATTAAACAAGGACCAATTGAGTTATTGATTTAAAAAGAAGTGAATTTTTTATAGAAGAAGAAATTATTGGAAATTGATTGAAGAAATCAAATTCATGAAAATAAACTGGATGAATAATAAACTAGATATTTTAATCTTTTCAGAAAGGGAAGTTAAAAGATTTTATATGAATATGTATACAAGAAATCTTCTTGTATATTGCTTGATTAATTGGTTGCTTGGATGTTTGATTGTGTAGTGTTAGTTATATGTTGATAGAAATACTATTAAGTAGTATATTTCTATTATTCATAGACTCTACTTCGAATTAGAAAGTGTGAGGATGCAATTTCTTTAAGGGGGGAAGTATGTAACAACCCTGATTTTCCAGTGTTGCTTAAAAAATTTAAATAAAGATTTAAATCGAAAATATAAATGAGAAATTTTGTTTCTTATTTATGAAAGTTGGAGAAACTAGAATTTTGGTTGTTTTACTTGTAGATAATTGAAATTAGAATTTGGATAAGAATATTTATTTGGTTTAAAATTGGTGTTCTTTGATAAATAATAAATAAATCTATTTTAAAGAGAATATAGAGATTATATTTTTTTATTAAATCTTTTCCTTAATTATAAAAATATTGTTATGAAATGCTCATTTTGTAAATAAATATTTTAAAGGATTTTATTATTATTAATGGGAAATTAATTATTTTGTAATTCTAGATCTTAATATTTATATGAAATAAAGTATTGAGAATAATTTATAATTTGGATATGTGGTCTTGGTTTGGGTTAAGGAATTAATTATGTTTTGTTAACTAGCATTAGAAGTAATGCTCATTTTAATATATAAGAACTTGTATTTTTTAATGGGCTTAAACCAAATCCAAACCCATTCTAAACTAATAAGAACAATTTCCTGCTTACGTACAAAACAGAAAGGAAGCCAAACTAAGGTTTGCATTCCTTTTCTTATTCAATTAAAGATCCTATTTTTAAAATAGAAATAAATTGCTAAAATTCCAAAACTTCAGATCTAGCTTCTCTACAACCTTATCCATCTTTTAGATCCAAGGAACTCAAGTTTTGGCCATGGTTAGAGATCATAATTGGTTGAATAGCTAGGAGGAAAAGTGAAATTTGGGTTGAAAAATGCAAGTCAGTGTAAAAATCATAACTAATTTTAGAAAAATCATAAAAATCTAGAATTTTGATATGTTGTTCTCAATTCATATGTTCACCTTCAATTAAAATTTCATGGGAAAATATTTAGACTTTCTATGTTAAATTTTCTCTGCATCGGGGATGAAAATCTAGGCTATTTTGTTGTTTTGGCTTGAGGTTAGTGCTTGTAGCTACGAAGTTTTGGATATTAAGATGAATTAATCACTCACAACTACCGCTCTTTGATTATAAGTTACTGAATTGTTGTTTGGATGAATCAGTGACCGAATTGATTTTAAGTTTGGTGGTGATAATTGCATATTTTGTTGCCTATTTGCTGTTTGCTATAAACCCTTGTCATACGATCATTAAACCATCAAATTGAAGTTAAATATATGTTGCATGTTGCTAAAAATAATACTTTAAAGGTTAGAAGTATTCACCACTAGAAAACCTCTGCCGATGGACCACCGGAAGATGCGAAAATCGCATGGAGCTTCGCCCAAGCGACACAAATGGTGAACCGGTTCTAAGGAACCGGTGCACTGGTTATGCACCTAGGCAGAGCTCCAGGTGATGTTCTAGTGCCTCCCGTTCACCCATTCAACCTCTTGTTGTGTTGCTTGGTTACCTTGCTTGTTTGCCTTGATGTTTGCTATGATTGTAGCGTTATTTTAAAGCTTGGTTGTGATGAATAACTTGTACATTTTTGGCTGCTTGAATCTAATTTTGTTGAACTTGTTGGCATGGAAGTCTTGCTATATGATTGTTGTTGAGCACATAATTGAATTGCATGTGTTTGTGTAGTTAATTATAGAGGAACTTTTGGAAGTAAAATCGATTTCTATTTTATATGTATGGAAAATATAGGTGGTTTGAATAAGAAGGATTTTGGAGAATATATATATATATATATATATATATATATATATAATTTAAAAGTGATTTCAAAGCCAGTTTTCTATAAGTATAGATGCAAATTAAATCGTAGTTTCTACTATAAATATTATAAATCTTTTTGAATCGATATTCTTAAGTAAGATTTCAAAGCAAAATTATTTAGTATAAAAATTATTTTCATATATAAATGAATGTTTTATTTGCATGGGTAGAATTTTACTAGCATTTAGTAAATTATTTGAGCATCGTTAAGTGGTTATGGGACATTAGTCCATACTCTTATAATTACTAATTGAAAGTGGATGACACTTATCTATCTGTCGAGTTTTTGGACTCAATCTTTGAGAATTACATTTAGGCAGATTAAATAGGTTTTTAGGCTCATCTTGTGATACTTGTTTCCTAGTGAGTTATATTTGCAAAATGTAGCTTCTTGTGTGGTTCGTGATGTGCATGCATATTGTGTCGACTTGTGAAGTACAAGTCTATTGCTTGCATGTTTTGATGTGAGTATTTATGCTCTTATTATTGTGGTTACTTGACTTGGATGACTGTTGTAAATGAGCATAATCTTAGTTAAAATCCGTGAATCATTAAATAAAGTATAATTATGTTAGAGAAGTATAACCTATGGATATTTATCCTTGACATTATGAAAATTTATTATTATCAGTATCTCACCTTTTATGATAATTAGAGATAGTCTGATTCGGGTGTTATTCTAATTCTTGGGTCAGACTGAGACTTGGCAGGTACTGAGACTTAGTGGCTTTGGATGAGAGCTATCTTTAGAAATATATTTTAATGTTGGCATTATTCGTAATATACTATTTAAGCCTTGTGTACATGTTTGTTGATGTTGTAGTCTTTTGTAGTCGTGTATATTTGTGGCTTATCATTATTTATAGTTGATATATATATACATATATATGCATACAGATGTGAGTCTAGTGTTTTCTTTTGTAGACTTATATTTTTGAGAAGATATTGATTTATGTTATTTCCGTTGCGAAGTTTGATTATGTGTTGTATATTACATTATGTATTGTTCTGAATTAGATTAAACGATTGTATTATTATTTTGCACCTAGATCGGATATGTTGAATTACCACTTGTAAGCAAAAAATATAGTCATGTTATTCGATATATTCGATACTCGCCCAAAGCAATTTTACAGATAGTCGCCTCTAATCAGCCCTATTCTTTGCACTAACAGACAATATTACCAAGTAATACCCTTTGTTAGTGTGGATCTCGGGGTGTGGCATTACATATGTCCATAACTAGGTCTTTTCAAATTAAAAAAAAAGATGTATCGACCCCCCAATTGGATTTGAGACTATTGTTGGGTTAGTGACAAATTGGGTTTGAAGACTCAAGCAGTTAACGACATTCCTAGCAATAAGCAAATGTGATGCCCTAGACTCGAATAGGGTATGAACTGTATTCCTAAAAATAAAAGCTATACCTTTCATTGTTGCCTTCCTTTAGTCTCTAGAAGGCAGTCTACCCGAAATAGGGGTAACCTCAATAGCATAGGCTTGCCCACTCTGCCCTTCCTTTGCTAGCATCGGACATTGATTCTTGAAGTACCCTTCTTCATGGCAGTGATAGCACTTCCCCTTAAAAGCTTCTTTCAATAGGTTCACTCCATAATCCTTCGTGATATGCCCTTTCTTATGGCATCTCTTACACACTTTTCCCTCCTTAAACTTCCTTTTTACCTCCTTATTTGCCAAAAAGCTTCCCTTCATGGCTCCTTCTTGATTTTGAGTAAGTCCCGCTTTCTCTTTCTCGTTCTCCTTTCCTTCTCCTCTACACTAGCTATCTGCAGCAAAGTCATCTCAACAACGTCCCATACTTAGCTCTAGTGGGCACTTGGGTGTAAGTTGTGAAATTATCGATCCTAAGGCTAATTAAATGCTAGAGGGGGGTGAATAGTGTTTTCTAATTTTTGTAAATCTTTTTAAAATTGTTTTAAGATTATTATTAAATAAATGTAGAATGAACAATCACAGATGCAAATATAGATAAGTATAAATGCAATAAAGTAATAAAATAAAGAATTAGAGAGATCACACAATGGATTTTATACTGGATCGGAGTGACTCTACATCTAGTCTCGTACAATTGCTTATACATATTTCTTTTTAAAATGCCAATCTTTCAATGGGTAGAAGGCAAACCCTATTACAATCTCAATTCCGAGGCTATGAGACACACCCTCCTGATTTTCCAGGCTCAAAGTACACCCACTTGATTTGGACGGGCTACAAGCACACCCACTCGGATTTTTAGGTTACCATGCACACCCAATTGATTTAACGGGCTATAATCACACCCACACAAATACAACTAGAGTTTGATGGTTTTTCCAAAGTCAATTTCATAACCTTTGGATATAATGGATCCTATAGCCATTTGGGTAGCACTTTGATCTTTGATTGAGAGAGAGATGATTGAATTCAGATAGTAAACGGTAAAGAATCAATACAATGAAGATTGAATTGATTCTTGTTAAGAAGATTTGAACCAGTTTTTTACTAGAAATTTTGGCAGAGTAAGAGGAGAGAAGATAATAAGAAAGTAGTTATTAAAACTTCATTTGGAAACCCCCTATTTGCACCGAAATTGGTCACAAATAGGAGCCATGAAGTCACAAACTTGGTTTACATCTCAAATCTACAAGGAAAGCAACTACGGATAGGAGTCACCATGAAGGATATCAGGAGGCATCCTTATGAGTTGGAGCTAGTCAACCATCTATCTGCATTGCTAGGAACAATATGGAAACTATGATAGATGCTATGTAGGAGCGGACAATGAGGATGCAAGAGAAGATGATGCAAAATTTCCTTGGGCAAATTGGGCAAGTTAGAGCACAAAACCAATGATTTGGAGCAGCTGCAATCTGGATCAAAGAATTGGAGCGGTAAGTGCTAGAGGAAATCAAAACCGAGAGCATGGTGTAGAAGCCAATAGGTAAGAGAACAGAATGGAGCAGCCGGGAGTAGACCCTGTCCAACAAGGAGGGATCGACACATATCCCCCCATAGGGATTAGCACTATATGCCCATGGCAAGGGGGCATGCCCCCGGGTCAGGCTGGATCGATTCACGGTAGGCCGGTGGTCAGTGCTCTCCAGTTTGGTGCGGATCAAATGCGGATGCATGTTGAGAGGAGTATGTTTCACGATTTCCTCGCAAAGATGGGGGTAGGCTGGAAATGATGGATGGAGGCTATCTTTGGATGGCAGTGAAAGGTTTGTGAAAATGATTAGGCGAGCTATGAGAGGAGGACTGGTGAACGTGGATCTGAAAGATGTGAATAGGAGTCCATTCACTCTAACATCAGGCGTGCCAGGAATCCATCGGAGTTTAAGTTACCGACACTGGGGCATATGAAAAAAAATCGGACCATACTGTTCATGTGATGAGGTACATGAGAAATATAGAGGTGCTGGGGGAATCAGAGGAAGTGAAGGCATGATGTTTTCCTTGTACTTGGAGGATACATCTGCAATGTGGTTAAGGCAATAGGAGAACGATTCTATCGGTACTCGGATGGAGTTGGTTGATAGATTCATGAGGAAATTTCGAGTCCACATCACGCGACCCAAGAGCATAATATCATTGGCAACACTAAAGTAATGGGCAGGAGAATCCCTGAGGAGTTTCTGGACATGTTTTGATGTGGCAGTTGCTTCAATGGATCAGCTGGATTCATCGATGATCTTAATAGCAACGATATCTGGGATCGCGGACAAAACGGACTTTAAGATTTCATTGGAGCAGGATCCACTAATGGATCTGGGGGAATTCTTTCATGAAGACGAGACGTTCTTGCGGTAGGAGGATGCTAAGGCAGGTAGAGAAGTGGTAAATGCAATAGGGATGAAGGTACGTCTAGGGAAGTTTCAGGCAAAGACAAAGGAAAGCAGAAAGTGTATGATAGCTTCGATAGATCAAAGTAGAAAAGGAGAGAACCGAATTCTCTTCCTAATTTGAATGATATTTTGGAATGGATTTTATTTGGATGCTTGAGGACGCCTTCCATATCGAAGGTTGTCAAGGAGAGAGCCCATAGAGCGTGAGAGGGCATCAGGAAAATACTACTTATTCCTTGAGCTGGATAGGCACACTACCAACGATTGTAGGAACTTGAAGGATATGGCCGACGAACACGTCAAGGATGGCAAGCTACCATAATATATAAGGACTTGGACTGCGGTGGTGGAACAGGAGCAGCCGCCATCTGCATCAAATGGAAATGACCTTGGATCGAGGCCGTAGATCATCATCTCTTGGTCGGGATGACATGAACTAAATAATTATTAAACTCCACAATAAAACGGCTACGTCCGTTATACATGTACGGGTTCGAGGGTGGTCCTTAGGCATACTCTGAGATGATGACAAACCGTCATGCCTGGAGAGGCAGTATTTGGTTTTTCTTATTTTTGATTTTTTGGTTTTTTGCTTGTAAGAACTTAAATATAATAATTTATGAATGGATTTTGAAATGCTCAAATCTACATTTAAGATTAATAAATGAAACAGGTCACGGTTGTCCCAACTGGAGACGGAGCCATAACCGCAAGGTGCGAGTCCCTTCCTCGGAGAGCGACATGATGGACTCGCACATGGATTAAGCAGTCGACTAGGGGATCAAGGCTAGAAAATAATACCCCACAGATTGCATTATGTTCTGACCGGAGAGACGGAACTGAAGAAGCAAGAAGTAGGACGCTTTGTCGAAAAGCGATAGGATCAGCTTGCTTATCGTTGTGCCCTTCTGGCCGGAGAGTAAGTGAGGTCCAGCAAGGGTCTGGAGGGACCATGATCGACCTAGGAAGGCCATGGCATCGCTTTATATTCTGGGACACTGAACCAAAGTGCAAGAAGTAAGACGTTTCGTCGAAGAGCTACAGGATCGACTTACTTATCGCTGTACCCACTTTCGTCGTAGATTAACTGGATGAGGTCCAACAAAAGATCGAAGAGGCAATGATCAATCTAGAGAGATTATGAACCAGGCTATTGGTCCGGTGAGACATTGGAATTGACAAACGATCTAGTGAGATCATGGATTTGGTTACTGGCTTTGATGGATATGGATTCAGCTAAGGATTTGGAATGGTTTCAGAATTAGCTATCAACTCAGAGCGATCGCAGATTACGGCATTTGGTTTGGCAAAAGATTGGATTCTAGATTGTAAAATTTGGTTATCGATGGATTATGGACTTTAGACTTATGGCAATTCAAAACACACCTTCCTGTCGCATGGCATGTTTTTGGAGGAAAATTTTATCCCGCCTTTAGACAAGGCCTTGATACCATTGATTTGGCTAAATGGATTTGCGATTATCAAGGCAGGAAGCCCGAAGAGATGATTATCAGGTTCGGAGATCAGTTATAAGCAAGGCTGTGGATGATAGTTAATTGGATTCAAGCAAGTAGCATCCAAGGAATGGCTAAGTATGGATTTGCACTTCCTTTAGGCAGGGGATCAGATCGGATAAATATGGTTAAGAATAGATCAGATCGGATCACTATGGCATGGATCACTTAGATTGGCAGTTCAACTCAACAAATACTAGGGGAATCAAGCAAACAACTACGGAAACACGAAGAGGAAGCATGAGGGACCCACCATAGGGATCGCCGACCCCCTATCCACCATCTTAGGGGATCGATGCAGATCCCTTTATAGGGATCGGGGTTGAACTCTAGGAGGCCCAGATGGGCCCCATTTTTGGCGAGCAGGTCTGTCTTGGCCTTGTCTTCTGCATGCGAATTTTCAGCTGGATATTTCGTCGTCTTCTCATATAAATACTGGATCGTTGGCTCAAGGAAAGTGATTCGCTTTCTGGCTCTCTTCTTCTTCTCTCTTGGCTACACTCTGCCATTTTTATTACTCAAATTCAAATCATTGTAACTGTAATCAACAATATAAATAAAAGGAATTTTTTTTGAGTGGATGTAGGCCAGAGTCAACCATACTACTATAAATTCTCATGTTCATTTTCTTGCCATTTTAATTTTCTTTCCTTATATTTTGATCTCTACTTCATTCTGTTTGGATTTGGATATTGAATTTGCAGTGTTATTATATTAGATGAGTGTTTGTGACCAATTTTGGTGCAAACACCCCCTATATATAGAGAATAAATAGACATGTCTATTCGTGAAGAGTTACGATAAATAGGCGCTTCATTTCAAAATTTGAATTTCAAAACTTACGGCATGTACGTCGACATATCATCTACCTATATGTCGACATAGGCTAGTGTAATTTCAAAACTTGTTTATTTTAAAATGTTTTGAAAGTCCTATACTATGTAAAATAATTTGATACTTTGTAAAATAATTTAAACATAGTTTGTAAATATTTTGAACCATAAAAAATTTTATAAAATATTTTTAAAAATATATTTGGTTTTAAAGACAAAGGATTTAGAAAATGGAAAATAGAGCACAAAGATTGCTTTCAGGGACTATAACAATACTATATGACTTTATATACTATACTATAGTCTTGAGATCTTCATGTCTTGGTCTTTATACTCATGAGTCTTTATGTCCATTCTTTGAGTCTTTTATAATGTATAATCTTCGATTCAATACTTGTGTTATATGCTAGACTATATACTATATAACTTAGCAAACATTAGTATCCATATTTTATATGAACGTTTTATTATTATCAAGGTTTTTATTATCAAAATCAACAACTAAGGTATTAACAATCTCTCCCTTTTTGATGATGACAACCATTAATATGTTATATAAAATACAATATAATTCCCCTTGAGTTAGATGACTCCCTTCGAATATATGCATATGTATATTACATTTTTCTCCCCATTTTTCATCAACAAAATGGGTGGAAAAAAAACTTAAAAACTCTCCCTAATTTAAATACTTAGTGACTAAGATTCAAAATCAATAATCTAAGTTAAAATGATATATAAATGATGATATATGGTAAATAATTACACTATTATATATATCACGAATGATGATATGAAGACTTATAAAGTAAATTTTATTTATCCAATTCACGCTATACATATATGTACAAATAAATCCAATTATGTACAAGCCAATAAAACCAAATCAAACACACAAATTCAAACAATCCAAACCAATCAAATTCAATCCAAATATTCAAAACAAATCAATCAAACCAAATCCTAAGAGTATGTATATATGTATATATTTACATATCAAATCCAAATGTAATAACCAGATGTTTCGTGGAATGCAACCCAACCGTCGAACCCAAATCTTGGATCTGCTTTGATGGTACCCTAATCTTCATTACCCTTGTAAGAGTGCACTCTAGATTGTTGGATGGTTCGTCTTTGATTAAGAAAGAGATCACCCATCTAATGACGTCAAAAAGCTTTTCTTATTCCTTGATCATCTGCATTTTACTTAACTCGAAATGCCGTTGATTTCTTAGGATAAAGAAGAGGATATCCTTAAAAGATTGAAGAATTTGTTCAAGATTTTCACATAATTTTTGATGTAGAGAAGACATATTTGTAAAATTATGTTTGAGAATGAAAAGAGAGTATATTATAAAACGATGAGTGGGTTTTCTGGAAGAAATAGGCCTATATAGGAGTAGAAAGTCATTTGGAATGAATGGATGGATAATAGTTATCTATATTTTGAAATTTAAAAAATAATCTTTCTGCCTGTTATATGTCTACATATAGGTAATATGTTTGTCGACATACATACATAAATTTTCAAAACAATAGTATTTGCTATAATTTTTGGTTTTATTGTATACCATTATGTATTTATAACTTCCAGGGACTAATAAATATTACAAGATAGTAAGAAATATATTTCAATACTTAGAATAAAAGGATACATGGATTTCAATGATTAACAAAAGAAAATACATAAAAAAGACATGAATTTAAACTAAAAAGCACACAATACAAAGCTAGATTTCATAAGGAAACAACTAAATAGGCTTCTAAGTATGTAGATGACGATGATGAAGAGCTGCCAAGTTTGCGAATGATCTTTTCAAAGTATTTATCCACTTTGTTGGAAAGAAAAGTGAATTTCTTACTAAATGAGCACCTAAGCTTCTTTTGGTTTTTAAGAAGCTTTTCTTGGTTCCTAAGGATATCTTTGATGGAGGGGTGAGATGGTTTGTTAATTTTTTTTAAGGAAGTATCCTCTTCTTCATCCTCCTTCACTTCTTCTTATTGAATTTCTTGTTCTTCTTCCTATGCCAATCTTTATTCCTTTTCGAGAAGTGTCTCGCGTGGTTCAAAAAATGATGGAATGTGCGTAAGTGAGATATTGGCTTTGTCGAAAACTTTTTGAAGAAAGAATTTTTCTCCTTTTAAATCGACACCTGAATATGAGAAAATTTTAGTAAGATACACACCATGAAAGAGTGTGTTCTCATGTCTAGAAATGTTCTTTTGAACAAATTCATCTAAAATGACTTTTGTCCAATTGATGTTGTAATGACCATAAATGGCAAAATGTACTTTAAAGACTTTTTGAGTAGGGTTATCGTAATTACCCATCATCGAAGTGATACTTTATTGTAAAATAAGACTCATAAGTTTCGATTTTGGTCGAAAATTATTGTGCTTAAATTCAAATTCTTCATCACTTTCAAAAATATTGTGAAAAACTTCATGATTTTGTTCATCAATTTGAAAAATGAAGAGGTCAATTCCACTAGATTTACAACCAAAAATATTACCCAAAAGTTCACAATTCAAAACTATTTGACTACCATTAACACTACTCCAAATTTGACCTTCTTCTCCTTGATAAAATTTCTCGTTTAAATTCGCATAAAACATTTTGACCAAATCCTGATAACAAACAAAATCATTTTAAGAAGATTCAATTAAACAAAGAATTTTATTTTCAAAACAATGATCATATAAAACATAAGAGGAAATATCTTCGAATTTTGTAAATCTTCCGGGAGAAACTTTTTCAGAAGTAGTATGCTCCATATAGGCTTCAATGGCATCTTCTCATTGAAAAAGGTTTTAGTTTTCTTAAAGAGCCTTATGGTTTTAGGATTTTGACTAGAGGAAGCCATTTTTGAGTTTTTGAGGAGATAAGATAATGAAGAGATATTTGAAATAAATGTGATGAATGAATGGATAAAGATAGACTAAATTAATAGAGAGTGAAGAGTCATGTTCTCTAGTCTAAAAGGTGCCTTTTTAGAACATGGGAGTAAGTTAAAACAGAGAGGAAAGTTTGAAATTTGAATTTTTAATTCAAATTCCAACTTTCAGTTTTCTGGCATGTATGTCGACATATGACATGGGGGTATTTCGATATATAGCCCGAAATTTCTGAAAATAAAACTATGCTAATATATTCCTATATATATACTTATATACTTATATTCATCGAATATTATTATTAATCTATAAGTTATTCCTAAAACACAAAATCAACCAAAAAAATAAAAAATATTAAATAAAAGATATCGATTTTGCTTCTTTTTGTTGATCAGTTCTGACTAGTCTGTTGTTGCCATGAAATACCTATTTACATTCTTAGTATCTGTTCACTAGAGGAAGTGTCTAAGTCATCCAAAGTTGCTATATAAGCCTTTTTTCTTTTTCTGGATGAATCATTTGCTGGTGAGACCTTTGATTTATTCGGGAATTTTCTAAAATTTGTGGCCATGAAAGCAATTTCTTTGTCATTGTCATTGTCTGAATCCCGATCACCAGTTATAGCATTGAAAGCGATGGATTTCTTTTCTTTTGCCTTACTTTCTCTTCTGCCCTGCAGTTGTGCTTCGTAGGACATTAAATTGCCTATTAATTCTTCAATTTTTAGAGTGCTAATATCATTATCCTCTTTAATTGCAAGTCTCTTTTGATCCCATTTTGAAATGTGTAAATTGAGGATTTTTCGTAGTTGATCCTCTTTAGAATTTTTTTTACCTAATGTAACCAATGAATGAACTATATCTTGAAATCTATAGTACATGTCAGAACAGACTCATTTAGATTCATTTTGAACAAAGGAAATTGATTAGTTAACATGGAAATTTTAGTCTGTTTCACTTTACTAGTGCCCTCATGTGTAACTTGCAGTGCTCTCTAAATTTCATATGTGGACTTACAAATAAAGACTCTATTAAATTCATTTTTATTTGGTGAACAAAATAGAATATTCATGACTTCAGAATTATTCTATGCAAGTGCCTTCTGGTCAGCATTCCATTGTACAAAATTTGTTTGTGGTTCAATGTATTCATTTAGTGTAACATTCCAAATATTTGAACCATTAGATTGTAAATAGTTCTTCATTCTACATGACCAATAAGTGTAATTACTTTCATTAAAAAGTAAGGGTCTAGCAGTAGATTGTCCTTCGACAAAAGTGTTAACAAATGCACCAACAATGTTGCTAGCCATTAAAAATTTTCAAAAATAAAATTATGAGTTTTCAAAAACCTCGCTCTGATACCAAATGTGGGTTGCAAAATTATAGATCTTAAGGCTAATTAAACATTAAAAGGGATGAATAGTGTTTTCTTATTTTTGTATATCTTTTTAAAATTGTTTTAAAATTATTATTAAACAATGTAGAATGAACAATCACAGATGCAAATACAGATAAGTATAAATGTAATAAAGTAAAAAATAGAGAATTAGAGAGACCACACCAGGGATTTTTATCCTAGTTTGGAGATACCCTACGTCCAGTCCCGTACAATTTCTTGTATCGATTTCTTTTCAAAATGCCAATCTTTCAATGCGTAGAAGGCAAACCCAATTAAAATCTCGATACAGAGGCTACAAGACACACCCTCCTGATTTTCAGGGCTCAAGGTACACTCATTTGATTTGGACGGGTTACAAGCAAACCCACTCGGATTTTCGGGCTACCAAGCACACCCAATTGATTTGAACGGGCTACAATCACACCTACATAAATACAACTAGAGTTTGATGGTCTTTTCAAAGTCAGTTTCTTAATCTTTGGATACAATGGATCCTATAGCCTCTTCGACATCACTTTGACCTTTGATTGAGGGAGAGATGATTAAATTCAGATTGTAAATAATAAAGAATCAATACAATGAAGTTTGAATTGATTCTGGTTGAAATTTAGAAGATTTGAATAGATTTTTTACTAGAAATTTTGACAAAGTAGGAGGAGAGAAGATAACAAGAAAGTAGTTGTTAAAAATTCTTTGAAAACTCCTTATATAAAGAGAATAAGCAGATATGTCCATTCGCGAAGAGTTACGACATTAGACACTTCATTTCAAAATTATGGCATGTATTCTGACATATCATCTGCCCATATGTCGACATAGGCTAGTGTATTTTAAAAACTTGTTTATTTTAAAATGTTTTGAAAACCCTATACTATGTAAAATAATTCGATACTTTGTAAAGTAGTTTAAACATAGTTTATAAACATTTTGAACTGTAAAAAACATTTATAAAATATTTGTAAATATCTTTTAAAAATATTCTTTGTTTTAAAGATAAAGGATTTAAAAAATGGAAAATAGAAATCAAAGATTGCTACCAGGGACTTTAACAATATTATATGACTCTATACACTATACTATAGTCTTGAGATCTTCATGTCTTGGTCTTTATACTGATCAGTCTTTATGTCTATTCTTTGAGTCTTTTATACTATACAGTCTTCAATTCAATACTTGTATAATATCCTGCACTATATACTATATAACTTGGCAAAACGTTAGTATCCTTATTTTATATGAATGTTTTATTGTTATCAAGGTTGTTATCATCAAAATCAATAACTGAGGTATTAACATTGGGTCAGTAACAACTCTTTAAGTAGGGAGTTCAGGCCCTTGACGAACTTCATGGCATTCCTCATGGGGGTATCAATCAAACTCATTCTGAACTTAGCCAGCTCTATACTCCTTTAGAGTGGAGTCTTCATGCCTAAGCTGTATAATCTCTCGAACTATAAGCATACCTCAGCCCATGACATAAACTGCACCTCAAATGGTTTGTGAACTCATCCTACGTTATAATTCTACCCTCGTTCTCTTCGGCCACAACTGTCTAATGATCTAAGGCCTCTTCTTTAGGTGCGAAGCTTCCATTCTTCGCTTAATCTGGTACTTCAAACCAAGCTCTCAAAATATCCTCTCACAATCATTTATCCATGTTTTTGTCTCCATGAAACCTTCCATTCCTGAATACACCCTTCCTCCCATATTTAGAAAATCCTTGCACATCTTGAGGAAATCTATGCGGCAGGATGCTTCTTCAGCAGGTGGAACTGTGGGTGTCGCTGCTGCAACAGGTTGAGGAGTGGAAACTTGTCCTACATGCCTGAGTTATTTTCGAAACCATTCAAGCATCACTCAGATAGTGGGTATCTCTTGGGAGGGATCCCAGTCTCAGAAGAAGGATTTTTAGCCATAGTCTACTATCTGTAGGTTAAACTTTTAGTTATAATTTTCTAAGATAGTATTATAAGCCGAAATAAAGGTTTGCCTAATGTGTTTGCATACCTTCAAAATAGTACACACACACATATATATATATATATAGTAGGGTTTTTAAAGTACTTAAAAAATGACAAATACTCCACTCATACGTATGCCTATCCCCATTGATCGAGTAACTAAAGCTCTGATACCAAATGTAACAACTCGCTTCAAAACAGACCTAACTTCCGACCAAGAAAAGGCCATCAAAACTTAGACCCATTCTAAAGCTGGTTGTTGGTTGGTATAAAGAACAATACACAGAGCTATTTATCCACACATTCAAAAACTCACAGCAGAAGGATAAAATATAATATTAGAACATTATCCATTTTATTTAAAATCCAAATGTCATAAAAACATAACACAATACCACATGCAATCGTCAACTGTCCGAAGTACAATATTCTAAAGTTACAACATCTTTTAAAGGGCACATCAAAAATAAAGGAAATAATACAAGTAGATAAATAGTAACTACCACAAACCTACGTATCTGCCACCACCTCCGATAATCTGCATTAATATTTCTAACATGTGTTGTAACGTGGAGGGAGTCAGAACAATAATTGTCTGGTGAATAAACTATGGAGCCTTTTTATAATAGTACTTAGGCAGTATAATTTTAAATAAGAATGTGTTTTATTTGTTTAACCATTTTATAAGTTTTTGGCAATAAGCCCTAAGTCTTTCCTAGTCCATTATTCTTTCAACCTAATAGCCTATGTAACAACCTGCACTTCCCGACACAAATCATGCCGAGAAATACGAGCTGTTAGATTTTTAAAACATTATAGAACATAATTATAGGGATAGAGTACAAAGAAATTCTACACTTTCAGATCTTACAACGGAAGGAATTAAAATATAAATACAGAAAATAGACATTTCATAAAAACAACTTCAAAAAATACTTGATTTACATATACACTGTGCAACAACCCTGTATTTTGATAAAAAAAATAATGATTTAAATTGTAAATTTAAATAAGAAGTTTGATTTTGTTAAACAATAAACGAATTCTTTAGAATTTTAATTTTAAAGTTTGATAATAATTGATAAATGAACTTATGAAGTGAATATTTTTGTAGTTTTTTTATAAAAAAATCCATTTGTTAAGAAAACTAAAGAATTTGTTTTACATCTTTTATTTTTTTAATAAAAGATGATTAAAATTAATAAACTCCTTTTAATGATAAATAGAGACTCTTTATTTTGATAAGTATTCAAGAAATCATATTTTTATTTATTTACTTTGAACTTAGATTTTTAAAGCTAGTGCTTGATTGTTTCATTAAGCTTTATAATTGAAAGAATAAGGGAAATAAAACATTTTATTTCATTTTTGGTTATAAGTGAATTAGTATTTCCCAAAACCCATTAGCCTACTTTGAAATGAGAAAGATTTCTTATTTTGATTAAGTGTTGTACATTATTTTGTTTCACATTCTAATTTTATAGTAAACGAACTGAAAGAAGAAACACTTGCCCTCTTTCAAAACCCTAGTTTATAATTTTCAATTCTCTAGAAATTCAAGTGTTGATCTTAAGAAGCAAATTAATTTTAGGTAAAAGACTCTAGACACAAATTTCTCTTTAATAGAGATTTTAGTTCAATTTATAGTTGTTGAATTTGGTCTTTTTTGTTGTTTTGACGAAATACTTTTAGATTTTTGGCTGAAACCATAGTGTTGATGTACTTTCACTATCAAATTCAAGTAGAAAGGTGGATTTAGAACTCACAACTACCTCAACTCAAAATTCATTTACTGTTTAACTGCTTGGATAAATTTTTAATTGAATTAAACTCAAATTTGGTCGTGATATTATATTTTTGGATCTCATATTCACTGGTAGCTGAAAACCCTAGACTTTTAATCTCTTATTGCATCAATTGCATAACTTGTGGGCTTGCATGCTTCATAAATCGTCACTCTAGAAGCTAATAGATGTCGCAGTTCGAAAATCGTTGGAAATGGACCATCTGGGAGCCATGGACACTACTTGGAACATGTTCCAGGTAGAACTTCCGGTTCACCGATCCATGTGGACCGACACACCGGTCATAGCCTGGAACGTGTTCTGGTCGTGCCATGCGACCTCCCGAAGCCCCGTTTCGACCGCCCGTTTTCCTGTTGATCTTTGATGTCTTGTGTTCTTTTTCTAATGCCTAGTACATGACGATTTGGATGCATGTTCTTAAGTGTAAATTATTGAATTGATGAATTCATTTGATGATATAATACCATAGAAATACAACTATGGATTCATAAAGACACACTCACGTTTTATTATACATTTCTAAGCTAGTGTTTCAAAAGCCGTATTTTCTAATCCAAACGTTTTCCAAATTATTTCATGTATGCATATATTTGTAAAAAGGGTATTTGGAACATATTTACGAATATGTATAAAAAAATTATTATAAAATCAATGGTTTTAAATGGGTTTGGACCAATATTTTTAAAATTTATTTACAAATAACAACGTATGGATTTACAAATGCTTTCTAAAATATATGTGTATGTATTCTAATGTATAAAAGAATATATTTTTTAAATGATTTCAAGTAAATTATTTTATAAAATTATGTAACATCAATTGAATGAGGAGTCGATTTAAACGTTTTAATAAAACGAGCGGTATGAAACGCTCGCATTTGTTTTACTAGTTAATTCTTGGACTTGTTGGAATGAAAATTTATTTTGCACGAATGGGATTTTATAATTACTTGGTAAATAATTAAGTAACGCTAAGTGGTTATGGGACATTGCGTGATACTTATTTAGTTACTAATTGGTAGTAGACCACACTTATCGAGTGGAGTTTACTAACTTATAGTAAACATATGAGTAAACCAAAGTGGTTATGGGACATGCGGTCGTTACTTGAATGATTACTTGTAGAAAGTATATAACACTTATTCATCGAGTTTTGACTCGTCCTTGGGTGATCCGTTTACGCGGGTTTTATAGGTTTTCAGGCCCACCTGGTGCTACTCGTTTACGAATGAGGTATGACTTGCGATGTGCTTATATCTTGCGTTGACATGCGATGGACTTGTCTATTAGCTAGCTATTAATTACGACGGGCGATATGCTTGAATTCAGTGCTGACTTGCGATGCGTTTGCCTTATAGTCGACTGGCAAAGTGATTATTTAATTACTTATGAAGAGCAAGGTGATGATTATTGACTTGCGAAGTGTTTGTCATGTGCTTGCGTTTATGGTTGTGAATTTCTATGCTCTAATTAATGGTTAATATCACTTTGATGTTTTGTTTGAATGAGTATAACTTAACCTTAAGTCATGAAGTTTAATATGAAGTATGAAGTAGATTAGTGAAGTACAATATGTTTTATTGTATCCTTAATGTTTGTGCAGTCTATTATTATCATGGACCAATCTTTTGTGATAATTAGAGATAGTCTGACCCGGGTGTTATTTTTATGCTTTGGTCAGACCGAGACTTAACAAGTAGCAGGGACTTTCAGCTTTAGACTTGGGCTAGCTTGGGTAAAAGTTTATGCTAGTTATATAAATGCCCTTAGTACATTTTGAGACGTTCACTTATGTATGGATGTATATTATTTGAGATGTAGACTCATTTTGTACTTAGTGATATGCCTTAGTCCTTATGTATATGGGTTTATGTAAGTCAAGATCACTTCTTAGTTGATTCACTTTATGTTATATGATATGTCATGTATTATATTTATCGATGTAATCTGTGATTCTGTGTTTGGGATGTTTTATATTGTTTTTAAGCTTAATAAATCACTGTATTATTGTTTTGTGCCAGGATCGTATACGTTGAATTCCTCTCTACAAAAATAATAAATTCATATAATTCAACGTATTTGATACTCGCCCAAAGTAATATTACATATGGTCGCTCCTAAACAGCCTTATTCTCTACATTAGTAGACGATATTACTTATTAATATCCTTTGTTAATGAGGGCATAAAGGTGGGGCGTTACAGTTGGCATAGAGCAAAGTTCAGAACAATATAGGATATGAGAAACACGAACCTAGACAGACTTAGAGTCTCGTCCCTTGGGTATGCAGGGTAGATGTTACCTCTTTCTGATAGTAGAATATATAGTGGTAAGGGATATCATAGGAACGTATTTGTATTATCTCTTTCTTATGAGTTATGTGGTTATCTCTCACGTGTGGTCGGAGTGAGATGTGGCCGGAGTTAGGAATACTCGTTCTAACTCAGGGCCATCCGGTATTCCTGGACAAAAGGGAGTATTCTTGACTTTTAAGCAGGATTTGGAGTTTTTTCGAGCAGTTCAAACTCCTAGTGCAACACCTACTCATCCTCTCATTCACGGTTCAGTTTTCACCCGCATGTATAGTGATTTTGTTCACCTTGGAGGGAAACAGTTTACGGACACCGAAGGAGTTATAGGATTTCAAGCTTGGCTAAAGACATGCAAGCGGATCTTTATCGCATGGAGTTGTCAGGTGTTCATAGAGTTCAGGTGGCATTGAGTCAGCTACAGAAGAGAGCTTTGGATTGGTAAGACTTGCTAATAGTAGAGATAGATGAGACAGAGTTGACTTGGAAGGAGTTCAAAGCCTATATTTAAGTCAAAGTTCTTGTTAGAGGCGGAGAAGGCAACCTTAGCTCGAAGATTCATTGACTTGAAGCAAGGTAGCTCCTTAGTTTCAGAGTATGTGGCTATATTCGGTCCTTTTCCAAATGTGGATTTGAGCTTATCCGCACAACATTGCATAAGAATCAAAAATTTGTATATGGGTCGAGGAAGCCTTTAAGGAGGGCACTTTAGACTCAGCTTGAAATTTCATTTGAGAAGATTGTGGATTCTGTACTTAGACTTGAGGAGACGGAGAAGGAGAGTAGCAATGAAGAGCCTCATCCAAAGAAGGAATTCACCATAAGAAGAAGGCACCACAAGACAAGCAGAAGTACGAAGTTCCAAATAAGGAGGCGAAGAAGAAAGATTCCAACTATAGCAACCAAAAGCATGCATTAGGCAAGTGTTTCAACCGTGGAGCTAAGGATCACTTCGTCAAGAACTGTTTGAGGCTCAAGATGTGTCGCTACTGTAGGAAAGAAGGTCATCTAATTTCCGCTTGTCCTGTTGCACCTTATAAAGTGGTTGGAGGTCCTAGCTAGCATTAGGTAGCTTCTCTTTCTTTCTTCCATTCTTAGGATTTTTCCTTCTTAGGATCCTATCTTTGGGTTCAATCAACACGGTTGCTTTTATTCACCCATGTTAAAAGAGCCGTTAATGCTATTTCTTTGGATGATTGGATGTTAGCTCCTTTTCTTAGGATCTAGAATTAAGTATTTTTGCATGGTGAAAAATTAGTAGATAGTCTTTCACTAAAAATGAGTGGTTGCTTGTTTGTGATGAATGCATGTTTTACATTATTGATTTTTATTTGGATGATGATTAAAGTATATGTACAATATAATTTAAATGGGATTAGGAAAAAAATACATATACTTAAGTAACTTAATATATACCAACAATTAATTGAATGAATGAAGTATTTTGGTTGCTAAGAATGAGCTAAGTGAATGTATGGTTTCAAAATATAAATATTTTCATGTAAGGAAATATATGATTTAAGAAGGAAATTTAATTATGAAAATTATTTTATAAAGTAATTGAAAAGCCTTAAGAATTTATTTCAAGTGTTGAATTATCCGTTGAGTGGTTAAGAATCTTGGTCGATGCGGGTGCACACGGATCGATAGAGGTTGCTTAAACACAACGAGACACTGAGACATGGTAAAATCTAAATTTGTTTTATATCTAGAAGTGTGTGTACTATTTTATTTTGAGCTACATATTGCATGTGAAGTAATTTTCTTCTTTGTGTAACTTATTTTATTTTCTTTGTGAGAAATTAGTATTGGGAATTTAATTTTCATAACTTCTGACTTTTCAAAAACAAAATTTTGAAATAAAAAAATTAGTTTAAGACTTATAATAAAGAAGACTTGTAGTTAAAATTTTAATTTGGGATAAATTAAAAGTGTCAAGTAACATAATTGTTAAAAGTTACTTTAAAAAGTACTGAAATAAAAATGACATATCTTTTGACTGGTAAATCCATTTTTGATAAATCCTATTGGAAAAGAAAGATAATCCCATAAGGAAGAACTTTTATTTTGATCATTTTTCCAGATTTTGAAATTTTTTGGGTCAAATTCATGTTTAAAACAGAGCTATAAACTATATCCTGTCGAATATTTTCCAAGCTGAAACCTTAACTTATTTTAATTATAACTATTGAACCATTAATCCGATTTCAGTAAACTTGTGCTTTATGGAAAGCTATAACTGTAAGGAAAAACATTTTTTTATAAGTTTTGTAAAATTATGCTTTTTATTATTTGTTAAACACTGATTTATATAAAGGATTTAGAAAACAGAAGATTTTTCAGTTTGAGAAATATTGAAGTTGCAAATAATAGTTGAGTATGCATGTTATTTTCTTAAATTAATAATGAAAAAGAAATTTAAGCAATATTTTCAACTCTATTTAGGCTATTAATAACAAAATTTCGATGTTTGCATTGTGTTTAAAAGAATAACATGGTTGTTGAATGTACCTGAATTATTTATGTACAATGTGTGATGACTGAACTTTAAAATTTTAGTAAAGAAGCATTGCTAAACTTTAAATGTATTATAGACTTTCTCGAATATGAAATTTCGGGGATGCAATTTTTTCAGGGGGAAGTCTGTAACAATCCTGTATTTTTGTTGTTTAATTAAAAATTAAACAATGATTTAAATTGAAAATTTAAATAAGAAGTTTGATATTGTTAAATAATAAGCCAATTCTTTAGAATGCGAATTTTAAAGTTCGGTAATATTGGTGAATTAATTTATGAAGTGAATATTTTTGGAGTTTAAAAAAACCATTTGTTAAAAAAATAAAGAATTTGTTTTACATCTTTTATTTTGTTAATAAAAGATGAGTTAAAAATTAATAAACTCCTTCTAATAATAAATAGAGGCTCTTTATTTTGATAAGTATTCAAGAAATCATATTTTTATTTATTTACTTTGAACTTAGATTTTTAAAACTAGTGGTTGATTGTTTCATTAAGCTATTAATTAAAAGAATAAATAAAATAAAACATTTTATTTCATTTTGGGTTGTAGGTGAATTAGTATGGCCCAAAACCCATTAGCCTACTTTGAAATGGGAAAGATTTCTCATTTTTATTAAGTGTTGTATGTTGTTTTGTTTCTCATTCCTATTTTACAGTTAATGAACTAAAAGAAGAACCACTTTCCCTCTTTCAAAATCCTAGTTCATAATTTTCGATTCTCTAGAAAATCAAGTAGTGATCTGAAGAACCAAATTAGTTTCAGGTAAAAGATTCTAAACACTGGTATCTCTTTTCTAGAGATTTTAATTCGGTTTATAGTTGTTGAATTTGGTCTCTTTTGTTGTTTTGATGAAATACTTTTAGGATTTTGGTTGAAACCATAGTGCTGCTATACTTTTACAATCAAATTCAAGGAGAAATGTGAGTTTAGACCTCACAAATACCTCTTCTCAGAATTCATTTACTGATTTAATTATTTGGATGAATTTTTGATTGAATTAAACTCAATTTGGTTGTGATATTGTATATTTGGATGTCATATTCACTGCTAGTTGAAACTCCTAGACTTTTAATCTCTTATAGTACCAATTCCATGACGTTGTAGGCTTACATGCTTCATATTTCGTCACCCTAGAAGCCAATAAAAGTCGCAGTTCGAAAATCATCGGAAACAGACCATCTAGGAGCCACGGACCAGGCAGTGCCATCGGTGCACCAGTCCATGTGGATCGGTGCACCGGTCATGGTTGGAATGTGTTCTAGGTCATGTCGCGCGACCTCCCAAAGCCCTATTTTGACCACCCATTTCCCCGTTGATCTTTGATGTCTTGTGTTCGTTTTCTAATGCCTAGTTCATGATGATTTGGATGCATGTTCTTAAATGTAAATTATTGAATTGATGAATTCATTTACTGATATAATACCATATAAATACAACTATGGATTCGCGAAGACGCACTCATGTTTTATTATACATTTCTAAGCTAGCGTTTTCAAAAGAAGTATTTTCTAATCCAAACGTTTTCCAAATAATTTCAAGTATGCATATTTGTAAAAAGGGTATTTGGAACATATTTATTAATATATATAAAATATATATTTTTATTGTAAAATCAATGGTTTTAAATGGGTTTGGACCATATATTCTAATGTATAAAAGAATATGTTTTTTGAAGGATTTCAAGTAAATTATCTTATAAAATTATATAACATCAGTTGAATAAGGAATCGGTTTAAATGGTTTAATAAAATGAGCGGTATGAAACGCTTTTCTTTACCCTTTAATTATTGGACTTGTTCGAATGAACATTTATTTTGCACGAGTGGAATTTTATACTCGCTTAGTAATAATTAAGTAGCGTTAAGTGGTTATGGGACATTGCATGATACTTATCTAGTTACTAATTGGTAGTAGACCACACTTATCGAGTGGAGTCTACTAACTTATAGTAAACATTTGAGTAAACCCGAGTGGTTATGGGACATGCGGCCGTTACTTGAATGATTACTTGTAGAAAGTATATAACAAAATATAACACTTATTCATCGAGTTTTGACTCGTCCTTGGGTGATCCGTTTGTGCAGATTTTATGGGTTTTCAGGCCATCTGGTGCTACTCGTTTACGAATAAATTATGACTTGCGATGTGCTCGCACCTTGGGTTGACATGCGATGGACTTGTCTATTAGGTTAGCTATTAATTAGGAAGAGCAATGTGCTCGTATTTGAGACTTGCAATGTGCTTGTCTTATAGTCGATTGGCGAAGTGCTTATTTAATTATATGCGAAGAGCACGACGATGATTATTGACTTGCGAAGTGCTTATCGTTTGTTTGCATTTATGGTTGTGAATTTCTATGCTCTAATTAATGGTTGATATCATTTTGATGTTTTGTATGAATGAGTATAACTTAACCTTAAGTCATGAAGTTTTATATGAAGTATTAAGTAGATTAGTGAAGTACAAGCTGTGATATTTTATCCTTGATGTTTATGCAGTCTATTATTATTATAGACTAACCTTTTGTGATAATTTGATATGTATAACACAGGTGTTATTTTGATGCTTGGGTCAAACCAAGACTTAACAGGTAGTAGAGATTTTCGGCTTTGGACTTGAGCTTGCTTGGGTAGAAGTTTATGCTAGTTATCTATACATGCCCTTAGTTCATTTTGAGATGTTCACTTATGTTTGAATGTATATTATTTGAGATGTATACTCATTTTGTACTTAGTGATGTACCTTAGTCCTTATGTTTATGGGTTTATGTGAGTCTAGTTCACTTCTTAGTTGACTCACTTTATGTTATATGATATGTCGTGTATTATATTTATCGATGCGATCTATGATTTTGTGTCTATGATGTTTTATATTATTCTAAATCATAATAAGCCACTGTATTATTGTTTTGTGCCAGGATCGTATACGTTGAATCCCTCTCCACAAAAAGAATAAATTTATATAATTCAACGTATTCGATACTTGCCCAAATTAATATTATGGATGATCGCTCCTAAACAGCCTTATTCTCCACATTAGCGAACAATATTACTTATTAATATCTTTTGTTAACGAGAGCATAAAAGTAGGGCGTTACACACTGTATAATATAGGAAAGTCTAATGTGAAGCTCCTTCCTCAACGTACTATGTCCAATTCAACTGCTAACCTATCATGCTATGGTGGGGGAGTATGAAAAGTGGGGGGTAAGTCAAATAAAAGTCTGGTATATGTGAACAAGTTTAATAAGACGATTAAGTGCAATTGACCCTAAATCTACTCTAAGTGATACAGAGTGCAAACACGGTATCTGTGAACTCCCACGGTCCAATACCAAGGATTCTTCTCTAACTCAATTAATCGAATCTACTAAGCGAACCTCACACTAATGATCGGCCAATCGAGGAACTACTGTCCTATTGTTTGCGCCAAATTTGGTCGCAAACCCCAAGTATTATGAAAGCACCAGTGTATGAATACAAATCAGCAATATTCAAACGCAAATCTCAGATCTAAGCAAGCAACAAACAGCAATCCAGAAATAATGAACAGTAACACACAATTTATAGCGGTTCGGCTATCTCCGGCCTACGTCCACTTCAAAGTTTTTATCCTTTATTGATTATCCTTGCTGGTTACAGATGATTACAGTAGATGAAATGAATGAATTCGAGTATAACAACAATGGAAAGAAGTAGAATTGAATCCGGTAGAGTCTGGACGTTCAATGGCCAAAAAGATCCCCTTTCTGTAGGCTTCAGGGGGCTATTTATAGGCGTAGGAGGCTGAGATCGCGCTCAAACTTCGGGAGACTTCTTCTGGCACGTGAGTAGACCCACGCGACCGACCCCACCAAGTTTCGACTCAATCTATGATCGATTCGAAGCTATTTCGTAACGATCAGAAAATGCTCCAATCGAGCTGAAACTTGGCAGAGACAATCTTTACCTCATGCGTAAGCTCCTGTGAAAATTTCGTTGCATTTGGATTAACAGTTTATGAGATATGTTCGATACAAAGTGACGTTTCTTGAAGTACAGCTCTGTTCGAACCCAGGATTTTGTATCGATAAAGCACGTGGCTTTGTAGCGACGTAGCGCGCATCCCTCACATTGATCCACCTTTTACTCCGAGTCGACCGCGTCTCCCCTGAAACTTCGCCTTACTCGTATTAGAGACGTTTCCCGAATCCATCGATGTCAGTTGGATACGAAATCGAGTACATCTGATGGATATGAAATCAAGGCTTCCCGATGGATTCGACCAAGCCCCCTTCCTCTTATGGATTCGATACGAACTAAGGCTTATGGGTACGAGACCGACCGACTCGAAGTAGGGTGCACCGATGGATGCAAAGTGGCGTGGATTGATCGGTGCGAACGTCATCGATTCGAACATATGGACACAAGAAAACCTGATGGATTCGAACTAAGCAAACATGATGGATATGAATCTGATCGATTCGAACAGGTTGTTTCTGATGGATACGAGCGGCACATTTTACCTAACTTGTATCGATCATATCTCACTCATACGAACTCCGATTAACCTGAAACTTGGAGCACTGGCTTTTATGGCTTTGCTTGTCATATCTTGTCAGTTGTAGCCCGATATGTACTCGGACAAAATTCATCGATATCCATGGTTATCCTACAATGCGTAGTTGATATTCATGGCTAGTTATTATTGATTTTCAGTCAGTTTTGGGTATCTCAGCTTTGCTAAAAGTTGGGATAAGACTTTGCCCCCCAAAACACGCCTTTTGGTAAAAGGTGTGTTTTGATCGGTCTCAACTCGAATGCAGTGAGTTCATGTTTTATTCAAATCTTATGGTATTTTCAATCGAGTTCATGGCTGTTCGAAGCCAAATCATTATCCATTTCTTCCTATGGAAGTTAAGAATGAAACTCCGTAGTCTCTCCAGACAATCATCGGTTACTCCGGACCCTTGCTAAGCCCATCCTAGACTTGGCGATTGAATAGAAAGATCCTATTGCACTCCGGTGTTGCTTTCTACCCCTTGCACTCTGGTCCCAGTTAGGGCGTAAAGCGATGCCTTGGTCGTTCTGGACCGATCGTAGCCTCTCCGGGCTCCTGCTAGACCCCATCCTGTCACTCTCCGGTGAATGGGAAACAACGTTAAGTGAGTCGATCCAGTCGCTCTCCGGCGAAGCGACTCACTTCTTGCACTCCGGTTCAGTGTATCTGAACATTAAGCGACGTCATGGCCTAAATCGTGGGCCGATCATAGCCTCTCCGGGCTCTTATCGAATCCCGATCCAATCACTCTCCGGTGAATGGGAAACGACGTTAAGTGAGTCGATCCTGTCGCTCTCCGGCGAAGCAACCCACTTCATGCACTCCGGACCCCGTCTCTCCGGGTAGGGTCATAAAGCGATCATTTTTATATCGGTATTCAATACTCATACTTTAACTCTCTGGTCAAAGGTTTATTTTAAGAAATTCAAGTGTATTTATTAAATTCAGGTCCTAGATGTTCAATCTCAAACATCAGGGAAAAAACTAAACCTTGCCTCTCCAAGCAGATCGGTCTGTCTCCACCTCAGAGCATGCCTAGGGATCTCTCTGGTTCCCGTACATGAGTAAGTGGAGTAGCCATTTATTCTAAAAACAAATCTAATGAAATTATTTGACCGAAGTCCAAATACTGAACTTGGCCCTTGCCATCTTAATCAGTTGATGACGAGTCGTGATCCCGATCCAGGATCGTTTCTATTAGGTGGAGGCAGTAGTTGTTCAGGCCTTACCGCCGATGCCTGTTCTCTGACATATTGTGGCAATCTACCACTCCTGGCATGTTCTTCCACCTCATCCTTTAGGTGGCGGCATTCGTCGGTCGTGTGCCCATCCAACTCATGGAATAGGCAATATTTTCCGGTTCTACGCTCCCGCTCTGTGGGATCTCTCCTGGGTGGTTTTCGATAGGGGAGTTGCCCCCGAGTTTCAGTGTAAATTCGTTCCAGGCTTGTCGCCAAATCTGTGTATTGCCTGAATCTGGGCTCTCAGAATTTCTTTCGTTTATCAGGACCATCATGTGCGTCATCCTACTTTCTCTTTCCTTTGTCCGCCCTGGGCTGTTCCCTGGCGGTTCCTTCGCCTTGTACAGCGTTTATTTCCTGCCTCTCGGCTCGTGATTCTTCTAATCGAATGAATCTTTCGGCTTCATGGTAAAACTCTCTAAGATCTTGCGGTGGGTCTCTCGCCAAAGAATCTTTGAATTCGGTGCCTTCCCCAACTCCTGCCACTGCCGCCATCAAAATCATTGATGGATCCGGGCGATCTACAGAAGCCACCGTTGCATTAAATCGTAGCAGAAAATCTTTTATGGACTCTCTGGTCCTTTGTTTTATCGATGCCAAAGTCATCACACTCTTGGGTCGCGTCACGTGGACCCTAAACTGTCTCATGAAGCAATCTACAAGCTCGCCCCATGTTCTGATCGATCCGGTTTCTAATTGCCTGAACCAAAGTGTAGCCAAATCTGACAAGTATAAAGGGAAGCATCGAGCCATCACTTCCTCAGATGCCCCCAACACTTCCATGTGCCTGATGTATCGAGTAATATGCATCGTTGGGTCTGATTTCCCGTCATAAGGATCCAGCATAGGCAGTTTGAATTTTGTAGGGTTCCTTGCATTCCTGATATTCGGAGTGAACGGACTCCGACTAACTTCCTCTAGTCCTCCGTTGGACAATCCTCCTCTCATCAGTCGTCGGACTAATCCAGCCATCTTTTCATCTCCATCCCGAGGTTGCCCACTTGGTCTTGAAGGGTATTCTGGTACGTACTCTTCGTGTGGCCCATTAGCATCAGCGTTGGCTCCAGCTTGTTGAGCTCCATCTGTAGGCCTTCTAGCATGAGATCCTGAGGGTCTGCCCCCAAGTCCTTGTTGATTGCCTTCTAGATCTGCATTCTGACCTTGAACTTGACCTTCATTGGTTTCCGCAATCCTGACTCCTTGTCCCGCACTTGCAGCTGATGTGGTTGGTCCAACGTTTTGCACATTTGCTACTCTCATCTGTTTAAAGAAATTCTGCAGCATCTCTTGGTGAGTCTTCATCATCCTTTCTTGCAATGAATTTGCTATAGCTTCCATTTCATCTCTGGTGATGTAAATCGAAGCTTGCCCTTCTCCAGCACCAGAGGATGCCTCTTGACTTCCTCCCTGTTGGCTTCTCTCAGCTCTTTGTCTTGTTTGTCAGTCATTGTCGAGTCAGTCTGAATCCTTCAAACTTTCAAATCTAAACTTTGAATCTGGTGTAGTGGGTGCTAGTTGTTCTCAGTGGAAGCACCAAAGTGTTTGCGCCAAATTTGGTCACAAACCCCAAGTATTATGAAAGCACCAGTGTATGAATACAAATCAGCAATATTCAAACGCAAATCTCATATCTAAGCAAGCAACAAATAGCAATCCAGAAATAATGAACAGTAACACACAATTTATAGTGGTTCGGCTATCTCCGGCCTACGTCCACTTCAAAGTTTTTATCTTTTATTGATTATCCTTGCTGGTTACAGATGATTACAGTAGATGCAATGAATGAATTCGAGTATAACAACAATGGAAAGAAGTAGAATTGAATCCGGTAGAGTCTGGACGTTCAATGGCCAAAAAGATCCCCTTTCTGTAGGCTTCAGGGGGCTATTTATAGGCGTAGGAGGCTGAGATCGCGCTCAAACTTCGGGAGACTTCTTCTGGCACGTGAGTAGACCCACGCGACCGACCCCACCAAGTTTCGACTCAATCTATGATCGATTCGAAGCTATTTCGTATCGATCAGAAAATGCTCCAATCGAGCTGAAACTTGGCAGAGACAATCTTTACCTCATGCGTAAGCTCCCGTGAAAATTTCGTTGCATTTGGATCAACGGTTTGTGAGATATGTTCGATACGAAGTGACGTTTCTTGAAGTACAGCTCTGTTCGAACCCAGGATTTCGTATCGATAAAGCACGTGCTTTGTAGCGACGTAGCGTGCATCCCTCACGTTGATCCACCTTTTACTCCGAGTCGACCGCGTCTCCCCTGAAACTTCGCCTTACTCGTATTAGAGATGTTGCCCGAATCCATCGATGTCAGTTGGATACGAAATCGAGTACATCAGATGGATATGAAATCAAGGCTTCCCGATGGATTCGACCAAGCCCCCTTCCTCTTATGGATTCGATACGAACTAAGGCTTATGGGTACGAGACCGACCGACTCGAAGTAGGGTGCACCGATGGATGCGAAGTGGCGTGGATTGATCGGTGCGAATGTCATCGATTCGAACATATGGATACGAGAAAACCTGATGGATTCGAACTAAGCAAACATGATGGATACGAATCTGATCGATTCGAACAGGTTGTTTCTGATGGATACGAGCGGCACATTTTACCTAACTTGTATCGATCATATCTCACTCATACGAACTCCGATTAACCTAAAACTTGGAGCACTGGCTTTTATGTCTTTGCTTGTCATATCTTGTCAGTTGTAGCCCGATCCGGACTCGGACAAAATTCATCGATATCCATGGTTATCCTACAATGCGTAGTTGATATTCATGGCTAGTTATTATTGATTTTCAATCAGTTTTAGGTATCTCAGCTTTGCTAAAAGTTGGGATAACACCTATCATACCTACCATCACACTGCGCCTGAAGAGGAAGAACCCCGTAATATAAACTCGCAACCGACTCATTGTATGCACCTATGCTCATCCCTCGATCGTAATGGAAAAATGCCTCTTATTATACAGCTACCTTGTCCCCCTTATGTGAACTCCCATTAATACTAGGACCAACTTACTTTACTCGATACCTATAGCCACTTATTGCACTACACCAGTGTCCACCCGTACCACATTCCATAAAAGTGCATTAGAAAACGTGCAGTACCTGGATCTCTCGTTAGTACCATGCTCCCTTGGATAGTGTTTTCGCCAATGCTGCACCCACCCGTATGTAACACTTCTGAGCCTAGTGCGAAGTAAATCACCCCAACCCAACTCTATAATGCGAACTAAAATTCGCCCTAATCTAATACCAACTATTGCAAAGTGAAATTTGCTCCTCTCCAATTGCAAAGTGAAATTCGCCTCAATCAAACACCACTATTGCGAAGTGAAATTCACTCTAACCATCTTAATAGGGAACCAAATTTCCCTATCCTCTTACGTATGTAATTTAGCCCAAATTAGTCCAACAAACCCGTTCAGTAATTACATAATTTCCAATTGGATTACATAATTTTCTTCCACTTAATTTGGGCCTTAGGCCAAGGTTCAATTTGCATACTTTTCACCCGAACGGTCGACCGTAACCTTGCCCAGGTTGACTGCTACCGATCGACCCAAACATCCCTAGATATACCATTACAAAATTTTAGGGTTTCTAGTTTTTGTCCATCGATTGATTTTCGTTTCTTAAACACGGTTGATTTTAATTTTTCAATTAATTAATGATTCCAGTTAACCCTAATTTCCAGTTAATTGACCCTAATATTCAAATGTCATCATGGTGTCCAATTTCAATTCAATTAGGGTTTTAATTTAAGGTTACAAATTTGACACTAAACAAGTGTATAACTAACCAATTAAATTATCCACTAAATATAAATTTAACAAATTCAATTCTACGGTTTAGAAATCAAATTCAGGATTTAAACACCAGCAATATAAATTATACAAATCTGATTCTAAGGTTTCTACCATTCTAATCAATTATAATAATTTAAAATTAATTATATTAATCAGACTACAAAATTTGTACCCACTCACCTCAAGCCTAAGCTTTTCTTAATGCTAGTACTTGAGAATTTGGCCCCCAAATCGATAGCTCCTCCCTAGATTGCCTCGATTTACCTTAATTTACTTGCTTTGGTCTTTTAGGTTGAGTTGATTTGATTTTTGGAATTTTAGAAATCTGGTTGAGCTAAAATTTTGGTAGAGTTTGGTTACTGTAATTGTTTATGTGAGAATTAGGGTTTCATTAGCTTAGTACCTATAAGAGATTTACATGAATTCTAGTCATTGATTAACCCTAGGAGAATCTTTGTCTTCTTATGTTAATTAATTACTTCATTCCCAAGTAAAGATATTTGGTTAAATCTAAGCTGTTACATTAAATACATTGAACCTAGACGTCTTCTTAAACAATAGGTTTTATATATATTTAAACCTTCCTTTAAAGTAATAATATATGTACATTCAATAGCATCAATCAATCAATCAATTTATATTTACTTTCTTTTACTATGCTAAATAGAATCATCTCATCATCCCCATTTATGTCACTTTAATCAATTCAGTAATTTACACATATACATACATATATTGTTAACCATTTAAGAATAAATACACACACAAATACATATCTTGAAAATGATTAATAAATTTACTTTTCTTTTTCAATTACATAACTAGTACTAGGGATGGGCACGGTCGGTTAACCGACTAAATCGGTTAATATTTTCGGTTAACCGATAATATTACACAGTTCGGTTAACCGACGATCGGTTAATGTAGTCATAAGATCACCGACCGAACCGGTTATTTTAAACCGCGGTTAACCGATTAACTCAAACGGATAACCATTGAGAGGTTAACCGTTTAAATTAATCGGTTAACCGGTTTGTTCAACTAGTTAACCGACTAAACTGTTGCAACTTGCAACCATATGATCATTATAAGGCTTCAGGAACATTGCATTATTGCAACAACTTAACTTTACCACTTTCAAGCTTCAGCACAAACATTTTAGTTCACAATGCACATATTATAGTTCAGAGTTTACACCATAATTTTCAATTCATAATATGAATTACAGACCACGAAACTTAAGTAGTTCAGTTCACATTCATTCTTCAGTTCGGTAAGTTTATACACTAATAGCTCTTAAATATTACACATAAATATAGTCCAATTCACATAAGGATTACACATAAACATACTTCAGTTCAGTGAGTGCATCGTCCATAGGCATTGAGCAGTGAACAGCAAGGCAACAACTTCATGGCCTAGTCTCAGTCCTGTAAGTTATCAAAACCATTTACAAGTTATCAAACTCCATATCTTTTCTCAATATTTATTGCAAACTAACTATTAAAGTGAGGAGAAGGAAGTAAAGGAGTTACAAGTTATATCACAGTTATATGAACTAGGTTAAGATGTATTATCAGTTTAGAGATAGTTATTATCAGCTATAACAGTTTAGTTACATATAACACTTTTAGTTATATATATCTAAACTAATTATAGCAGCTTGTTATACAAGTGGTAACTAATTATAGCAGTTTAGTTATACAAGCGATAACTAATTATAGCAGTTTAATTATAGCTATAACAGATTCAAACATTGTCCATAATCATACAACATCCTCATTCTTATGCTGCAATATTGTCGTTAGAAAGAAACACAACTTGATGACATGTTTCATGACCAAGTGGTTGTTACTTATCTAAGAACTATAAAGTAACTTTATAGTTAGCAGTTTCATATTATTTGAAGACAATCAAACCAATATAATTTCATACTATAAAGGCCCTCTGATGGTGAGAACATTATTCGAATGATTTGATTGTTCTCACCATCAAACATTATAGAAATGTTCTCACCATCAGACTATGGAAACTAAATGAATTATTCTAAGGTAGGGTGGGATGCAAGAATTGGACTTCGTGTATATGGCACATTTGACAGCAAAGAATATCTAATACTCAAATGTCTTCAAATAATATTACATGAGAGGGCGAACAGGCGAGGATGCCTTTATAGTTAACATTCTTAAAAACAAAAGATCTGGTTATGCATGAAATGATTTGTAGAAATTTGTTTAATATAAATTGATAAATAAATCATAGATCTACAAACTAATTACAACATAAATGCATCGGCTTATGTGAAACTTACAAACAAAAGAAGAAAAAGGATAACTCACCATCAGAGGGAAAGTTGCAACCGAAAAAGAACCAAGAAATCTGGAAACCGGCTGCCACAGTGACTTGTTTAACTGAGCATAAAATAAAAATTAGTTGTTTGTTTGAAGATTGTCTTAACACAGTGAAGTTTATTAATCAATGGCAACCAAGAAGACATATTGAACGACTGAACTAAATGAATATATTCATTCCAAATAATAGTATGAAAGAAGTTAACATGGCCTGATGTAAAACAATTTGACATGTATTTGGGTTCCAGTTTAACATTGCTTTTAATTCCAGTAAAGTATGAAGGTATACCAACATACTTATCAAGTGTAAACATAAACTATATGAACATTTTTACTACATGAAACTAACCGTGGTGAAGGTGAATACAACAATGACGAACATGGACCATCCATGGTGAACATAAAAGATGATGGCGACTCACGTTGACTTCCATGTACAAAATCTACATGCCAAACAAGTTAATTAGAGCATTGTATTTAAAATACAACAAATAAAGAACTATATTATTTTACAAATGAAATTATCACCTGATATTTGCTCATCATAATAAGAAACATCATCGATAGGAACTTCAATCCAATGATCGAAAAAAATTAGTTTGGACCTTAACCAATTTTGAGTACAAACTAATGCCTCAACCATCCGTAGACTCAAAGTACTACGAAAAGGATCTATAATTCTTCCTCCGTTGCTAAAAGCAGATTCGGAAGCAACTGTGGATACCAGAATAGCAAGAAGATCTCGTGCAAATAAAGATAAAACACGATATTTGGAACTATTTACCTTCCACCATAGTAAAACATCAAAATTATTTGGTGTACCCTCAATCGGTGCATTTAAATACTTTTCAAGTTCATTACCTTCGTTATCGTGTTGTTGAACTTGTCTTAGAAAAGTATTCATTCTTCTAGAAAGAACAACACTAATATCCTCAACGCGTTCACTAGCAACGAGCGTACTAAGTTGTGGTTCCTTATTTGTTTGTGTTCCAAATGTAGAATCGTTCACATAAAAGTCAAAGAACCTTATCAAAATATGCTTTACACTTTTTAATATGTCTTCTGCAATTTTTTTTCATACATGTCTTCAACACATAACTTCAAAAATTGGAATTTATACCTTGGGTCAAGCACACACGTAACAAATAAAATTTTGTTCATATTACCTTCGCTTCCCCAATATTTATCAAACTTCATTTTCATACTAATTGCCATTTTACCAAGATAATGATTCATTTTATCAACCAATCCTTTAATTTCTTCTTGAATTCCACTAAGCTCGGCAAAACAAACATTTGCACTAATGGATAAAGTTTTGCTAAATTTTAAAGTAACATCATAAAAATACTTTAAGAATTTAACAAATAATTCAGCATTTTTCCAATCGATAGAACTTGGAGGATGAATTTCATCATCAAAGTAAGCAACAAAAATACCATCATTTTCTTTCATATCATCAAAAACATTTTTGTATTTTAAAGCCGCTTCCAACATCAAATATGTTGAATTCCACCTAGTCGGTACATCCAAAATAAGCATAGATTTATTCTCAATTCCCAAACTTAAACATATCTCTCTAAATTTATTCAATCGTGACGGAGATGATCTCACAAATCTGACCGCAGTACGAATTCCAGCTATAGTACTACTAATTTCTTTTAGCCCATTATTGACGATTAAATTGGTTATATGAGCACAACAACGAATATGCATGAAATCACCATTCAAAACACAACCACCATTATAATCATTTAATTTGCTTTTCACATAATTAATTGCCACTTCATTTGCACTAGCATTATCGACGGTGATAGACACTATTCTTTTGAGTTCCCATTTTTTGATACAATGGACAATAAATTTCCAATATTTTCTCCTTTATGACTAGTAATCACACAAAAATTTATAATCCTTTTATGTAACTTCCAATCTCCGTCAATAAAGTGTGCAGGTAAACCCATATAATTCACATTTTGAATAGATGTCCATGTATCAATAGTTAGACAGGCAACATGCAATGATTTTGAGAACATTTTTTTAGAGATTCTATCGAGTCCCAATATAATTGAAGCACATCCCTACAAATTTTTCTACGTGAATGAACTTCAAAACTAGGATACAATTCTCGACAAAATTGAAGAAAACCTTCACCCTCCATAAAACTAAAAGGGAGTTCATTAATAACTAGCATTCGAGCTAATGCTTTTCTACATTCCTCTTTATTGAATGACCATGCGATGAGATTTCAACTACCTTCACTATCGCTATTTGTTCCAAAAGCTAAAGTTTTTTGTCTCTTATGACTATCACGTGAAATGGACTTACACGAACGTTTTATATGGTAATATAAATGTGTAGAGCCATTTGATTTAGAATAACATGCAAATTATTGACCACAATAGTTGCATACACATTTTTGAAAATTGAAATTAGCGTCTTTAGTAAAATGTTCCCATATCAAAGAAGGCTTTCTAGAAGAAGGCTTGCGCACCGGATGTGGAGGAGGTTTTCTAATATTGATGTCTTCTTCGCCGGATGGAGGAGGTCATCTCTTGTTTCTTTAGAACTACTTATTTGTACCTGTTATAGTGCATGAAAAACAAAAATTAATATACAGTTGAGTTCATACTATTAAGTTAATATACAGTTAAGTTCATACTATTAGTTAATATACAGTTAAGTTCATACAGTTAATATTACTATTAATTTCATACAGTTAAGTTCATACTATTAAGTTAATATACCATTAAGTTAATATTATTTAAAGAATTAAACTATTTAAGTAATTTAGGTTCATACTATTTTCATGTTCATACTTAATTATTTATAAAAAATACCGAGTATAAAAAATTAAACTATCTACATGTAAGTAATTATAATGTAAAAATACTGTAAAACTATCTACATGTGAGTATAATATTACTGGAAAAATAGTTTATACTATTTACATGTTCATACTTAAGTATTTATAAAAAATACTGAGTATAAGAAAATTAAACTATCTACTGTAAAAATAGTTCATAGTATTTGCTACTGTAAGTAATTTAAGTTCATAAAAAATTAAACTATCTACATGTTCATACTTAACTATAAATTTATAAACTATTTCAGTTCTAACTATTTAAAAATTTTATAAACATTAAATACAGTAAATTTACTGTAAAAATATCAGAATAGATTGTTTTATTTTCAAAAACCAATGCATATATATTTACATATGGAGCTAATATGCATTTCAAAACCAATGCCCATATTTCTTTGCAAAAACTGATACATACTTTGAAACCTTTCAACTTTTAAAATCACTTCCACATTTGAAACTATATGTATATACATCCTCAAAAATTTATGTATATAAAATTGGTATTCTTAGAACTAACATATATTCAAAGCTTATATATGTTAGAAAATAGAAACTGTATAAATTTGAAGCAATATATATAAGGTCATGCATATTTGGAAACTGTTGTATACTTTAAAGACTCTGATGTACTTCAAAAGCTGGTGCATACTGAAAATATGTATACTTGAAATCCATATGTTTCCAAAGCTAATATTACTATAAATAATATTACAGATTTAATACTGTATTTCAGTAAACTATATAAATATCATTATAGATTTTACTGTAAATTTTAACTAGATATTAATAAATAATAATGTAAATTTACTATCAATTATAACTGGATATTACTGTAAATTTAATACTGTAAATTAAACTATTTAGTAGACTATTAATAATATTAATACTTAAAAGGATATTACTATAAAATTTAACTATTACAAATAAATTTAATCAACTATCTACAAATTTTCGCATGAATTGCATCAGTAAACTATAAACATTATTACAGATTTCGAATCAGTAAACCAAATTTAATCAACCATCAGAAAATAATATTACTGTAAATATATTACAGTAAACCATCTACAGATTTTCGCATCAGTAAAAGTATAATCAAATCAACTAATTAAAAGTAAAAGCAAACTCACATTCTTCCTCTTTCGGCTAGTATTCACCATATCTCGACTTAGTCACTCAGCCTCAAATCGATCGAGTCGCAGTTGGAATCGCAGGCTTGCAAGTCGCAGTTGGAGTCGCAGTTGACGAATCGACAATTAGGGAGATAATTATTCGATCGAGAAGATTTGTAAGGGATCTAGGGTTTTTCTTAAATCGAACAAGGGAACATGGGTGGTGGCGACATTTATTTAGATTAGGTTTTTGGGGAGTAAAGAGGGAATATCCGAATAGGGCTACAATCATTCAGGAAAGAGATTAATAATATTATAAAAGAAAAGGAACGAATACGATTATACGAAATTAACGTGAATAACAGAATAAGGGTTTCAAAAAAATTTCGGTTAACGGTTAACCGCAGTTAACAATTGTGTTAACCGTCAACCGAACCGAAGTTGATCGGTTAAAGCCTGTCGGTTAACCTAAAGTTCGGTTAACCGTTTATATTGGTTAACGTGGTTCGGTCGACATCGATTAAGTCGGTTAAATGCCCACCCCTAACTAGTACTTAACTTTCCATATCCAGGTTATTATATTTTCCCCTTTTTTTTAATGTCATTAATAGCCATTTATTCCAATTTAGTCAATACTACTCATTCATATTGTTTTTATTAAATACGGCAGAGAGCTGTATATTTGTTTTCAAAAGTACATAGGTATGTATATATATGAATAGTTGTTTTTCTTTTACTTTTGAGGTAATTTAGGTGAAGTTTATTCCTATAAAATCATTCCCTCGTTCATGTTCTCTTACATACATATAAATAAACTCTTTCCCTTTGTTAATGTAATGGTTACATTGCCTTAATTTGTGCAACAAATTACAATTTAGGTCAGTCAATTAAAGAATAGAGTCTGAATTAATATCCTTAATTTCCATTCTATACATATACACATCACTAACTTTTATAGCAGACCTTTAAAACCCCGCTATTAATTTGTGTCTTTATCTATACGCTTCTTTTAGGATGATTTTTAACTTTTATACATACATACATTCATACATATACATATACATACACATATACATACATACATACATACATACATACATACATTCATACATATATATATCACACATACAATTTTAGACATACCTTCTTCCTAAAATATGCAACTTTTATTAAATGCCTTCCCTTTTTTTATATATATGTACATTATTACGATGTCTTTCTTTTCAAAATAACCATTTACTTTTGTGCATACATTGTTATTCTTATTTTCAAACATATATGAAAGTAGATATATTCTTTCCTTTTTAAAGTATTTTGCTATATTCTCCTTTTAACACTTGTAACATATGTTATCTATAGCAATAAATTCCATAAAAGCGTAATTAATGCCCTCTCTTTGTACGCTAAATGTCTTCCTCTTATTTATTAACGTCTATTGAAAAAATTGTGTCCTTTTACATATATTGATATACTCTTTCTCCTTTTTATTTCTTTAGTATATCCAGTCTATCAACTACAATAATAATTAATGTTTTCCCTTAGAAATATTTTTACATTTGTGCACATAAATATTTTTCCATTGTTTTCTTTTTAAATGCGAAATCATCATTGTACCATCTTTATTTTCTTTTCTTTTTCCTTAAGGGTAACTTATACATATTCAACTTATTTCTTAACAAATATTTTTTCTTTATTCTTTTTTTAGTCTTTAAACTTATTTCCAAAATAGGCATAAAACACAAAATGCGTGCTACAACAAGCATTCCGTATCTTCTTCATATGGTATCTATTTCTAACAACTTATTTGTGAACTTGGAATAGAAAAATCTACTTGATTCAATTGAAAAGTCAGATTCCCCAAGTTCCTTCATTTATAGAAATTTACTATTTTTTCCTTTAATGACAAATTAATCTTTTACCCTTATTAATATTTTAATTTATTATTAAAATTTTCAAGATGTTTCGTTTATAGAAAACTCCGTTTGTGTAGTTTTCTATGCAGCATGTCCCTAGTCATAATAAAGAATGATGTTTGTAATAGTCTCGACGAGCCAATATAAAAACCATAGCCTCTCTTATGGAAATGAAACTGTATTATATTTCGTTAGGGCGTAACCCTCTTAGCAATGCATCACATCGAGGCTTGGGTATGGTGATAAATAAGCAAGGGCTGGGTTGCCACTCCCTTAGTGGCGTGTCATATCAAGGCTCGGTTATGGTGATAAATATGCAAGGGCTAGGTCGCCACTCCCTTAGTGGCGCGCTAGATCGACGCCCCGATGTAGTGATAAATGAGCAAGGGTCTTCGTACTTTACTTGATGGGTGCAAGGGGGTAAGGAAGCGAGTCGATGAAAGTAGGATTCGGTTAGGTAGTTGGAATGTAGGATCCTTAACAGGAAAGTTAAGAGAGATTGTTGATACTATGACTAGGAGACATGTAAATATCTTATGCGTTCAGGAGACCAAATGGATGGGCCAGATGGCAAAGGAGGTGAAGGACACAGGGTTCAAGTTATGATACATGGAAAAAGAATGTAACAAGAGCGGGGTAGGCATCTTAATTGATAAGAACCTTAAAAATGAAGTGGTTAATGTTAGGTGACAAGGAGATAAGATCATCCTAGTCAAGCTGCTAGTTGGTGATATGGTTCTGAACGTCATTAATGCCTATGCCTCATAAGCAGGCCTAATTGAAACCACCAAGAGGAATTTTTGGGAAGATCTAGATGTCATGGTGAGAGATGTGCCCAGTAGCGAGAAACTTTCATAGGAGGAGATTTCAATGGCCATATTGGCACAACTAGTAGGGGGTTTGAGAGAGTGCATGATGATTTTGGATATAGGGATAGGAACCAAGAAGGAGAAGAATTATTAAATTTCGCTATTGCTTATGATCTCATGATAGCTAATACCTTCTTTAGAAAGAGACAATCATATTTAGTTACTTTTAGTAGTGGGCAGCACTCTAGCCAGATTGACTTTGTCCTTTCTAGAAGAGATAACAAACGAGCTTGTGTCGATTTCAAAGTCATACCTGGAGAATTATCGTCTCACAACTTCAGTTTTGATATTCGAGTTTCGTCTTTGGATACGTGTTCGACGGGATAAAGGAGCCAAGATTAGCAGGATGAAATAGTGGAAGATCAAAGGAGATGCCTCATGGATGTTTAAGTATAGAGTGATGAGAGAAGGGGCATGGAATATGGAAGGAGAAGCAAATGACATCGGGATGAGATGCCAATGCGTATTCAGAAGTGGTTACCGAGGTGGTTGGGATAACAAAAGAAAATAAACGCGAACCTAAAGATTCATGGTGGTAGAACATTGATGTGCAAAAGGTTATCAAAGAGAAGAAGGAACGCTACAGATGCTTGCATCATTACAAAAGCAAGGATAACATGCAAAAGTACAAAATGACAAAGAAGAACGCAAAGAAACTGGTGATTGAAGCAAGGGGTTGTGTGTACGAAGATCTATATCAAAAGCTAAGTATGAAGGACGGTGGAAAATACATCTATAGGATGGCTAAGCTCCACGAGAGGAAGACGAGAGACTTTAATCAAGTTAAATAGATTAAGGATGAGAATAATAGACTTTTGGTGAAGGATGATGAGATGAAAAAAAAGATTGAGAGAATACTTCGACAAGTTATTCAATGAAGAAGGTGATAGCAGTATGATCTAGTTGGACGACTCTTTTAATGACACCAGCAGACATTTTGTTCGAAGGATTCAAGAGTCTGACGTAAAAGAGGCTCTAAAACAGATGAAAGTAGGCAAGGCGTTGTGGCATGATGACATCCCTATTGAGGTGTGGAGATGCCTTGAAGATGCAGGGATAGCCTAGTTGTTCAATAATATTTTCAAATCAAACAAGATTCCAAATGAGCGGAGGAGAAGCATATTAGTTCTAATCTTCAAGAATAAAGGAGATATTCAAAATTACACAAATTACAGAGGAATTAAGCTTATGAGTCATACAATGAAGCTTTGGGAGAGAGTCATTGAACATCGATTAAGGAGGATGATAAGCTTTTAAAAAACCAATTTGGTTCCATGCCTCAGAGGTCGCCCATAGAGGCGATTTTCTTAATAAGACAACTTATGAAGAGATTTAGGGAGCAAAAGAAGGATCTACATATAGTATTTATCAATTTGGAGAAAGCTTATGACAAAATACCGAGAAAGGTTATGTGGTGGGCTCTGGAAAAGAAGAGAGTTTCAACAAAGTACATTGCCCTTATCAAGGATATGTACGATGATGTTGTGACTAGTGTTAGAACATGCAATGGTGAAACCAGTGACTTTACCATTAACATAGGATTATATCAAGGGTCAGCTTTAAGCCCCTACATTTTTGCTCTAATGATGGATGAGGTTACAAAGGGTATATAAGGTGAAATTTCTTGGCGTATGCTCTTTGCTAACGATGTTGTGCTGATTGACGAAAGTAGGATAGGGTTGATCGACAACAGGAGTTGTGAAGGCAGACTTTAGAATCATAGGGTTTTAGACTTAGCAGAACTAAAATAGAGTATATAAAGTATGAGTTCAGCAGTGTCAGGTCAGAGGATGGAGATGTCATTCTGTTCAGACAAGCAGCGCCCAAGAAGGAATCCTTTCAATATTTAGGGTCATTGTTGCAGTATGATGGTGAGATTGATGAAGACGTTAGTTTTCAAATTCGAGTGGGATGAGTGAAGTGGAGACTAGCGTTTGGCATTCTCTATGATAGGAAAGTCCCACAAAAGCTTAAAGGAAAGAACTACAGAACGGTAATTAGGCCTGCGCTATTGTATGCTATAGAATGTTGGCATACTAAAAGACAACACGTCCAGAAGATAAGTGTAGCAAAGATGCATATGCTGCGATGGAGCTGTGGTCATAGAAGACGAGACCGAATTAGGAACGACGACATACGTAAAAAACTTAGAGTAGCACCAATTAAAGAGAAGCTAGTCCAACATTGCTTAAGATGGTTTGGACATCTCCAATGGAGGCCTCCGAGGCACCTGTCCACGTTGGATTATAGGCCTTATCGAATGCTCAAAGGGAGCTAAAGGTCGACCAAGATTAACATGGGAGGAAGTAGTAAAAAGGGACTTGAGAGATTGGAATATATCCGAAGAGCTGGTGTCAGACAGGAGCATGTGAAAGTTAGTGATTCACGTACCAGAAATATGAGCTAGGAATTTTTTACTTAGGATTTATTAGGGGTAGTGTTATAAATTTTAGATTATAAGACTAGTGAATAGAAACCAAAGACGGTGTTTGGGTCTTCGGTCCCTATTACCATTAGTACCATTATTACTATTAGTATATTATTATTATTATCATGGTTTTTTTTAAATTTCTTTATCTATTATTATTATTATTTGTTTAATTATTTATTTTATTTTATTTTTATCTTTATTCTATTTTCACCTTATATATATATATATCTAATATTGTTTTTATTACTTTTAAATTGACTTTGTCATTTAAATTGACTTTTTCATTTATTAGTTGCTGTTGTTGTTAAAATTTCCAGGGTGTTACAACCCATATCCATCGTCAATAATGTCCTAACAATGTAAGTGATAGTAACCAAGCCATTTATTACCTTTTTAATGGAAATAATGCACGCTCTGACCATTTAATACCTCATTTAAGGCAGGTCCTCATCATTTAGTGCATACCAAGACAGACTCCTCTCCGGAACTATCTAGCTAATATTGTACTAAATCTCTTCAGGCCACTTACTACTTCAAATCTGAAGTGGACCTTCACCAAGATATCCTCTACAGTGCACAACTGTTAGCCTTGACAATTTACCACTTCTTATACTGGGAAGAGTCAGGCCCTCACACAGCCACTTAATGCCTTCAATCCCTGAAGCAGGTCTTTCAAATTATGAACTATACCCCGAAGTGATGTTTTACATTAGTCTGACTATTCGTAGCTACTGGTAGTCGGGTTAGCTGGACAGGTTTACCCTGTAAAATTTGGGACTAACCTCGCATTCTCTATGGTTACTTATTATAGAAAATGTCTCACATCAGTCCCAAAGTCATATTATTGGTAGCCAGATTAGCTTGCCAGACTTCTGTGTGCTTTTGACTGACTCACATCCTTATAACTTATTCATAATCAATAACACTCTTTTAACATATTATCACATCTCACCGCATTCCATATTAAGACCTTATAAGAAAATTCTTATATTTTGCCTTTGCCATTTAGCATCCTTCCTAAGGGAGATTTAGTAATAATTAATATCCTATTAACTGTGTAATTAATACGTTATTTATGCTAATATTTATGTATATAAATACGTGCCTAATACATTTTTAAGCGTGCAAAGATTGTTCACTAAACTAACATTTAAACGTCAAAACTTCAAATTTATACAAGTTCAATTCCATGTCAACAAATATACTATGTATCCAATATCCACAATTTAATCAATTGACTTGTATAAAATAATCCATGCCCAATTTATTTTAAACTAAAATAACAGAATCAATCAATAACAGAAACTTGTAGTTCAAATACTTTTACGCTCTATTCAACTTCTTTTTGTATGAATTAGAAAAAATGAAATTTTTATTTAAATTGCGAAAAATAGGCAGTGCAAACTACAAATAAAAGAATTTGTACTTTACACACCATTTCCTATTCTTCTATTCAAAAACCCTTAATCGGATCCAAAGAAAAAAATAAGAAGTGTCATAGAATGTAAAACATTAAAATTGCAACATCTATACAAATTCCATTATTTTAATATACAATATTTGAGATTCTAACATAAGAATTGGTATTTTGCTTTGAGCGAACCTTTGGGGTTTTAAATATGATGTTTTCGTAACCAAAATTATTCAAGGGATATATCAAATCCAAACTATATATACAATTACTAAAATAAGAAAGACTAAGATTTCCACTCACAATATGTCCTTTGCTCTTCCTCTTTGTGAATTGTCACGCCTTCTATAATCTCTTTCAGGTCTTCCTTTTTTGAAATATATAGCAAGAGATTTGTATATGAGTTAGATTCAGAAATTTATGGGTTGGAGGAGAAAAAGATTAGAAATAGAATAATAAACACCTAAAATTCTTACCTAAAACCGTAAAGTATATTTCTGACTCTTTAAGGATAGAGACTGGCAGAGCTTCGCTTGGTTCCCAAAATAATTTGTGAATAAAATTGAAGGGGCTATGCTCTTATTTATAGTGGTTAGAAAGTAGCCGAACCGTCGAATTTAATTCAGTTTAAAATGATAAAATTCGCACCTTTCAAATGTAGAAAAGCTTGGCCGCCGTCACCACAAAATGGTCGACCGCTTCTACATAGCGGTCGATCGCTAGCGGTTGACCGGCCAAGGGTAGGCGGTCGATCGATACTCTATTTGGGAATGTTTTTTTAGTGTATCATTGATTATTTTATTTAATTCCTTATTTAACCTTTTAACATTAACATTATTTTTAAAGTTTACTTAGTACCCAAGTTTAATCATTATTAATCTTTGAATTTCAAATTTTGGAACTAGTTATTAATTTGAATTTGAATTATATTTGAATAAATTTGAATTCGAAATTTTAAATGTCCATAACTTTTTCATTTGTGCTCCGTTTTCAAAATATTATACATGGAAATTGATCAAAAAATCATCACAAATGCAATGACGCAACATTCATGGCCAAATTCTAACTTTTTATCCTAATTAAAATTTGCGTTATCCTAATTAATTAATTAACTTATTTATTTCTTATTAATTTTTACGGGGTGTTACAATATCACGATCCTAATTATTAAATGATCGACCACATTCAAAGTGAAGTTTTATACATATAAGATCCATAACATCTCAAGTAAAAAAATTACTAACATCATCACGTAGAATCCTCAATTAGACTCAGATATATTTAACCAATACAAGATTCTTACCGAGTCATTATGTAACTGTTCCAAACAACTACAATACATAACCCCTTGGTGTCCCTTAACGATTATGAGTAAACTATTGTCCATCGCATGGACAATTTTACATACATTAGTCTCAAAAATGTATCAATATCCCGTTTTTGACACATCATGAATCGGAACAATTAAGTATAAGTGTTTGTACTTACGATCCAATACTCATGGTTAAGAACATGTTCATAACTACAATCGATTAAATGCTTTATCTTACAAATTTTCTACTCGTGTATTTAACAATACTAGTGTGAACTCATGCTTCGCATATAGCATGATAAAAATAATATTTATAAAAAACTAATTAATCAATGTGATATTTTGCAATGCTGATTTCAAATAATTAAAATGGAAATAATAATAACATATAGTAGATTTCACATTGAATATATAACATTAAATGACATTTAGTTATTAATAAGTTGAGATGGGACCAACTTTCAGAAAGGGGGTTGTTGGTTTAAAATGTTGAGTGAAAATAAAATTTTCAATGGTAGGAATGGTAAAAGAAGTACCACAATTTCTTACAAAAGAGAGTGATGATGGATCAATACTTATTCAATAGAAAAAAATGAAGCATTGATTATACTTAGGATATTTATATTCAATTTATTTTGCATTTTTTAAAAACAGGGATGAAAGAAATAATGAATATGAAGAATGGATATTAAAAAATAAGAGGTTAGTGGAAATTAAAAAAGACCAAAAAATAAATTATTCTACCGAGTGAAAAACAAATTCATAATGTTTAAGTTACCTTCATATTAACTATTTTATTTAGAAAAATGTAAAGCTCGTATTTTCATGGATCATTGAGAGGTTTGGATTATCTTTTTAATTTGTAAGAGAAATAAATTAAGCTAGATCTAAATTCATAAAATATATAGAATCATAATAGTTTGTTTAACTTTATACTTTTCATATTTGATAATTTTAAGTGAAACTTAAAGTTCATAGGATTATATGAGTGAGTGCACTTTATATATTATATCTTATCTCTTACATAGTAAAGTAAATAACAATGATGGTTGAATTTATATGTTTTATTTTTTAAATGAGTGAATAAAGAAAGAGGATAAAATGAGAATTATTGCAATATGAAAAGTTGGCGTCCATAATAAATGATTATTATGTTTTGATTAATATTTATTATTTTTTATACGAATTTGCTTAGAATCAGTTAAATTCAACCATAGATCATGCTTAATTATATAAATAACTACTTTGAATAAAATATGGTTGAATTTGAAAAACCTAAGGCATTCTATTTCATATATTACGTATTACATGAGCTTGTTTGTGACGACCCACATTTCGAAAGGTTTAAATCGACAATAATCCACACATGTCCAATTCAAACAATCCAGAACATAGATAATCAATGGGGTTAATTTAGAAAAATAAGAAAAGAAGAATGAAACAAATACAGAATCTCGCAGCGGAATGACAAAATATAATAATCAAATAAACAGTTCATGAAGCTGTTTACTATATATTTGATTATAATCTATACAACATTTATCAGAGTTATATATATACATCAGGGATAAATAAATAATGCAGCAGACAACACGATGCAGGAATACTAATAGTAGTAATATACCAAATCTTCGTCTTCGTCTTCGTCCTCCGGAATAAATCTTCGATAAGCTGAAAAACTCAGGACTGACCTGAGCATGACGAAAAGACAAAACACTCAAGTCATGACTAAAATATTCTTATGTGAGTCAAATCGATATCGCATATAAATGAGTGTCAAAGCATCAGAGATGTTTACGGGGTTTCACATCTCCTATCCAGCGTATAACGTGCGTGCAATAACTCAAGAGATGTTACGGGATTTTCCATCTCTTAAGGATCCGTCAAAATATTTATATGTAGTAGAGTACACTATATATGTAATGTCTAATCAATAAAATAAATATTTTCTTAGCATTAAGGCTTTACATTGATCCCCCTTAACGCATTTTTAAGCATTGTCGTACAGTTTGCATTTGACACCACTAGTAGAACGTCGGAGTTAGGGATGCGCCATGATACGACAACACTAAACCAAAATCGTATGAGTCTGATATAGGGATAAAATTATGACAAGGCACGTGAGGCAATGTCCAAGGTAGGATACTACCAGTTTACCCTTCCGGCTGGTGGTAACGCATCATAGCCATGATCGCCCACCGCGTCCAACACTCCCATAAAATAGGAGGGTGTGCACCAATCAATCACAATGTAAATGATGGTAATACGAAAAAGTGCGCCCGCTCGGGGTAGCTAACCCCTTGGCCAGTACGGCTCCTATTTTAGTCATTTCAAATTGGCACAAGTCCCAGACAAATCCATCATCGTTCTCTTTCTTCAAATCCAGCAAGCAACGCTAAATCCAACCACTTCATTCTGGATCATCACTCCACGTACACAGTTGTCAAAGTGGATCCGGTATCGACAAAGAGTATGCCCACATCCGGCCTCGGTCTCTTTAACAACCAAACGTCGTTTTACACATTGGTTAGTACTTTTATATTTGAAAACAGTTCATATTTGATATCAAAATATCATATTCGCTTCAAAATCAAATCCATTTCAAAATCATCATATTTACTCAAAATATACCATTTCACTTCAAAAATCATTTTCGCCTCAATATTTTGATTTTGCTTTCAAAATCATTTCGAATTTCAATTTAGGTTATAATTTCATTTTAACCCAATACATATTTAAATCCAAGATTTAAATATAAACATTTCACCCTTGACCAGTTTGAATTTTGAAAAATAGTTTGAATAGTTTTAAAATAGTTTAAATAATTAAAATAGTTAAAAATAGTTTAAATGGTTAAAATAGTTAAAAATGTTAAATGGTTAAAATAGTTTAATATAAAAATAGTTTAAGTATTAAAATGATTTATATAACAAAAATCGTTTGAAAAATCCAAAATAATTTGAATATTTAAAAAGATAAGTTTAAATAATTCATATCAAAATAATTTATTTGAAAATAGTTTCGAAGTCAAACTGATTAAATTTCCAAATCTTCTCGATACAAATCAATTCAATTTCCATTTCCATTTAAATTGATTCAATTCCAATTTGAATTAATTTCAATTCAATTCTCAATGTTAAACCATTTCGATTTATATAAATTCGAGTTTGATTTTCAAAATATCGATTAAAATCACTTAAACCAAATTTACTTTCAATATCCAATTTTAAAATCCAAATTTTCAAATATAATTCAATTCCGAGCTCAATTTCGAAATATCGTTGTATATCTCTTTTACTTAGCAATATTTCGAAGTTCGAATAAAAGTCCAAACCTTTAAAACAACCCAATTTTCGAAATCCAAATCATATTTCAATTATAACTTCAAAATCTCAAGTGCGATCTTTTAAACAATTTCGTTTAACAAATTTTAATTTCACATTTCAAGTTATAGTTCAAATATAATTCGATTTCTATAAATTTGATGTTTATTTCTTTAGATCAAAACCATTTAAATAATTTGAATCAAAAATTTTAAAATCATTTTATTTAACCAATCCGGTGTCCGTATACAATTTTCTATCCTATGGCCAAGTGATCGGTTATTTCAATTTAATTTCAGGAATGGATATATATCATTTCAATCCAAATCACAGTGTCATATGTATATATCATTTCAACCTATTTCTTAATTTATACGAAATAATTCAATTCACGGTTTTATATACTGTAAATAATTTACCAGGTGATAATAGTATATATAAAAATAAATAAACATCCAATCATCTAAATAGTCAATCAATAGCATCCATAACAATCAACATTCAAATCAGCCAATAATTCATAACAATTTCATAGTTATCAATATCAAGTATTTTACTGGCAATTAAATTCCAATTTCAAATTTAACCGTCAATTTTAATTTTTAACAGTTAATTCGAATGATAATTAATTTATACGTCAATTTAACTACCAAATGACAGTCAATAAAATAAATAACTTCATGATATCAATTTAATGAACATCAGAAAATTTTAGTACGTTGTGAGCGTTATAAAACACTCACCTTGAGTTTTCAATTTTAAATCAAATCGAACGACGTTCGATTTAACCTAAATTTTTAACTAGCTCCAAATGACCTCAAATCAACTTTAAAACATAGTGCTCGTCGCCATGATCCCATCGCCGCTTGTTTCGTCCAATTTCGACCTCGTACGACAAAGTTATGATGTTTATAAGATTTCAAAATTTAAAACAAATAATTTACCTTTTATTTTATATTAAAAACCTTGGAAAAAAAAATCACGACCGCTGATTACTAGATGATGAAATCTGGGCCGCTATCTTCATCTTCTTAATCGAACATCACTAGGTTGAAGAAACCCATCGTGCACGAGCAAAACTCAATCACCGTTCGTTCATTGTCGCCCTAGAAGATGATCGGAGCATACCACGTCGAAGTCCATCACAAACCCCACCTTCGGACAAGGACAGCAACCCCCAAACTCTGACTCCTTCTCAGGATTCACGCTTGAACGCTGCACGAACGCAAGCCGATTTCTTCCACCTCGTTGCAAATTTGATGATCATAACCGTATGGATGTAGAGATCTCGACGTGCTCTTCGATGTTCTAGTTGGAAGTTTTCAACAAAAGTCGATGGATTGATCAGAAATTTTTGGAGAAAGGGATGAAGTTTTGGCCATTAAAGGCGGCTGAGTTCAATATGCTAGGGTTTATTGTGGGTTGCGCGTATTTATACGCGTATATACATATTATTTTAATATATATTTTCTCATCACGTACTTTTTCGGACAAACTCCAAATGAAGCGTGCCGCCTGGCGTTTATAATGTTTTACCCCTATTCCAAATGCAATGGAACAATTTCGGAACCTAATTCGATCGTATGGAGAAGATAGCTTTTTGAACCCAACTAAAATATTAAATTTTCAATATTAATTTCTACGCGTTTCTATCCCATACGCTCAAACGATAACTCCAAACGCTACGAAATTTGAAATCCGATAATAATACACTATTACGGATCCAATGGAACTAGTTTCGTCGAAATTCGAGACTGTGCCCCGGAAGGTTATTTTTACTCGTCGATTAAAATATAAAATTTTCAAATTTGAAATTAATTACTTAAATTCAATTTTCAAGTGTTGAGAATCTTCACCCATATTTAAATAACATCTAAATCAACTTTTGAAATCATTTCATTCATATTTAATTTAGGATTCAGTTATTAATATAATTTTCAAGATTAATTTTAAACAATTTAGTTGTCCAATATTCAATAAATTTCAATATTAGCTTTCTCATGAATATTATTTATCAACTAGTTACTTTATTTATATCTAGTGAATTTGATATTTATTATTCAAATCCATTATCGATTGTAAACACATTCAACACATATCATTTCCTTTCAATACTTGTTATTACTTAAATCTTCGAAATTTGTTTATTTTAAAATCTTGTTCAAGTTCATATTCAATAGGTATATTAATAAATCATTAAATTTTGTATTTTTAACCATTTTTATTCATTAATTAAACTAAATTTAATAATTTAAAATAGTTAAAAATACGGGTCGTTACATTGTTGGTTTATTTAAAAACAGAGCTTATGATAAACTATAGTACTCAATTCATAAACATATACGTATATAGATACATACATATACACACATACCCCCGGCTATTATGCTTTTCTTTAATTTATACTATTCATTTCAAAATAAAAAATTCTTACTGTTATTATCATAAGCATTTGTAATATGTTTTATTTTCGATGAAGTCTATATTTTAAAGAATAAAATCAATAAATTTTGAATAAAGGTCATGCTTATTTAATAAAAATAGCTACAAAATATAGGACCATAGAATGAAGCTTAGATTTTGGTTGAAATCTGTAAGTAAAATGGAATTTTGTGGTTAAGAATAAATGTTTTTAAGTGAATTAAGTGGTTCTAAAATATTTTAAGTAAAATTAGGTAAATGTGATTCGAACTTGGAAGTTTATGAACAAAGAGAATCAAAGGAAAGTGAAGTTATGACCTTCTTAGGAGTACACTAAATCAAGGAGAATTAAGGATTTTAATTCTAAAATTATGAGAAAAAAGAAAAGATATTAGGAAAGATTCATCTTTTATGTATATAATATAATAAGATTAGGATTTTAATTCTAAAATTATGAGAAAAATGAAAATATATTAGAAGAGATCCATCTTTTATGTATATAGTGTAAGAAACATCAAACCATTAAAACAATAACATATCTAAAATCACATGATATCTTTAATCCCAAATCATTGTTACTATAAAGAAGCCCAAATTTTGAAGCACAACATTGAACCAATGTCCTTGAAATAAAGAAAGAAAAATCTAATTACCTATAATATATCTTAATTCAACCAAGCAACATATATAATTTTGACTATTTTGTTCAAATCCAGTTATATAAAATAAAGACCGTGTGAAACCACATGTGTTCAAAATGAGCTTATGTCCTAAAAGAAACATCAATATAAATAACTGGTGAACAAGTACGCATATATGGAAAAAGAAACTTCATCAAGACAACCAATGTCCTACCTCTTTTTTCTTTGCTACAACTTTAGTTTTAACCTTTTAAGGATGTACTCTAGCTTTAGTGAACCATGATAACATTAAGTTTATCCAAAAAAGGTACAACTGGTTAGACATAACTAAGAACCTTAACTATAATAATAGAGAAATTATTGACCAACTGCAAAGAATAAAACAAAAAGGAGGTCTTAATTAGTAATTACACACTTGGTAGAATATTCACTGTATAAATTATCTCACCCACATGTGTCAATGTCAAATCGCCTAGTGTTTGCTGAACCAAATAAAAACGATGGAATCAAGTCTATATTGGAAATTACCTAACTATAAAATTTCAAAGTTCATGTGTAACATCCTGAAATTTTCAACCATTGGCATCCATACATGTCGGATTTGAATTGCTCAAAATATCATATTGTTAATTTAAATTGGGCAAAACTCAGCATATACAGTAAATAAAATAATCACAGATCACAGACACAGAGTAATATAACAATAATGCAGTGGAAACAAAAGAATAGTAGTTCATGAAGCTACTATATATATAACAGAGTTAAACAAGATACAACAGAAGTCTAGAATACAATAGTCAAATACAAGATCAGAATACATCATTGGAATCAACTGAACAACTGAAAGCAGGATAGATAGCTGGACCTCCAAGAGAGCTCCAACTCCAAAGGCGAGTCTAAGATGCTGTATCACTCAGTCTGACCCAAGCGTAAAGCAAAACACAAAACACTCGAGTCAGGATTAACATTCTTATATCAATAAATCCAACTCAAGTGAAATATGAATTGAAATACCAATAACTCAAAGGATGTTTGGGATAACCATCCTCTAAGGATCCGTTAAACTATCTACTATGTAGTAATATTCACTATTATAATAATGTCTAATATAAAATAAACATACTTTTAAATAGCATTAAGGCTTTACATTTTCCACCTTAACACGTAATAGTCCCAGTAGTCTATCCAGTATTAGCATACTCCCAGAAGGAGGGCTACCCTCAATACTCCACAGGCTACGGGAGAAATCACAACTCGTAGTAAAGCTCTCTATGGTAGGTGACACGACACAACTAGGCAATGCCAGGGTAGATATACCAATTACGCATCTGGGCTGGTGGAAACGCATAGCAGCCACTACCGCCCACCTGGAACACACTCCTAATCAAAATCGAAGGGTGGCCACCAAATCAATCACAAAGTAATAGAATGGTATCGAAGAAATGTGCCCGATCAGAGGTGCTACCTCATTGGCCCGTCGATCGCTCCTGCTTTAGCCACCTTATGCCAACTCACGGGAGTCGGGTCCATGTATATACCTTTAGGATCGTCGCCACCATCCTACTTCATTCTGGAATCTCCACCGCGTACATAGTTGTTAAAGTGGTTTTCGGTATCGACAGAGAGTATGTTCATATCCGATCCCGGTCTCTTTAACAACCGAACGTTATTATAACACCGCGGTCATTTCAAAATAGTTTATACTTTAAAACCAAAATATCACTTTCATTTCAAACCAAATCAATACGATATCATTTCCATTTCAAATATATCCATTTCAGAAAAATCATATCACTTTCCAAAGTTATAACGCTTTCGAAATAATAGTCTTTAAAAATCAAAATACTTTGGAAATCACAGCATTGAAATCATAACATTTTGGAAATCATAACACTTCCTTTAACAGCTTAGATATTAATACTAGTATATAAATAAAGTGGTTTATAAAATAAAATAATTTATAAGTTAAAATAGTTTAAAATAAAATAATTTATATTGAAATGATATATATTTAAATTAGTTCATATTAAAATAATTTATATATTAAAAATAGTTTATAAAATAATATAAAATAGTTTAAATATAATTTAAAATACTTTATATAATAAAAATAGTTTCCACAAATTTCATAAATCAATTCAAATCAACTCGAATGCCAAAATTCAAATTTAATTAAACCCTTATTCATCAATTTCAACTCAATTTAGTTTCTTAATAACCATTCCAAATTATATCGATTTCAAATACATATTTGAACCATAAATAAGCCATTTCAATTTCAATATATTTCAAAGCTTTATATATTCAATATTTCAAAACTAAATTCGATAATTTTATATATATCAAAATCACTCTACTATTGTTAGTTTTGAAATATTTACTTAATCATTTCAATACTATCTAAATATAGCTTTAATTTAAAATTTTAAATAAACAAAATATCCCATTTAAATTATATAAATTTGGAATATTCATTTAAGTCACTTTTACTCAAATTTCAAGTTGTAAAACACTTCTTTAAAATTTCAACTTTAATAAATTTCAAATCGAACTTATTTAAGTATAATTCTTAAATAAATAACATTTCAAATCAATTTCAAATTTATCTTTCCAACCTGAATCATTATAAACTCTATATTTGAAAATATAAATTTTTAAATAAATATTTAAACATAGTATATATCAACTTTATTAAATCAACTTTAATAAACCTTTAAAATCAATATTTATTAAAAACCACATATTTCTTTTCAAAACCATAGAAATCATTTTTAAAATATTTATATATAGACCAACGGTGTTATCCCGCCTTTTGGCAAAGCCGTGACACCAAGGAATTGACTAGTAACCAATGATGGTCCGTCCTAGAGAACGATTATACACAGGATCACTATGGAAATCGATGAATTTAGTCCGAGTCCAGATCGAGCCAAAATTGATATGACACGACAAGCGAAGTTATGAGAGTCAATATTCCAAATCTCAAGTCAATCCGAGTTCGAATGCTCAAGTTATGAACGATACAAAATTGGATAAAAACCAACCACCGATCGAATTGCTCAGATTCGAACTCGTTTCACAACCTTCGACTTGCTTCGTAGAAGCCATCTTCGACTCGCTTTGTAGAAGCCATCTTCGACTCGCTCAGGTCGCATCCACCATGGAAGCCCACTTCAACTCGCTCCACTTCAACTCCACCTCAGAACCTCTGTTCGACTCGCTCCGCATCCTTTAGAAAACCATTACTCGACTCCATCCACTTCGCCTCCATCAGAAAGAACTACTTTGACTCGCTCCACTTCGGCTCCAACAGATGCATTCTTCGACTCGCTCAACCAACACACACTTCGACTCGCTCGATCCGTGCTCACTTCGACTCGCTCCGCCTCAAGCCATACTTCGACTCGCTCCACTTCATCGACTTCGCATCCATCTGAAGGCATCTACTTCATGTCCATCGATGAAGAGCAAAGCACAGCACTCAATACAGGTTAGCGCCACGCCACCGAGTCAGGCAGAACCGAGTCGAACAGAGCGAGTCGAAACAGAAGCGAGTCGAACCAAACAGCCAACGGAAAACCCCATTTCGTATCGATCATATCTCCCAATCCACAAGTCCAAATGCTATGAAATTTTCACAGAAGACTACGTGCATGCTAAAGAATGTCCACGCCAAATTTCTACTCCATTGGATGAAATCTTGACCGAGTCAAAATCTGTTCGTGTCGATCACGGATCGGACCGAAACTTCACGGGCTTGGGCATGCGGGCCTGGTCACGTGCCAGAGAGGTCTCCCGAGATCTGAGCTAAATATCAGCCTCCTACACCTATAAATAGACCCCCAAAACCAACAGAAAAGGGGTTCTTCTTCTTCTTTGAGATCTCCAACGTCCAGACTCTGCCAGATCCAGATCCAAGCTCCATTGCTGCTGCTACCAACGAATTCCACTGCTGCAAATTATAATTACCTGTTGCAATTCATTGAATCCACTTGTAAACATCAAAGAAAGATCAATAAAGCAAACTACTTCAGATTGGACGTAGGCAAGATTGCCGAACCACTATAAACCTTGTGTCTCAGTCTACTTCTTTCTGTTTTAAGTTTATTACTCTTCATTTTTATCCTCTACAATACTTAGATCTGAGATCTGTGATTACATATTGCTGATTTGTGTTTATACACTGGTGCTTTCATCGACAATTGAGTGTTTGTGACCATTTTTGGTGCAAACATTTTGGTGCTTTCACTGAGAATTGAACTCAGGAATCCTATCGTTTGGAAGTTGAGTTTGAAGGCTTAGAGACTCAGATCTGAAAAAACTATGACAAGGCAATCAAATAGAAGACAAAGGGTGGAGAGAAGTCAGCATGAAGGAAGTCAGGAGGCTTCCTCAGGAGCGAATCAGACATCAGTCTTCATCACCAGGGATGAGATAGAGACAATGATGAAGAGACAAGAGGAGATGATCCAGAACTTGCTTCTTCAGATTGGACAACTTGGAGCGCAAAATCAAGGAGCAACCAGAGTTCAGAACGGAGTAGGACAATCTGGCACAGCCCCAAACTAGGGGGCACTTACCCAAAGCATGTTGACCCGATCCCAGGAGCAGCACCAGGAGGAGCTGCGCAGCGCAGCGTTGATAGAGAAACGAATGCTCGTTCAGGAGAGCAGATTCCAGGAATCCCCCGTGAACTCGGGGGGCAAATCAGAAACAACGGACAAGGACTACAGCTTGGAGATAGTGACCGATTGGCAGAGATGGTCAGACGCGCCATGAGAGGCGGACTAGTGAATAAAGATCTGGAGGTTGTGAATAGGAGTCCCTTTGCTCCTACGATTAGACAAGCTAGGAATCCACCAGAATTCAGGCTACCAATAGTAGAAATGTATGATGGAAGGACGGATCCTGCAGTCCATCTGACAAGGTACATGAGACACATGGAAGTGCTGTGGGCATCACAGGAAGTCATGGCCCGGTGCTTCCCATTGTATTTGACAGACATTGCGGTGCTATGGTTTAGACAGCTGGAGAGTGGCTCCATTAGAACATGGACCGACTTGACCGAAAGATTCATGAGGCAGTTCAGGGTTCACATTTCAAGACCCAAGAATGTGATGAGTTTGGCAGCGCTGAAGCAAAGAACTGGGGAGTCTTTGAGGAACTTTCTGACACGATTCAATGCAGCGGCCGCATCGGTGGATCGACCCGATCCATCCATGGTTTTGATGGCAGCTGTGTCTGACATAGCTGATGGCACAGAGTTCAAGAATTCATTAACAAGGGATCCACCTATGGATCTAGGAGAATTTTATCATGAAGCTGAAGGATTTTTACGATTAGAGGATGTGAATGCTGAGAAAGAAGAAGGAGAAGGAGTTGATGTTTATGCAGTCAAGAGTGAAAATCCTCCTAAAGCAAGTTCGGGAAATGGTAGAGAGAAACGAAAAGCTGAGGATAATAGTGATGGACCAACACGACCACGAAAGGAACCAAGATTCACCTCTTACACGGAGTTGAATGAAACTTTGGAAAGAATCTACTAGGATACCGGGGGCAGATTCCTTATCGAAAACCAATGAGAAGGGATCCGACCAACAACGAAAGAAGGTCAGACAAGTACTGCTTATTCCATGAGCTGAATGGTCATAGCACGAATGATTGCCGACACTTGAGGGATGAGGTTGAGGGACATATCCGGAATGGTCTACTATCGCAGTATGTAAGAAGGGGAACAACAACGGTGGAACGGGAGCGACCACCACCTGCACCTACTGGAGACGGCTCAGGATCGAGGCATCAGCTTGTCATCAATTGATTGGGGTAATGACGAATAAGTAGCAAACTCTACACCAACGCGATTAAGTCATTTACACATGTACAGGACCGCGAACGATCCTCAGGCATGCTCTGATACGACTACTAATCGCAACGGTGTGAGTGTTTGCACTTTGACGTCCTTGTTTTCCTTTTATTTTCCATTTCTAATATTTGAACCTGCTTTTGTTGAACATTTCTATTGAAAAACTCGTTTTGAATAAAAGCATGCCATTTGTGATCCATGATGGCTAAGCCACTTACACATGTAAGGGATCGCGAACGGTCCTCAGGCATGCTCTGAGACGGCGATAAACCGCCACCACAAACAACTCAGAAACTCACTCGAACGTGAAATCTGACGTTAACACTAAGCCCCCCCCCCGGGCACACAAAATTCGCCTCGACGGCACCCGACCGCGAACGGTCACAAATCGCCTCGAACGGCACCCGACCGCGAACGGTCACAAATCGCCGCGAACGGCACCCGACCGCGAACGGTCACAAATCGCCTCGAACGGCATCCGACCGCGAACGGTCACAAATCGTCTCGAACAGCACCCGACCGTGAACGGTCACAATTCGCCTCGAACGGCACCCGACCGTGAACGGTCACAATTCGCCTCGAACGGCACCCGACCGCAAACGGTCACAATTCGCCTCGAACGGCACCCCGACCGCGAACGGTCATCATTCGCCGCGAACGGCATCCGACCCTGAACGGTCACATACTACCTTGAATGACATACGATCCCGAACGATCGTCATTCGCGGTCAGATAAAACTATCAATTCCTTTGCAGGTCATCAACAGGATATGAACATCCAGCTCGTGGCATCACAAAGCAACAACTTTCATCGAAGAAACGATAACTATTCAGAGTAAAGGTTGCAGCATTTCAAAGCACATCATGTTTCCACAAGACGTACTTTGGGGGGCAAATTTTATCCCACCTTTTGGCAAAGCCGTGACACCAAGTAATTGACTAGTAACCAATGATGGTCCGTCCTAGAGAATGATTATACACAGGCTCACTATGGAAATCGATGAATTTAGTCCGAGTTCGGATCGAGCCAAAATTGATATGACACGACAAGCGAAGCTATGAGAGTCAACGTTCCAAATCTCAAGTCAATCCGAGTTCGTATGCTCAAGTTATGAACGATACAAAATTGGATAAAACAAACCACTGATCGAATCGCTCAGATTCGAACTCGTTTCACAACCTTCGACTCGCTTCGCAGAAGCCATCTTCGACTCGCTTCACAGAAGCCATCTTCGACTCGCTCAGGTCGCATCCACCATGGAAGCCCACTTCGACTCGCTCCACTTCGACTCGCTCCACTTCAACTCCACCTCAGAACCTCTGTTCGACTCGCTCCGCATCCTTCAGAAAACCATTATTCGACTCCATCCACTTCTCCTCCATCAGAAAGAACTACTTCGACTCGCTCTGCTTCGCCTCCAATAGATGCATTCTTCGACTCGCTCAACAAACACACACTTCGACTCGCTTGATCCGTGCTCACTTCGACTCGCTCCGCCTCAAGTCATACTTTGACCCGCTCCACTTCATCGACTTCACATCCATCTGAAGGCGTCTACTTCGTGTCCATCGATGAAGAGCAAAGCACAGCACTCAATACAGGTTAGCGCCATGCCACCGAGTCACGCAGAATTGAGTCGAACAGAGCGAGTCGAAACAGAAGCGAGTCAAACCAAACAACCAACTGAAAACCCCATTTCGTATCGATCATATCTCCCTATCCACAAGTCCAAATGCTATGAAATTTTCACAGAAGACTACGTGCATGCTAAAGAATGTCCACGCCAAATTTCGACTCCATTGGATGAAATCTTGACCAAGTCGAAATCTGTTCGTGTCGATCACGGATCGGACCGAAACTTCACGGGCTTGGGCGTGTGTGCCTGGTCACGTGCCAGAGAGGGTCTCCCGAGATCTGAGCGAAATATCAGCCTCCTACACCTATAAATAGACCCCCAAAACCAACAGAAAAGGGGTTCTTCTTCTTCTTTGAGATCTCCAATGTCCAGACTCTGCCAGATCCAGATCCAAGCTCCATTGCTGCTGCTACCAACGAATTCCACTGCTGCAAATCATAATTACCTGCTGTAATTCATTGAATCCACTTGTAAACATCAAAGAAAGATCAATAAAGAAAACTACTTCAGAGTGGACGTAGGCAAGATCGCCGAACCACTATAAACCTTGTGTCTCAGTCTACTTCTTTCTGTTTTAAGTTTATTACTCTTCATTTTTATCCTCTACAATACTTAGATCTATGATCTATGATTACATATTTCTGATTTGTGTTCATACACTGGTGCTTTCATCGACAATTGAGTGTTTGTGACCATTTTTGGTGCAAACATTTTGGTGCTTTCACTGAGAATTGAACTCAGGAATCCTATCGTTTGGAAGTTGAGTTTGAAGGCTTAGAGACTCAGATCTGAAAAAACTATGACAAGGCAATCAAATAGAAGACAAAGGGTGGAGAGAAGTCAGCATGAAGGAAGTCAGGAGGCTTCCTCAGGAGCGAATCAGACATCAGTCTTCATCACCAGGGATGAGATAGAGACAATGATGAAGAGACAAGAGGAGATGATCCAGAACTTGCTTCTTCAGATTGGACAACTTGGAGCGCAAAATCAAGGAGCAACCAGAGTTCAGAACGGAGTAGGACAATCTGGCACAGCCCCAGAACTAGGGGGCACTTACCCAAAGCATGTTGACCCGATCCCAGGAGCAGCACCAGGAGGAGCTGCGCAGCGCAGCGTTGATAGAGAAGCGAATGCTCGTTCAGGAGAGCAGATTCCAGGAATCCCCCATGAACTCGGGGGGCAAATCAGAAACAACGGACAAGGACTACAGCTCGGAGATAGTGACCAATTGGCGGAGATGGTCAGACGCGCCATGAGAGGTGGACTAGTGAATAAAGATCTGGAGGATGTGAATAGGAGTCCCTTTGCTCCTACGATTAGACAAGCTAGGAATCCACCAGAATTCTAGCTACCAATAGTAGAAATGTATGATGGAAGGACGGATCCTGCAGTCCATCTGACAAGGTACATGAGACACATGGAAGTGCTGGGGGCATCACAGGAAGTCATGGCCCGGTGCTTCCCATTGTATTTGACAGACATTGCGGTGCTATGGTTTAGACAGCTGGAGAGTGGCTCCATTAGAACATGGACCGACTTGACCGAAAGATTCATGAGGCAGTTCAGGGTTCACATTTCAAGACCCAAGAATGTGATGAGTTTGGAGCGCTGAAGCAAAGAACCGGGGAGTCTTTGAGGAACTTTATGACACGATTAAATGCAGCGGCCGCATCGGTGGATCGACCCGATCCATCCATGGTTTTGATGGCAGCTGTGTCTGACATAGCTAATGGCACAGAGTTCAAGAATTCGTTAACAAGGGATCCTCCTATGGATCTAGGAGAATTTTATCATGAAGCTGAAGGATTTTTACGATTAGAGGATGCGAATGCTGAGAAAGAAGAAGGAGAAGGAGTTGATGTTTATGCAGTCAAGAGTGAAAATCCTCCTAAAGCAAGTTCGGGAAATGGTAGAGAGAAACGAAAAGCTGAGGATAATAGTGATGGACCAACACGACCACAAAAGGAACCAAGATTCACCTCTTACACGGAGTTGAATGAAACTTTGGAAAGAATCTACCAGGATACCAGGGGGCAGATTCCTTATCGAAAACCAATGAGAAGGGATCCGACCAACAACGAAAGAAGGTCAGACAAGTACTGCTTATTCCATGAGCTGAATGGTCATAGCACGAATGATTGCCGACACTTGAGGGATGAGGTTGAGGGACATATCCGGAATGGTCTACTATCGCAGTATGTAAGAAGGGGAACAACAACGGTGGAATGGGAGCGACCACCACCTGCACCTACTGGAGACGGCTCAGGATCGAGGCATCAGCTTGTCATCAATTGATTGGGGTAATGACGAATAAGTAGCAAACTCTACACCAACGCGATTAAGTCATTTACACATGTACAGGACCGCGAACGATCCTCAGGCATGCTCTGATATGACTACTAATTGCAACGGTGTGAGTGTTTGCACTTTGACGTCCCTGTTTTCCTTTTATTTTCCATTTCTAATATTTGAACCTGATTTTGTTGAACATTTCTGTTGAAAAACTCGTTTTGAATAAAAGCATGCCATTTGTGATCCATGACGGCTAAGCCACTTACACATGTAAGGGATCGCGAACGGTCCTCAGGCATGCTCTGAGACGGCGATAAACCGCCACCACAAACAACTCAGAAACTCACTCGAAAGTGAAATCTGACGTTGTTAACACTAAGCCCCCCTGGGCACATAAAATTCGCCTCGAACGGCACCCGACCGCGAACGGTCACAAATCGCCTCGAACGGCACCCGACCGCGAACGGTCACAAATCGCCTCGAACGGCACCCGACCGCGAACGGTCACAAATCGCCGCGAACGGCACCCGACCGCGAACGGTCACAAATCGCCTCGAATAGCACCCGACCGCGAACGGTCACAATTCGCCTCGAACGGCACCCGACCGCAAACAGTCACAATTCGCTTCGAACGGCACCCCGACCGCGAACGGTCATCATTCGCCGCGAACGGCATCCGACCCTGAACGGTCACATACTACCTCGAATGACATACGATCCCGAACGATCGTCATTCGCGGTCAGATAAAACTATCAATTCCTTTGCAGGTCATCAACAGGATATGAACATCCAGCTCGTGGCATCACAAAGCAACAACTTTCATCGAAGAAACGATAACTATTCAGAGTAAAGGTTGCAGCATTTCAAAGCACATCATGTTTCCACAAGACGTACTTTGGGGGGCAAATTTTATCCCGCCTTTTGGCAAAGCCGTGACACCAAGGAATTGACTAGTAACCAATGATGGTCCGTCCTAGAGAACGATTATACATAGGCTCACTATGGAAATCGATGAATTTAGTCCGAGTTCGGATCGAGCCAAAATTGATATGACACGACAAGCGAAGCTATGAGAGTCAACGTTCCAAATCTCAAGTCAATCCGAGTTCGTATGCTCAATTATGAACGATACAAAATTGGATAAAACCAACCACCGATCGAATCGCTCAGATTCGAAGTCGTTTCACAACCTTCGACTCGCTTCGCAGAAGCCAACTTCGACTCGCTTCGTAGAAGCCATCTTCGACTCGCTCAGGTCGCATCCACCATGGAAGCCCACTTCGACTCGCTCCACTTCAACTCCACCTCAGAACCTCTGTTCGACTCGCTCCGCATCCTTCAGAAAACCATTATTCGACTCCATCCACTTCGCCTCCATCAGAAAGAACTACTTCGACTCGCTCCGCTTCGCCTCCAACAGATGCATTCTTCGACTCGCTCAACCAACACACACTTCGACTCGCTCGATCCGTGCTCATTTCGACTCGCTCCGCCTTAAGCCATACTTCGACTCGCTCCACTTCATCGACTTCGCATCCATCTGAAGGCGTCTACTTCGTGTCCATCAATGAAGAGCAAAGCACATCACTCAATACAGGTTAGCGCCATGCCACCGAGTCACGCAGAACCGAGTCGAACAGAGCGAGTCGAAACAGAAGCGAGTCGAACCAAACAGCCAACGGAAAACCCCATTTCGTATCGATCATATCTCCCAATCCACAAGTCCAAATGCTATAAAATTTTCACAGAAGACTACGTGCATGCTAAAGAATGTCCACGCCAAATTTCGAGTCCATTGGATGAAATCTTGACCGAGTTGAAATCGGTTCGTGTCGATCATGGATCGGACCAAAACTTCACGGGCTTGGGCATGCGGGCCTGGTCACGTGCCAGAGAGGGTCTCCCGAGATCTGAGCGAAATATCAGCCTCCTACACCTATAAATAGACCCCCAAAACCAAAAGAAAAGGGGTTCTTCTTCTTCTTTGAGATCTTCAACGTCGAGACTCTGCCAGATCCAGATCCAAGCTCCATTGTTGATGCTACCAACGAATTCCACTGCTGCAAATCATAATTACATGCTGTAATTCATTGAATCCACTTGTAAACATCAAAGAAAGATCAATAAAGCAAACTACTTTAGAGTGGACGTAGGCAAGATCGCCGAACCACTATAAACCTTGTGTCTCGGTCTACTTCTTTATGTTTTAAGTTTATTATTCTTCATTTTTATCCTCTACAATACTTAGATCTGAGATCTGTGATTACATATTGCTGATTTGTGTTCATAGTACACTGGTGCTTTCATCGACAATTAGGTGTTTGACCATTTTTGGCGCAAACAAAAACTATGTCTCATCATACGGTGGGATTTATTCAAATAGAGAGTGGCTGCGGTGCAACCAATCACTCCCTAAGTGAAACCCGAGCTCGGGGGCAAGCCATCACATCAAAGTCAAAAAAGGGATTGGTACACAACAATCCTTCATCAACTCCGAACTCCCAGAACGCGAGTCGGAGTATAAACATTCAACTTTGTACTCCCAGAGCGCGAGTCGGAGTATAAACATCAACTTCGTATTCCCAAAGGGCGAAGCGGAGTATAAACATTCAACTCCATATTCCCGGAGTGCGAAGTGGAGTATAAACATCCAACTCCGAATTCCCAAAGCGCGAACCGGAGTATAAACATCAACTCCATATTCCCGGAGTGCGAAGTGGAGTATAAACATCCAACTCCGAATTCCCAAAGTGCGAACAGGAGTATAAACATTCAAATCCATATTCCCGGAGTGCGAAGTGGAGTATAAACATCCAACTCCGAATTCCCAAAGCGCGAACCGGAGTATAAACATTCAACTCCATATTCCTGGAGTGCGAAGTGGAGTATAAACATCCAACTCCAAATTCCCAAAGCGCGAACCGGAGTATAAACATCAACTCCATATTCCCGGAGTGCGAAGTGGAGTATAAACATCCAACTCCGAATTCCCAAAGCGCGAACCGGAGTATAAACATCAACTCCATATTACTAGAGTGCGAAGTGGAGTATAAACATCTAACTCTGTACTCCCAGAGCGCGAGTCAGAGTATAAACATTCAACTCCGTATTCCCAGAGTGCAAAGCGGAGTATAAACATTCAACTCCATATTCCCGGAGTGCGAAGTGGAGTATAAACATCCGACTCCGAATTCCCAAAGCGCGAGCCGGAGTATAAACATCGGTTCTGAATTTCCAGAGTACAAGTCGGAGCGTAGACGTTGACTCCGGATTCCCAGAATGCAGAACGGAACCTAAACACCAACTTCAAGTTCCCGATGTCCAACGGCACTAGACTCGGCATACTAGGAGAAAAGGGTAATCGCTGACTGATGTTTTACAACATGCCACCAAGACTTGGGGGCAAGACTTAAGCATCAACCATTGACTGAAGCAACACGACGTCAAAATTCGACTCGTTTCCCGGTTGCAAACCATGTCCATAATACCCGAACTTGGCAAACATGAACAAACTTCAGCCGGAAATTGAAACTTCACAAGTGCAGTACAGACACCGAAACACTTAGACAAATACACAATGACAAAAATGAAGTCAAAAAAGAAAAGTTTCATTTCTATCGATTATGGAAGAAGTTTGTATACAAGTCTCCAAAAAATTCCTACTAGCAGGGGCCGAACCCGCATCTATACACGGCTAACAAAATGCAAATCAAAATACATCGGGAGAGCATGCCTAATCTTTCTTTTTCCTTAGCTTCCTCCTCAATGTGGACCCGATGGAGCCATCGCCGATCTTCCTTTTCGAGCCTTTGCTTCTCGGCGGTTGGTCTTCAGGCGAGGGCATTATGCCGACGTCCTCCTCTGAACTCGTGTGAATAAGAATGCTCCTAGCGGGCGGAGTCGGAGGAACGAGATCAATTACAGAAGGTGGAATGGGCAGGCCGGTGAGAAAGACAGAACCACCAGGAGACATCATTCTGAGCGGGGCAGGTCCCGATGCTGCCATCCCACCTACAAGGTTGCCGCCATAACCCGCTGCTGCCAGTTCAGCATCGATCTGAGCAAACATCTCCTCTTCGGTTACTGCTTGAGCCCCGCTGGGGGCATCAGCAGTTGGCATTAAAGAGCTTGCAGCAGGATCAGTTCCGCTCATAACAGGTGGCAAGTCAGTAGGGGGATCGCCATGACAGCGAAAGAGTTCATCCATCAGTTGCTCGTCAAACGCCATTGTATTCCCCTGCATATCATCAATCGGGGCAGCTGTGCTCACAGTGGTTGCTTCGGTCATGATAGCCTCCTGCGTCTGATATGATTCTTGAGTAGTAGGAGGCATGTGCGGCGCAACATCAGTCACTGGACAAAGAATAAAAGAATTGTTAGAACCTAAACTCGATCGAAGACTTCGACTCGTGAAAGACATGTGGAATGTTAGGAGTACCTTCCTCAGTTTGGCTTATAAGCGACGGGGCGGCTTCAGTCGTTTGCGCTGTAATCGGAGACATCTGCGGCTGATTCGGATTATAGGCAGGAACGGCTTGAGGATCAACCGCAGACAAAGATTCGGGCTAGGTTGACACCGAAAGATCAAGACTTGCATCATGATGTCCAACCCCGGAGCCTTTCCTACTTCCAGGTGCTGGGTGCCGAGCCTCTCCTTCTCATAAGAGATCATTGAATCATGGAGAATCTTCTTTTCGTCGTTAGTTAATAGACGATTCTCGAGCTTGAATTCATCCACAGACTCACCCGGGTGCGCCTCTTTCTCTTCCTCAACCAGTCGGCCCCAAGCACTGTGGAGATGCGTCGAATAATCATCGAGCCAGGCCAGACCCCTGTGCCTCAGCACGTTAGCGTTATAGACAATGAGGAGGTCTTCAATGTCGGCCTCTAGCCTGGACTCGGCCAGCTTCACCTTTTCCTCGACCTCAATCTCCACTTTTTGGACTTTAGCCACCGCCGCATCCCGTTCACCCCTAAGTAGAATAGCCTGTTCGCACGCCTCATGGGCTGCGTTGTTCGCGTCGTCTTTTTCCTTGGCCATATCGGCGAATTTGGCCTTAAGCTCGTTTAGTTCCTTGACTGCCGCATCTCGCTCGGCGGTAACCGTAGTATTCCGGTGGGCCATCTCCTCCACTAAGGCGACATGTGTCTGCCTCAACCTCTCCATGGCCACTTTTGCTTCGTCAGCTTTCTTAATGGCCTCGATCTCGGATTTTTGAGAAGACTCGGACTCGACAGAGAGTACCTGAATAATCCGATCCCTTTTTGCGAGCTCGGCCTCCATCTTCTCGATCTCTTTGGTCCGCTCAAAGGCCACTTTGGAAGCTTTTTCAGCAGCTTTTGCCCACTCCCGGTATTGGGCGTAGATATCGTGGACATAATCATGCATCGTGCCCTCCACCCCTGATGGAACTCTCTTCAAGTGGGGAGGGAAGACATAACCGTCGAAGCAAATATTTGGAAAATCCTTTTTCATTTGAGCCAACTTAAGGGCCCCTTCTCCAGTGGGGTCAGCAGGGACCTGCTCTGTAACCATGGAAGATGTAGTCTCGACTCTCTGAAGACGAGTCTCAGATCTGGAAGTGTGAGAAGAAGGCCTGGGATGAGGAGGCTCTGACGGTTGTGGAACATGAGCAGGAGGTGGAGATGGAAGCCTAGGAGGAGGAGAGCGTGATCTAGACCAGTGCCGGCATTCTCTACCCCTATCACGCCCATACCTATCCTGACTAGAGTAATCGCGATCGCGATCTCTATCAGAATCCCTCCTGTGGGAATCATAGTAACCAGAAGCCTTTCAGGCTGAACGAAGACTCCCTAGCATTGATCCTCTTCCAAACATAGTACCTGAAAATGAGAGGCGAAGAAAGAGTTAGCAACTTCCTAAGTCGGACGAAGTACGGTTGTGAATCATGTAGTGTAGTGAAGTGTATGCATGTGCAGTCCCCCGACCAAACGGAAATGTCGGCCGCACTCGTAGCAAGCGATCCGCTCGGTTCAAAAGCACTATCAAGCCCCTCCGTCCTGGCGTCGTATGGAGACGACACAAAATCCGGGATCGGAATATCAGCAAGCCCTGCAAAAGGACTCTCCACTTGCGGAGGAGGAGCCTCCGAAATTCTGATCCCCTGGAAAGGTAAAGACACGACCACGGATTTTAATCTCTTAGATTTAGGGCATTTGTGAGCAGCGGCCTTGCCTTTTCTTCTTCCACCCGAGTCCAGGACATCGGCAGAAGACCCAGCTGGGAGCTCGGTATCGGTGGGCGTTCTTTCTGGATCAACTTCTTCGGTGACCACAACGGTGGGCGCTTTGTGCTTCACGCGTCTCTTCGGGGTCACTCTATGTACCACCTCCAGATGTATGCTCTATCTCCGCTCTATCAGTCCGACAGCCCTCAAATTCCCGTCGGTCAGGACTAAGTCTATGTGCCTTTCTTCGCTCGGAAATGCTTGAAGAATCCGAACGAGCTCTCTGAAGTACGCACCATCAGGACGAGAGATTGCGGCTGTAAGAAAGGAAAAGTGTGTCAGTTTTGAAGTCAGTTACTAGTGTCTCCCAGATTCAAGAGAGAGGTGGCAGCACTTACGTCTATCCAACCACCGCCTAGAAAATCCAGGCGGGCACCGAATGTAGAACCATTCGGATTTATAATAACTTAGCCTTCCTCAGGAACCCAGCACAATGTTGTAGCTTCTGACTGCCTCCAGGAAGGTGAAAGAAGGGCTATCTCCGCGGCTCTTGACATTGAATAAATATCTGATTTCGATCGGCTTCGGCGGTCGGAAGAGGATCTCCATAAATAGGATGAAGGTGCTGTTCAACAAGGCATACCCGTTGGGATGTAGCTGAGACGGAGCTATGCCAAGAAACGATAACGTCTCCCTTATATAGTCATTGAAGGGAGGAAGTGTCCCCGCCGTGCAAGCATGACGGTTGAAAGCAGTAAACCCTTTTGGGGGATAATGCGGCCTGTCCTTCGGCCCAGGAAGTAGCACGTCATCAAGCGACAAACCGTGCCTTAAATAGATCCGGCCTAACATGTCTTCAGAGATACCCGACGACACCGAATCGGGAGGATTGCAAATAAACCGAGCCCCTAGACGCTCGTCTGGAGCTTGCTCAATAACTTTGGCTTCTATAACCGGTATCTCAATAGTTGGAGGAACAGAACTTGGGAATTCCGGCTGTTGAGAACTTGAAGGATCCATAACTAGCTAGCTTATAAAAAATCATTGTTAAACTGACAATAACATTCGTGCATCCCCCAGTGTAAAGTATGTGGGCGTGTTGTGCAGTGCAGTACTGTATATTATTTGGGAAGATCAACCGGATTAAAGGAAGCGTGTAAACGACGAGACCTCGGAATTCAGTCGGAAGGACCATCATCGCTAACCGTCACAACCGTACTATCCAGCTGTTTAATTATCATTCCAAGTTAAAGTTTGGTGTCATTTTGATAAGTCCCAGTTCCATCGACGAGCTTTGATAGGAAGTCAGATATGCAGTGAAACGGTTAAGTCCAAGTGTGCCAATTTGAAGCTCATCGGAGGCAGTTGTTCGAGTGTGTGAGAAGTTTCAAACTTTTGGATGATCAAATTTGTATCGCCCGCAAAAGCCGTGTTCACGTCAAAAAGCTATGGTCATATGCATATAAGCCAGACTTGGTCAGAAGGTTGGCATGCAAAATTCGACTCGAACTAGAAGGACTCGATTCGAAATCTCCGGTTCGACTCGCTTCCTTCGACTCGGTCCCAAGACCACGAGTTTGACTCGGTCCCAAGACCACGCAGTTCGACTTGCTCCCCAGGACCATCGAGTTCGACTCGCTCCCAAGGCTCTACACTCCGACTCGATCCAGAGCCATCAACTTCGACTCGCTCCGAAGCTACCCACTTCGATTCGATCAAAGGCCATCGTTTCAAATTGATCAGACACAGCCCCTTCGTATCGATCCATAGATTCAAAGCGTTCGACTCAATGCGAAGCTCCACCATCGACCGATATGAATGCCTCTGCCTCATCCTCTCGAAACCCCCCACTCCAGATCGACACGAAGCTAAGATCCTGAAACTTTCGATCAATCACGACTCAGGTTGATTTGGTGCAAGAAAACCGAGTCTCATCGTTCACGCGTTGGATTCACTTAGTGGATTACCTAAGTTTGTCAGGTTAGTTCGAGTAAGTGATGGTGTGAATCGATTCGAAGGCAAGGATTTTTTGTTCTTTGTTCTCGAGTCTCAGAGCGATACGAAGGCAAGGAAGGTAAACGAAAGGTAAAAAAGTGAAAAAACGGCTAAGTACAGAGTATTTATATGGACCCGAAAGCAAGGGGAATAAACGATTCAAATCCCAGTGGAGTCGAACACGTGCTTCGACTCCCACTTCAGGGCGTAAATACGAAGCTCCCCTTCGTATCGCTTCCCTTCGACTCCATCTCCAACACAGCATTACAAGTCATCACTTCGACTCGCTCCTTCGACTCGCTCTCCTTCGTATCGCTTACTTCGACTCCCTCTCCAGTGCAGCGAAGCAAGCAGTTCGAATCCATCAGGGAAGCGCATTTCGACTCGATCGATTTCGACTCGCTCCATTTCGACCCGCTTAGGTCACGTCCATCATCGAGTCGAACGAGCACTTCGTATCCATCGAACCATGGCTTCCAGAGGCCAACTCCGTCAACTCGACATGTCTGCTTTGCATCCATAAATCCAATGAAAATTATCTTCGATGTTTCAATCCTTCACATCGATTCAGGAGAGGATCGTTATGAAGGAACATTCAAAAACAACCGTCAAGCGTTGCTGCAACGAATTTCACATCGGTTCAAGAGAGGATCGATACGGAATTCAAAAAACAATAAACTGACAACGACTCGAGAACGTGCAAATGTTAGCGGGAGTCAGACTAACATATATGCATAAATGTCGGACCAATACTCAATATTCCAGGTTTTCAGGAATCAGAAATTCATCTAATAACGATCACAATAGCAAATGGGTAACCACTAGCATACAACAATTGGTTGCAACAATACATGGTACAGCAGTCAATGGCTTACATTATCAAGAAGAACGGTCAAAGATTATAGCTTTCATCGATGAAACAGTAACTATTCAGAGTAGAGATGGCAGTTATTCAAAGCACGTCATGTTCCCACAAGACGTACTTTGGGGGGCAAATGTTATCCCGCCTTTTCGCAAGGCCGTAACACCGAGGATTTGACTAGTAACCAGTGACGGCCCGTCCCAGAGATCAGTTATATACGGGCTCACTACGGATATCAATGAATTTCATCCGAGTCCGGATCGAGCCAAAATTGGTGGGACATGACAAGCTAAGCCATGGGAGCCAACGTTTAAAATCTCAAGTCAATCCGAGTTCGTATGCTCGAGTTATGAGCGATAGAAGATTGGACGAAAATCAATCGCCGATCGACTCGCTCCTTCGACTCGCTTCGCAGCACTCAAGAGAAGCCAACTTCGACTCGCTCCACGTCCCTCAGAGCTGCACTCTTCGACTCGCTCCGGTTTGAAACCATCGAAAGTGCATACTTCGACTCGCTCCGCTCGAACAATTGTTCGACTCCATCAACTTCGACTCCACTGCTCAGGCCTCCCAGAACACCCCACTTCGACTCGCTCTCCCAGTGCTAGCTTCGACTCGCTCTCCCAGTGCTTGCTTCGACTCGCTCTCCCAGTGCTAGCTTCGACTCGCTCTCCCAGTACTAGCTTCGACTCGCTCGACCAAAGCCTGCTTCGACTCGCTCAACCAAGTGCTTACTTCGACTTGATCAAAACGACATTCAGGACAAAGTAAGAATCAAGTGCCATGTCATCGAGTCGAACGGAAGCGAGTCGAAGGAAACAGCCTACCAAAAACTCCATTTCGTATCGATCATATCTCCCAATCTACAAGTCCAAATGCTATGAAATTTTCATAGAAGACTACGTGCATGCTAAAGAATGTCCACGCCAAATTTCGACTCCATCGGATGAAATCTCGAGCGAGTCGAAATCTGCTTGTGTCGATCACGGATCGGACCGAAACTTCATGGGCTTAGGCGTGCGGGCCTGGTCACATGCCAGAGAGGGTCTCCCGAGATCTAGGAAAATTACCAGCCTCCTACACCTATAAATAGACCCCCAAAGCCAACAGAAAAGGGGTTCTTCTTCCTCTTTGAGATCTCCAACGCCCGGACTCCGCCAGCTCAAGATCTGAACTCAATCACTACTGCCATAAATGAGATTCACTGCTGTAAATCACAATTGACTGCTGTAAAACATTGAATGCACTTGTAAACACAAAATAAAGATCAATAAAGCAAACTATTTCATAGTGGACGTAGGCTAGGTGTCTGTATATAAATTTCTACCCTATGGTCAAGTGATATGGATATTTATCATTTCAATCCGCAATTTAAATATATACGGGTATATATCATTTCAACCCGCAATCCCAAATTCAATGTCAATGAAAATCGCTTGGTTTTATCATTTCAACCCATAACGATTTTCTTCTATTCTACAGATCATTCGGGTATGTATCATTTCAACCCATAGTGATTCTATACTAACAGGGAACTTGCAGAGTGATAATAGATATGATAATCATATAACAACAGTAACAGGCATATATCATCAGTATAAATAACAGATAATGGTGTCAGATGTCATAGGTAAACAGATACAGATAATGGCATATATATATATAATGAAAATAACTAACAGCAGCATATTTCAATTGACGTTTCAATTGAAATCAAATTTAATAAATATAAAAACATTAATTGTGAGTGATTGCTCACCGTTCGAGGCTAAAGAGATAGACAACAGAAAAGAGCTACAAATCCAAATCAAAGTGAGATGGCACGAATTCGATGAAGAAAACAAGCACGACGGACCAAAAACTGATAAAATGGAATCGATGAGAACCAATCAGAATCAGTTTTGATATAAACCGAGAATACATACATTATTATATTATTATTTTTCTAAAACCAATATTCAATGAAATACATATTTAAAAATCTATATATATGTACGGTCAAATATATATAGGCTTCAGGAAAATTGAAACAACTTAAATTCTAAACAATATATTTATATATACAAAATATAAACTGTCACCATTAAATTCTATAAAAAGCTATCAAACAAAATATATATACTTCGCATGCCTTCTTCCAAAATACTTGATACAGTAATATATATATAATATGCACACTTTCCCATATAATTATCAATATCTATATATATTAAAACTAAGATATCTGCATATATATATATATATATATATATATATCGAAATCATAATATCCATACTTACATTTTATCACAGTAGATATATAAGCATAACAAGAAAACACGTACTGTAAACATAAACCGTATTCGTATATATAAACCTATATAAGTGTATACACTATCAATCTATATATAAACAACACATTATAAGGTCAGAAAAACAAAACTCTGGAAAAATATAATATATATATATACAATACATATAACAAGGGGTCGAAATATATATATATACAAGTTTAATATATATATATATATAATAATTGACATCAGATAAACCAACAACTAATATACAAAGATATAGGTGTGCCTCGAGTTAATATGTAGAGCATCATATTTCGCATATATATATATATAACTAAAAAGAGAACCAAACACATATTGTATAGGATCTAGTAAAACTTTATATATAAATATACGACTCAAGTAAACCTTTACACATACATATACATTATACAAGAAGTGAAGGGAGCTGCCTCTATACGCATATATTGTACTATAGTTTATAAAAGCTTTTACCAATACATATATTTTATATATATAGTACATATATATACAAACGAATATATGAACAAAAAACACAAGAATAGATCAAAGAAGGAAATGACAAATCACCTCGAGATAGAAGAGCCCATCAAACCATATGAATGTAGCTCGAAATTTCCCTTCTTTTAAGGCATGTGCAGGGAAGCTGATGTGCTTCCGTGCTCGACCAAGGCTTTCAGGTGGAGGATCGGCTGATGAGAGGAAGAGGTGATGGGTGCGGATGATCGAATGGCTGGAGCTGCTGTGACATCGGGTCGTGGGAAGGTTGCAGGCCAGTGGTGGAGCTCAGGGCGGCTGTGGACGATGGAAGAGGTGAGATGAACGATAATTTCAGTGGCGATGGGAGATAAAGGAAAAAGGACAGGCTCGAACGAAATTTTCTTAAACTGGATTATATATAAATAACTTGCAATATATTTCTGTATTTCATTAGAGAAGAAGAGTATAGAAGTGGAAGAGAGCAAAGTGGGGAGATGAAGAAAACGTCTGGAATAAAATGAAGGCATACTTTATTATATTATAAATAAATCTCACAAAGAATGAATGGATCGAAATTGTAAGAACCGAAACAACACTTGTATTGAAAGTTTGAAGTGGTGGGATACCAATGGTCATAGAATATCAGAGGTTTAATAACCGAGGGCTTATTTATTTTTAGCCATTTGAAAATTGAATAGGCACAGAACCGGTATCGATACGGTATCATTTCGCTGATTGCACCACCCACCAGACTCCGAAATTGACAATTGAATATACTATAGAGATCAGCATAACGAGACGATCAAAACGGTATACAGATATCAGTGGTATGATTATCCGATCAAAAGTCGGTAATAGGTACCGAAATGCTGCTAATCCGTACGGAAAAATCCAAACGGAGCTAGAAACGTCCAAAATTTGCGAAACGAATTATGCAGTTTTATTCAGAGTGTTCTAAATAAATTTTCTCATGTTGACATACTTAGGTTTCGGAACACTTTAATTATCATCAATTTTTAACTGATATAAATTGGAATAAAATTACACTAGAAAATAAACTTCCAAATTATCTGATGAAAATTTACCGGTTGTTATGTTAAAATAGACGCATTTCAAATATCAAATTTAAATTTCAAAATTTTATTGTTTAAAGTTTCACCAAATTTCAATTAAATATATAAATAAACAAATAAAATTATCTAAAATTTACGGGTCGTTACATCGTGTCTTTTGAGATGAAAAAAATAATGAGATAAGAAATATCTTGTAACATCCCGCCCTTCTGACCGCCCCCAGTCGGTAATTAAACCAACTTGAAACGTTCAAAATGACAGATTGTTATTTAGTTTATAGAGTTTAAACAGAATCAGCCACAGAATCACAGAATAATAATAATATTTCACAACAATAAATCTTTTTACATACATCAGAGTTTATACAATTTATTTAATTTATATAGCGGAATATTTCATTAAGTACAAAATTCCTGAAAACTAAAGTGAGCGTTTTACCCCTTCTCTCTAACTTCGCTGCTCGAAAATCTTCAAGCTGTAAAATACTCGGTTTGACCCGAGTATTACATTCAAAAGAAAATAATACACAGGTCAGTCTAATTCAAACTCAGTTATTAGTGCATAGAAGCAATAATAATCAGATAGACGACAGTCACAATAATTCTCGTCTATCCGACCCTTTTTAATAAAGAAATCGGATAACGGTAAATATAACACTTAACAGTGTTAAACAATAAATCAGCAGATTCAAATCATCAACTGAAATAAATAAACAGATTTTCAATGAGGATAATTTAGAAAAACAACAAAATCATCAAATCACCAAAATCAATTCAAACAGTTGAAATATCACTTTAAAACATCAATTTGGATTGGCTGCAACACACGCTAACATGTACGGCCTCGCCAATACGACACATGAAATACGCAAAAGATCAATGAATCAGAAACAAAAGGAATACCAATAAAATCAAGACGGTGTGGCTGCAGTACACGCACGCGTGCGCTGCCTCGCCACAACAGTGAAGAAATAGAAATCAGCACAGGGTCAAATCCGAGCGATTACGCTGGATTCAACACGAGTATAATTAGGAAAACAATCCAATTTCATCAATGCGACGCAACCCAACATGGGAAAAACTGCATATACAACGAAACTGTAGTCACCAACGAATACAAGGGCAAACTGCAACAAAACTGCAGCCACCACAAGTACACATAGCACGAAGGCTCGGATGACCCAGTGCGTAGAGGCAGGATTACAAACTACATGAAAACAACTGAATGAAGGTGAGAGCACCAAAATAGGGCACCACAACACACAACATTATAGAACACAGAGCATCAGGGGGACAAAAATGTCACAAACTATATATGACTCAAAGACAACTACAAAGAGCATCATCAATTCGAAAGATAAGTGCACCAACAGTAACAATGTGGATGCAGACTCAAGTACATCAAGCAAAGAACTCGACCAGTGGACCCGGCCATAACTATGCGGACATACATGAACAATGGAGTATATATATATGAACCCAGACAAAAATCAGAGTGTAGTTCAAGTGATAAAGCACTGCGACTCAAAGAGCCTCAGAATGCAAACTATGATGAACTCGACAACACTCAAGTAAACAAATAATGTAGACCAGACTACACAAATACATAGACCCAATACAACAAGCTACAAGAGTAAATGAAACTCCAAGTGCAGACTTGAATACTCAATGCATAACAAGTGTACAACTGCCCAGGCTCCAAGATAAATGTGTGCCTAAATGCATCATGAACAAATGATCCGATAAAAATAATTGGAATTTAGTTTTAAATTTAAAACCCTGTAAAAAAAACAGGGAAGAACAACAAATTCATACATGCATACTTGTATCACAACATATAATTCAAATTTCATACTGAACATCACATAATTATTAACATGCAAGCATCAACAATCATACGAATTTTTCACAAGCAACAAATTATAATTTATTTAAACTTTTAGTTTTAAAATTTACTCACGGTTTTGAAGGTTTCAAAGCAGTCCTACCTTGTTTAACTTGGATTCAAATTTAAAATTTTACTTTAGGATCAAACAAAAGAAATATCAATTTAACAACGAACAAGTCAGCGATCACAGCAAAGTATATTTGCATATTGATTACGCAAACAACAGTTGCAGTGGAAACTAACAATTTCCCAAGTGTATTTAAACATCACATATAAAAGAATAGCAACAAAGAATCACAGATGATTCAAGTCCAGCTACAACAAAATGAAGTAGCATGTATAAATAATATGCAGTGACAAAATTCGAATGTACAAGTAAATCAAGATTCCGTGAAGCAACAGTGTTACAACCTAAGTATGCAAAGCCAAACATGCCTGAACCGAGATAAACAAGTATAAAAAACAAACCAATGTATCGAAGTCAACCTTCATCTCAAAGTCAAAAGAATTCAAAGCAGTAATTTCCAACAAAAATCAAAATCATGGAAATCAAAATGAAAAGGTCGTACGACTTTAAATTAGACGTGAGAAATAAAATTTCTCACCTTAAATCGACGCGTATTGAAGTAGCCTCGAGCGCTTCAGAGATTCAAGAAACTCAATAATTCCAGAATCGCCATAAGGAAGACGAAGCTCCAATTCGCCAGCAAAACGAACAAGGCAAAGCCCTAAATCCAGTCGAGCAAAAATTGAAGAAGATCGAGCCAGATTCGCCAGAGAATCGAAAAATCGCCGAAGCCCTAAATTTTGTTCGCCATTTATTTTCCTTCGATTGATTTTTGGTTTTAGGGTATACGAATGAGAAAAGGGGAACGGGTATACTTAATCACGGCACCAATATCAAACGTGGGCCAACATTGAAATTTAAAGCCCGTTTAACTCTTAACACTTAACAAAATTTTATAAAAGAATTTTAATCGATTGACAAACTCCAATAATAATTAACAACCAAATTAAATCGTCAATTGACGAAAATTTTATTGTTACCAAAAATTCCAACAACAAACAGCAATTAGCTGTCAACATTAATCGTTTATTGATGATTATAAATTGGGCAAAACCCCGGGTTGTTACATAAATTTTAAATTGAATTCGATTTAAATTATTATTTAATTTTCAATAGATTAAATTCTAAAATTTAATCGCCCAATTCATTCTGATAATTTGAAGTTCAAGTCAAATCATCATTCAAATATTTAAAATTTATTAAATATTTTCAATTTAAATTGTTCAAAATTCAGGGTCGTTACAATCTTCCCCCCTTAAAAGAATTTCGTCCCGAAATTATAAGTTAGGAAAAATGATTGTTAAAATCTCACCGATATTTGTACCCTACACAATTTTACCATCATTATCTCTCTTTTTTCATTGATTTCTACAATCAAGACGCAAAAGTCTTTTACCAAAATTTTTGACTTATAAGACTCAGATTTTAAACTTAAAATTCTTCATGTTAGAGATTTGCATAATATATCTCTTCCAAAACTGTGGACTTTCAAAATATTTAAAGATCTTCTTCTTTAGTTTATTAGGTTGGGATCATATAATTTTAATTTCAAACTATTGATTTGCTATTTAAAGTTTGAAAATACTTGCTAACTCGAAGTTTAACAAGTCTATCGTCGTTCTTACAGACATTAGGCATACGCTGGCCAGGCGCAGGACTAAAAATCTCCAAGTACTAAATATACTTGCTTCAACTCCCAGTGAAAATACTTTAAAATACTTTTTCAAAAATGGATATGGAAAGCACATTCCCCCATGGATCACAGTTACCCGGCGGTTACGCTACTATCCCAGTAGAATCGCTTGTAATCTGTAGATTTCTCATCTCTTGAATTTCGCCATGGTTGTTGCCATAGATCGCAGTTCACACGGCGGTTACGCTACTATCCCAGTAGAATCGCTTGTAACCGTAGGCATCACGCCTCTCAAATTTCGCTATGGCATTTAGATCGCAGTTTACACGGCGGTTGCGCCATTATCCCAGTGGAATCGCTTGTAACTGTAGGTATCACACCTCTCGAATTACGCTAACCTTCATCATGATCAATCAATATGATCCTATCAACATGATCCCATTACGAGGGATTTCAATTCAAATAGTCACTCCGACTAATGGAAATTCTAAGTAGCTACGAATTTCAAATGGACACTCATAACGAGTTCCAACACCTTCACAAATAATAAATGGAAGGTACTTTTCCATATCCTCAGTTTAGAAAACATAATGTCATATATATGTAGTACTTCATTTCACATTTCGTACATATCATACCCATGTAAAATTACATAAGATTTTCCATAACAATTACTTTCCAAACTGACGGGTTTCAAATTTTACCACATTCATATATATAAGTTCTGAAAACCTACATATTTCATACCTATAACAAATAGAGGATTTCAAAAATTTCCTCCAAGTCGATTTGAAAATTTAAGGTTATCTCAAACCCAATTCATATTCATAATTCCATTTATTATCGACTTCACACTCGATTTGGATTTCACGTTACATCGTCAATTCTCAACACAGAATTGATGTCTATCGATATATAACCTCTGAGCTCGTACATCTCAGAGAAGGGTGTTAAGCTAAGAGAATAAATTCTCCGCCACCAATAGATACATATTTAATAGAGATCAATTGCTATGTCATCAATTCACAATGTTTGACATACAATCCAAACTGATCATCTGAAATTCAAAAATCAACTTATATTGTCTTTGGTGTCGAAGTTAAACTCAATTGAACTCAACGATTCGATCTTTTTTGAAAAATTTCAAATCATTTATCACTTACGAAATATATTCACAACATTTCATTTCATATTTGGAAATAAATTTCCATACTTATTTAAAAATAAGTAATTCACAAATCTAATTTATTTTCAACATTTGAAAATATTCGATATACTTAAATCATAATTAAGTATATATTTCATCTTTTAAGGAAATCATTCTCTTTCACACATTTATTTGAGTTAAAACGAATGTTACGTAAAACATCGTTACGACAACTCAAAATTACTAGTATAGGGATTCATAATTTAGATAGATGTATAAATCCCAATACTATACAAAACATTTCCTTTCGGAAATCATTTACTATAACAACAGTGTTATAGTCCACTATTTCCTTTTATTCGAAAATGTCTATTTTAACAATGAATGTTGAAATCTATGGTTTCGATATTTAATGACTTTTAAAACATCTTTAAAACAATTAACTTCGTTTTAAAATATCACTTTCCCAAAACATGTCCATTTTATTCAATAATATATTCATTGCCAAAAATCGTTAATATACTTCATTTAACAAGCTATAAAGATTTACTTATCCAAAATAAGTCATTTTCGGATTTATAAACAACGTTTATAAATTCCATTTCTATTTATAAAGACTTCAATTTATAGTTTGAATTCCGCATACTTTTCACAATATTGGTTTTAAACCAACTTCAAATTTTCCAATATTAAGTTTTCCACTTGACTTAATTCTATGCAAGTTCAAATTTAAATTCATCACTGAATCTATTAAATTTATTATGGATTGTCATGTTGACAACTTCAAAATTTTCAAATCTAAATCCCATTTGAACTTTACATCTGCTTTCTACTTCCAAAATAATTAACTAGTTCTTTAGTAAATCATTCATCGACTTGGTTTTCAATTTAATCACATTTGATTCATTCACAATGGATTTTACTAACATTCGTCCATATTCAATTAGTTTACTAATTTATATTCAAGTTAGTTTGCTTTCAATTCAAATCAAATTTGATTCTATTTAGATTTACTTATATTTCAATTTGAATTCACTTACTTAGCTTTCAATTTCCATTAATTCAGTTTCATTAACACTTAATGAATTTCTATACAATCAACTAGCAACCATCTAACAACCAGTGCACATTCAACATAATCAAATTTATTTACTTTGCTTACATTCAATTTGGTTTAACACATTTAATTTCAATTGGTTTATATTCTAATTCAGATTGAATCCTAATATTCACTATATTCACAACTTCTTAACTTAAGTTTTATTCAACTCTTAACAACAACATTTCTAATCCATGTTTATTCACTAATTCACTTTTACAATTAAAGTTGAATTTCCTTTATATAACTCAAATTCATATTTATTACTTCACTTTATTAATTCATTTTGATATCAAATTCAACCTCATACAACATTACTTATGCTATGTTTCATTTTATCTTCACTTGCATTTATTTTCACTATACAACTTAAGCTCGCCTCTAATTTATTTGAAATTCTATTTTATTTAACTTAAATTAGATTTCATTTCTAAAGTCATTTTATTTAACTTTTACTAAAGTCAAATTCATATCACTATTCAAAATTCAGATTTTGTTTTACTTAACAAAACTGTTTAACCATTTTAACAACTGGTTTTACTTAAAATTTTCTCATTTTATAAGTTATACAACTTTTTAATTTAAACTTCCCAATTCATATCATATAATCACTTATCTTTTAAGTTCAAATTTTCATTTCAATAATTTATCTAATCCAATTCAATTTATTTAACTTTCCTTTAGTTAAATTTAAAATCGTATATTTATTAATGCTAACTCAATTCAATTTAACTTTTCTTAAGTTAAAAATCTTTATTTCATTAAAATATTTCTTTAGATTTGAAAAACGCTTTCTTTAAAGTGATTCTAGTAACTATTCATATTAAACACCATAAACTAAGCTTTGTGTAAACCAAAGCTCTGATACCACTTTGTAACATCCCGCCCTTCTGACTGCCCCTAGTCGGTAATTAAACCAACTTGAAACGTTCAAAATGACGGATTGTTATTTAGTTTATTGAGTTTAAACAGAATCAGCCACAGAATCACAGAATAATAATAATATTTCACAACAATAAATCCTTTTACATACATCAGAGTTTATACAATTTATTTAATTTATACAGCGGAATATTTCATTAAGTACAAAATTCCTGAAAACTAAAGTGAGCGTTTTACCCCTTCTCTCTAACTTTGCTGCTCGAAAATCTTCAAGCTGTAAATACTCTGTAACATCCCGTATATTAGGACCATTTAAATTGACAAAAATCCACACTTGTCAACTTAAATAATACAAAACACAGAACATTATGGGATTATAAGTACATAAATGTAAATGAGAATCAATACAACATCACAGACTCAGAACAGTCACAGAATAATGCAGCGGAAAATACATCGTCATAATAGTAGTTCATGAAGCTACTACAGAGAATACAACAATGTCTCAACATAAAGCGACTGAAAAGAGATACAAGATGTCCAAAACATAAGTACATCAAATACTGAAAATAAAATGATATAGATAAAAGCTAAGCCTTCAGCATCTTCGACCAACCTTGACCAGCAACGGAGTAGCTTCAGACTGACCCGAGCATATGCAAAAGAAACACTCGAGTCAGGACTCAAAATCTTATACAGGATAATCAAATGCATATAATAAAGTCCATAACTCAAAGGTGAATATAAACATCATTAAGGGATCGATAAACTACCTACAGAATACGCTAAATAGATAATGTCTAATCCATAAAGTAAGATATCAAAATAGGGTTAAGCAGGGCCCATACACCTCTTAACCTGTTTATTCCCAAAAGCATATACAAGACCGTAGTTTCCCCAAAATCGGAAGTCACCAGAGGGCAATCCATATACTAAAGGTACAAATCAAAATCGTAGTGGTCTCGAATAGGATAATCAGTATGACAAGGTACATGAGGCGATACCAACTAGGATACTAGTAGTTGCGTGATCCGGACTGATGTTGGGCATAGCAGCTACTATCCCAACACCGCGAAACAACACTCCCAAATCAAGGGGTGCACCCAAATCGAATCACAAAAGTAATAGATAAGGTATCGAAGAAGTGTGTCCGCTAGAGGTAGCGAACCTCAATGGCCCGGCGCGGCTCCTGTTTTAGTCATGTCAGGGGTCATCCAAAATCGTTCTCTTTCTTCAGTCAACGCGTTCATCAAAACCATCCACTTCATTCTGGATCAACACTTCGCGTATATTAGTTATTAAAGTGGTTTTCGGTATCGACAGAGAGTATGTCCATAATCCGATCCCGGACTCTTTAATAACTACGTATTAATTACCTAACAGTCAACCTTTTATTAAAGTTAAAACAAATCAAATCCAAAGGTCAAGTTGCAAATTTGACCTCCAAATTTGATATTTCACAATTCGATTCGTTCAATTTCTAAAATTCATATTTCGAAAAGAAATTCTAGTTCAAGCCCTTTAGTTATCAAAATTTTAAGTATTCACGTTAGATCAGCATTTCACTTATTAAATCAAATTCAAATTCATGGATTACATGAAATAGTCAATCTTAGTTCAACTAATTAAATCAAGTTTTATTCTTTAAATCCGTATTTACATTCCTAGGTTCATTACTATATAAATTTCATTTACTACATTCACTTTGTAAAACTTCGTTTATTTATTGTCAAAACTCGAAATTTAATCACTTTATCCTCCATCCTATTTACTTCTTAAATCTCATTTCGATTAACTTTGTCAAAACACTTTGTTTAATCAAATAAATTTACAAATCCGTTTTAATTCATTACATTTATTCGTTTTAATTTATTTCAATTAAATTCATTTCTTTATTCCCACAAATCTAATTTATTTAATTCAATAAAATCCATTTTATCTATTTCAAAACAATTTCATTTATTCAATTCAATAAAATCATTTTATTTATTTCAACAAATTTATCTCTTCAATTCAATAAAATCATTTTATTTATTTCAACAAATTTATTTATTCAATTCAATAAAATCATTTTATTTATTTCAACAAATTTATTTATTCAATTCAATAAAATCATTTTATTTATTACAAACAAATTTATTTATTATTTACGTTACCAAATTTCAATACAGTTTTCTAAGTTCATTCCATAATTCCAAATAAGTCTCAATTTCAAAACGTTATTTGTTGACCGTTCGGTTTCTTATTTTAATTATCTATCCTAGGCCAATTCACTCAATTTGGGTATTTATCATTTCAACCCGATTCTATTTAAATTCAAAATCAAAACATACAAAGGGAACTTGCAGTGTGATAGCAGGGATGGTGTCAAAGTAAATAAACAAGCAATAGCATCCAGTTGCAACAATTCAACAATTCAAATAATCCCGAAATAATCGTATTAATTCGCGTTTGTTATTTACGCCAATTAATATAATTATTTCTAGAATCTACACTATCATTTCATGTAGATTAAAGATTATAACTTTCGGTTTCACTTATCGTTCAATTTCAATTACAACAGTTAATTCAATACGTTCAATAGTTCAAAGTGACATTTACCAAATTCTACGCGTCAAACAATTTAAAGGGTCAATTTAATCAATCAATATTCATCCTATAAAGGGGTCAAGTTTAACAATAAAATTCAAAAAATTTTATATCTATTCTATATCAAATTCAGTTCAAATTTATTACCAGTTACAATATCAACAAATTTAATATCACATAGCAAATTTGGTGTCATACTATTTAACATACTACTTCAATTCAATTTTAACATTCAATTCATTTAACGTCCAATTTAACATTCATAACATCCAACATCTAATTATCATAGTATAATAGATCTTTGAGTCGTGAATAGAAAATATTCACCTTGCGTGGTTAGAGATTTGACGACGAAGCACGAAGACGAATAGATAAGAGACACTAACAAGCTCGATGCAAAATGAACGCAACTGTAATCAAACAGAAAATTTAATTAACAATTGATTCAATATAATATATATAGATTGTATATATATATATAATCATACCAACGATGAAGCAAGATAGATCTGACAAGCTGAAGGTAACTTAGGACTCCGAAGCAGTAGCTGGAAATAAAACATAGCAGCAAACGTGAGCAACTAGAATGCTAAGAATTTCATTGCTATGTAATATACAGTTTCCCATATAAACTCATATATGAACAAAAGGCAAAATCAGTTATGGCCAAGTCGAAGTGGATGGAAGTGGTGGTGCTGGTTGGCGGCGGAGGCTGTCAGAGGAGTAGGCGAACTGGTGGTGGACTGGCGGGTGTAGGCTGTCGGTATGTGGACTGGGCTGGCGGGTTTGGAGGTTGCTGGTTGGACTGGTGGACGGCAGTGGGGCTGGCGGAGGGCTGGTGGTGGCAGAGCTGGTGAAGGCGAGTGGGGCAGTGGCAGAACTGGGCAGGGTAGGGGAGGCGGGGTGGGGTCTGGGCGGAACTGGGCAGGGTAGGGGGAGGCGGGATGGGGTCTGGGCGGAACTGGGCAGGGTAGGGGAGGCGGGATGGGGTCTGGGCGGAACTGGGCAGGGTAGGGGGAGGCGGGATGGGGTCTGGGCGGAACTGGGCAGGGTAGGGGGAGGCGGGGTGGGGTCTGGCGGAACTGGGCAAGGAGGCGAGGGAGTGGGCTCGGAGGGTCTGAGCACGGGGTCTGGGCACGGGGTCTGGGCACGGCTGGAGGGTGGCGGGTGCGCGTCTGGGCAGAAGCGGAAGGGGGTCTGGTGGAGCGAAGTCAAGTGGGCCAGGGTTTGGACGGTGGCAAAGTGGCAGTGGTCAGGTGGCGTGGAGGTCTGGGCTGGGTGGCGGTATTGTTGGCTGTTGGGTGGCGGAAGAACGTGGAAGGCAGACGGGCAGGGAAAGGTGGGAGGCGAACTAATGTTCCAGTTTCTCAACATGAAAGTATAAAAGAAAATAAAGAGAGAAGGGAAGGGAAGAGGCTGCCATTACCTGATGCTTGGAGGCAGAGAGAAAAGATTTGAGTAAACAGCGAATGATACTAGGACTTTGAAAATATAGGAACAGTAAACATCACTTGAAATCCCAAACGTTTCACCTATTTCCAACGCAACCCTTCACACTTCATCTCCCCACTAACTCATTAATAACAGCTGGGATAAATTTTGTATTGCTTGTAAACGGCTGAAGGAAATTGGACTGAGTATTATTTAATTGGTCCGTCGGGAACCGATAAATTTACACGAATGAATTTTACGTCGGACTCCGATTTTTACAAATGAGTATACCGTTTTGATCAGTGCGACGATGCGGTTCCAACGGTACACAGGTTATTGCGATACGATGATTTTATAAAATTTGCATTTACGCCGCTTAAATTGTACGTTTTGCAAAATAAGATAAACGGAGTAGGCGATGACAATTTTAGACGAAACGAATCATGAAATCTTGATCAGAATAATTTTTACAAGCGGACTGTGTAAAAATATTTGGATTTGGAAGATAAATTTTACGCAGCTTTATATGGACTGATATACAGTAAAACGCGAACGGACTTTACTGTAATATTTTTCAACGAAACTTTTTCTATGTCCATATCTAACTAGACGTATGTCACAAATAAAGTTTGGACATAAATTGAAATCGTTTAAAATTTCAAAATTTTTGTTGAAACGATGAATTTAAAATTTAAAATTGGGTTGAAAATTTAGGGTCGTTACAATCTCCCCCACTCAAAACTTTTCGTCCTCGAAAAGGAACGAGACGAGTGAAGTAGAATGAAATAAGTAGAAAAGTCACGATAGATTTCAAGAAATTTGAATAATACCTGAAATTAATAGTTCGGGGTTTGAATCTCGAATGCTATCCTCAGTTTCCCACGTGCAATCTCGCTCATCTGTGCTCCATTGTACTTTGACGAGATTTACCGATTTCCTTCTGAGTTGCTTTGTCTCACGATCAACTATCCGAAGTGGCTTTCGCTCAATAGTCAAGTCAGGCTCAATAACTATTTCATCCAACTGAGCAGTAGGGATGGTCATAGATGGATCGTGTACAACCTTGCGAAGGTGTGAGACGTGGAATACGTTGTGAACACCAGCGAACTTTTCTGGTAATGCAACTCTATATGCCAATGTTCCAACTCTTTCTGTAATCTCAAACGGACCAACGAATCTGGGAGCTAATTTCCCTTTCCTTCCAAATCGAACAATATTCCTCAAAGGCGACACCTTCAGAAATACTTTGTCTCCTACACCGAATTCGAGATCTCTTCTCCTTTTGTCGGCATAGCTTTTCTGTCTATCCTGTGCCGTCTTTATCTTCATCCTGATTTCTTCGACTTTTTCAGAAGCTTCCATAATCATTTCTGGTCCAAGCACTAATCGATTTCCCGACTCAATCCAACAAGCTGGCGATTTGCATGGCCGTCCATATAAGGCTTCGAACGGTGCCATACCAATGCTTGCCTGGTTTTTAAAGGATAATTAATTCAAATTCAAATATACTTATTCAAATTTGAAATTCAAATTCTTTACCTGGTAACTATTATTGTAAGTGAATTCAACCAAGTGAAGATGGTCTTCCCAAGATCCACCAAAGTCGATAATACAAGCTCGGAGAAGATCTTCCAAAATCCGATTTACCCTCTCAGTTTGGCCATCTGTCTGAGGATGATAAGCTGTACTCAGATTCAGTTTGGTGCCCAAAGTATCCTGGAATGCTTTCCAGAATTTACTGGTGAAAATAGGATCGCGATCGCATACAATACTAGATGGTACACCGTGAAGTTTAACAACTTCCCTCATGTATATCTCGGCCAAACTAGAGGCTGTACGAGTGGTCTTGACTGGAATAAAGTGAGCGGACTTTGTCAGTCTGTCAACAATCACCCATATGCTTTCGTTACCCTTTCTAGTCTTTGGTAGCCCATCAATAAAATCCATAGAAATTTGCTCCCATTTCCAACCTGGAATCTCTAGCGGTTGGAGCAATCCTGCTGTCTTTCTGTGATCAGTTTTAACTTGTTGGCAAGTGGTGCACCTGCTAACATAGATAGAAATATCGCGCTTCATTCCACTCCACCAATATAGTTTCTTCATATTCTGGTACATTTTGGTAGCACCGGGATGAAATGAAAGCGTAGACTTATGATTTTCACGCAGCACTTCCTGTCTAAGACCATCGACATTAGGAACACAAATACGATTGTCGATCCTCAAAACTCCATCACTATCAACTTGTGCACCCACTTTGTTGTCGGCATTACTTACTCTGCCCATAACTAATTCCTTCATATGATAGAGCAAAGTGTCTTCATATTGCTTAGCTTTGATGCGATCCATAAGAGATGGAGAGATACTAAGTTGGAATAACATGCCTTCGATAATATTGCAACAAGACAATGCTTTGCTACGGCTCAAAGCATCTGCTACAACATTTTCTTTCCCCGGTGTATAAGTGATGTCGAGGTCGTATGCAGCTAAGAATTCAAGCCATCGGACTTGCCTCTGGTTCAAATCCTTCTGAGAAAAGATATACCTCAAGGACTTATGATCAGTGAATAGTTCGAACTTTGTTCCCAAAAGATGATGCCACCAAAGTTTCAAAGCAAATACAACAGCAAGAAGCTCAAGATCATGAGTGGCATAGTTCAATTCATGGGTCTTCAACTGACGACCAGCATAAGCAATAACCTTTCCATTTTGCATAAGAACAGCGCCTAAACCTTCTCGGCAAGCATCTGTATAAACAGTCAATCCTTCACTTCCATCGATGACTGCAAGAACTGGGGCTGAAGTTAACCTGTGCTTCAACTCATTAAAAGCTGATTCGCACTTCTCACTCCAAATAAACTTAACATCCTTCCGAGTTAAAGCAGTAAGTGGGGCAGAAATCCGGGCAAAGTGCTCAATAAATCTGCGATAATATCCGGCTAAACCCAAGAAACTACGAATATCTGTAGGAGTTTTAGGAGTCTCCCAATCCTGTAGAAAAATTTCAAATTAGAAAGTGATAAGAGGAATTGAATAGAAATAGCAAATAGGGTGGAACTTACATTGATTACGGCGATCTTAGCTGGATCGACCGAAATTCCATTTTCAGAAACTATGTGGCCCAGGAATCTCACTTCATCTCGCCAGAAGTGGCATTTAGAGAATTTGGCCTTAAGTTGATGATTTCGGAGAGTTTCCAGAACATAAGCAAGGTGTGTCTCATGCTCCTTCTTGTCTTTGGAGAAGACGAGAATATCATCAATGAAAACAAGAACAAACTTGTTAAGCACATCACGGAAAACTCGATTCATCAAGTCAACGAAATAAGCAGGTGCGTTGGTCAAACCGAATGGCATAACCAACCATTCATAGAATCCATTCTCAGTACGGAAAGCTGTCTTATGGATACTATCTTCAGCAACTCTAAGTTGGTGGAATCCAGTGGCTAGATCAAGCTGTGAGAAAATTTTAGCTCCATGGAGCTGATCAAATAAATCGTTGATGCGAGGCATCGGATAACGATTCTTGAGAGTGCGTTTGTTCAGTTCCCGGTAATCAACACACATGCGAAGAGATCCATCTGATTTTGTGACAAATACAACTGCGGCGCCCCATTCAGAGCAACTTCTTCTAATCAAACCTTTAGCAAATAGATCATCAATTTGGGTTTTTAGTTCGGCCTTTTCTTTAGGAGCCATTCTTCGGTGTGGGAGAACTACGGGCGTAGCTCCAGGAATAAGATCAATACGGAAATCAATTTCCCGTTTGGGCGGTAGAGAGTTAACCTCTCCAAATACATCGGGAAATTTCTGAACAATAGGTGTAGTACTAAGATCATCCGGATGAGCATCAAGAGAGAATATGAAGCTTCCGGCATATTTCTGAGGTGATTTACATTCAATGACAAGCGGTAGGCCCTGGTCATTGACTAGAGAAACGGAACGAGCTTTGCAAGAAATAACAGCATCGAATTTTCTTAACCAATCAGCACCTAACAAGATGTCAAATGCTGCGAAGCCAAGCACATAAAAATCCCAAGTGAATCGATATCTTCCATATAAGAGCACGACCTCTTTACAAATTCTACTGAGGTTGGCAAGTCCTCCAATAGGGTTGGAGATGCATAAGGAAGTAGTAGCAAGAGTAGGTTCTAATTTGAGCTTATTACAGAGATCAATAGATATGAAGCTATGAGAAGCACCAGTATCGAATAATACCCTAATAGGTAAATCATGTAAAGAAAAAGTACTTCGTAAGGTACCTTGATCATCCTGAGCAGGTGGTGGAGGTGGTGTAGGAGTGGTGATAGCAAATACTCCAGATGGTGTGCCACGCTTATACATTGGGCATTCTTTCTTGAAATGACCCGGCTGGAGGCAGACATAGCATAAATCTTTCCTAGTCGTAGAAGGTGGTGGAATAGTAGCTCCGGTAGATGGACAACTATTAGCATAATGGCCCTTCTTATCGCACTTGAAGCATGTGATATTAGCAAGATCGATAGGGCTTTTCTGAGCATATCCCAATCCTGTAATCTTCTGCCAAGCTTTCTTTTGTTGATCAAAGTTCATCTTCCTCTTCCCGGGCTGGCTAGAAGAGGGCTGAGTAGGGGCAGCCTTGGCAGTGGATCCCTTAGGCTTCGACTCATATCTAAGAGCAAAATCAATAAGCTCTGTGAAAGTGGAGCGAATGTGTCCGGTAAGCAAGTCATAATATTCTGGTCTAGCTCCCAAAATGAATTTCTCGTTCTTCAAAAGTGGTGTATCAATCAAACCTGGTCCAAACTTGGAGAGTTCATTAAATTTCCTCTCATACTCAGAAATAGTCATACTGCCTTGCTTAAGATCCATGAAAACTCTATAAAGTTGGGTTTTCCCAGCAGCTGGCATCCATTGTGCCGAGAAGGTATCCCTAATCAAAGATAGACAAGATGAATAACATTTCAAAGATAGAAGGAAGAATTTAAACCACTAGAATCCAAACCATTCATACCTAAACTGGGCCCAAGTGATGGTGTCCTCCTCGATACGAGAAGTAACGGATTCCCACCAATCTTGTGCGGCATCTTGGAGTTGCCAAGCAGCAAGCTGACGCTTCTGAGCATCAGTAATTTCCAATCCAGAAAATATCTTCTCCAAACTCTTAAGCCATTGCTGAGCCTCTATGATGTTCTCGGATCCAGAAAATTTAGTACCTCCCAGTTGCGAATACTCCTTGCTAAGAGTAGTGAATTTGACAGGAGCTGGAGCGGCAGGTGCAGCCTGGGCAGGACCATTGCCTCTTCCACCTCTAACATTTCTTCTGGTACTCATCCTGAAATACCAAAAGAGATTTAGAACCAAAGATAAGATAATAGAATGCTAAGAAAACTAATCAACGAACCAAAGGAGCTTGAATTTTTTTGAAAGGATTTGGATATTGAATCGATTCTCCTCATTCTAGAGTATTGCTACTCTATCTCTAATGAGTTTCTTTATAATCCCGAACTAAGGTTTTTGGGAAAACCAGAGCTCTGATACCAACTGTAACATCCCGTATATTAGGACCATTTAAATTGACAAAAATCCACACTTGTCAACTTAAATAATACAAAACACAGAACATTATGGGATTATAAGTACATAAATGTAAATGAGAATCAATACAACATCACAGACTCAGAACAGTCACAGAATAATGCAGCGGAAAATACATCGTCATAATAGTAGTTCATGAAGCTACTACAGAGAATACAACAATGTCTCAACATAAAGCGACTGAAAAGAGATACAAGATGTCCAAAACATAAGTACATCAAATACTGAAAATAAAATGATATAGATAAAAGCTAAGCCTTCAGCATCTTCGACCAACCTTGACCAGCAACGGAGTAGCTTCAGACTGACCCAAGCATATGCAAAAGAAACACTCGAGTCAGGACTCAAAATCTTATACAGGATAATCAAATGCATATAATAAAGTCCATAACTCAAAGGTGAATATAAACATCATTAAGGGATCGATAAACTACCTACAGAATACGCTAAATAGATAATGTCTAATCCATAAAGTAAGATATCAAAATAGGGTTAAGCAGGGCCCATACACCTCTTAACCTGTTTATTCCCAAAAGCATATACAAGACCGTAGTTTCCCCAAAACCGGAAGTCACCAAAGGGCAATCCATATACTAAAGGTACAAATCAAAATCGTAGTGGTCTCGAATAGGATAATCAGTATGACAAGGTACATGAGGCGATACCAACTAGGATACTAGTAGTTGCGTGATCCGGACTGATGTTGGGCATAGCAGCTACTATCCCAACACCGCGAAACAACACTCCCAAATCAAGGGGTGCACCCAAATCGAATCACAAAAGTAATAGATAAGGTATCGAAGAAGTGTGTCCGCTAGAGGTAGCGAACCTCAATGGCCCGGCGCGGCTTCTGTTTTAGTCATGTCAGGGGTCATCCAAAATCGTTCTCTTTCTTCAGTCAACGCGTTCATCAAAACCATCCACTTCATTCTGGATCAACACTTCGCGTATATTAGTTATTAAAGTGGTTTTCGGTATCGACAGAGAGTATGTCCATAATCCGATCCCGGACTCTTTAATAACTACGTATTAATTACCTAACAGTCAACCTTTTATTAAAGTTAAAACAAATCAAATCCAAAGGTCAAGTTGCAAATTTGACCTCCAAATTTGATATTTCACAATTCGATTCGTTCAATTTCTAAAATTCATATTTCGAAAAGAAATTCTAGTTCAAGCCCTTTAGTTATCAAAATTTTAAGTATTCACGTTAGATCAGCATTTCACTTATTAAATCAAATTCAAATTCATGGATTACATGAAATAGTCAATCTTAGTTCAACTAATTAAATCAAGTTTTATTCTTTAAATCCGTATTTACATTCCTAGGTTCATTACTATATAAATTTCATTTACTACATTCACTTTGTAAAACTTCGTTTATTTATTGTCAAAACTCGAAATATAATCACTTTATCCTCCATCCTATTTACTTCTTAAATCTCATTTCGATTAACTTTGTCAAAACACTTTGTTTAATCAAATAAATTTACAAATCCGTTTTAATTCATTACATTTATTCGTTTTCATTTATTTCAATTAAATTCATTTCTTTATTCCCACAAATCTAATTTATTTAATTCAATAAAATCCATTTTATCTATTTCAAAACAATTTCATTTATTCAATTCAATAAAATCATTTTATTTATTTCAACAAATTTATCTATTCAATTCAATAAAATCATTTTATTTATTTCAACAAATTTATTTATTCAATTCAATAAAATCATTTTATTTATTTCAACAAATTTATTTATTCAATTCAATAAAATCATTTTATTTATTACAAACAAATTTATTTATTATTTACGTTACCAAATTTCAATACAGTTTTCTAAGTTCATTCCATAATTCCAAATAAGTCTCAATTTCAAAACGTTATTTGTTGACCGTTCGGTTTCTTATTTTAATTATCTATCCTAGGCCAATTCACTCAATTTGGGTATTTATCATTTCAACCCGATTCTATTTAAATTCAAAATCAAAACATACAAAGGGAACTTGCAGTGTGATAGCAGGGATGGTGTCAAAGTAAATAAACAAGCAATAGCATCCAGTTGCAACAATTCAACAATTCAAATAATCCCGAAATAATCGTATTAATTCGCGTTTGTTATTTACGCCAATTAATATAATTATTTCTAGAATCTACACTATCATTTCATGTAGATTAAAGATTATAACTTTCGGTTTCACTTATCGTTCAATTTCAATTACAACAGTTAATTCAATACGTTCAATAGTTCAAAGTGACATTTACCAAATTCTACGCGTCAAACAATTTAAAGGGTCAATTTAATCAATCAATATTCATCCTATAAAGGGGTCAAGTTTAACAATAAAATTCAAAAAAATTTATATCTATTCTATATCAAATTCAGTTCAAATTTATTACCAGTTACAATATCAACAAATTTAATATCACATAGCAAATTTGGTGTCATACTATTTAACATACTACTTCAATTCAATTTTAACATTCAATTCATTTAACGTCCAATTTAACATTCATAACATCCAACATCTAATTATCATAGTATAATAGATCTTTGAGTCGTGAATAGAAAATATTCACCTTGCGTGGTTAGAGATTTGACGACGAAGCACGAAGACGAATAGATAAGAGACACTAACAAGCTCGATGCAAAATGAACGCAACTGTAATCAAACAGAAAATTTAATTAACAATTGATTCAATATAATATATATAGATTGTATATATATATATAATCATACCAACGATGAAGCAAGATAGATCTGACAAGCTGAAGGTAACTTAGGACTCCGAAGCAGTAGCTGGAAATAAAACATAGCAGCAAACGTGAGCAACTAGAATGCTAAGAATTTCATTGCTATGTAATATACAGTTTCCCATATAAACTCATATATGAACAAAAGGCAAAATCAGTTATGGCCAAGTCGAAGTGGATGGAAGTGGTGGTGCTGGTTGGCGGCGGAGGCTGTCAGAGGAGTAGGCGAACTGGTGGTGGACTGGCGGGTGTAGGCTGTCGGTATGTGGACTAGGCTGGCGGGTTTGGAGGTTGCTGGTTGGACTGGTGGACGGCAGTGGGGCTGGCGGAGGGCTGGTGGTGGCAGAGCTGGTGAAGGCGAGTGGGGCAGTGGCAGAACTGGGCAGGGTAGGGGAGGCGGGGTGGGGTCTGGGCGGAACTGGGCAGGGTAGGGGGAGGCGGGATGGGGTCTGGGCGGAACTGGGCAGGGTAGGGGGAGGCGGGATGGGGTCTGGGCGGAACTGGGCAGGGTAGGGGGAGGCGGGGTGGGGTCTGGCGGAACTGGGCAAGGAGGCGAGGGAGTGGGCTCGGAGGGTCTGAGCACGGGGTCTGGGCATGGGGTCTGGGCACGGCTGGAGGGTGGCGGGTGCGCGTCTGGGCAGAAGAGGAAGGGGGTCTGGTGGAGCGAAGTCAAGTGGGCCAGGGTTTGGACGGTGGCAAAGTGGCAGTGGTCAGGTGGCGTGGAGGTCTGGGCTGGGTGGCGGTAGTGTTGGCTGTTGGGTGGCGGAAGAACGTGGAAGGCAGACGGGCAGGGAAAGGTGGGAGGCGAACTAATGTTCCAGTTTCTCAACATGAAAGTATAAAAGAAAATAAAGAGAGAAGGGAAGGGAAGAGGCTGCCATTACCTGATGCTTGGAGGCAGAGAGAAAAGATTTGAGTAAACAGCGAATGATACTAGGACTTTGAAAATATAGGAACAGTAAACATCACTTGAAATCCCAAACGTTTCACCTATTTCCAACGCAACCCTTCACACTTCATCTCCCCACTAACTCATTAATAACAGCTGGGATAAATTTTGTATTGCTTGTAAACGGCTGAAGGAAATTGGACTGAGTATTATTTAATTGGTCCGTCGGGAACCGATAAATTTACACGAATGAATTTTACGTCGGACTCCGATTTTTACAAATGAGTATACCGTTTTGATCAGTGCGACGATGCGGTTCCAACGGTACACAGGTTATTGCGATACGATGATTTTATAAAATTTGCATTTACGCCGCTTAAATTGTACGTTTTGCAAAATAAGATAAACGGAGTAGGCGATGACAATTTTAGACGAAACGAATCATGAAATCTTGATCAGAATAATTTTTACAAGCGGACTGTGTAAAAATATTTGGATTTGGAAGATAAATTTTACGCAGCTTTATATGGACTGATATACAGTAAAACGCGAATGGACTTTACTGTAATATTTTTCAACGAAACTTTTTCTATGTCCATATCTAACTAGACGTATGTCACAAATAAAGTTTGGACGTAAATTGAAATCGTTTAAAATTTCAAAATTTTTGTTGAAACGATGAATTTAAAATTTTAAATTGGGTTGAAAATTTAGGGTCGTTACACTCTCGGTCTGACCCGAGTATTACATTCAAAAGAAAATAATACACAGGTCAGTCTAATTCAAACTCAGTTATTAGTGCATAGAAGCAATAATAATCAGATAGACGACAGTCACAATAATTCTCGTCTATCCGACACTTTTTAATAAAGAAATCAGATAACGGTAAATATAACACTTAACAGTGTTAAACAATAAATCAGCAGATTCAAATCATCAACTGAAATAAATAAACAGATTTTCAATGAGGATAATTTAGAAAAACAACAAAATCATCAAATCACCAAAATCAATTCAAACAGTTGAAATATCACTTTAAAACATCAATTTGGATTGGCTGCAACACACGCTAACGTGTAAGGCCTCGCCAATACGACACATGAAATACGCAAAAGATCAATGAATCGGAAACAAAAGGAATACCAATAAAATCAAGACGGTGTGGCTGCAGTACACACACGCGTGCGCTGCCTCGCCACAACAGTGAAGAAATAGAAATCAGCACAGGGTCAAATCCGAGCGATTACGCTGGATTCAACACGAGTATAATTAGGAAAACAATCCAATTTCATCAATGTGACGCAACCCAACAAGGGCAAAACTGCATATACAACGAAACTGTAGTCACCAACGAATACAAGGGCAAACTGCAACAAAACTGCAGCCACCACAAGTACACATAGCACGAAGGCTCGGATGACCCAGTGCGCAGAGGCAGGATTACAAACTACATGAAAACAGCTGAATGAAGGTGAGAGCACCAAAATAGGGCACCACAACACACAACATTATAGAACACAGAGCATCAGGGGGACAAAAATGTCACAAACTATATATGACTCAAAGACAACTACAAAGAGCATCATCAATTCGAAAGATAAGTGCACCAACAGTAACAATGTGGATGCAGACTCAAGTACATCAAGCAAAGAACTCGACCAGTGGACCCGGCCATAACTATGCGGACATACATGAACAATGGAGTATATATATATGAACCCAGACAAAAATCAGAGAGTAGTTCAAGTGATAAAGCACTGCGACTCAAAGAGCCTCAGAATGCAAACTATGATGAACTCGACAACACTCAAGTAAAGAAATAATGTAGACCAGACTACACAAATACATAGACCCAATACAACAAGCTACAAGAGTAAATGAAACTCCAAGTGCAGACTTGAATACTCAATGCATAACAAGTGTACAACTGCCCAGGCTCCAAGATAAATGTGTGCCTAAATGCATCATGAACAAATGATCCGATAAAAATAATTGGAATTTAGTTTTAAATTTAAAACCCTGTAAAAAAAACAGGGAAGAACAACAAATTCAGACATGCATACTTGTATCACAGCATATAATTCAAATTTCATACTGAACATCACATAATTATTAACATGCAAGCATCAACAATCATACGAATTTTTCACAAGCAACAAATTATAATTTATTTAAACTTTTAGTTTTAAAATATACTCACGGTTTTGAAGGTTTCAAAGCAGTCCTACCTTGTTTAACTTGGATTCAAATTTAAAATTTTACTTTAGGATCAAACAAAAGAAATATCAATTTAACAACGAACAAGTCAGCGATCACAGCAAAGTATATTTGCATATTGATTACGCAAACAACAGTTGCAGTGGAAACTAACAATTTCCCAAGTGTATTTAAACATCACATATAAAAGAATAGCAACAAAGAATCACAGATGATTCAAGTCCAGCTACAACAAAATGAAGTAGCATGTATAAATAATATGCAGTGACAAAATTCGAATGTACAAGTAAATCAAGATTCCGTGAAGCAACAGTGTTACAACCTAAGTATGCAAAGCCAAACATGCCTGAACCGAGATAAACAAGTATAAAAAACAAACCAATGTATCGAAGTCAACCTTCATCTCAAAGTCCAGAGAATTCAAAGCAGTAATTTCCAACAAAAATCAAAATCATGGAAATAAAAAAGAAAAGGTCGTACCGACTTTAAATTAGATGTGAGAAATAAAATTTCTCACCTTAAATTGACGCGTATTGAAGTAGCCTCGAGCGCTTCAGAGATTCAAGAAACTCAACAATTCCAGAATCGCCATAAGGAAGACGAAGCTCCAATTCGCCAGCAAAACAAACAAGGCAAAGCCCTAAATCCAGTCGAGCAAAAATTGAAGAAGATTGAGCCAGATTCGCCAGAGAATCGAAAAATCGCCGAAGCCCTAAATTTTGTTCGCCATTTATTTTCCTTCGATTGATTTTTGGTTTTATGGTATACGAATGAGAAAAGGGGAACGGGTATACTTAATCACGGCACGAATATCAAACGTGGGCCAACATTGAAATTTAAAGCCCGTTTAACTCTTAACACTTAACAAAATTTTATAAAAGAATTTTAATCGATTGACAAACTCCAATAATAATTAACAACCAAATTAAATCGTCAATTGACGAAAATTTTATTGTTACCAAAAATTCCAACAACAAACAGCAATTAGCTATCAACATTAATCGTTTATTGATGATTATAAATTGGGCAAAACCCCGGGTTGTTACAGAAATTTTAAATTGAATTCGATTTAAATTATTATTCAATTTTTAATAGATTAAATTATAAAATTTAATCGCCCAATTCATTCTGATAATTTGAAGTTCAAGTCAAATCATTATTCAAATATTTAAAATTTATTAAATATTTTCAATTTAAATTGTTCAAAATTCAGGGTCGTTACATATCTGATACAACTAAAATAACAAAGACCCTTCATCTGGAATAAATTAATTAGATATAACTTTTATTTGGATCCAGAATTTTATTAGTGACCTGAGATGTAAGAGAGATGGTTAATAGAAATCGAGGTTTAGTAACAAAGATGCCTATGGATACCACTGAATATTTTAGCAATTGGCGTATTATATTAATAATCCATACATACTGGCATGTAAATCCATATCAGATTCAACCAAGCTTGCGTCATTATTCTGTATAAAGTAAAAGTAATTACAAAAGTTTGGTGCCTAATAATCACCAAAGATTATGTATTAAGAAGTATAAAGTACCACAAAATACATTTTTAATGTCAATAATGGTCAAACGATTAGGTAAGCAATATATATGTGTGTGTGTGGGATGTGTGTGTATTGTAAACTCAATATTAAGATCAATGCAATATTTAGTTTATAATTCTAAAGAAAAAAAAATCTTCTTATTTATTGTACTAATAATGTACTCTTATCAGTGTTAAGAGCTAAGCAAGCAATGCTGAATTTTTTTTATTTACGGGTGGTTTGAAACTTTGATTCAAAAGTTGCTTAAATATATATTTATATTGATCACTTTGTTACTTAGTTCATGAAATCTATTTCTCTGAATGAGCAACAAACATCGTATATACGTATAAATTCTAGAAACTGTTTCATCAAATTGAAGAATTAACTTAAATGAAAGTTAGACACTAGATATTCACCACCATCAATTATAGCAAATTAAGAGCATTGAGCCTGCATTAGAAAATTAAAAGCATTGGAAGTAAAATTTAAAGATTACAATCAAAACTGAGATAATGTATAATATAGAGTATAAATGTAACGATCGCGATTTTTCGTCGCTCGAAAATCGACATTAATACGTCCACTGTATCAACTGCCGAGCAATCGAATGCCGGAAAATCGAATGTTATGGAGAAAAAGAAGAGGTAGAAGAAGACAGAAAGAAAGAAAGAAGAAACAACAGAAACAATATCAGAATCTCACATATCGCAGCGGAACAACATATAATAGATAAATGAATAATCTTTAAATCAAAGAACTATATCATTTTATACATTACATCATCATCAGAGTTTACAACAACAATACAACACTGGACAGTTATATAAACTTGTCCTCATACAGAATACACAACGGAATAAATAATATCATATACAAATGCTACGCCTCGTCATCCATCTCGCCAATGAGCTCCACAGCATCTCCTGAATCCAGAATGACCTGATAACTTGACTCTAGACTGCCGATGTGGAAATTGGTGGGCACCCAGAGTTTAGGAAGGAAACAATAAACTCCAGGTCAGTCATGGTGAATGGTGTGAGAACTAAAACAGTTATTATCTTCAAAACAACAACAACAAGGAAGTAGAAAATATCCGCAATGCTTTTGGAAAATAAAACTACGATAAGACCTCCCGCCACACACACAATGCAAACGCAGAATTGGAGGAGATTTCTTCTTATGATAGTCAAACATGCTTACTACGCAAAATTATTGGATTATTATTATTAGTGCATAGTGCAGAAAAAAATTTCGAAAGTATAATATTAATCTTAGCCAACATACAACCATTATTGTATGCCTACTATAGCTACCATCTAAACAGTGGTGACCACCATAAGTAAATGGCAGGTTCTACAACTAAAACCGTACAAGGTTCGTATTGTTTCTTTGAATTTCCAACAAATGGCCAGCCAAAGGAACTTCCTTACACCGAAATGGAAACGCCTCTGGAAAGACGCCCCGAGAACCTAACTGGATCTCTGCAAACACAAGGCCGACGCTACCTCACGCTGTACAACTGTAACTAGGTAAGCAACACAGTAACACTACCTCACGCTGTACAGTTGTAACTAGGTAACTTACACACAAGTATGCCATCCCCCGGTCGTTACCGACCTTTATCCGAGGATCCTCAACCACAAAGCAACAACCACAAAGTATAATAAATTTGCAGCATCAACATAGGTAAAATATCTGGGCTCCATACCATGATATCACCTTTATATCCAGAAGGAAATGACATACCCTAGGGGCGCTACCCCTAAAAACCTTTGCCGCAACATTCCTGTTTCGACCATTATCGGGTTGTGAGGCTCGAGGAAGTCTCGTCCACAAAGCCACGCTTTGTCACAAAGCCACGCTTTGATCAACAAATGATCAACAGCACTTTGTATGCCACATTACCAAATTGGGAATGTATCACTAGTAACCATCAACTACATAACCTCTGAGCTCGTATGTCTCAAAGAAGGGTGTTAAGCTAAGAGAATAAATTCTCCGCCACCAACAGAAATGTATTTGATAGAAACCAGCTTTACATCTCAAAGTGTAATGTCAGACACACATCCATACAAGTCCGTTCCGGGATCGAACGGAACCGAAGGCACTTCCAAAGAAGCCCTTGCAATCCGGATATTCACTAATCACGTCCGGGCTTCCCATCACAAGAAGATTGATATAAATCGGAGTAACTCGGTGCAGAGACATTCGACAGGTTGACCTTTCATTTTCACAAATACCCGGTCTTCACACCGGTCTTCAAATAATGTCCATTCACGACGTATCACTATTCGGAATGGGTTATATGACACAAAGTCCTCTCCCGGCTTAACCGAATAATGAGCATTTGTTTTAAAAACAAATCAAGTGCCATTTCAAAGGCAAATATTGATAGTCGGTTATTTAACTATCAACAACATATCACAACAATCATAAGAATCAAATAATTTTTCCCAAATTATTTATTTTCAAAATATCTTCGCAAGATATATATTTTCCACACTTCACATTTGGAAACAAATTCCAAATCACATTTTCACACTTCATCACAAAATGGTCCATTTAAACCAATTAAATAAATCCTTATCGATTTATTTCAAATTTACATCCCAAATCTGTAAATTTATTTCCAAACTTTAAAAATAAATCAATGTTTATTTTTAAAACAAATTTCCCTTTCCTTTATAAATTCTATTCTGAATTTAAATTTTCAAATATTCACTTATACACGATTTTCAAATCGTTTTCCAAATATTCACTTTCAAACACCAAATCAATTACAAATTTGATTTCTAGAAATTAATCACCTTTTAAAATAAATTCCTTTATCTCTTCCAAACCATTTAAAATTCCATTTTAAATAAATTTTCCAACTTTTGAACAATATTACTCAAAATCCTTTTATAAAAATCCTTTCCCATATTTTTTTGGAAATAATTCGATAAGATTACAAAAATCAACTTTACGCTTTTAAAATTCCTTCTTTGAAATTCAGCTAATTCTTTCAAAAGAATTTACTTAAAATTTCCAACTTTAATTTTCAAAAATCCAATTTATTTATTTCTGGTATCCAACGATACCAAAAATACATTCGGCTAAATTATAGCCTTTAACAAACTCAATCACAGATATAATCATTCACAGATTATAAATAAATCATCACACAGCATATGAAACAAATTCATATAATTTGAGGAATCCAGTTGGATCCCTCCAACCTGTTTCCCTGCATCCACAGATGTTAGCACAATACCAATTCCACTTCGAAGTGGAATATCGCGGTATATGGGATTTATAAAATACTATCCGCTATTATGCGGCGCAATAGGGTCTCATCCGCTATATAATGCGGGAAATCAACTCCAAATACATATATAATACCAATTCCACTTCACGATGGAATTATCGCGGTATATGTTTTTAATAAATAACCTCCGCTTAATATACGACGTATAGGGCCTATTTAACACAATAGATAACAATTATCATCCAATCCACACAATCAACACTATCAACAATTTTAAATCTCAACTATTTAAAATTTAAATCGAAACAAATATTCGATTGAGTGAGGAGTTCTCACCTTAGCTTTTATTTTGCGGTTGCAGTATTTTATTTTTTAAATTAAATCGATCCGTTCGATTTAATCCAAAATTTCCACTTGCTCTGAATGTCTCCGGATCTGCGCTGCAGCGTAGATCGCGTCGCTGCGATCCCGACGCTTCCTGTTTCGTCGAAATCTGATATCGTATGGCAAAGATATCACGTTTTAAAATTTAAATAATTTATATAAATCAATTTCACTATTTTTTTTATTTTTTTCAACCTCAGTTTAATCTGGCCGCACGTTTCATCTGGAGAAAATCTGGCCGTGCACTGCTTCTTCCCTCCCAGGCAATTCATGCATTCGAAACCCATTTGGCCGCCATCTCTTCGTCAATTACGCGACCACCATCTCGAGTCTTTATCCCGATCAACACATGCCAAACGAAAGCTCGTCGCCCACCTCTCCTTCAACTTGAATGCGGCAGAGCTCGGTCACCAATTGGCCTCGAAAAACATGCTCAAAGTTCGGTCGAACGCGACCCCATAACGGCCACTACGTTGCTCCATTCGCGATCATATCCGTTGGATCTCAAGATCTCGTTGAGCTCAACATTTCTCTAGTTGGAGGATTTTCAAGAAAGTGAAGGGATCGAGAGGAAAAGAGGGAAGAATTCTGGAAAATGTCGGCCATTGAAATACAAACTGGCGGCCAGACCTAGTTTCTTTAGGGATTGAGTGCAAATGAAGAATATGAAGTCCTTTTATAGAAAATTCTCAAATTACTATTTATCGAAAAATTTCCGAACTCGAAATCAAGCGTGTCGGCTGGCATTTCTAAGGTTTACCCCGCGTTCCGAACACAATGGAACGTGTTCCGGGAGCTAATTCGATCGTATGTGAGAGTTACGAAAATAAACGATCAAATTTAAATCAAATCAATTTAAATCGATTTCGATGCGTTTTGGCTTGCTCCGGACAAACGACAACTCCGATTGACACGAAATTTGAAATCTTACAATAATATAACATTATGGATCCGATGAAACTAGTTTCGTCGAAATCCGAGACTGTTTGAAAAATGACTATTTTCACTAGTCAATTAAATATTAAAATATTCAATTTTTATAATTTTACTTTTAATTTGATTTTAAAAGTTCTATAACATCATTCTAACACCAATATGATTTAATATAACTTTATAAATCATTTTTATACACATTAAACCCAATTTCCAATTATTTCTGGAATTTCAAATATTAATTATCGATTTAATTAAACAATTAAATCTCTATATTCGAATTTAAATTTATTCGACTTGCAAATCTCACTTGTTAATATTTAAAATCAATTAAATATACGAATTTCAAATGATAGAAATTCTGGGTCGTTACAATAAAAAGTCAATATTTAATAATATCAAGCCTACAACTAAAAGCCAAGGGCAGATCATGGACCTTTCATAAATCCGTGGTTCATAAATATCTCCTAAAAGAGGAAGCTAAAAGCAATGGATGGAAAACTGATAGAGAGTATCTACACTTCACGACCTTTTAACGCCTTGGGGGCAATTAGACGAACGATCGGCGAAGAGTGGTAGCCGCCATCGACAGGGTGAGGAAAAGTGATTGCAAAACAACTTTGCGATGGTGTGTTAGGGAAAATCTAAATGCCTTCGATTTAGGGTTAGATGGAGATGGATAATGGAAGGGAATTAAAAAAAATGATATGGAAAAAAGTTGACGATTGGAATTAGAAATACACGTGGCGAACTCATATTACAGTGCATTGATAAATTATAGCGGGCTTCAAAGCTAAGAAAGTCGTACTCAGTTTTAATAGTATAGTATAGATAAACATTACTTATATCATTTTGTAAAAATATTTGTAATAAAAAATAAAACTAAGAGTTTACTTTATTTCAAACAAGATTTGTTATTAGAATTAAAATATATATAATAAAATTACATAATTGTCTCTAGAGTATACAATTAACTCTATCATCGCTATATGTGACATGATGTTTTCCTTTTGATATTCAGAACGTACACACTTAGTAATTTGTGTCAATGATTTTCTCATCAATTAAGTTGTTATTATATTTTAAATGTACAACCTAATTGTTAACTGTTACCAAAAAAAATGTTTAAGCTTGACATTGGACATCAAGTTATACAAGCTAGATCCATTACAACAAATGGTGATAACCATGCGTACCATACATGACTCTACGTTTCACTACAAAACAGGCTTCATTCAGTGATGGCAAAATGGCGTCTGCGGCCGTCGCCAGCCGTCGCTATTTACCTCTTCTCCAACAAACAAAGCGACGGCTTTAGCGATGGCTCCGTCGCCATTTTAGCGACGGTTGATGACAGCTAGGTGGACACGTGGCAACAACTTGGAAGTTGAAGGGCTGCCACAAACCGACACCTACCGTCGCTAATCTGAAACCAAATGGTCGTCGCTAGCCGTCGCTAACTGGGGAACAGCTGGCCGTCGCTAACCTGGGAACTTTTTTCTGCAATTACCTTCATAATCTTATCCTTCAGCCATCCAAACCCACAAATCTCCATCCACCTCATTTACAACACATATATACTCAGTTTCACAACTACTACCAATGCAAGAATCGTATAATCTCATACATATTACACATAATCAAATAGATTAAGCAAATATCAATATTTACACAACCATTTCATCAATCAACACCAATATCTCATCATACTACAAAACCATACCTACAAACAAGTTCATCAAATCACAACCAACTCATGTACATCAAACAAGACATCCACCAATCCATCAAACAACCCAACCAACAAATAAGTATCAAATCCATAAATGTACAAACTTATGTCACATATGTACAAAACAAAATGATCAAAATCCATCAGAAACACAGCCATACCTACTCATTTTCCTCATCGTCGTTGTCGTCCTTCGGCATTGTCCCATGCTTAGCTAAGTATGCCACAATATGCTAGCTCATCTAACTGCTGCGCCAACGCCCCACTCTTTCGCCAGTTATTGATCTCCGCTAGTTATTGTTTTAATTGAGCTATCTCCTCTTCAGCCTGAGATCTCCTGTAGGACGACTAGATCTTCATGGCCTGTAAATTATTGATAGAGGGTTATAATTTATGCTCAATATTAAATATTACTTATATATTAGTTACTAAAGCATTTTACCTTTTGATTTCTGAAACCGTAGCGCATATTTCACGAAGGAGGCTCAACCAAAGCATCCCATATACCATTTGACTCCTCTAAGGTCAACTGACGGCCAGTGGATTGCACCACTTGAGCATGCTCTGTGTCATATCTTGCCTGTGATCACGAACAAAATTTTGCCACAATAAATATATAATTTAGAAGTTTTGAAGTTTGAAGTAAAAAATAATAATAATGTTTACCGTTATTGATTCAGATTTATCATCTGTCCAAGTATATGACACATTGCCTTCCTCATCTCTCTGCTCGACAGCGTGCATCATTGTGAAGAACTCAGCCATTGTAGGCTCACGATTTAGCTTCCTACGCTGTTACAAATATGATTAATGAACAACGTTAACGAACAATGTTACAAATATTGATTAAATAATGTTACATCTGTTTACAAACCCAATTGCTAAACTTACTAACTCCGTGCGATGTTGCTGAGAAGACTTAGATCTACCATGGTGCAAAGCAGGATTTTTATTCATGTTTGCACGGTTTCGTGTTGATAGTTCCTATAAATTTAAAGACATGTTTAACTAATTTAATGCAACTAATATACGAAATTTGAACAAATTTTAATAACAATATGAAATTAAATAACCTACTTTCATTTCTGGGATTTCCCATAGCTGGAGAAATTCGGTCCAAACATCGGCGCTCATCCACAATGGTTTCTTTCTCGCATTCTTTGCTTTGGAGAGTGTGTCCCTATTGTAACGACCCCATATTTTAATTGAATTTAAATTGATAATTAAATAAATTTTGAATAAAAATAGTAAAATAAATTGATAAAGTAAGAGAGTTTCCCCGGATCGTAATTAAAATTTGTTAAATCATTTAAATTTGAACTTGATGGTTTATATTAGAAATAGGAATTATTCATACTATAAAATAATATGACTAAAGAGAAAAGATAAGTATGTAGATGTGGGAAAACAAATCAGTTAAGTAAGAATACAAAAGATAATAGAAATGGCTTGCAAAAGAAGTACATGTACAAATCAAATAGAGGCTGTAGACAAAGTAGAACAGCAAGTATATATATTTAAGTATAGGAACATCAAGTACATAAGCAAAATAAAATAAAACAAAATAAAAGTATATAAAGGTGCAGGCTGAAGCAAATTAAACAAAAGCAAACTATAGTACTAATTTTCTATGCATAAGTTAGTAATAGGGAACATAAGTACTTGCTCATTAAATGCAAGCATAACATAAGTCAATTCGATTTCTTTTGAAAATCAACTCAGCCTCCACAAAGAAAAAAATCTCTGATTTTGTACAAGGCCATATCATCTCATGTTGTACAAAATGTAACCCAGTACTAAGGCAAATAAACACACCCTGTATTCATTTCATTTCGTCCATTTTAAGTTAAGAAAAACTGAAGTGAACTACAACTTCACTTTAAAACAACAATATGTAGCAAGACAACCAGAGGATTAGAAATCAAAGAAGACTTCAGCTTGCATTTTCAAAACTAGTGTTAGGGCAACTCTGTTCTTCTTTCTTCTGGAATCTAAGGTGAGCAACTCCTTGTTTTTAGAAGCTTAACTTTTTTTCTTGATGCTTGTGAGAAATTTTCCCTTTTAAAAACCTGATTTGGTTGATACATTGTGATGTTATGCTAATTATTTGATTGTGTGATGATAATTGCAATGCATGTCTGGAAAACAGGCAAAACTTGCCTCTGTTTATACTTTCCAGGTTTATAGGGTTTAAAAACCTATTCAAAAATTTATATCACCCAAAAGAATTAATGGTAGGCTTTGATTTTTAAACAAAATAAGTTAGTTGAACTTAAACCATAGCCCAGAAATGGTTTTAAGCTTGAAAATGAAACACTTGACTCTGTAAACTTGGTTTCCAGTAAAAGGAAGAAGTCATATGATAAATTCGAGTGTTTTAAATCATTGATTTGATTATATAACCTGAATAAACACACAAAGAGATGATTTTTAAAATTAATATGGTGATTTTTATTTGAGTGTTTCGAGAGCAGTTCACAGTTGAAAAATTTTTGTTCTTTTTCCATTTGCTGATGATCGATTAAATAATTGCTAATGAAAATTGGTGTGAAGCTAGTATGTTGATCCATGATCTCAGGAAAATTGTCGAAGAAATTTTCTATTGCATAAATTTGTGGGACAAGGTAGATTTAGGGTTTAAGCTTTGATTTTGACTGTCGGTTTTGTTTGAACTCGTGCGTCGTGAAGGTGGCTTCGGGGGTGATCGGACCAATTTAGGATGGAGCGTGGGTCGGTGGGGCTGGATGGCCATGATCACTGGTGATCAGGATCACCCACGGCGAGGAAATGTGTAGGATCGGGTTCGAATGCCAGGAGGGGTCGAATAGCTCGTTTTCGATTTTGGGTTTGATTCGAAGTCGAGGTGGTCGAGATCAAGGGGGTAGGCCAGCAGTGACTTGTTGGCATCGGCAACGACGATCAGAACTAGCCGCGGCGTTCGTGCACGTATACGTGCATTTTCATGTGTCAGCATTGTGTTGGGTTTGAAGGAGGATGAGGTTCCTCGGATTCAAACTCGAAGGCAAACGCGAGATGACTCGAAGCTAGTGAGAGAGGGGGGAACCCGAAGTTGAGCTCGGGTAAGTGAGTGATTGGCTCGGGTCATTGATAATGCAGCAGGGTTTTAAATTTTTAAGTAAATATTGTACCAAGGTTTAAAACAAAAGCAAAAAAAAAATATAAACAAGTTTCAAATGAAAATAAAGGGTTAAGGTTAAATATTTTCAAATTGTTTTGAAATTAAATGGATTTTGAAATAATTTATATGATGATAATGAATATTCTTCTAAGTATTCTTAATGGAATTTGAATTTAAATTTAAAGTGATTAAGAAATAATTAAATAATTAAAGGTTAATTATTTAATAATTAAAGGTTGATGAATTATAATATAAAGGGTTAATTAATTTATTATAAATGGTTAATTAATTTGTAACTAACCAGGATTAATAATTCATAAGTAATTAATCTGATCTGAATTAATCAGATAATTAAATTGACCCAACTTATGGATGTTTGGATTCTAGTGAATGTTGAATTGTTTGATATCCCTGATATATGATGCTTTGTGATACATCCTAATTTGTGTTGTGATCTGTAATTTATTTACCTGTGATATATATATCTGTGATTTCTGTTTCTGTGATATATTACTTTGTGAATGTAAAACCCCTTGACCCGTAAACGACACTTGAATTTCGATGCGACAGGGAGTCGGATTTCAGTTGGCTATCCGAAACCCACATCGAATTGTAATAGTGAATCTTTGTGACTGATAAATTTATTTTATCTATGAATCTGTGAATGAAGATAAGCGTTATGGGTTATACCGCTTATCGATATATCTGTGATGATTGATGTTGTGCACTATTGTGTGTAAAACCCCTGGACTACACCATACACACACAAATATGGATTTCACGTGGAAATCGGTTAAGTCACAGATGATGTAAATTTGATGTTTTTGAAATTGAAATTTTAATTTCAATTGATTTTGAAATTGGAAATTGGGGTTTAATATGAAAAGCTTTTGAAATGGGATTTCAAAGATAAAAGCTATTTCGAATAACTTAATCGAGTTTCGAAAATTTAAATAATTTGATTTAAATTTGAATTCAAGTTTGAAATTGAATTCTATGATTTGAAACTAAGGATTAAAGATGCTGTACAAGTTATATATGGTTTAAACCATTTTAAAGGTATTGATTTGGGAATTTGAATTTAATTCAAGGGTTTTAACTCGTGTAAATATAACTGGATTTTTATGAAACGAAAACTACTTGTTTTCAAATAATAATAGCTTTCATTTTAAGAAAGGATTTCCAAATTATGTTGAACGGTTTCAAGTTTGAAATAGAATTGAAATGTTTTGAAATTATGAAATGAGTCTTTGATTTCAAAGACCGGATGAGTTAATCTAACTTGAATTGGAAATGTTTTGAAAGACTGAATGAATCTTTGGAAACGAGTTTTGAAAGCTATAAGTTAAATCTTGACTTAAAGATTTAACGAGATAACCCATGTTGTAATGGAAATTGATTTGAAAATCTGTGAATGAATCTTTGTGAACGGGGTAAACTTTGTGAATTAAATCTTTTTGTTTAAAAGATTAAAGGTGTGGAAATTGTTTAAACCATTGAAGGTTTTTGAAATGAATCTTTTTGTTTAAAAGATTGGAAATGGTAATTTGTTTTAACCATTCGAATGAAAAGTTTTGGGCTTTAAGCTGTGATTTAACCGAGATCCCAGTATCCATATGATTTTTAATTGCGCTCGTTATTCGGTTTAGCCGGGAGAGGACCTTTGTGTCATATAACCCATTCCGAATAGTGATACGACGATATGGACAGCATTTGAAGACCGGTGGTGAAGACTGGGTATTTGCGAGAATGATAGGATGACCTATCGATTGTCTCTGCACTGAGTCGCGCCGGTATAGAGATTTCCTAAGTGATGGGAAATCCGATCGGGATTGTGAATACCCGGATTGCAAGGACTTCTTTGGAAGTGCCTTCGGTTCTGTTCGAACCCGGAACAGACTTGTATGGATGTGTGTCTGACATTACACCTTAAGATGTAAAGCTGGTTTCTATCAAATACATTTCTGTTGGTGGCGGAGAATTTATTCTCTTAGCTTAACACCCTTCTCTGAGACGTACGAGCTCAGAGGTTATGTAGTTGATGGTTACTAGTGATACATTCCCAATTTGGTAATGTGGCATACGAAGTGCTGCTGATCATTGGTTGATCAAAGCGTTGCTTTGTGAAAAAGCATGGCTTTGTGGACGAGACTTCGTCGAGCCTCACAACCCGGTAATGGTCGAAACAGGAATGTTGCGACAAAGGTTTGTAGGGGTAGCGCCCCTAGGGTATGTCATTTCCTTTTGGATAAAAGGTGATATCATGGTATGGATCTCAGATATTTTACCTATGTTGATTATACATTGTGGCTGTTGCTTTATGATTGAGGATCCTCGGATAAAGGTCGGTGACGACCGGGGGATGACATGACTCGTGTGTTAGTTACCTAGTTACAGCTGTACAGCGTGAGGTAGCGTCAGTGTGTTAGTTACCTAGTTACAGCTGTACAGCGTGAGGTAGCGTCAGTGTGTTAGTTACCTAGTTACAGCTGTACAGTGTGAGGTAGCATCGGCCTTTAGTTTGCAGAGATCCGGTTAGGATCTGGGGCGTCTTTCCAGAGGCGTTTCTATTTCGGTAAGGAAGTTCCTTAGCCTGATCATTTGTTGGAAATCCAAAGAAACAATACGAACCCTGTACGATTTTAGTTGTATTACCTGCTATGGAATGTGGCGGTAACCTGCTATTGAACGTAGTAGCTATAGTAGGCATACAACAATGGGTGTATGCTGGCTAAGATTAATACTATATTTTCGAAATGGTTTTCGACACTATGCACTAATGATAATAATATCGAATGATTTTGCGTAGTAAGCATTTTTGACTATCATAAGAAGAAATCTCCTCCAATTATGCATTTGCATTATGTGTGTGGTGGGAGGTCTTATGGTAGTTTCATTTTCCAAAAGCATTGCGGGTTTCAATGTTTAAAAGCCTTTTGTGTTTGTTTAAAGATAAACTGTTTTTGTTGCTCACACCAATCCTATGACGCCCCACCTCTATGCTCACAATAACAAAGGTTATTATAAGGAATAACGTCTGCTATTGCGAAGAATAAGGCTTGTTAGAAGCGACCATCCGTAAGTTATGCCTTAGACGAGTATTGATTACATCAATAGGAGTTGTGAAAATTACTCCCAAAGAGATAAATTCAATCCAAATCTAAAACGAAACTACAGTGGCTAAAGAAAAATCCAGAACAACTCATAATAACAACACACTGATAGTATAATCACATCAGAAACAGAAATATCAGATATAAAGCGGAAGACAAGTCTGGAATTAAGCGAATCAGTAAAAGTAAGGGTTCATAGTCCTCAATCTTGCTGAAGCGTTTAAATCGCTTCCTCATTCTTTTGAAAGCGCAAACTGTAAGGGTCCGTTTGGTTTCATTTTGTATTTTGAGTTTTGTGATTTCAATTTGCACTAAAAAATAGCAAGAAATAAGAGAAGAAGGTTTATAATTCTTAGCCGTTGGGACGACCAACGGACAACGAAAGAGTTTGATTGTTCTCCGTGCTTTTGTTATCTCTCGAAACACGAAAAATAAAATAAACTTGTTTTCTATTTTATATGTTAATTTCATTTTTCAAAATTGTTTGTTTTTCAGCTATACATACAACGGACGCGTTTTTGTATAGACGAAAACACAAAACTAAAAACGACAAGCCAAACGGGGCCTAAAATTTTTGGAAACAATTTTATTTTAAAACGATTTTTAAAACACGTGATTAAAACAGCAACAACTATAGCAATTTAAACGAGGAAATCGCGCTTCATAAAACACCGTAAAAACGGATATCAAATCAGCGTTGCGGGATAACCGCTTGAAAATTCACTTTAAAATTGACGGTTACTGAAGTCAAAACAGCAATAATTTTTTATTCATCAAAAATGTCATCAAAACAACACGCTTCCAAAATATAGCGCCGTATTAAAAATTCCGTTATAAAAATAACAGCAATAAAATTCGTTTCAAAACGAAACTCCGGTTCAAAGCAAACTAATGCAGTAAACTGCGCTACTAAACTATTGCACCGCCTTGCAATATACATGTATACACTCGAATGAAATAATACTATCAATATTTCAAAAGTGAGTCTCACTTTCACAACCAAACTAATCTGAAATTCCGTTTCTTCAACAATCCCATGACTGATCCGGAGTTTATTGTTCCCTTCCTAAACTCTAGGTGCCCACTATTTTCCACACGGGCAGTCTAGAGTTGGGTTTCTCAGTTATTCAGGTTGAGTAGATTATCTGGAGCTAGCTATGGATTGGAGCATTCTATTGGAGATATTCTATCCACTGATGGTGTTATCTATTTTTCTTTCTGCTGCTATTTCTTGTATCATATCTCTGATGTATATTGATATTCATTGTATCACTCTGTTGTATCAGTGTTGTATATCAATGTATTATTCATTTATTCCGCTGTGTTATTTACTTAACTGTGTTATAAGCTCCGGCGACTCGGATTTGAACGGTCGAATCTATGGCATTCGAGTACGATGTAAAGTATGGATGTCGATTTTCGAACGCGAAAAATCCGGGACGTTACACCTATAATTTTTCCGCATCCTATGGTTCTAGTGATTTGCAAATACATCCATATCCTGCGGATCGACACGGATGGCGGCCTGTATATTGAAATTAATTAGAATTATGTACATTATATTATTTTCCAACCGAATTATAAATTTATACTTACCATTAAGCCGGTCCATATAGCATTCTTAACATAGTTTGGGTTGTTATCCCAATGAGGCCAGCATTCGGACATCTTACTTATATAGGCCTTCCTGGATACCTGTAGGATGTTGTCCAAAGGCTCAACTTCAAAACCCTGGTATAAATTTTAATGTAGGAATTTAATTAGTATAATTTTAAATATTAAAACAAGCAATAAATTTGATACTTACCCCGCGCTCTTAGGAACAACCTCTGCCAATGGACGTACATCTGGCGATGTGCCGTTGGCACCGACGCCAAGAGAAGGCTGCGAAGGCTGAGATATGCAGCCATGTCTCCTAAAAGGCATATCCGCTACAAACAAATCATTTCATATAGTGATAAAATATATCATTTCATAGAATTCAAAAAACAGAACAATACATAGCTCATAACATAATCATCAATATTAACATATAATATTGACAACTCGGAATATACAATCTACAACAACCGATAAATAGCTCACAACATAGTCATCATTGTTAACATATAATATCGGAAACTCAGAATACACAATACACAACAATCGATACATAGCTCACAACATAGTCATCATTTAGAATTATCACTCTTCATCGTTTTTTGATACAGACTCAGTCTCGTACTCTACGTCGTTTTCTTCTGTGCTCTCAAAGGCTTCTATTAATTCATTCGATTCATCATTCAACCTACATCTATATCACCGATTATTACTATTTCATCATTTGGCTCAAGATCCGCTTGATACGCTGCTTCGTTTGGAATATTAATTCCATCAAATGTAAATCTTGCCTTTGTTTTAAAGACAGCTGACCAATCTGCTTTATCTCTTTTTAAGGATGGATATAGAGCAAAATAAACTTGTAATGTTTGCTTGGCTAGTACAAAAGGATCATAGTTATAATAATGTGAGGTATGCTTTATTTCAATAAGCTTATAATCTTTGTGCATGCTGATTCCAAAACCAGGAACATTGCTGAACCAATTGCATTTGAATAAAAAACTTTTACTGCAGGTTTCATATAACATGTCAATTCTAAAACCTGTCTTATGATGCCATAAAAATGTTTTATATGCTCATCTGGATCATTACTACCTTTGACAAATACACCGCTGTTATATGTTAATTTGTCAGCACCATAATCTATGGTGTTGAATTTAAATCCATTAACGAAGAATATTGGATAAGTCTTGACATTTTTTTCGGTCTGAGTGCAAGGTGTTGTAATCCTTCATCGACGACACTATTTCTTGGATCATAAACATAGTTCGAAAACCATTTAGCAAAGTCTTTACTGAGATCTCCAGATGGATGCCGTGATTCGTATATACTGCGAACATATATGCAATATGTTCGAGTAACATGTAAGTGTAACTAAAATAAGTATGAATTTATTATTACCTAACAAATGGTGCAACTTCAGCATAATTAAGAAGAACATATGTGTGCGCTATATGGCAATCTCTATCGTGTAACCATATCTCCACATATTTTTCAGCAGGTCTGCCATGTTGCTAAAAATAGATAACATTGCTTGAGAGGAATCTTGTTCAACGGCTTCATTATTACGAGGAACACTTACAAATGATAATTTCACATGGTCACTGAAGTAATGAGAGAAAAAGAATGAAGCTTCTTCTTCAAGATATGATTTGCAAATTGACCCTTCAACTTGTGCTTTTTGTCTAACTTTTTTCTTCAAATGATTCAAGCACCTATTAGAAAATTATTTCAATTCAATTTTTCTTATGTAAACCTATTAGAAAATTAATTCAATTCAATTTAGAATAACATAAATATTACAGATAGTCAGTATTACCACTCAAATAGATACATCCATCCATATTGCACAGGACCTCGAAGAAGTGCTTCAGATGGAAGATGAACAGGTAAATGCTCCATTACATTAAAGAAACCTGGCGGAAATATTTTCTCCAGTTTGCAGAGCAGTATAGGGATTTCTACTTCAAGTTTTCGTATACGGTCGATTTTTAACGTCGTCGAACAAAGCTGTTTATAAAACATACTTAATTCTGTTATAACACTCCATACTTTTACGGGCGATTGTTCTTTAAAAACCACCAGTAATAAATATTCCATCATGATATGGCAATCGTGACTTTTCACCCCACTAAGTTTATTGTTTTTAAAGTCAACACATCTACGGAGATTAGAAGAAATCCTATCAAGATATCTTAGTCCTTCCACCAACTTTAGCATGAGTTTTACTTACTTGTTGTCTAGTTCATAAGATGATTTGGGTTTTTTATTGTCATCAGGCTTCATATGAAGTTCAGGATATTTACAAAAATGTCCTATATCAAGTCTCGAATTCAAACTGTCCTTAGTTTTGCCCTTTATATTCATAACGGTATTAAACACATTGTCAAATAAATTTTTTTCATTGTGCATCACGTCAATATTATGTCATAGTAAGAGATCATTCCAATACGGTAACTCCCAAAATATACTTTGTTTGCACCAATTATGAATGTTCGATTTACCTAGAATTTCAGTCTGCACTCCTGTTTCGTGTATTTTCGGATAGTCGTTCACAATCTCATATATTTCTTCGCTTGACCAAACCTTTGGTGGTTACATATTCTCTTCTCTGTTAGCTTTAAAGTTATTTTATCTCTTCTAAAAGTATGATTAGAATGGAGAAAACACCGATGACAATCAAACCATGAAATTTTCTTTCCATACCATAAAGAAAATGCTTGTGTTTCTTCCATGCAATAAGGACAAGCTAGACGACCGGCTGTACTCCAACCTGAAAGCATCCCATATGTAGTGAAATCACTAATAGTCCATAACAAAGAAGCGAACATACGAAAATTCTTTTTCATCAAAATGTCGTATGTTTCAACTCCTTCATGCCATAGTGTTTTCAACTCCTCTATCAATGGTTGTAAATAAACATCGATTCCTTATGTTGGATCATCAGGGCCAGAGACGACAATAGTCTAAAACTTATATGGAGTTTTCATACACATCCATGGAGGTAAATTATACGGAGTAACGATAATAAGCCAAGATGAATACTTACTACCAAACTGAGAGATTGGTGAAAATACATCCATACATACACCAAGTCTCACGTTGCGACTCTCTACAGCAAACGTAGGGTATGTTTTATCAAAATGTTTCCATGCTTCTTCATCAGATGGATGTGTCAAAGTTTCCTCTTTCGGTGTTCTCACAGTGTGCCATCGTATATGACATGCCATAGCTGAAGATGCATATAACCTTTGAAGTCTAGGAGTGATGGGTAAATAATGCATTCTCTTGTACGAAACTTCCTTTCTTTTCTTTTATCTTGGTTTGTATCTTTCCTCATTGCATATTTTGCAGTTTCTAAGGTTAATGTCACCTTTCCAATACAACATACGACCTTTTATACATGTATATATCTTTTGGTACGGCAGATCGAAAGCTGACATAAGTGTTTTCACTTTATAATGACTATGGCACATCAGACTATTAGGTGGCATATGTCGTTTTGCAGCTTGTACAACTGCTGTAAATCCAGCTTCTGTAAAGTTGAATTTTGATTTCATAGTGATGTATTCGGCGATTACCGATAATTCGGTTCCACTTTACAACCATCCTACAATGGCCTCTTAGCAGAATCCAGTAAATCATAAATTTTTTCACTCCCACATTCGGTTCTTCTTCGATGTTTACATCATGATTGTCAACTTGAACGGTAGAGAACATTGATTGTGCTGCATCTTCCAGCATATCTTCTATTGGGTTCATCATAACATGATCGTCCTCTGACGCTACAGAATTAGGTGTAGGTGCGGCATGTTCTCCATGACAATCCCACAAATAATAATTTGGTACAAAACCAGATTTATACAAATGTACTTTAACTGTGTCCGGTTTCCAATGCTTCAAATGTTGGTACTTACTACAAGGGCATCGAAGTTCTTCGTTATTTCGATTATTAGATGTAGCGAATCTAACAAATTCATGTACACCATTGTAGAAATGTTGCTTCACCGACCCTTTCATACCAGTTCTGACTTCATACATCCAAGTACGGTCGAGAAAATAATCGAACATAGTACCTAATTTAAAAATATATGTTAGTAATTTCCACAGCACTTCAGCTCAATTCTCTTCTACGCATAACTTGCACTCAAATGGTATATTGTTGTTGTACTTTCTAAAATAAAGTAAAGCCAATTAGGACTAAAGGCTTCACATACTACGCTTCTGTCTACTTTCGACTGCACTTCACTTCACTTCTCTTCTACGCACAACTTTGCATCCAAGGGGTATATTTTTGTTGTTGTATTTTCTAAACTAAATTAAAACCTTTTGGAACTAAAGGCTTTAATTTTTTAGCATTAATTATTTGTTGAAATAATAAATAATGCTTCTTTTCAAATCAACATTATATTCATTTCAAAAAAAATTAGAATTCGATTTGGGTGTAATATTTATTCTTGTTATATTCATTTCTTAATTTTTATTACAAAATCGATTTTTGCAAGATATTTAATGTTATTATATTTATTTCTCATTTTTTACGAAATTTATTTTACTAGAATATTTATTGTTGTCTTTTCTACAATAAAGTAAAGCCAATTAGGACTAAAGGCTTCACATACCATACTTTTGTCTAATTTCGACAACACTTCACTTCACTTCTCTTCTATGCATAACTTAGCATCCAAAGGGTATATTTTTGTTGTATTTTCTAAACTAAATTAAAACCTTTTGGAAATAAAGCTTTAATTTTTTAGCGTCAATTATTTGTTGAAATAATATTTAATGCTTTACTTTCAAATCAACATTATATTCATTTCTTAACTTTTTTACAAAATCAATTTTAGTAGAACATTTGTTGTTGTTATATTTGTTTCTTCATTTTTTTACAAAATCAATTTTAGTACAATATTAGTTGTTGTTATATTAATTTCTTAATTTTTATTACAAAATCGATTTTAGCAGATATTTAATGTTATTATATTCATTTCTTCATTTTTAACAAAATCAATTTTAGTGGAATATTTATTGTTGTTATATTCATTTCTTAATTTTTTTCAAAAATTGATTTCAACTTGATATTTGTTGTTGTTGCTCATTTCAAAATTATATAATTCAATCAACTGTTTAAATCGTCTACTTAATACATTTGGAATTTTAAAACGTATTTTAAGCTTCAGTTAACAATTTAGATTTTTTTATCGATTTTGTAAACGATAATTAGATGTTAGCACTTGTAATAAATTAAATTTATTTTATTTTATACTAACAACTGAAACTTGTAATGTACACAGGCTAATTAAATAAAAATATTACTTATGTTTAACTGTACCAATCTAGCAGCATATTAATCATTAATTATACACTAATTTTTGGGTAAACTATAACAAACATTATTCTAAACTATAACAAACATTCATGTAAAATCAACAATAAACATATTAATCAATAATTATGGACTAACTTTCGAATTTTAAATTAACCCTAATTTTTAACTACAAAGTAAAGAATCAAATCACTAATTAATATCCCCAAATCGAACAAATTTTTAATTATCATCAACTAGTATGCAATAATCATCAATTTCTAATCCATAATCAACTAATTTTCTAAATTAGGGTTTTAATTAAATACCCAAATCAACTAATACACTATATTATCATCAATAAGATATAATCATCAACTCCAAATTCCTAAATCACCCAATTTCAAAATTAGGGTTGAGTTTATACCTAAAAACTATAGATATTAGAGAGGAGGAGATACCGGCAAGCTTTGGAGAGCTCTTGTTGGCGACGGCGGGCGGCGGTGGCTGGTAGACGAAAGAGGAGGGATTTGGGTTTTTTTGGTGGGAAGGAGGAAATGAATTCCTGTTCGTGGGTTTGTGCTTGTATAAGCAACTTTGCGTCAGCTAGCAACGATCGCCTTTTCTAGCCATCGCTAGCCGACGCAAAAAACTGACGCAATTGGCAGCTGTTCTAGTAGTGTTAGCTTTATATGATAAAATTAATTTTTTATGATGTCTCCTTCATTATATTACTTATTTCTTACAATGGACCAAAAGAACCAAAAACAAAGAATAAATAAATTACCTTCGTTATCTGTGATTGAGTTTATTTTTGAAAGATTTTGTATATCTTAAATTTGCTTCTCACAAAATTTCTTATTTGTTTACTTGATGCGTTTGGTATGATCAAAGAGAAATAATATGTGAAGGAATATTAAACAAAGAAGTCATTTTTTTTGAAATGTTGACAAATGGGCCAAGCCCAGAACGTTTACATAAAAATAGTATCGGATAAACTTATATGGTAATATCCGTAACCAGACCACAAATACACAAACCCTAGATAGATTAGGGTAAACCGCGCCTCCACTTTCTCACTACGAAAGATAACAAAAATGGCAGAACGCCATGAGCGAACTCAGCAAAAATCACAAAATCATCTCTCTTAAGCCTAGATTAAAGGCCTAAAGAGGCTTGCAACTCTTCATAGCTGAGCTTTGCATCACACGAAGCTCTGAAATGGAGCAAAAACCATTCTCCTGAGTGGTTTTTGCTTCTGCTTCAACATGCGAAGTCATTCCTTTGCTAGGAGCTTTATCAAGCCTTAGATCTGGAATCTGATCGATAAAATTAGATGATTTATGAATGGCTCCAGAGTCTTCGGCAGAGCGAGCTTTAAACTTGCTGCTTTTATGATCGACAAAGGCTGGACTCTCAAGTTCAGTCATCCTGCTGCTTTCTCCTCTCTCCCAGTTAGATAAGTGAAAGACTTGATTGTTGATTTTACTCCTGTAATAATTGAATCCTGATCTTTGATCTTTAATAGTCCATTGGAGCTTTCTGTCATGCTCTTGAAGGCTGCGAAGTGCGCTGTAGCCTCTAGACTTAGCAGGTAATAGTACAAAATGATTAGAATTCGAAATTTTGAAATTAGTATAATTTTTATTATTGAGAGACAAGGTACTTCCCTTGCAGTTAACATTCATGTTGCTATTGTTCTGGAGGCATCCTTTTGTATAATTACATAAATCATCTATGTTGATCTCTTAAGATAAGTATCTACTATTGAGCACACTAATATCTCTAGAATTAGGAGCTCTGGATCCGTTGTTAACAATTGTGGGTTGTGAATTGCCAGATTGCTCAGACAGTTGAAAGAGCGGCCCCCGCTATTCAAATCAGGTAAATAAATCTTGTTATTAGGGCTATTATTATAATTGTAATTATTATTACTAAAACTAAGTAATTGCTTTCTTCCCTTGCAGAGAAGATCTCTGGTTTGGACCGAGGAGTGGCTACCATCAGCTTTGACTTGAAAGAAGTTTTTCCCTTGATGTCCTGTTGAAGCTCCAAACTTACTGTGATTGTTTGATTTAAGGGAGTTCTCGTAAGAGAATTTACCCTTTTGTAAGTATTCTCTAACCCTTTTTTCATAATTCTCTGAATCACTTGACATATGGCCTTGCATGCTTGGATTGCAAATGTTTTTAGACTTTTGTAGAATGATGTTGGATTCTATATCTATTGCTTTCCAAAGACGAATACTGTCTGTTTCTTTATTGTGATGAAGTCTGTTGTTTCTTTCTTTCCATATAAAATAAACTTTTGTGGTTAGAACAACACATGCTTTATCAAAATCCTTTTTCTTCCTTTGAAAGTAGTTTGAATTTGCTTGATACTGTCTTTGATATTCTGGAGAGCTAATTGCTGATTGAGTTTTAATTTGTTTTTGGCAATAAACCAAATGTGCCTTGAATAAGAACAGTCAAAGAAAAGATTCTCTGTATTTTCAACTTCTTTCTAACACAGGAGATAATTAGTGTTTACTATGTTTTTGTCCCATTTAGCACATCTATCTCTTGCCGGCAGTCTGTTCAAAATAGCAAAGTAGGTGCAATGAGCCATTTTAGGACAATTTGCATTGTTCCAAATTGTTATGAACCACTCCACCTCCATTTCTATTCCTTTGATGAAGTCCCATGTGTTTTTAAAAGAGAATTTACCTTTACTTGATAATTTCTAAATCCATAAGTCTTCTCCAAGGCTTGTATCAATTTATATTTTGCTAATTGAAGAGTTAAAAATAGAACCAGCTGGTTATAACTATGTTTTCCAATGAGAGTTTTGAATAATACTGTCTACTTTTGGATTAGCTTCTCTAAATTGATAAAGATTGTTCCATCCAAGAAGATTTATTAAAGTTTTCCCATTAATCCATGGATCAAACCAAAGACTTGTTTACCTGCAATCTTTCAATTTTCTTTCTATCAGACTTGTACCAGTTTCTCTGCAATTTAATATTATTTTCCAAGTATGTGAATGGTATTTTTCCACTGGCATAGATCAAAAGTTCTTGTTTTTGACATATTTGGCTTTCATTCATTTTGCCCAAAGTGAGTTTCCTTCTAAGAACTTCCAAAATAATTGTAATTGCATGCCTCATTCAAGTCTTTGAAATTTCCGATGTCTAAGCCTCCAGCCCTTTTGTTTTAGTGATAATTTTCCATGAAACCTTATGATGCTTTCCATTCCATATAAAATTGGCACATAACTTTTCTATTTTCTCTATTGTACTGATTGGAATATTGTGAGATTGCATCCAATACATGACTACAGTTGTGATGACAGTGTGGATGAGTTAAACTCTTCCTGCTATTGATAGAAGCTTGCTTGACCAACTGTCTAATTTGTTTTGAATTATCTCATGAAGCTTGGCACGGTCTTTGTCCTTCATTTGATTGCAACTGAGGGGAAGCCCTAGGTTTTTAATTGGTAATTCCCCTTACTGAAACTTAAGAACATTGTAAATTTCCTAAATATTGCTGCATGACTTACTGAAATAAAGCTTGCTCTTACTGTCATTAATTTGGAGTCCTGCAAATTCTCTGAGATTAGCAAATATCTTCTTTATAATCGCTGCATTCTGCACATATGCTTTAAGGAAAATTAATAAGTCATCTGCATACAAAAGATGGGTAATACTAGTGGTAACTGAATTAATTGGTTTTAGATTTTTAATCAGTTGCTCCTTATCCATTTGCAATGTAAGATATTCCGTTGCTATAGTGAACAGGTAAGGAGATAAAGGGTCTCCTTGCTTAATTTCCCTATTGCTTTTTATAAACCCATAAGGGGAACCATTTATAAGAACGGAATATGATACATTGCAAATGCATTCTTTTACAAGGTTGCAAAATTTTTTATTGAAACCTAGTTGACCCATCATATAAATGATGAAATTTCTATTTATTTTATCAAATGCCTTATGTAAGTCAATTTTGATACACATTCTTTTGTACCCTGTTTGATTGAAATTTCTTAGAAGTTCATGAGCCAAAAGAGTATTTTCAACAATATATCTGCCAAGGATAAAAGCACATTGGTTTTCTGATATAAGATATTTAAAAAAAATTTATTCTGTTGCTCAAAATAGCAGCAATGATTTTGTAAAAGAAGTTACAGCAAGCAATTGGTCTAAAGTCCCCAAGGCAGTTAGGGTTTTTAATCTTAGGAACTAATGCGATAAAGGTATGGTTGAAATTTTTTAAGAGTTTGCCAGATAAGAAAAATTCATTAACTGCCTCAAAAATAAAATGCTTTAATTCCATCCAATGTGTTTTGTAAAATTTTGCCCCAAAGCCATCTGGGCCTGGGCTTTTGTCATCCTTGGCAGAGAAGATATTTCTTTTAATCTCATCTATACTAATAGGAGCAAGAAGAATATCATTGCTATTTTCATGCAGCAAAAATTTAAGGGTAATTTTGGGAAATACACCTGGGCTTCCAATATAATTGTACAAATCAGAGAAATAGTTTGTAGCTTCCTTTTCTAACTGAGAAGCTTTATTAATGATAACCCCATTGTTATTTAATAAATTTCCTAATTTTCTGCTAGACATTTTGGCATAATTTTTTTACAAGGAATATCACCACTAGAAAGCCAGTCAACTTTGGCATTTTGTCTAAGGTTAGCAGCTTCTACATGTAAAGAATTTACAAGCTTTTTTTTGCATATGAAAAAATTCATTAATTTGATTTGTGTTTGAGCTATTTAAATCTATATTATCTTGCAATTTCTCACATTCCTGCCTAATTTGATTGATTTCATTATCATTTCTATTTTTATTCCAAGTTTTTAGACTTGCCTTAGTTTGGTGAAGTAAACTTCTAAATTTAAATTGGGCAGTACCACGCACTAAGGATTTAAAACTGTTTTTAACTACCAGACCTTGGTCCTAATTGTAAATCCTTCCATTTTTAAATCTAAAAGGAAAATTGATTTTAGAAGAATTATTCTGAGAAAAATTAAGTTGAACGGGGGTATGGTTACTAGTTGCTTGGGGTAAAGTATAACATTTAAAATTAGGGAATTTATTTATAAAATGATGATTAACTAAAATTCTGTTCAGTTTACAATTGATATTTCTAAACTCCCCTGATTTCCAAGTAAACTTGTTATCTTTGATATTTGGTTCAATTAGTCCTATTTTGTACATAAAGTTAAAGAAGAATTCCAATTTTCTGAAAGGGATTGGAATTCCACCTCTTTTCTCTAAAGCTTTCATAACAGTATTGAAATCACCAATTAGAATCCAAGAGTTGTTAATATTAATATTTAAAGAAACCAGTTTATCCCACAGTAGAAGTCTATCTTTCTCTAAATTGGAGGCATAGATAAAGTAATAGTTAACTGAAACCCCCCTTTGTTTATAAAACTGCAATGCATGTATTGAAAATTAGGGAAATATTGACATAAATCTCAAATGTTAGGGTCCCAAATAACCATAATTCTGCCATTACCCCCCATAGAGTTATTATTTATAGAGTTTCAATTATATAAAATCTTGTTTTGAAAATTAGCTAAATTATTATCCTTAAGCTTATGTTCTAAAATACCTACAATGTTATGCTTATAAGTAATTAAAAGATTTGTAAAGTCAAGTTGTCTTTTAGGGGAATTTAAACCCTTAACATTCCAAGTTATAATAGACATTAATAAAATAATATAAAGGATATATATAAAGGATATCACTGCAGCTTTGATGGAGAATTGCTGCTTATTTCAATTTTATCAGTAGATCTCCCTCCTCTTTTCTTGTATTCCTTTTCCCCTTGGACTTTTAGGAATTCTTCCCAATCTGGATTTTTAATAATGTATTTTTTCTCAAAGCTCTTTGAGGTTGGCATTTCATCATTGTCACTATCCAGTATTTCTTTTATAATCTTTTTCTTGGCTTTCTTCCTCTTGTTATTTACAAGGGATAAAGATAAAGAGAGTAATAGGCCAGCATTTTCAATAAGTGCTGCTGAAGACTCTGGGCAATTGTACGAACAACTTTTAGATAACAAATTAGAAATAACTTTTCCTGAACTATTTGTAATGTATCAGTCTGTAATTAAACTTGGATCTTCCTACAGAGGGGATGATCCATGAACCGTGAACTATTAACCCCTGAATTTTGTGTTGATTTCTCTACAATTTCCAAATTTTTTCCATTTGAAACCTTATTGACAGCAGAGGAATTATTCTGCTGTATAATTTCTTTGGCGACATTGATACTTTTTTATGCATTATTTGAATTAATCGAAATTCCTTGCAGAGAAATTTGAGGTTGCTCATCAGTGCTAATGATTTCCATGTCATCAACTGCAGAATCAGAATTTAAAATGATTTTCTTCTTTTTATCAAAAGATTGAGATTTGTTTGAAATCAAAGTGAGATCAGGAAAGATTGGGATTTCTAAATGAGGGAATTAGGAAAAAGGACAAACTTTAAAAAAAACTTAGGCTCAAGGACATCAAGTTTCATTTTTAGGCTGAAGGACAAATGCTGTTATAATTAGCATTATATTCAACTTTTACACTATACAAAATGCTAGTTATATCTAGCATTATATTCAGTTTTACACTATACAAAATGCTAGTTATAACTAGCATTGTCCTTCAGCCTAAAAAACAAACTTGTTGTCCTTTAGTCTAATTTGTTTTCTAAGTTTGTCCCTGTGCCTATTTTTCTGTTTCTGAATTTACCCGTTGAGGCGCAGAAACCTGATTGGTCTCAATATTCATTTCTTGAACTAAGTGATTTTGAACGTTTCTTGGATCTTCTGAAATAGATTTTCTTGAAATCTCATTGGAATTCATAGTTTCTTTCTCTTTCCAAACAAGTTTTGACGAGCATACCTCTGTGAGATGGCCGGAGCAGGCACATTTCGTACATCTAGTGGGGATCCACTCGTATTCTATTTTCTGAGTGATATTTTCGCCATCATGCATACTGATATAAGCGAATTCTAGTAGGATTTCACTAGCTTTGATTTTCACCAAGATTCTGGCATAGCTAAGTCTTGTTTCATTTGCTGTAGGCTCGTCAAGTTTAATTGGAGTGCCTACAGTACTAGCTATCGCAGCAAAAACATTTTTGTCCCATAATCTGAGGTTAAGCTCTGGTAATCTTATCCAAACTGGATATGTACATAACATATCACGGTCAAGAATCATTTTCTTGTCCCATTTTTTCAATATGATAAGCTTACCGTTGATAAATTAAGGACCTTCTTGAATTGCCTTATTACAATCAGCTTTAATAGCAAACCCAATGATGAAAAATCCATTATTTCTTGTATAAATTTTGAATTTTTCTACTGGGTTCCATGTTTTAAAAACGAAATCCCTAAAATGATGATAATAGGGTCTAGGACCAAACACATAAGCAACTATTGAATTACCCCATTTGTTCTCAGTTCTTCGACCGATTTCCTCTTTAACTATAACAATTTTCTTGTCGCCAATTTTCATTGGTGCGAAATAACTCAAATCGGCAAAAGAATTAAGCCCTCCTTTCTTGACTAGGTCTGCCCAAGAAGATGCTGGTTTACTGATTGATTCTTTAGGTAGACTTCTCGACGCATTAAAATCTGGTAATCTGATTTTGAGAGTTTATGTTGTGATGATTCGGCCCTTTAGGTGCAGATCTTGACTGATTCTGCATCGCTGGCCTCTGAAATTGCCCGGTCTCTGAAATTGCCTCTGAAGTTTCTCTAAAGAGCGCTTGCGACGGTTTTAACCAGTTGGAAACCATCATTTTCTTGATCGGGAGGTTTGTCTTTGAGGTTTGAGAAAGAGATGCATGGTTGACAATAAACTAACCATATTTGCAATGATTTCGGTGGAAAGGTAAGTTGATTATAATGAATAAATAAAAGGGTTTGGCAAGTAGTCAGGCTTTTATTAGGGTGCTTAACGGTCAAAATTGAGGAGTGATAACTAACAATTCTGTATTTTAACTAATGTCATTTTCATTTGCTAAGTTACAATGAGAGGCATTTGAGCTATTTAATTGTTATTATATTGTTATCATATAATATAGTAGAACCTTTTATTTCAAACTAAATCTTAATAAATAAATAAATATTTACTATTCCACTCATTCCTAAATGATTGTTTTAGAGCAATTTGTCAACAATTCCATCAACTAATAACTAATAACTTACAATCAACAATTAAACTATACTATGTAAACATAAATTCATATTCACTGAATAACAGAGGAAGATAAATCTGTTTTAAATAAGTGAAGTTGAAGTAGAGCTAAAATGAATGAGCATTTAAATAGCATGATCAAGTGATTTTCTGGTGTCCATCATATTTTGGTATATAATATATCTGTTCACTGTTTAAGTAGAGCTAAAATAGATGAGCATTTAAATAGCATGATCAAGTGATTTTCTCGTGTCCAACAATATTTTCATTTTTTGGTATATAATATATCTGTTCACTGATTAAGTAGAGCTAAAATAAATGAGCATTTAAATAGCACGATCAAGTGATTTTCTCGTGTCCAACAATATTTTCATTGTTTAGTATATAACTAGTGCGAACCCGTGCTTCGCACACGGATGTTGAAAAAATATTGTTGTTGCATAGGTCATATCCAAATGTATAAGAAATTTAATACGGTGGTAATGAAAAAACATTGTTGAACGATAGTGTTACATCATGAATAACAATTTGGTAGGATAAAGAATACATAGATATATTTGGTTATGATAATCATAATTAAAATCGAACAAAACAATTACAGTGAATATGTTAAAGTTCACAGACTATTTAGAGGATAATGTGTTAAAAATTTATCCGCTAATGCATAGATATATTCACTGTGGCATATAACGCCAATGTTGTTGCTTTTGCAATTACACAGCTGCTTCAATGTGCATATATATAGTTGAAGTATTCACTGTGAACTGCAGACACAAAGACACAGTGCAGTTCGATTCAATTAAATAAGAGTAACAAAAGTTTTTTGCAATGGGGAGAAATATAGTAATAGGATGAAATTTGTAAACAGTCAGGAAAAGTATTTGTCAACGGCTGAAAAAAGGGAGCAAAAGAAAAAAGAAAAAAGCAACAGATGTAGTACAGGGGAAAAGTAGTAAAACAAAAGATTCAATTGAAATAGAAATGATAATGCAATAAGAAAATAACATGGGTTCCAATATAAATTACTATTGTTCACCGAATCTGATCTATGTCGATGCAGGGTACAAAACACGGCATACAGCTGGTCGTAGTAACCAATATTTGAAAATATCCAAAACATACAGAAGAGAACAATTGTGAGAAGTCCATTCATTTTTAGCCTCAGAAATAACTGCTAGCAACGCGTGTATGATATTGGCTTGAGCGCAAATAGGTGATGTTTTCTTGGCCTTAATAGATGCATTACATTAGTCAATTATTTTAACCATTGAAGGTATTTGTATCTGCAGCCAAAAAAGGCAAAAGTGTCATTGATGCAGTATTATTACTAAATTCTCTCACTGCTCGTCTGACCTATTAACTATATCTAATAATCAAACTATGACTACATAATCATCTATACAAAGATACATTCATCAATTGTTTTCTAGAAGTTTTCCGACGGTGGTGGTGCAAGTGATTTTAGAATTTACTGCAAAAAATAAAAAATAAACTCTTTTAGGTGGTTATCAACATTATTCTCACTACAACACATGTTTTGACCCAGCACTTAAACTGTGCATCTACCTTAAGCCCGAATACAGCAACTTATATGCTTATTGTATTATTGATCATCGTAATTGTAAACGAAATTGAGTAAACTTAGCCAAATTATGTCATCAAACCTAGAAGCAATGTATTAAACGCCGAGCTGCACGGTTGAATCAAGCATTAACTATGTGAAGTCATTATTTAATCATCTCAAGCTATCAAAAATCAAAATTCATTTTTCAATTATATTTTCATAATGCGGTTAAATAACTATCGTTAACATCAAACAAAATTATTACTACAGCTAAATAAGTATTGCATCACACAAATGCAGTTAAAATATTCAAAAACAATAATTGCTTAATTCCAAAAATACTGCAAAATAATAACCGCTTTTGCTTCATTTAAATTTTAACTACAGTAAGCTCGAATAAATCATCGTGTACAACCAAAATTATTACTGCATCACATAAATATAGCTGAAATATTCAATTTCTACCATGCATAATTTAAAATTGTCATTAAATTATAACTGCATTTTATAAATGTAGTTAAATTTTAATTGTATTAAGATTGAATAAATTCCTGAAATGTAGCCAAATTTATTACTTCATCACATAAATGTGGTTAAAAATCTTCAAATATAGTTAAATTTACCCAAAACTTGCTGGTAAATTATAATTGCATTTTCTTAATTTCATTAATTTATAACTGTTTTAAAATTGAATAAAATTATCAAATATAGTCAAAATCATCAATAGTAAATGCAATAAAAAAAATGCTAACGTAGTTAAATTAATTCAAAAAATGCCTATAAATTATTACACCATTTTTTGATGGGGTTAAATTATAACTGCACTAAGTTTGAATACTATCAAACACAATCAAGATTATTACTTTATTACATAATGTAGTTACAATATTCAAAGGCAACCATAATTGTATAATTCAAAAAAAATATTCCTTTCAAATATGTTAAAAGATAATAAATACATTATAATAATCTAGGTAAAACTACTATGTAATGTTTATGATCATCATAATAATGCTGTTATAGAAACGCGGTACACAGCGGTGACACAAAATAATTGTGCAATTAAAGCTGCTATATAAAATTATGATTTTAAAAATTTTATTTTTAGCTATCAACAATGGATATCATTGGAAAGCAAATTAAATTTGAGATTTAATAGTGAAAACGATTCTTAAATCCAATCAATATAGAAAAAGTTATCACATTTTAAAGTTTGAAATATAAAGAAATTAAAAATGTGACTGTTCAGTTGCCAAATTTCAAGGGGGCCTGTGTGAGCTTGAAATTCAACTCACTAATAATAATATAGTATAGATATATCTGTTCACTGTTTATTATACACTCAACAAAAATAGCAACCAACCGTGCACGCCGTATAAAAGAGTAAAAAATAACGTTCACATAAAACACATGGTAACATTTTAAGTATCAATGATATATGTTGTTACACAACATAAGTTACCTGACTGATAAAAATAGTACAGTTGAGTAGCTAGGCATAACATTTAACAAGAAAAACATGACAACGATTTAAATATCAATGACATATGTTATTGCACAACACAGGCTACCTCACTGTGTTGAAAACAGTAAAGCTGAGTATCAGATTATAGAGTAGAACTGTTTGCAATATCGATCACAAAACGATATTTAACGTCATTCTTCTCTAACCTCTTCATAGCATCGTTGATGTTTTCAGGCTTTACAACCTCAATGTCACATGTAATGTTGAATTTGCCACAGACGTCCATCATCTCTTGTGTTTCCTTCATACCTCCAATCAGACTTCCTACTACTTTTCTTCTTCCTTTTAAAACAAAAATAATAATTTTTTTTAGATCGGCTAAGCTTGTGCTTTCAAGTATAACAAGGAAATGCTTCATAACTCAAAAAAAAATATCAGTAGATAAAATTCATATTATTACCAAAAATGAGAGGAAAGGACGGCAGCTCCACTGGCAAATCAGGTGCACCAACAAACACCAAAGTACCATCAACTTTGAGCAAGTCAAGAATTGGTCCTAATGAATGCTTTGCTGCAACTGTGTCAATTACAAAATCCAAACTCCTTGAACCAGCCTGTAATTTATACAAAGAACAATTCCGATAAACGTTTCATATCTTCGTTCAAAATTGGAGAGGGAAAAACCAAACATTTTTACCTTCATTTGTTTGTCATCAGTACTGAGAAGAAAGTTGTCGGCTCCAAGATGTTGTAAAGCATCGTCTTTTTTAGAAGGAGAGGTGCTAATAACAGTCACATGAAGTCCAAATGCTTTGCCAAATTTGACAGCAACGTGGCCAAGACCACCAAGGCCAACAACACCAAGTTTTTTGCCAGGCTGAAGAAGCATTCCATGTTGCTTCATAGGACTGTATATTGTAATGCCAGCACATAGTAGTGGTGCTGCTGCATCCATGGGCAAGTTATCGGGTACATGCACAACGTATCTATAACAAGAATATCACAATGTATAATTAAACCATGTACAGAAACAAGATTTCTGAAATATTGGAAGGTCGGAGAGGTTTAACACAGTATCACATTACTTTGATAAAACCACAGTATAGACTGTATGTGAGTTCTGCATATGTATTACTTGTTGTATAAGCTTTGTTAAAGAACAAATGTGATGTAGTTAGAGTGATGTTTAAGTTTAAACTCTACTTACTTTCTATATGATATGTTTTGTGTTTGAATATGTTTATTTTGTGTTTGAATATGTATTTTTGAATATGTTTTATATTGTTAAGTGCTTGATTGCATTTAACTAAATGCACAAAATAAACCTTGTATCAACTAGTATACTCGCACAGTTAGCAACATTCTGATAAATGTAATATACATGACTTGAATAATTTATAAAGTGGGGCGGGGTGGTTTCTTTTAATATTAGTTTCATACATAAACAATGTTCTCACGTTTCACTATATTTTGAAAGAAAATTATTAAAGAAAACAAAAACAACTAATGAAATAATTAAACAGTAATATTAAACTACTAATATTAATGAAAATAAAGAATAAATTATGCATATAAGTTTTGTTATTATAGAAGGGAAGGTGCATTGCTTGGATTCTACTTAGTTAAGGGTTTATGTTTCTTAATATGAAACTTAAGTAAAAATATACTTTTTTCGAATCCATGGATTAACTGTAAATGTGTAGTTTCATTTAAATAAATTATTGAACTCACAATGCATATTAAACTATGTGCAAAAACAAGATTTTTGATACAGTTTAATGCCAGCACCTTGTATTTTGGATAAAAGATGTATTTCTGTGATGATTTTTGTTTGAGTAGGTGCTTTTAATACATGTAGGTACCTTTTATCTGCAACAAGCATTTCTGAATAACCACCATAAGTAATGCTGCCATCCCAAAAGATGCCACCATATGTGAATTGCACCTGCTCGCAATAATTCTCTTCAGATTTGTCACAGAATTCACAATTGAGGCATGAAGCAGCTAAGCATCCAACTCCTGCTTTGTCTCCTACTTTAAATTCACTCACATTGCTCCCAACCTCTGTGATTACACCAGTTATTTCATGGCTGCAATAAATAATGTAAGGGGCCACTATTATTATTTCAATACACAATTACTATACTTGTGAAACTCTAATAAGTGTATATGATTGTTTAATCAAATTAATAGCCTTTCATATTAATTCAAATACTAGGTTCAAGCTTGTGTATGTCTCAGTAGTCAGTTCTTCACCCTGCAGATCATCCCTTCTCTAATGCATATGCATGATATTGATATACTTGTGTTTATATTACAGATTTCAACAGTAACATAGTAACTGAATGTTGCATATAATAAAGATCGACACTTGTTGGCATTAACGAACCATGTTCGGAAAAAAAAAATCTCATTGTTTCGAAAAACAAGTCTATATCAAGTAACAAAATAGCATGTCTATAAAGAAAATAAGCAGCAACAGTAACACTTGTTCAAATAGGTGAGTGAGTTTTTTGCACGAGCAGAACGTCGAGGATAGAATGCTCAATAATTGCTTATAGCTTAGAAAAGAAGAGTGCATTAAAGATTAAAATTAGCATGTCCACGATATTTGCAAACCCTATCAGCAAGAGTAATATTGGAAAGAAAAAATATATATTATACATACCCTGGTACTAAAGGAAATATAGAGATGCCCCAATCATTTATAAGATGATGAAGATCAGTGTGGCAAATTCCACAGTACAGTATCTTTATGCTCACATCATCTGGTCCATTCTTCCTGCAATTTTTTTTATATAATTGGTTAATGATGTATTGTGAATTTGATTTCAGAACCATAGGACTCACAATTCGCAGAATCTTAGGACCCACAATCCTAAGGCCCTGCTATTTTATTAGTGGTCATTAACAACACTTTAAGAAGAATGATACATTAGAATGATAAGATGCATTCTTAACTTACTTGAGATGTAATTTGAACTTACAAAAGGATTGAAACAAATCCTCAATGAAGAATAATAAAAGGAGTTAACATTAAAAAAATGTATAAACTATCACTTTTAGGAAAAATTTAACATGTAAACATCGTAAACCAATCGACAAGAAGCACTTTTGCAAGGGTTCAATCGTATCTGTTTAAGTTCGTATATGTTACGTGTATTAAACTGGACATAGTTAACGTAGTTCGACTAGCACATACTGTACTAATTTGTGCTAGCTTATTTCTTGATTTGACGTTATGTTGATATATACTTGAAAACGGTTGTTAAAGATGCTATAGATTTGGACATCAAAGATTTGTCTTTTTGTTCGAATAGGGTGCCTCAAACTTTGTTTCCTCCTCTCAACGGGAGTGCCATTTCATTTCAATGGAGAAAGTCAAACTTTAAAGGCTCTCTAAAATGCCTTTTATCCAAATCTGGTGTTTCTTCAACATCTTATAGGAAAACCTTTGCTATATTTTGGACTAAATGTCAACGTTTGAGACTAGACACAAAACTGGTTGTAGTAATTTAAACCAGTGGTTGCAGATGTTGGGATAAATTAGACACAACACACCGAACTGAAAATAACAAGATGCAAATTCCAAACAGCCACTTTCCAAAAAAAACAGACACTTGAACAATAAAAACATACACTACAATAACAGAAAACTAGCACTAAGAGAAACACAAATTATACTTCATCCGGATTCCGGAATTGGAATATCGTCATACCTTCTTTTAAACACGTGTGGAATAATTTGGGCGTTGGCTTCCAAAGCAGCCCAACCAGCTACAGTTTGGGTGTGATTTGGAGTTGACTCAGCCATGTCTTTCTCCTTCTCCTTTGAAAACTCTTATTATTATTTTTCTATATATTTTTTATTGCCTTGTATCAGCCATTTAAAACATTTTCTTTAATGAACGATTCCACAGAAATAGCTCACTCTCTTCAAAAGAGGTTGCGAAGTGGACAGCATTAATTCTTCTGCTTATTTTTGGTTCACATTAATGACATTACTGTCAATCACGAGTGCTCCATTAAGATTGAAATACAGTTGGAGTTAATGAGGCTGACCCAATACTGTGCTAGTTATAACCTGTAAGGCCAATCCACTGCAAATTTACCCTGAGTTTTAGGGGACCTTAGATTTAGTTGACCATTTATTTCCAAGTTTAAGACAGTTTTTATAAACACAAATGCAACTTCAAATTCTTAGAACTTCTTTGAAGTCATTTGCCTAAATAACAAATTCAGCAACTCTAAACAAATAGCAAAACCGAGCAGAGTGTTATGCCTTTGGGCAAACTGTCAGAAAATGTTTTGCTCAGGCTTTGAACTGCGGGTTTTGGTCATCTTTCTGGCAGAGTCAGATTGCAAAGAAGACTTGAGGGTGATGGATTAGGTGTAAATGAGAGATAAAGTATTGAAATAACGAAGTATGACTGCGACTATCTTAGTATAACTTCCGCATCATGGATCTGCATACCAGCATTTCTTGGCAAGGCACTGATTTTCTGCAGCAAATTCAAACAATAACCCAAATGACGACAACTTATCTGATGGGTTATTGAAGCATCAAATGATGAACATTCAAATATCCGTCTCCACCAACTAAGTTCAATTAGTCAATATAATAATAATTAAATGTTCAACTTTTAAATTATTAATTAGAACTCAAAATAAAATAATAAGAACTCATTATATTATAAATAATACAATGGTGTTTGCTTTTTTTTTTATCAAAAATATCTGTATTCTTCGATGAAAAACGAAGACAAAGACTCGAATTTCATGAAAAAAGCCCTTTATCGGATTTGAACCGATGACTTACGTCGATCAAACAGAGATTCAGCAACTAAAAGAAAGATCGATTCTTTGGGATCCTTCCTTTCTTCAAACGGAACGAACAGAGATAGAATCAGATCGATTCCCGAAATGCCTTTTTGGATCTTCCTCAATGTCCCGGCTATTCACGAAACGTGAGAAGCAGATGATTATTCATCTGCTTCCGAAAAAAATCGAAGAATTTCTTGGGAATCCTACAAAAAATTTCTAAAAAAAATAAATAAAAGTGAATCCATTTCCTTAAATCTAATTCAAATCTTCAACACATTTCTAGCTACTCAAAATTTTCAAAAGAAAAGCAAGCAAATCCTTTCGACAACAAGAAGTCTCACAAAATTTCAAATCAAAAATCAAGAAAACATATCAAAACAGCAAGAAAGACAGTGTCATGCCAAGAAAATTGTCAGAGTGAATTCATCATTCAATTTTCGGCTGCAACACACCTGATACTCTCACCGTGTCAGCATTTCTTGTTCTGGTAGGAAAGCATCTGAATCCTCAAGGCAGTTCTTGCATCAAGAATCATCATTATGGCAGAAGGAAGCTCTGCCACTTCATCCAATTCATCTGGTTCCTTTCATGTTGCTACAGAAAATCTCATCAAAACCATCATTAGCTCTCAGAGTCAGTTAATTATTGCCTAGCTTGAAGAAGATAATTATCTTCTTTGGAAAATCCAAGTTGAAACAGCAATCAAAGGCTATGGCCTCGAAGGATTTCTCCTTGGTACTATCACCATCCCACCAATGTTCATAATTGATCAAGAAAACAAGACAGTTAGCAATGAAGATTACATAAAGTACCAAAGGCAAGATAGTTTAATATGTTCATGACTGTTATCTTCCATAAGCATGAAATTACTACCTCAAGTAATAGGTAACAAAATAGCCAAAGTAATATGGACAATAGTTGAAAGAATATTCAATTCTCAATCTGCTGCCAAGATAATGCATTACAAAAGGCAATTACACAGTATCAGAAAGGACAGCCTGTCCATGGGTGAATACTTAACAAAAATCAAAACAATTTGTGATTTACTTGAGGCAGCTAGGCACAAAATTTCAGATTCAAAGCAAGTTTTGATCATATTAAGTGGCCTAAATGATGAATACGAGGCAGTTGTTGCTGTTATATCATCTCAAAGAACTACGCCTCCCATAGAAGATGTACACTCTATATTTCTTGCACATGAAGGATAGACTTCAATAAACCAATTGATTCAGACATGTCTATCAATTATGCGGCAAATTATAGAAGTAAAGCACAATATAACAACAAAACTGAGCAACAGAATCAAACAGGCAGTCAGTCAGTCAGAGGCAACATGAGCAGAGGAAGGTGGAACAACAATAACAATGGATGAAAGTGTCAAATATGTGAAAAAGTTGGTCACACTGCCCCCAAAGTGCTACTTCGGACTTAACTTGAATTATGTTCCAGGGCAGAGTTCAAGTAATCAAAGAAATAATAATTACAGTGCAAACTTGGCATGAGTTTAGTCAGAGGAAAACAATCAACCAGAAAACAATAGAAATCAGATCACCAGACCAGAGCACATTCAAGATGAAGCATGGTACCCTGACTTTGGAGCAACAAATCATATAACTAACATCTAGACAACTTGAATCTTGGATGTAAAGAGTACAAAAGTACACAGTCAATTTGCATGGAAAATGGAGAGTCTATTAATATCACTCATTCTGGAAAAGCCAATATCAGAGGTGTAAGGCAATTGTTTTTGAATAATTTATTGAGAGTACCAAAAATAAAGAAAAATCTCATAAGTGTCTCTCAATTTGCCAAAGACAATAATGTCTATTTTGAATTCTTTCCTAAGTACTGTTTAGTTAGAGACATACTAACTAAAGAAATTTTATTGCAGGGTGATGTAGATAGAGGATTATACAGTTTCAAATTAGTTAGCTGCATCAACCATGGAAAAGAACGACAAATATGTAATCTGTCTGAAACTACTCAAACAGAAAATCATAACAGTATTTTAGATCTATGGCACTACAAGCTTGGACATCCAAATATAAATGTTGTTAAACAAGTGCTTAATGATAATAATTTTTTTTTGATGATATTCCTTTACCATATATTTGTACTTACTGTCAGATGGGCGAAAGTCACAAACTACCATTTAGCAACTCACACATTGTGTACTCTAATCCTTTAGAATTAGTTGTTACAGATCTATGGGGTCCAGCCCCAATATGTTCAGATTATGTCTATAAGTATTATATATCCTTTATTGATGCTTATATTAGATATACTTGGATCTATTTCTTAAAAGCTAAATCAGAAACATATAATGTTGTTGTTCATTTCATATTTATAGCTGAAAAGCAAACTAGATGTCAAATTAAAACCATTTAATCTGATGGTGGTACAGAGTTTAAAGCTCTTAGAAATTATTTTGATAAAAAAGGAATAGTTCATAGGGTAACATGTCCCTATACTTCTGAGCAAAATGGCTTAATTGAGAGAAAACATAGACATATTGTTGAGACAGGGCTTACTCTCTTAGCTCAGGCTTCTCTACCCTTAAAATTCTGGCCTGATTCATTTAACATAGCAGTCTATTTAATTAACAGACTGCCAACAAGGGTTATGAAAGGAGTAAGTCCCATAGAAAAACTATATGGTATAAAACCCGACTATCAAAGTCTCAAGAATTTTGGATGTCTATGTTTCCCCTATCTAAGACCATACAACAAAAACAAATTAGACTATAGATCAAGACCATGTAATTTTATAGGATATGGTGTAAATCAAAAGGGATATAAATGTCTTGATGACAAAGGAATTTTTTTTATTAGTAGACATGTTGTATTTAATGAGCATATATTTCCCTTTAGCAATTCATACATGAAAATAGCAAAGAAGATTTTCAATCCAAGAGCTTCAATACCTGACCTACCTGTCTACTCAAACAATTGGCAACATAAAAGGACTGAAAGGACTGATGGAGCTTCTGATTCACAACTGCATGCAGATTATGAACCAGTGAGAACACCCAGCTATCTCAATCAATCTCCCTCTCAACCTATTAATCAAGATCAGCAAGTTGGTGAAGAAAGTGCAAGTACTCAACAAAATATATCAAGAGATAATGTTGATCAATTTAACAGAGAAGAACCACAGGTGAGATCAAGTCATCCTATGATCACAAGGGCAAAGAGTGGCATATTCAAGCCAAAGTTTTACATTGCAACCACTATAACTGAGGAACCTGAAACTTTTGATCATGCTATAAAAGACAAAAAATGGAAAGTAGTTATGGATGAGGAGTATAATGCTCTTATGAATGGGACCTAGTTTATCCACTTGACAACAAAAATATAGCGGGATACAAGTGAACTTATAAACTAAAAGAAATCCAAATGGAACTGTGGCCAGATATAAAGCAAGACTTGTTGCTAAAGGCTACACTCAACAATATAGGTTCGACTTCAATTAGGCATTCTCTCCAGTGGTCAAACCAGCAAATATTAGAATTATTCTTACTATTGCTTTGCATAAAAACTGGAATATCAGGCAACTTGATGTTAATAATGCTTTCTTAAATAGCATTCTACAAGATGAAATTTATATGGAACAGCTACAGGGATACATTCAAGATACAAATTATGTGTGCAAACTTAATAAGACAATATATGGCCTTAAGCAAGCACCAAAGGTCTGGTTTGATAGGTTGAAAACCACCTTAATCAAATTGGGATATCAGCCTACCAAATCAGACAATTCACTTTTTGTTAAAGATAACAAAGAATCTATGATATACATTCTAATATATGTTGATGATCTAATTATTACAGGTAATAGTGATACGGACATCAATAATCTCATTCAATATCTAGATAAAAAATTCTCTATCAAGGATCTTGTAGATCTAAGCTACTTTCTGGGCATAGAGATGATAAGGAAATCAAATTCAGAAATGATTCTAAGTCAGAAGAAGTACATTACTGAGATGCTGCATAAATCAAAAATGAATGATGCAAATCCTCAACCAACACCAATGATAAATAATCATCAGCTCTCTAAGAACAGGGGAGAACCAATATTTAATATTAAACAATACAAAAGTATTGTGTGAGCATTACAATATGCAACCATAACTAGACCTGATATATTTTTCAGTGTTAACAAAGTGTCTCAATTTATGCAGAATCCATTGAATGAACACTGGAAGGCTGTGAAGAGAATCCTAAGATATCTCAAAGGGACTGTAAACTATGGACTATCTTTCAAAAAAATGCAACAATCTCAATATGGTTGGTTACACAGATGCTGATTGGGAAACAGATCCAGATGACAGAACATCCGTTTCTGGATATTGCATTTATATTGGAGGAAATCTCATATCATGGTGCTCTAAAAAGCAGTCTACAATTTTTAGATCTAGTACAGAGGCCGAGTACAGAAGTCTAGCTAGTACTACAGCAAAAATCTTATGGATACAGTCATTATTAAATGAATTAAAAATCAAATCAAATCTGAAACCGGTTATATGGTGTGATAATCTCAGTACAGTGCATATGTCAGCAAATCCAGTGCTACATTCAAGGACAAAACATATTGAAATAGGACTGTACTTTGTACGAGAACAAATTATCAATGGAAAAGTACAAGTTAACCATATACATGCTACTTACTAGAAAGCTGACGTCCTTACCAAAGCTTTATTAGCGAGGAACTTCACAAGATTCAGAGACGAGCTCAAAGTAAAAACAAGTTCCGGCTGAAGTCGAAGGATCAGATCCGCATCATAATAGTGCTAAAAAACTTGATAGAGAAGAGATTCTAGCTACAGATCTAAAGAAAATCTTTAGATCTGGAACTCCAAACCTCGATTGGTCTCAGATCTGAAGATTAAACAATTTGGAGATCAAATCAGAGGCGTAAATATGATTCGCAACTGCTCTCTCTCATATATCTCACTAATTTTGAAATATAAATGCGGATCTGAAAGGATTTGGAGAATTTTGAAGAAAATCGCCTCATGCCCTAATCTCGGTTTTGAGGGGGGGGGAGATAAAGTATTGAAATAACGAAGTATGACTGCGGCTATCTTAGTATAACTTCCGCATCATGGATCTGCATACCAGCATTTGTGGCACTTACCCGACCCGCATTTCTTTTGAATGTTATATTGTATTGGGCCTGCTTTGTATTTAGCCCAATACGTGTATTTGCTAACACGTATATAATTGAGGCAACAGCTCTATAATCAAATAATTGTAGTAATAAAAACATTCTCAATTTCTTTCAAATCTTTACAATGAGGATATGGTCGGGGAAGAGAGGGTGTAGAAGAGTTTAATTGTATTAATATCAAGGTTTGAGAACTCGGTTTCGATCAATTAAAATTTTCTTAGTTTCAGACGATTTTGGAAATTTTGGAAGTTTCGGTTTTGATTTTAGTTTCGGTTCCAATTTCGATATTTAATAACTTTTTAATGAAAATGTAATAATAATCCTTGTAAATAAAGTATAAAATAAAGTTTATAAAAAAAATAGAATACAATATACAATTTTATAAACAAATAACTAATCCCTGATTACTTTATGATTCTAATTATTAATTAACCATTACTTTATTGAAATAGGAAACTATTTTTAGTTCAGTCCAGCCCAGTCCAAGCCCAAAATAATTCAGTGTTGATTTGCGCAAGCTTATGAAATAAAAAAAGAATGATGTCCCACTCCCTCTCATTCAAACTGAAGCTTAATATTTAGCCCAACTTAACCATAAACACGTCCAGCCCAATCCCATATTATATCTTAACTAGTGTGAACCCGTGCTACGCACACGGGTTGTAACAATATGTTGTTTTTGCAAGTATAACTAAATCTTCATTTTTTTCCTTTCAATAATATCACTCAACTGAAACCTTCAATAATATTATTTAACCCAAATTAACTGTCTTTTTAATAGAAGGAAAATTAATTTTTAATTTAGCACGATCTCAACAGTTATATAAACTTAGATTAAACATAACCATTTGCGAACACAATTTTATTAGATTTACTTGTGTATTAAACATGAGGATAAACAAATGAAGAGCATAGTCTAAATATTAATGTATAAATTATTTTTCTTGCACAAAAGAACATAAAACAATCGAACTAATCTCATATAAAAGATAGAAGTGATTGCAGTGGAACCTTTCTGCGTTATTAACATAATATTTATTCATCAAATTTTTTCTTGCATGATCCAAGGATCACACAACCGTGACAGCCTTATATACATACAGAAGAAGCAACAATTGCTTGTGACAAAAGAACCTACATAAAAGCTGATAGTGCAATTCATTCAACAAACGAAGGATGGAAACATAAAGTATCTTACATAAACTAAAAAGAAAATTCTCAAATAAAATATGTAAAGCTATTAAATTACATGCAAAATAAAGTCTATAAGAAGCGGGTCTTTGAGTTAAACATTCAAGTAAAATATTAAGTTTATTTACATTAAGACCAAATTTCTAACCCCCCACAATTTTGGAGCTTTCCACCTGGATATGACATGTGAACAGGTAACTAATAATCTTCATATATGTTTTGACATCTCAACCGTGAATAAAGTGTAGTGAATCTGCATGGGAAGAAAATACATTGGTTCATTGATATATAAGCCTATGAAAACAAATTTGATAAGCTGACAAAATTATGTTTCCTCATTAACTCGTTATTAATTCATCAAAACAGATGCACAATGTCTATATTGCATTTTCCTAAAAGTTCAATAACGACAGTTCAAATATCTCAGCAGAAAAGCGTACTTATTTATCGACTAAATTATCAAATACATCCCTTAATTGGACTCTTAGGAAATGTGATTGTAGAGCCCGATCATGAAAACAAAGGACTATCTCATTTGGAAAAACAGGAATAAACTGTTACTATTTTTTTCAATACTGCACTGGTTAACATTTATTCTTAACATTTATTCAAAACTAAATGTCAATTTCATATCAATTTTCTTTACTAATTTACAACAACAACAAAGTAATTAATGATCTGAGTCAAATCTTTTATCCGATTACTTTCTTATATTTCCAACAACTAAACCATATTACAGAAAGTTATGTAATCGGATATGAAGTCATTAGTAAGGTTTCAAAATACATATTGCATGTTTTGATTTTATGAAGAATATGTTAGGAATTTTAATATTTTCATAAAAGACATATGCTTATATAGAGTGCACAAATTATCGTTACTCTAAAAATCAGGTTTTAGGAAGTTGTATTTCAACTTGAGTTGAAGTAGTTACTTGTTTTCTACATGAAACAACTCTTAATACTAAAATTCAAACCGATATTATATAAATATCAAGTCATTGAAGAATCAAAAGGAATGATTTTTTCCTATTTAAGAGAGTAAAATAACATGTAAGAGCCAAACTATGCCAACACACATAAGTTTTACAACCATAAATCAAGTTATGAGGAAATAAATTAAGCCTTAGGCAGTGCAGCATGGGTCATAACAACTCAAAAAGCACCTGGACAACAGAAATGGCTAGAGTAAAAAAAATTAGCCTTTTTATCTATTCAATCATTTAAACCAAAAGAATGCATTGGTTTCCCTAATCGAGTTCAATAAACAGAAATTAATAATAAATGAAGATTAAAATAGAAACAGGCTTAATAAGAAAATACCATGTAAGGTTTAGATATAAGACCAACAATTGTGCTTCATTTAAAGTGTTGTAACCAATGTGAGAGTATATCATAGTGAAGAGGAGCAATTCAAGTTAACATGAATTTTGAACAATCTGTAAACTACATTAACTAAAAATGAAAAGGCTTATGTAACCTAGTAATAAATAGAGAACATCTAAAATAGAATTTTGACAACCATTGATCAGGTTATAAAGAAATAAATTAAGCCGTAGGCAGAGTAGCATGGGTTAGAACAACTCAAAAGGCACTTGGACAACGGAGATGGCTAGAGTAAAAAATAGCCTTTTTATCTATGCAATCATTTAAAATTAAGAATTGCATTTATTCCCATAATCAAGTTCAGTAAACATTCGTAACAAACTATGTTATAATTAATGTGTTGAAAACTATAAAGCCCACTACCTTAGACTGCTCAAGCAGATTTAATTGAGGTCGGTATAATGCAATGAATTAAACAAAAACTTCAAATTTAACAACACTGGATATATAATATTTGGCTACAATTTGTGTACCAGTGTAAGAAAATAGGCAAGAGTCAATTTTCAAGACTACAACTATAACAGAAATAGTCCGGTACAAAATATTTGGACTCTAATTCCAGCAAGGGTCTGGTAAATCTTGTATGTAGTTTGATTGATTGGTATATGTAATTTGGTTTGTGTTGAATCTAGTTATAGGAGATAGTTAGTCACATACTTATTCTTCGCTTTTATTCTATAGTTGTAAGATTAAAATGTATGACTTTCAGGAAGAAAACATTGTAAGATATGGAGATTGAGATTAAAATGCATACGGGTTTGGTCTAAATTATGATATATGGTTCACTTCTTTATTAAGCATTTATGTCGTTACGTAAAAATCAAAACCTTGGCCGTAATCATTAAAATCATTATTTACACCCAAAAAATGATACCTAAAGGCAATCAAACATAAAATGTGTCAACTGTGATGCCTTTATTTTTAAAAGGAGGACGTGAACACAAATTCCAAAAAATTTAACATGAGTTTGCAGTTACAACTATGAAAAGTGCATAAGTAAACCAAGTAACATCTGTTCTAACTAGAGTCAAAGTACATGTTAGGGAAGGAAAAAAGTGCTAAAAGTATATTTTAGAAGCTGAAAATAGAACGTAATTCATTAGTTACGTTGTTAATCAGTTTCATTCATTTACGCACTATTGTGTAAAAATTGCATACAATTTCACATGCTAGCTAGTTCCAACATTTATACAGTCTTGCAACCAATTTTGAATCAATTAGGTAGCCTTGAAGTGATGATAGAAAAATTAAGATTTAAAAGGAGCTAAGGTTTAACCTAGTTCAGACATATAAAAATATTTAGCTCAATGAGGTATATAAATGGAATACCAGATAGTGCATAGGAATAATCAAATTAATTCAGGGAGAACTGTCCAAAAATGTGCCCTCGATTCTGTGAGAATTTGCAAACAGGGCTGCAAATTTGAAAAATATCAAGAAGCGCAAAAGGAAAAACCTTTAAGATTGTATGTAGAATAATGCATCCCTTTACTTTTCTTAAAGAACCGTTCTGGTAAAACACTTAGCTTCATATAAACGCATAGCATTTACATACTTCCTTTTATAGCTCTTAAATCCAAATCTCACTGCTACTTTGCCTACTTATTTGGAAATATCAATAAAGTCCTTTTTTCAATACATGAATTTTAATTTGTCAAGCTACATACCATTAATTTTAAGGGATGTTCAATAATTGACAAAATGAATTTTCGTTGAATAGATGTCGTAGCAAGTATTTTGCAACTGTGGATATATAGAACCGCAATGTTAATCAGAAGTAACTTATGATGCCATGGTTAAGGGTAATATATAAACAGGCATGTGTGTCTTCCTAAAACAAAGTAAGATTGAAGTACCCAATGACACAGAATATAAGTGTAGTAAATACAATGCTTTATGAAAGTAGAAATAATTGTTTCGCGAAGAACATATATAGATACATGCATATGTACATACACACACACACATATATATATATCTGTGTCTGTGTGTATGTGTGTGTATGTATGTATATATTCAACACGAAATCCTACGTCTTGTCTTCTTAATAAATGCCAATTTTGGAACTTTTGTTGTGTGGAGGAATTCCTTGATTACATTAATATTCATCTTAAGGTAACAATATACCATATGCATAATTGTAATTTACCAATGGTAATGACAGACATATTTATTTTTGTTAAAACTGAGTGCAATCATTTTCAAGCTATCTCAATAATTGAAATTCAATCAATATTGATGTTTTGATGCCTCAATAGATTGTGTGAATATTATATATATATATATATATATATATATATATATCTGTAAGAGAATCATATGCCACCACATATATTTGAGAACACATTGCTTAATGAAGCTAAAATTTTAGCTGTGCTCCTAATGGCTGAAAATCGTAGAAATGAAAATACCAAAGTAGAAACATTTGTACAATCTAAATGGCTTCATATATTCTTAACAGGCTGACATTTGAGTTTTCTAATTGTTAAAAAAGCATGTTTGCAGATTTAAATCTTTTAGTGTCCAAATTGACAAAGGAAAGCATGCTGTAAGTTCGTACGATAAAAAAATAAAAAAACCGAGAAATAATAAAAAGTTAAACTTGAAAGATTGAAAAGACAAAATTTGAAATCAAAAGGAGTAGATATTATCAACAAAAATTGCCAAAAAAATACATAAAAGAACAGTAAAATCCAAAATTTGAAATTTTTAAAGGAAAGGATACATAATATTGCTTATAGAATATAGATTATTTAAAGGCCAAGATAGATTAGGAAAGGCCAAATACAGAATAGAAGGTAATAATTTCAAGGTAAAAAAGCATAAATTTGATGTTTTATTTGAAAACTCCAATACACAAAACCATATAACATTTAAAATCTGAAATCACTTCACAAAATTTTAACGATCATTTTAAGTTGTTAAGTCATCATTTACACTGTAAAATACATACGTAATATGGAATATAAAATTAGATAAATACATGTACTAAAAATTTGGGGCAAAAAACAACTGAGAAGTTTAATCCAAAATAAAGCAACAAATTAACATGCAATAAACATAAATTTAAAAATGAAATATAAAACTATTAAAAGTGGTTTTAAAAAGTAAGCACTTATACACACCTAGATTAATTGCTTATTTACAATAAAATATTCTAAAACTCATAATATGTGTACATATATCTTATTACAAAAGAAAATGGGTTATTCAATCTAAATGGCTTCACTCGCTTCACTTAAGTCAATCAAGAAGTTAACTCTTTTTTTGCTAGTATCAATAATATTAAAATTAGATATCAAGTTATTAATGAATATGGAGGTAATATAATAAGAAAAAGGATGGGATATCTCTAACTTATTCATACAAAAAATACTTTTCGAAGGATGATCAAAATCTGCTTAAGTAGGATGAGAAATTAAAATCAAAAATAGCATAGTTGAGGCAAAAGTCAAGAATTGAACAGATAGGCAAAGAAGGCAAATCATGTAATATACTAAACTTATTTATACAATCATGCTTTAAAAGGGACATACAAACAGAAAATATGGTTAAAATTATCATGCGAAAATTTATAGCTTGCTCGCTTAAATGAAGAAATTCTAAAAGGAAAGTAACTATATAAATTAAAAGTTATATAACAAATATGGAAATGCAAATTTTACTACTCGGTTTATGTTAGTGAATTAGTGCATTAATGTATGCATTCTATAATTGACGATTTTTTGCATGGTATGTCACAAGTGCCTTTTTGCATTATATTAGCACATAAATCATAAAATTGTATCAATTATATAAACGGTCACGGGATATGTTATTAGGTACATTTTGCTTTACATCAATATATGCATTTTATGATCAATAGTAATAAAGCATAAGTTATAGATTTGCTGATTTAATGCTCAACATAAATTGCATCATACATTAACCTTAGTTTCCCAAACACATAACACACCTTGTAAACTTGTATAAATGAAGAAATTTTTGTTCACTCTAAATGGTTGCATGTAACATACCTCAGGCTCATATATAACATACCTAATGTAATATATATGGTATAGAACCTCGGTTTAAAAAATCTAATGTGAATATACCAAATATAATCAATTGTCAGTGTTAGCTCCAGGACTAACATTGGTATATTTTTAAAGGACATTACAGAGGTAATTAGAAAGAATCTTAATTACTTAAACTACTCTTGGAATCAATTAGATTAGTTTCGTTAACCATATCCAAAAAATGGAAAAAAGACTTTCCAAAATTAATCAAATACCATACCTTTAGTACTAATGGTAATTTATGAATTCTCATACTACAAACGTCAGCATGCAAGACTATTCAATTAGCATCTCTTGTTCAACTCTCAAATGTTTATTTTTGGGTATAAGCTCAAACAAATATTTTATGTTACAGAAGTAATAACAATAACGATTAGAATTACTATTTTTAAAATCCTTACTCTAAAACAACCAATAATAATTAATAATAATGATAACAACAACGTTAGAAACAACAAAATTTGAAGTGAATATCCATTAAACAACAAAATTTGTAAACTATCAATTACATATTGTAAATCATTGCTTTAAAATTTGCTTCTATTCTTGGTATATGCCTCTAATGTGAATAACATGATATACACAGTGAGTAGATTTAATACTTTCCTAAGCATTGATATGTTTAAGTAAATTACTAATATTTTTCCTTATTTATTAATCGTTTTCCCAATATTCTTAAAAAACAAATTTATGTATTGATGTTAGGATGTTTACTTTATATTGCATTGACACATAAAATAACTTGAAAATTAAATGTGTATATCAACAATATTTATTCCAAGCACATATTGATATCGTTAGATAAATTTATTTAATGACAAAATTTATGCAAATGTATATATGCATGAATTGATGTATGTGGTATTGATATGTAAGTACATATACGTATAGGAAATTTATTTATCCCCCATATAAAATTTAACATTATTAATGCAAACGAAGAAACACAAAAATTGATTTAAAATAGAATTTGTCAATGCTGACAAATTTACACTTTATTTGCAAATGGTGTAGTTTCATAGAAGCTTAGCTAAATTGTAGGGGTGCAGCTACCCCACATTGAAATAAAAATATATTATAGATATAATATTACTTAATGCATACAATAGACATGTGAAGGAAAAAATTTGATACTTATTTATTGTACTATACAATGAAAGCACTAAGGAGATAAAACTTGAGAGTGCAAAAGGTCAATCAATATTTTCCTTGCTTTGATATCACCTTGTAGACATAAACAAATAAAAAATATATAGTTTTTTTTCCAGCATCCATTTTTCATTCTCATTTTTTACTATCCTTGAGACCACAACTAAGGAGACAAACCTACATTGTTAAGCTACAGCCGAAAAAACATATGAAGTCAAAAAAAAAGTTCAAAAAAAGCACATAGCAGAATTGATGTATGTGATAGTTTATAGCAAATGGTTGAAAAAATTCTAGGAAACCGTCGAAGGAAAAATTAGAAAGCAGATTCAAATCAATGTTTAAAAGAGGAGCAAGTAGAAATAGGTGCTATTGTTGCTGAAATCACAGCATCCCAAAGACAGTCAAAATGCAAAAGCATGAAGACCACATTAAGAACAAACGATAGAAAAGAAATAAACAATTCTGCCAAACAAAAAAGGTAAACAGAACATAGAGAAAATGACGAAGAGACTTACCTAAATGCAATGACCTTTGGATGCCTTAAGAACAGCTCGATGGACATTCTAAAAAGAGTAGCAGCCGCCAACAGTGGGGTGTGGAAGAACGATTATTAAACATACACGTGATGGTGCGATGGGGAAAATACCGATTGATTCCTCAAATTGAATTTGACGGGCATTAGGGTAAAATGAAATTAGGGTTTGGCATTAGGGCAAACAACTTCGAGGATGCCCCGTCGATAAATCGCTGTACACCTACGGCAACCGAAGAAGACTACTACTTCCGAAAATCATAGCAGGAATATAGTTGTCGGCTTGGTTGAAAGACGTAGAATCCAAATAGAGGGAAACACGATTTTGGTTGAAAAATTAAAAAAACTGGAAACCCTCAATTTGGTAGCGTGATAAAATGAAGTTAGAAGAGAGTAGACCGAGACAATGGATGAAAGGCGCATAGAAAAAATGGAAGAGGGATACGATCGGAAACTGCTGTGCTTGGAAACCTGAGAGAAAAAGCGGTGAGGCGTAGAAAAATAAGCGGCAGACAGAAGCAGAAAAATAAATACTGGACTGTTCATTTTCTAAAAGTTGGTGGAGGCTTCTGTGTTCTTGAAATTGGACTCATTAATAATATAATAGTATAGATTCCAATAAATCCTAGGCCCAAAAATCATCGTTGCTCTCTACAAATCTAGAAAAAAAAGGAAAAAAATCAACATGCTCTCCTCCAAACTAAAAAAACGAAAAGGGAAAAAAGATAACGTTCGATGATGGGATTAGATTGAAGTACGCTAACATGAACTCGATGATGAGATGAAGACGGGATTGAAATCACCAACGAGGTGTCAATAAAAATGTTGAAGCTTTGATTTTTGATTTAAGTTTATAATTTCAGGTATGTATTTAAGTAGATGGTTGTAATTTTCGAAAATTTCAAACAAATTCCCCCTTTTCAACCGAAACTGTATTCTAGCTAGGGTTTCGTCTCGGAGTCCAACGAAATCGAACCGAGGTGGCCGGCGAAACCTCAAACCATGATTAATATTAGAATATTTGTAAGAAGAAGAAGAAGTTGTAACAATTGCAGAGAAAATTTGTAATAGACTTTTCAAGAATTAAATGAAAATTATTATTAAAATTCTCTCAAAACACTTTTACATGTTAACTGTTAGTGTTATTTATACATAATCTGACCATCAAACCCTGATTATTACATGACTTAGTCAGGCCTTGACTCGATCAAATAACCAAATAAAAACTGACTACTAACATATGCTTTTGGTCAACATGCACACTTGTGCACATGTGCACATGCACACATGGCCTGGCCAGATATGGATGAAGTTGACCCTGTGATTGGTCTCGTATGGTTAAGCTGGTCTCCTTGATGCTGTGAGTTGGCCGGCACCACCACTTCATCTTCGCCTATGACTGGGGTGTCGACTTGTACCAAAGTGTTTGATGAAATGACCTGTTCTTCTGTTGCCTTCAAACTGTTTGTTGAATTTCCTTCTTCTTCGTGTTGTTCCTTATACATGCCTAATGAACTGACCTGAGGCCTAACATTACCTCCCTCTTCAAAATTTGACCTTGTCTCAAGGTCAAATGCTGGATATCTCTTCACTAAATCCCAATAATCTTCCCAAGTAGATTCATCCTTAGTCCTTTGCTTCCATTTCACAAGCACTTGTGTGACTGTCTTGTTGTGTTTGGGAAAAATTCTTCTATCCAAAATTAATTCTGGTTCATTAATTACTTCTTCAATGAATGCAGGTACATCATGTTGTATGATTATACCATGCCCAGCTTTTCTTTTCAATTGTGACACGTGGAAGATCAGATGAATTCTATCCTCAGTTGGTAAATCCAGTTTGTAAGCTACATCACCTATCTTATGTACAATTTTGTAAGGCCCATAAAACTTTGGTGAGAGCTTGTTTCAAATTTCTCGCGGTAATCTGCCTATAAGGCTGTAGTTTGAGGTAGACCCAACCCCCATTTTGAAACTGTCTCTTTGTTCTCTTTGCATCCACAAATTTCTTCATTCTCTCTTGTGTCATCTTTAAGCTATCCTTGAGAAGTTGTATCACAATGTCTCTGGAGTAAAGTTCTTGCTCGACTTGTGGCATTTACGATATGTTTGGTACATATGACAATACTGTAGGAGGGTCTACTCCATATACTGCTGTGTAAGGGGTAGTATTAATTGAGCTTTGCCAACTTGTATTGTACCAATATTCTACGATGGTAAGCCATCTAGACCACTCTTGAGGCTTGTGGCAAGCAAAGCATTTAAGATATCCTTTCAAAATTTTGTTAATGGCCTCAGTTTTCCTATCCGATTGGGGGTGAAAGGCTGAACTTAGTTTTAATGTACACCAATGTAACCTAAATAACTTTTGCCAAATTATACTTGTAAAAATAGAGTCTATATCACTCACTATGTTTTTTTGGCATGCCATGTAATTTGAAAACACCATCAAAGAAAAATTTTGCTATATCTTTTGCTGAGTATGGATGCTGAAGTGGAAAGAAGTAAGAGTATTTTGACAACCTATCAACAACCACAAATATGGCTATGTACTTATGACTGTTTGGCAAGCCAATAATGAAATCCATGGACACATCACTCCAGATTCTTCCAAGTATGGGTAATGGTTGCAATAAGCTAGGTAAAAGTACATTTTCATGTCTGTTTCTTTGACAAATGTCACATTCTCTTATAAATCTTTCAATGTCTGCCTTCATACCCTTCCAGCCTTCATACCCTTCCAATATAACACTTGTTTGAGCTTTTGTTTGGTTTTCTTGACCCCAACATCCCCTCCTAGAGGTGTTGAATGATATTCTTAAAGTAAGATTTGTATTACCACTCTAAAATTTTGATCCAGCAATATTCTTTTTTTGTAATATAACGAGTCATTTAACAGTATATACTTGGTTGAGTTAAGCTTGCCACCACATAACTTTTCCTTCATCTCTTTTATATAATCAGATTGATCCATGTTCCTTTTTAAATCTTCCATCCAACTGCCTTCCATCATAAGTTATTGCTTGACATTGCACTGTATCATTCCCTTGCTCCTCAGGCAGCCTAGAAAGTGCATATGCTACTGTGTTATCTTTTCCTTTTCTATATTCAACCTTGTAATCAAAACCATGTAGTTTTGCTAGCTATTTGCTTTTTATCCCAGTTGTAAGTCTTTATGGAAGCAAGTGCCTATGACTTTGGTGATCAGTCTTTATTATAAATCTTCTTCCTATAAGGTATCGTGACCATTTTTTGGTACTAGTAGTAATCTAACTATTCTTTCTCATATGTAGACAACAACAAATTTTTACCGCTTAATGCTTGATTGAGATAAGCAATGGGTCTACCATCTTGAGTTAGAATAGCACCAATCCCTACACCACTGGCATCACATTCAATGATAAACTCCTTATTAAAATCGGGTATGCACAGTACTGATGGATTCATTAGGTAGTGCTTGAGTTTATTGTAAGCTTCTATTGCTTGTTCATTCCAGTGGAAAGCATTCTTCTTTAATAAATTAGTCAGTGGTTTGGCAATCATCCCATAGTGTTTGATAAACTTCCTATAATACTCAGTAAGCCCAAGAAATCCTCTTAAACCTTGAATGTTTTTTGGTTATGGCCACTACTTAATTGCCTTGATCTTTTATGGGTCCACTGTAATCCCTTCCTTGGAAATGATATGCCCCAAACATGTGATTTTCTCTTTAGCAAATGACACTTTGATAATTTAATCACCGGTTGATTGTTATTTAGGACCTGCATAGTTAACTGTAGGTGGTATATATGCTCAGACCATATCTGGCTATAAATTAGTATATCATTAAAGGACACTAAGAGAAGTTTCCTTAAGTAGGGTTTAAATATGCCATTCATTAATGTCTAAAATGTTCAGGGTTCACTAGAGAGTCCAAAAGGCATAACAAGAAATCCATAATGTCTCTCATGTGTTTTAAAAGCAATTTTATGCATATCACTATGATGCATTCTCACTTGATGATATCCAGATTTTAGGTCTAATTTAGTAAAATAAATAGAACTATGCAGTTCATCTAATAAATCATCAATAAGGGGTATAGGAAGCTTATCTTTGAGGGTTTGATTGTTGAGTGCTCTATAATCTACGCACATCCTCCATTTTCCATCCTTCTTCCTAACCATAACCACTGATGATGAATATTCACTGGTACTGGGTTATATGATTCCTACTTCCAGCATCTCCTTTATGAGCTTTTCTAATTCATTTTTGATATGGTAGGAGTGTCTATATGGCCTCAAACAAGCATGTTTAACTTTAGGTATAAGGGGAATTTTGTGATCATATTTTCTGGAGGGTGGTAGTGAAGTTGCAGAACTTACAATCGTGGGATATTTTGCTAGGATCTTTTGTATCTCTGGGTGTGTTTTGGGTTTCCGTTGGAGCATCTTACTTGAATATCTTTTGAACATAGCAGTAATGATAGTTGACCCTTGGTGCTTTCTTTGACAATACTTTTGTCATCAATTACGTTATTACTATTCTTGGTTCCTTACCATATATGTACCTTTGTTATTACAGGATTCCAACTAGAGACCACTCGAATCGAAATCCCCTGAGCACAGCGGAAGACGGGATCGTGATAAGAAGTGTAAAAACAACCAAACCAATAACTCAAATCTAATCTCAACCAATCCAAAGACAATCACAATCCCAAATAAGCAATTCAGAAATTAAAGCAATAACGAAACAATAAATCACACACCGATTTATAGTGGTTCCACTAACGTTGTGTTAGTGTACATCCACTTTAAGAGAGAGCTTTATTATTATTGATGAGAAGAGTACAAGAGATTGATTACAATGATCAAATTCTAATTAGAAATTGATTTGTGGAGAAGAGAATTGAAGAAAATTAGGTTTTGATAAATCCTAATCAGTGGAGGCTAATCTCTTGCAGTCGCTTGCATTTTTCTGATCACTCTCGGATCTGATACCTGAGGCTAGCTTATATAGGAGAATAGAAACCCTAGACAATATTCCAAAATTGCCCATGCGGATATCACAAATTTTCACCCAAGTCCGCGAGATGAAAAACTGGAAAAAGTCGTTCCAGACGTCTGGCCTAAAGGTCAGACGTCTGACTTAAGTCACTGGAGCGACTTCGCTCCAGATCAGACGTCTGACCCACTTGGTCAGACATCTGACTGAGTGTTCTAGAACCACTCCAGAACAATTTCAGACGTCTGAAAGTAATTTCAGACGTCTGAAATTAGTTGCTGTCCCCAAATAGCCCACTTCGCCTTTTCTCTTATAACTTCTACCTCCGGACTCCGATTTACAAACCGTTTCCTCCGTTACAAAGCTACTTCCGACCTCTACAAATCCGCATATAGTGTCGCCAAAATTTAACACTCCACCTCGACACTATATCCATCTCCGACTCTAATGGTACCATACCATCAACAACAACCGATAGCACCAACTATCACTTCTTCTACCTTCAACCAAACATGAATGCTTTCCCAATGAGCTCCGGCAAAGCCACCGCCCATTGCACTCCACCAACGAGCTCAGGCAAAGCCCCCGCCCGCTAATGAAATATTGAAAACATCCAAAACCTAAGCTATGTCTCCAAAGACTAGCACTAACCAAGAAGATAGAACCTCAATCTCTCACCAATACTCTTTCTCATCTACCACCAAGCTCCTCCCTTAACCGTGCCACCCCGTGGCACCTAGCACTTCTCCAAGCGAATCAAGTTCGAGCAATGCTCGAACTTCCCAACCGGCAAAGCCTTAGTGAACATGTCCGCCGCGTTATCCTTTGTGTGCACTTTCCAAAGATATACTTGCTTATCCTCATCCATGGCTACTAGAAATGACTCTCTCACCTCAATATGCTTAGTCCGTGAGCTAAACGCCGAATTCTCTGCCAAGTGAATAGCACTCTGGCTATCACATCGAACATCAATACTATCATGCCCGAATCCCAAGTCACACAACAATCGCTTCAAATAGAGTGCCTCCTTTGCCGCCTCCACAGCGGCAATCAACTCCGCCTCCATAGTGGATAAAGCAACTACGATCTGCAATCTAGATCTCTAACTTATAGCTGTATCCCCAAGTGTGAAGACATATCCGGAAGTTGATTTTCTGCGATCCCTATCACCAGCGTAGTCCGAATCACAATAACCAACCAACTTGCAATCCATCGTCTTACTACCGCCAAAAACAAGACCATGAGATGATGTGCCTCTAAGGTATCTCAATATAAGCTTCACAGCTTCCCAATGCGATTTCCCTGGATTAGCCATGTATCGACTAACCATCCCGACGGCATTTGCAATATCGGGCCTTGTACACACCATAACATACATTAGACTTCCAACCGCACTAGCATATGGCACCTTTGCCATATATGTCTTGTCTTCCTCCAAGATAGGTGATCCTTTACTCGAAAACTTCATATGCAAAGGTAAAGGTGTATTTGACGCCTTTGCATTCTCCATGCTAAACTGGCAAAGCAGTTTCTTAATGTACTCCTTTTGAGTCAATTTCAACTCAAAACGCTTTCGATCCCTTTCTATTTCCATGCCCAATATCCTCTTTGCTTCTCCAAGGTCCTTCATTTCGAATTCCGACTTTAATTGCAATTTCAACTTGTTGATTTCATTCTTGTCCTTCGAAGCAATGAGCATGTCATCCACATACAAGAGTAAATACACCCAACAATCAATTCTCAACTTCTTGAAATAAACACAAGCATCCTTGATGCTTCTATCAAAACTATTTTCAAGCATAAAATGATCAAACCTCTTGTACCATTGTCTAGGTGATTGCTTTAGTCCATATAGTGATTTCTTCAGCTTGCAAACCAAATTTGACTTACCATCCACAACAAAACCTTTCGGTTGCTCCATGTAGATGTCTTCATCCATCACCATGCAAGAAGACGGTTTTCACATCAAGTTGCTCCAACTCCAAGTCATGAACAACAACTATAGCAAGTAATATCCGGATAAAAGTATGACGCACAACCGGTGCGAATATCTCATCATACTCCTTTCCCTTCCTTTGTGCAAACCCCTTAGCCACTAGCCTAGCTTTGTATCTTCCATCGTCCTTCACCTTGTATATCCATTTGCACCCAATAGCACGGTTTCCTTTAGGAAGTGGAATCAAATCCCAAGTTCGATTCTTCATCAATGATTGCATCTCTTCCTCCATGGCACAAATCCACTTCGAGCTATCACTCGAATTCATGACGTCATCAAGGTCCATTGGCTCATCTTGGACTACGTGAAGAGCATAGTCCAAATTTTCACAAAAACTAAGATAGTTCCAATCACCATATCTTTCGGGTGGTCTTATAGTACGACGACCAACCCGAGTAGCAATACCATCACCCAAACTTCCTTCAGCTCCACCTTGAACCGAATCTTCTCTAGAATCATGCACATCACCAACACTAGTAGAGGTACCCTGTGGACTATGTGATGTAACATCAACCACTACTTCCTCGCAAGCATCTCCAACTACTCTACTCTCTCTACTCCTTGGACAAAATGTGGAAATAATTTCCTTCTCCTTTGATTCATCATGAGCCGAATCAGGAACATCCGATGAGCTTCCATTCTCCTTGAACATCGCCGACTCATCAAAAGTAACATGACGAGAATTTGTCACCTTCTTCGTTTCCGGATTCCAAATCCGATAGCCTTTCACTCTATCCGTATAGCCAAGCAAGACCCACTTGAAAGCTCTTGGTTCAAGCTTGTCATTACCCGGATCATGCACATAAACCGGACTTCCAAAGACACGAAGATAACTCAAGTCAATGCTTTTTCCCTTCCACGCTTCCGCCGGAATTTTGTTACCAATAGCTGAGCATGGAATTCGATTAATAATATGCACTGCGGTTGACAAAGCTTCAGCCCAAAATCCCTTCGCCAAACCCGATGTCAATCTCAAGCATCGAGCTTTCTCAAGTAGAGTACGATTCATCCTCTCCGCAACACCATTCGACTGCGGATCTCCAGGTGTAGTAAAATGCCTTCGAATACCATGATGCTTGCAAAACTCTAAAAATTCTCTGGAAACATACTCTCCGCCATTGTCAGACCTTAGAACCTTCAAAGACTTTCCACTCTCATTTTCAACAAGAGCCTTCCATGCTTTGAACTTTGCAAATGCCTCCGACTTGGCCTTCATTACATACACCCAAACTTTCCGAGAAAAGTCATCTATAAAGGAAATATAATAGCGAGCTCCACCTAAAGAAGCTACAGGTGCCGGTCCCCAAACATCCATGTGAACATACTCAAGAACCCTTCTCGAATCATGCTTTCCTTCACCGAATGAAACTTTTGTTTGCTTCCCCATGCCGCATTCTTCGCAAAACTCCAATTTGTTGAAACTCTCTCCATCGATCATCTTACTCTTTCGAAGAATGTCCAAACTTCTCTCCGAGACATGACCTAACCTCAAATGCCACAACCTAGTCGCATCCAAGCCACGAGAACTGTCAACTCCTATACAAGTTTCGCCTTCCACAGTCACTCCATAAAGCAAATAAATACCATGAGTCCTAGCACCCTTCATCACCACAAGCGCCCCCTTCGAAACCCGCAAGTTATCACTCTCAATAGTGATCTTACAACCTAAAGAATCCAGCTGCCCCAAAGAGATAAGCGACTTTCGAAGTCCCGGAACATAGCGTACATTAGTGAGAGTACGAACCACTCCGTCAAACATCCGCATTTGCACGAAACCTATGCCTTTCGACTTGCAAATAGCACCATTTCCCATAACAATTGAATTTCCTTCTTTGTCGATGTAAGAAGAAAAACAATTACTATTTGGTGTCATATGATAAGACGCCCCCGAATCAAGTACCCAATCGTTACCTGAAACATCTGATGCTACCGCCGACAACACATCTACATCTCCCTCACCAACTCCACTCTCCATCGCTACAGATGAAGATGCTACTTCCTTCTTTGCCTTCTCCTTGTCCGGACACTCATTCTTCCAATGACCGGGCTTCTTGCAAATATAGCACTTGCCTTTTCTTTCCTTCGACTTTCCTCTCTAACCGGGATTCCTTGATTTAGAACGCCCCCGGTTCTCCTTCTTCACATACATCTCCTTCTCAACAAACAAACCATGACCACTACTAGCACCACTACCTCCATCACCTAACTCCTTCATTTGATCCCGCAACTTCTCGCTAAGAAGACCCGTCTTGACATCATCAAGAGTCAATGTATCTCGGCTATAGATCAAACTATTTGAGAAACTTGTATGGCGATCTGGCAACGAACACAACAATATCATCGCCTTTTGCTCTTCCTCAATCTTCAAATCTACCGCCTTCATCTTCATTAGCAAATCATCAAATATATTCAAGTGCGCCTTAAGCGAAGTACCTTCCTTCATCTTATAGGTGAAGAACGTTCGCAATAAGATCAAACGATTTATCAGTGACTTCTTCATACGTAACTCCTCCAACTTGTCCCAAATACCCTTAGCGGTTGTCTCACCACTAATTTCAGAGATAACATTCTCTCCCATAGCAAGTTGAATTGTAGTGAATGCCCACTCTTCCATCTCCTCTCTCTCAACATTCGAGATGTCCGCTGACAATAAATGTGTATCAAACACCACTCGATGTACCCGATTCCTCCTTAGAACCGCTTTCATCTTCCATTGCCATTTTTCAAAATCATTATCGCCATTCCACTTGTCTATTACCAATTATGATCCTGAAGCTGCATACGATCCACGTACATAAGGCGCTACACCACTTGGATTACCCATTGAGGAGGTATTATCTGTTTCTGGCATTTTTACAACCACCTACCAACACCAATGCTCTGATACCAAATGTTATTACGGGATTTCAACTAGAGACCACTCGAATCGAAATCCCCTGAGCACAACGGAAGACGGGATCGTGATAAGAAGTGTAAAAACAACCAAACCAATAACTCAAATCTAATCTCAACTAATCCAAAGACAATCACAATCCCAAATAATCAATTCAGAAATTAAAGCAATAACGAAACAATAAATCACACACCGATTTATAGTGGTTCCACTAACGTTGTGTTAGTGTACATCCACTTTAAGAGAGCTTTATTATTATTGATGAGAAGAGTACAAGAGATTGATTACAATGATCAAATTCTAATTAGAAATTGATTTGTGGAGAAGAGAACTGAAGAAAATTAGGTTTTGATAAACCCTAATTAGTGGAGGCTAATCTCTTGCAGTCGCTTGCGTTTTTCTCACTCTCGGATCTGATACCTGAGGCTAGCTTATATAGGAGAATAGAAACCCTAGACAATATTCCAAAATTGCCCCTGCGGATATCACAAATTTTCACCCAAGTCCGCGAGATGAAAAACTGGAAAAAGTCGTTCCAGACGTCTGGCCCAAGGGTCAAACGTCTGACTTAAGTCACTGGAGCGACTTCGCTCCAGATCAGACGTCTGACCCACTTGGTCAGACATCTGCCTGAGTGTTCTAGAACCACTCCAGAACAATTTCAGACGTCTGAAAGTAATTTCAGACGTCTGAAATTAGTTGATGACCCCAAACAGCTCACTTCGCCTTTTCTCTTATAACTTCCACCTCCGGACTCCGATTTACGAACCGTTTCCTCCGTTACAAAGCTACTTCCGACCTCTACAAATCCGCATATAGTGTCGCCAAAATTTAACAACCTTCCCAAGATACTGAAATTTCAATTGGAGTTTAGCAAAGTGGAATGAAACTTCACCAATCTCCTTCATCCATTGTGCTCCAAGCACCAGTTGACATCCTTCTAAGGGTATTAACAACAAATCAATTGGCATTTGACAACTCTGACATTTAAAAGTTACCCCTTTGCATACTCCATTGCCTTGTATTTTATCACCATCAGCCACTTGTACAACATATTCATGTGTTTCTTGCACCGGCAGTCCCATCTTTATGTCCATGTCTGAGTTGATGAAGCTATGGGTAGAACCCGAGTCAATAAGGATAGCGATAAGATAACAATTAAGGTAACCTTGCACCCTGATGGTATAAAGAGTGGGTATACTACACATGGCATTAATTGTGATGGCATAGGCTTCCTCCTAGTGTTCATTTCCTGATGACAAACCTTCTTGTAAATCTGATTCTTCATGTAGCATAGGGTCATCTTCTTGTTCTTGTTCTATGTATGAATCATGCAAGGACATTACCCTTCCAAGATATATACTTGCTTATTCTTACAAGCATGACCCGGGTGTCATTTCTCGCTACCTCCATAACACAAGTTCTTCCTTCTCTTTTCAATGACTTCTTGGTGTGTGAGGCCTTTGTTCTTAGCAGTTATTTCCACATTGGATTTTCCTGTAGTTGCAGATTTGTTATAATTGTTTTGAGTGATGTTCTTTATCTGTTTGTTACCTCTACTCTTTTTCTTGCAATTCCGTTTGCATTCAAATAACTTACCTAGGCTGACTGCTTCCTTAAAGTCAATAGGATTAAGTGCTGTAACATCATACCTTATTTCTTCTTTCAACCCATCAACGAATTTCTTTAGCAGAAACTGATCTGGGAGAGCATCACATAGGCCTTGTAGCTACTCGAATTTGCTAAGATAATTTCGAATAGTTGTTGTTTGTTTAAGATTAGAGATTGCTCCATAGAGTCTTTGTAGTTCTTTTGAGGCAAACCTTACCAGCAGTTCTTCCTTAAAAATCACCCACTGATCATAATTCTTGACCTTCTTTATAAGCCAGCCATACCAAAGATGAGCTTCTCCTTTAAGATAGAAAGAACAGGTAGGAACCCATTCATTTTTAGGGGTATGATGATGAGTGAAGAGTTGTTCTACCTGACTAATCCACTCTACCACTCTATTGTCTCCATCATAAGTGGGGAATTCTAATTTAATAACTGTATTTTGCAGTAGTTTTGGTGTTGTTGTCTGACCATTCTGACTTCTTGTTGCTTCACTGTGATGGTTATGTCCATTTCTTACTGGAAGGTTAAAGCTTTGATAGGGTATTTCTTGCACATGTGGTTCTTGGTATGGTCTTTGGCGACATCTTTGGGGTGGTGGTACTGGTACATAGGGTGGCACTGCTGATGGTTGAATTCGAGGTTGTGATTGACTGCTGGTTTCTCCATTCTTGATTTCATTTCCTTTCAAATTCTTAAGTTCCCTCAATTCATTTGCTACATTATTTAGAACTTCATTTATGCTATCTATTTTTACATTGAGATCTTATGTGGCTTCTTGCAGATTCAGATTTGATTCTTGTAGCTCCCTGATGGCTACAGTAGTTTTCAAGTTGATTTTCTCCTGTCTGGTCCCTTCAAGACCTTCATCAAGTGCTGTATCATCCTGATCTGCTGGGTTTTCTTTATCAGTTAATTCTGGTTGTTCAACTGAGTTTGATGGCTCTGTTACCAATAGGTTATGCCCAAGTTTTGAACTGCGGGTTTTGGTCATCTTTCTGGTAGAGTCAGATTGCAAAGAAGACTTGATGGTGATGGATTAGGTGTCAATGAGGATTGATCGGGGAAGAGAGGGTGCAGAAGAGTGTAATTGTATTAATACTAAAATATTTGTAAGAAGAAGAAGAAATTGTAACAATTGTAAAGAAAATCTGTAACAGACTTGTCAAGAATTAAATGAAAATTCTTATTAAAATTCTCTCAACACACTTTTACATGTTAAATGTTACTGCTATTTATACATAATCTGAACATCAAACCCTGATCATTACATGACTTAGTCCGGCCTTGACTCGATCAAATAACCAAATAAAAACAGACTTCTAACATATGCTTTTGGCCAACATGCACACTTGTGCACATGCACACATGGCCTAGCCAGATCTAGATGAAGTTGACCGTGCGATTGGTCTCGTATGGTCAAGATGGTCTCCTTGATGCTTTGAGTTGGTCTGCACCACCACTGCATATTCGCCTATGACTGCAGTGTCGGCTTGTACCAAAGTTTTTGATGAAATGACCTGTTCTTCTATTGCCTTCAAACTATTTATTGAATTTTCTTCTTCTTCATGCTGCTCCTTATACATGCCTGATGAACTGACTTGACGCCTAGCAGAAAACATTGGAGAAGAAGTAGGAAAAGAAGACAAATCATCTAATAGTTGGCACGCAATAGAGGGAAGGGTCAATTCACCAAACACCTTGGTTCGAGCTGTCACCGTAACCACTGATGATGATCCAGTGACTGAGTTGACCAACCCTGGGCACCAATCGCCAAAGCTTGACTAGTCGACTCAAATCGTGGAGTTGGCGACACCCAGAATCATCTAGATCACACGTGCACGTGCTGTGCATGGGACCAAAAGCCTAATTCTGAAACGGGTTCAAATCGGGTTTTTTGAGTAATTTAAGGCCTGTTTATGCTATGTAATGATGTTTGGATGTTACTCATGATAAGTATAAATAGTGATGGGGGTTGAATTGTAAGTTTGTGTGTTGAGAGAATCAATAAGAATTTTTATGTTCATTTCTGAAAATCTGTTATCTTTTCAACACATATATTTCTCTTTCTTTCTATTCTTTATCTTACTTCTGTGTACAACTTTCTGGAACACTACTGCATCATCAACCTCACCTGTTCCCCTTAGCTTCAGAACTCCACACAAACTCACCATTTCAACTTAAAAACGCAAACATGATGACCAAAAACAAGAGCAAACAACTAGGGCCTAACACATTGGTATCAGAGCCTCCACCTTCAGACAACCAGCCTGAATTGTCTTTTGTTGAAGATGTAGAAAATACTAGTAATACCTTAACTGATAGTGATCCTGAAGGGACTAGATAAGATAAAATTAATCTCAAGACTGCAGTAGCTATTTGGGATCTTCAAAAATACAATCAAAAACTGCAAGAAACCAACCAAACCCTTCAAGACACTACCCAAAACTTGCAAGAACACACCCAAGAACTCAACACTAAGATGGACAGTATGGGTGATATTCTCAATTGTGTGGTAAGAGAGTTAAAAGAACTTTAGAATCAAAGGATTCGTGTAAACAGAAATGAGGAAACAAGCAGCCCATCTCAATCAAAGGCAGGGACGTATGTCCCACCAACACAAAGGAATCTCCAAAGAAATAATCAAGATCCACTAATACATTATCGACATCACCAAACAGTGATCTCCCAACCTAGAACAAGAACCATCAAGAATCCTAACTGGAATGCAACAAACTCCAAGATTGCTGTAGAATAATATTATCAAACTTGAACTACCTACATTCAATGGGGACAGTGGTGTGATGTAACGGCTTAGTCAGGTTAACAACTTTTTGAATATCATAACATGCCAGAAATAAAGTGGGTTCCCACTTGTTCTTTTCACCTGAAGAATGAAGCTCATCAATGGTTTTAGTGGTTCTCAAAAAAAAAGGTCAGAAACTATTAACACTGGGTAATCTTTAAAGAGGAAATACTTGTGAGGTTCGCACCAGTAGAATTCCAAAGGCCCTACGGGGCAATCTCAAATCTTAAACAAACTTCAACATTGCAGTCTAATCCCACCAAATTTGAACAGTTACAAGGGTTATGTGATGCTTTACTAAATCATTTTTTGTTAGAAAAATTTATTGATAGGTTGAAAGAAGAGATAAGGTTTGATATAATTGCTCTTAATAATCCTATAGAATTTAAAGAAGCAGTCAGTCTAGTAAGGTTTTTGAATGCAAAAGGATGTGCAAGAAAAGGAATAAAGGCAACAACACTACAAAGAGCACTGTCACAAATAATTATAATAAAAATGCAAATTCAGGAAGGGCTAATGTGCAAACATCTGCTAGAACCAAGAGCCTCACACCCCAAGAAATCATTGATAGAAGGAGAAAGAACTTATGTTTTGGATGTAATCAGAAGTGGAATGTATGCAAGAATAAGCAAGTGTATATTATAGAATGAATTATGCCTTTACACGACACAGAAATGGATCAAGAAGAGAAGGAAATACACTGCATGAAGAATCGGACTCACAAGTCATTTTTTCTGCAGAAAACGAAAATAAGGAGGAAGCCTATGCCATCACACTTAATGAAATGTGTAGAATACCCACACTCTATACCATCAGGGTGAATGGTTACATTAATGGTTACCTAATCACTGTCCTTATTGACTTTGGCTCTACCTATAGTTTTATTAAGTCAGACATGGCTAGGAAGATGGAACTGCCAGTGCAAGAAACACAAGAGTATGTTGTACAAGTGGCCAATGGTGAGAAAATACAGGGCCAAGGAGTATGCAAGAGGGTAATTTTTAAGTGTCAAGGATGCAAAATGCCAATTGACTTACTATTAATACCCCTAGAAGGATGTCAACTAGTACTTGGTGCTCAATGGATGAAGTAGATTGGTGCAGTTTCATTCAACTTTGCTAAGCTACAGTTGAAATTCTAGTATCAAGGTAAAGTGCATGTATGGCAAGGAATCAAAGATATCAACAAATTAATTGATGGCAAGAGCATTATCAAGGAGAGTACAAGGGGGTCAACTTTCATTATTGCTATGTTCAAAGGAAATTCAAGTGGGACTATCTAACTGCAACCTAGAAATACCACCAAGAATACAACAGATCTTAGCAAATTTCTCCACTGTTATAAATCCTGCAACTACTTTACCACCCCATTGAAAATGTAATCACAAAATTCCCCTTGTACGTGATGCTAAGCCCGTATGCTTGAGACCCTATAGGCATTCCAACCACATTAAAAATGAACTAGAAAAGCTTATCAAGGAAATGCTTGAAGCATGGATAATTCAACCTAGCACCAGTGAATATTCATCCCTAGTGGTTATGGTTAGAAACAAGGATGATACATGAAGGATATGTGTGGATTATAGAGTACTGAACCGTCAAACCATCAAAGATAAGTTCCCTATACCTCTTATTGATGACTTATTAGATGAATTATATGGCTCTAATTATTTTACTAAACTGGATTTGAAATCAGGTATCATCAAGTTAGAATGCATCAAAGTGATATTCACAAAACAGCTTTTAAAACATGTAACACCACGTAGAATTTAATAAGAAATTAAATAACTAAAATAAGGCTAATTTTTTTTTTGTGTAAATGTCAGAATTTGATCATGGAAGTTGCACCATTGCGTTCTTGGCAATTTTCTGATCAATTTCTATACATAAAGTTCTGTAATAGGAGTTCAAACAAAGAAGTTACAGAAGTTTGAAAATTTTGAATTTAAAATAATTCAAACGAGTTGAGTTTGAAATTTGAAAAGTATAAAATTTGATTTTAAATATTTAATTTTAAGGGTTACTTAACGTTTAAATAAACGTCAGAATTAACGATAACGTATGAAGTAAACAGAATAATGAATAAAATAAAAATGGAAGGAAATAACATACAGGTCGTAGAAGGGGACCGGTCGACCGCCCTTGGGCAGCGGTCAACTGCCCAAGGTCAAAGGTCGACCGGTGAAGGTGTGAGAACGAACAGATTTAAATGGCCAGAACGGCCTGGATTTTATTATTTATATCTGATGGTTACGGTTCCTTTTCACCTCTATAAATAGAGCCCTAGACCCCTCACTTTTCTTTATAAAATTCTGGCGACGACAGCGAGGCTTTGCCAGATCTCTTCATATTTAGATTTCAAAATCAGTTAGGATTTCCATGTAAGGGGTTAGATCTCTAATTATTTCAATTCTAATTTTGTCCCTCTCTAGTTTCTGATTCTAAATCTAACTTAGTCTACATACAATCTGCTTATTGTATATTCCAAAAGGAGAGGATCTAAAAGGGAAAATAGGAGTGGTATGAATCAAATCCAATTTAGTAATAGGCAATTTCCCCAAGTAATAGGAGTGGTATAATTCAAATCCAATTATCTGTAAGTGGAAATGTCAATTTACCCCATTTTAGTAATTGTGTAGTATTTGTTTGGATTTGATATATACCTTAGAAAATTTGGAAAAACAAAAATATAACACTAAAACCCCTAGAATTTCCCCAAGTAAATGTCAATCTATGGGTATGTTGGAATTTCAATTATCTTATATTAACATAGTAGAATCAGATTTGTGTTAAAGCATTCTAAAAATAAATAAAGTTAGAAATGGTGTGAGCATGAATTTGATCATTTGTAGTTTGCACCGCTTATTTCTATAAATTTAATAAGTATGAATCGTTTTTCACTCCAAAGTAGTAATTGCAAAAGTAGAATAGAATATAAAAGGTTTAAATCATAAAGGTTTTCTCCTTGAAATTGAGAGTTAATTCTATTATATTAATATGAGATAAGTTTGGTATTATTCCATATTTTTTATATACAAGTCTAGTTGTGTTGGCTAAGGATATTAGCTATCTTTGTTTGGAGCTTGGGTTTTGTGTGAGTTTGACGTTTCTATTAATTTAATAAGCATTATCTTTGTGTATAATTAGGAATAATTAATTGTAATGTAGATCTCTTGCGTATACATATATATAAATTAGTAACATATTGATTATAGCGTATTGATCGTATTGAATATTATTAATAGTGTAGTTAATGGTATTAAATTTCTTAGGAAGATAGAAATTGATAATTATGGAAACAAATTCATAATTAAAGGCAAAATAAGGAGTTTTACCTTATATGGCCTTGAGTAAGACAATATATACACAATTGGTGTGTGTGTGTATATATATATATATATATATATATATGAAGTATGACTAAGTTATAAGGATGCGAGGTCAGTATAAAGCATACAGAAGTCTGCCCAGTAAAATTTGGTTACCAGCAATGTGACTTTGAGGACTGATGTGAAACATCACCTATAATAAATAATCTTGGCGGACGGGAGGTTAGTTTCAATTCTGTAGGATAAATCTGCCTATCAATCTGGCACCAGTACCTATGAATAGTCGGATTAATCTGAGTAGTTACAATTGGTTATGGTTCATAAATACATTTTGGATACGATAGGATTGGAGATCTTTGGAGGGGTCCCCTTCTATTTTGGAGGTATTAAGTGACTATTGTACGGTTCACCTCTTTTCCACATAAGAAGTATTAAGTGACCTATGGATTTCTTACAATGTTAACTAGGGAGAATCACAGAGGACCCGCCTTGGGTCCGGTACTAAATGGCAGGGACCTGCCTATTTTATAGGTATTGAATGATCAGAGTCTGCCTAGTTCCCACTAAAAGGTATTAAGTGGTTCGGGTGCTTTCTCTTGCATCGTTAACGATAGTTGCGTTAGAATTAGAATTAGAGTGGGAAAGCCCATTGGGCCTACAATCGGAGTTTCTGGTAACATTTAAAAGCATAAGAAATATTACTTATCTAGATGATACTACCCAAATACAATTTTGGTAAAACTTGAAATTTTCATTCACTAGACATTTGTTGTTTTGACTCCCTCCTCATTACAACACACAAGTTAGAGGGGACTATGCTGATTTAGGAGATGAAGATGGAGAAGAAGGCTTGAGGCAGTCATCTACCTATTTATGTTTTTCTTTTTAGTATTTTTATGTACCCAGTTTCAAACAGTTGTGTATTTTGAAATATTGCACTATGGAGGTTTTATGTCGACACGTTGTGGAATTCTGTGATAACTTGAATGTTTCTGAAATGGATTTCTTTTATGCAACGGGTACATATTTCTGATATTATATTTTATCCATTCCGCTGTGAGAATCTAATAGTATAGATAGATAGCTCTATGCATTGTATATTGTTTAAATTTTATCAGCCAACAGCCAGCCTTGGAATGGGTCTAAGTTTCGATGGGCCTTTTCTGGATCGGGATTTAGGCCTGTTTCAAAGTAGGTTGTTGCATTTGGTATCAGAGCCTAGGTTACCCGATCAAAAGGGAATAGGTATACGTAAGAGTGCGTACTTGTTATATTCGAAATTACTTTTCAAAAACCCCTTATATATACACATGTGTATATATCCTTTAAAGAACATATGCAAACACACTAGGAAAATTTTTAATTTAGCAGATGATACTATCTTAGTAAGCTATCACTAAAAAGTTTAGACCTACAAATATTTGATATGGCTGAAAGCTTAGAAGCTAGGAACCCATCCCCACAGGAAGTATCCAACATACGAGGCATGCCAGAATGGTTTGAATAGTACTTGAGGCATGTAGGGCAGGTTCCTATTCCACAACAAGCTACTCCCGTAACACCACCTATTCCACTTGTTAATGTAGTGCCCCGACCTTTAGAATTCCCCAAACTATGTAAGGACTTCCATAATATTGGCGGAAGAGTGTATACCAAAGCAGAGGACTTTCTTGAGACGGAGGCTTGGATCAGTGACCTTGGCCACATGTTTAGGGAGCTTGGGTGGGAAGATGGGATCAAAATGGCATCTTACGGGAGAGGCACTAGATTGGTGGACTATTGTAGTAGAAGAAAATGCTGAGGAGTAGATCACTTGGGTATGATTTAGGACTCGCTTTGAGTCAAGGTTCATGTCGAATGCTTAAGTCAGTCTGTAGTTAGAGAAATTCATATAGCTGAAGCAAGAAGACTCCACCTTGAAGGAGTACATCAACAAGTTCACGGAGCTAGCAAAGTTTGGAATGGCTTTGATTGATACCCCAACAAGCAAGGCCATACAATTTGTTAAAGGCCTAAATTCCCTACTAAAAGAGATGCTTTTGACCCAATACCTACTGGCGCCACTTAAGAAACAATAGTTAAGATGGCCCTGATACAAAATAATGGTGGGGAAGAGAAAGGGAATGAGAAAGAGAAAGAGAAGGGCGGACTGACACAAAATCAGGGAGAAGCAAAGAAGGGAGGAATTTGGACAAACAAGAAAGGCAAAGGGAAGGTCAAGAAAGAGGTAATAACTTGTAGGAGGTGTCAAAAAAGGGACACATTGCTAAAGACTGCAGAGTAGGCCTAATGAAGGAGGAATTCAAAAGGAAGTGCTATCACTGCTTTGAAGAAGGGCACTAAAAGAATAAGTGTCCAAAGCTGGCTAAAGAAGGACAGAGTGAGCAGGCTTATGCTATTGAAGCGGTCCTTATCTCCAGTAGACCACCTTTGAGAGACTAAGGGAAGGCCGTATTGGAAGGTACAATTATTATTTTTGGGAATGTTATTAGTACCTTATTTGACTTGGGAGCATCACATTCATACATAGCTAAAAGTATAGTTAAACCCTTGAATCTGAAAACTCAAGTTGCCACTGACCCAATAGTCGTATCCAATCCGTTTGGGGGTCGACATATCTTTCTTTAATCTGTAAAGACCTAGTTGTGAACATTTGTAATGTTGATTTTACATGTAATGCGTATGTTCTTGGCTTTAAGGGGTATGGACTCATCCTAGGGATGGACTGGTTGTCTTATTACAGGGCCGTTTTAGATTGTGAGAGGAGAATCGTTTGGTTAAGGAGTTGTAAGGCGCGAGATATTGATGTTCGTTGTGCACCCCTAAAACTCAGTCAAGTTGAGCTATTTTTATTCTCTTAATCTATCACTAGATGAGCTCCCATTTGTGCTCGTACTCCAAGACTTTCCAGACATTTTTGAAGGAGTCTCCGGTCTCCCACCTTGTAGGGGGTTCGAGTTCAGAATTGATTTAGAGAAGGACGCAGGACCTGTCGCACTGCCATTATATGTCTCCTAAAGGAAGGCGAGAGTTGGACGAGCAGATTTTAGAGCTTTTGCAAAATGGATTTATTCACTATAGTATTTCAGAATGGGGAGCACCGGTTGTTTTTGCCACTAAGGCAGATGGTTCATTAAGGCTATGTGTCGATTACCGAGCGCTGAACAAGTTAACAAAGAAGAATAGTTACCCTCTACCTAGGGTAAATGATTTCTTCGATCAGCTCGTTGGTGCCAAAGTCTTTTGCCAATTGGATTTGGCCATCGGTTTTCATCAGTTAAGGGTAGCCGAAGATAGTAAGGCAAAGACTGCTTTTCACATACCTGATGGACTGTATGAATAGGAGGTGATGCCTTTGGTTTGACAAATGCACCTGCACACTTTGTGGATTTGATAAGCGGAGTTTTTAGAGGGCCCATAAATAAATTTGTTATAGTGCTTGTAGATGACATTCTAGAGTTCTCCAAGAGTGAAGGTGAACATGAGAAGCACTTAAGGGTGGTACTAGGGACCTTGAGAAGACACCAACTAAAAGACAAATTCTCCAAGTTCTATTTCTGGCAAAAGGAGGTGAAATTTCTAGGTCATATTGTTTCCGAGAAGGGATTGTCTGTTGATCCTACTAAAGTGGAAGCTATTCGAGATTGAAAGGTTTCGAGGAATGCTACAGAAGCTAGGAGTTTTCTTGGTATGGCGGGAAACTATTGAAAGTCCATCAAAGACTTCTCAAAGAAAGCGGTACCATTAACTCACCTAACTAAGAATAAATTAGTCTTTGCATGGGATGAAAGATGTGCAAATTCTTTTAAGACATTGAAGGGGCTACTAACTAGTGCACCCATACTAACAATCCTAGATGAATCAAGCCTTTCACAGTTTACACAGATGCTTATGGGATAGGGCTAGGGGTTGTCCTTATGCAAGAAGGGAAGGTTGTAGTGTATGCTAGTAGACAACTAAAAGACCATGGGAAGACATATCCTACTCATGATTTGGAATTGGCGGGTACTGTTTTTGCTTTGAAGATGTAGAGGCATTATCTTTTGGGAGAGAGGTTTGAATTATTCACCGATTATAAATCTCTTAAATGCCTCTTTTCCCAAAGAGACTTAAATCTTGAACAACAAAGATAGATGGAGTTTATAACATCATATGACTTTGGGATTCAGTATACCATCGACAAAGGGAATGTCATTTCCAACGCCCTTAGTCGGAGGCATGCTATTCTTAGTGCTATATATGAGCGAATGAAGTTGGAGTTCCTCTCGAATTTTAATTTCCAACCACCAACAGTACTCACTCAAGGATGCTTGTCTACAATGGAGGTAAGACCAGCTTTAACGGATCGCATCGAGTAAAGATAGAAGGAAGATATGGCGCTAGCAGAAATTTTTGATAAGCTTAGTAGAGGAGAACATTTCCCCCATGTCAGTAAATATGAGATAGGCACAAAGGGATGGTTGTTGAGAGATGGATGCCTATGTGTCCCCTATTAGAAGATGTTTAGGAAGAAGTTCTAACCGAGTGTCACCATTCTAAGATGACTATTCACCCCGGAGGAGATAAAATGCATAGGGACATGAAGATTATTTTCTATTGGTCAGGAATAAAGAAACGGGTAGCAGAGTATGCCTCTAAGTGTTTAATGTGCCAAAAGATTAAGGCGGAACAAGGGAAGCCTAGAGGACTGTTATTACCGTTAGAGGTGCCGACTTGGAAGTAAGACCATATATCTATGGACTTTATAGATGGGTTGCCTAGAAATCAAAGAGGTAATGAATCTATTTGGTTTATAGTGGATAGGCTCACTAAGAGCGCCCACTTTATTCCTGTTAAGAATAATAGGACTGGAGCATCCCTAGAAAAGATTTATGTTAAGGAAGTGGTGCGACTACATGGAGTTCCGATTAGCATTGTTAGTGAGAGAGACCTCTTGTTCACTAGCAAATTTTGGAAGAGCTTGCAATCTGCTTTGGAAACAACTTTGAATCTTAGAGCTGCTTACCACCTGCTGACCGTCTGTCAGATGGAAATGGTGAATAGAATTTTAGAAGATTTGTTGAGGGCTTGCATCATGGATTTTGGAGGACCTTGGAAACAACACTTACCCTTGGTAGAGTTCACATACAATAATATTTACCAAGCAATGATTGGTATGCAACCTTTGAAGCTTTATATGGGAGGCCATGTATCGCCTAATTGTTGGTGGGAAACTACCGACAAAATATTACTTGGACCAGGATTAATCTGCAAGACAACGCAGAAGGTAGAATTAATTAGACGACGAATGAAGGCCGCACAGGACCTTCAAAAGTCCTATGTTGACAGGCAAAGAAAGGATCTAGAGTTTTCAGTTGGGGACGTGGTATTTGTCAAGGTTTCCCCTTTTAGGATGGTTATGAGGTTTGGTACATTTGGGAAGTTGGCGCCAAGGTTCGTTGGGACTTTCCAGATTCTGAAGAGGATGGGAAAACTTGCTTATAGGATGGAGCTTCTAGACAAATTTGCACAAGTCCATGATGTCTTTTATGTTTCACACTTGAGGAAATGACTGCATGACACGGTTATTATAGTGAACCTGATTAGTTAAAAGATGTTGAGATAGAGCCTTTAACCCCTTGTGCTCTCGCCTGCATAGTGGAGCATGGAATTAAGTAGCTTCATAACAAAGAAATTAGAATTATTTGGGTTCAATGGGGAGATAACCCCACGGAAAGCACATGGGAAACCGAAGAAAAGTTGAAGGCTTCCCATCCCGAGCTTTTTTCTGGTAAACTTCTCTCTCCAAATTTAATATTTGGTTATATCGTAGTTGCTACGATGGTAGAAGATGGTTGCCTCACTTTTCACTATTATTTATGCACCCATGTAGAATTTCATGTATATTTAGGTTGTTTGCATACATGTCTATATGTCACGACCTTGAATTCATGCTAGGAATGAGCTCACCTATAGTATGTTGCATACATAATCACATTGCATTTTCAGTTAAGTAGATGGTTTTATAGATAACTTGGTCGCATAACATGGTTGTTGAGTGCGCGTTACACTATTTGCCCTTGGGGATTTCGGGGGCGAAATCCATTAAGTGGGGAAAGTGTAACACTCCGTAAAATTTAATAAGAAATTAAAAAACTAAAATAAGGCTAAAAATAGAAATTTTATAAATGTCATAATTTGGTCATGGAAGTTGCACCATTGCATCCGTGGTAATTTTCTGATCAATTTTCATATATTAAGTTTTATAATTGGAGTTCAAACGAAGAAGTTATGGACGTTTGAAGTTTCCAAATTTAAAGTAATTCAAATGATTCAAATATGAAAATTTAAATTTAAAAAGTTTAAAATTTGAATTTAAATATTTAAACTTAATGTCTAAGTAAACATCAGAATTAATGATAATGTATGAAGTAAATGGTGTAAAAATAAACTATAAAGGGAAGGAAATAACATACGGTGGTAGAAGGGTACCAATCGACCGTTCTTGGGCAGCGGTCGACAACCCAAGGTCAAAGGTCAACCGGTGAAGGTGTAAAAACAAACAATTTTGAATGGCTTAAACGACCCAGATTTTATTATTTAAATTCGATGGTTCTGGTTCTTCTCACCTTTATAAATAAAGCCCTAGACCCCTCACTTTTCTTCATAAAATACTGGTGATGATAGCGAAGCTCTACCAGATCTCTTCTTCTTTAGATTTCAAAATCAGGTAGGATTTCCAGGTAAGAGGTTTAGATCTCCAATTATTTCAATTCTAATTCTATCGCTCTCTAATTACTAATTCGAAATCTAACCTAATCTCTATACAATTTGATTATGGTATATTCCAAAAGGAGAGGATCTGAAAGAGAAAATAGGAGTTGTGTGAATCAAATCCAATTTAGAAGCAGGCCATTATCCATGAGTGGAAATTTCATTTTTTCCCATTTTAGTAATCATGTAGTAATTGTTTGCAATTGATATATGCCTTAGGAAATTTTGGCAAGCGAAAACATAATACTAAAACCCCCAGAATTTCCCCAAGTAAATGTCAATCCATGGATATGTTGGAATTTCAGTTATCTTGTATTAATAGAGTAGAATCAGATCTGTGTTTGAGATTTAAACAATTTATATTCTATTACAATTCATCTCTTCGATTTTTCTCGTAGTGTTAAAGGATTCTGAAATAAATAAAGTTAGAAATGGTGTGCAAAGCATGAATTTGACAATTTGTAGTTTGCATCGCTTATTACTGCAAATTTAATAAGCATGAACCCTTTTTCACTCCAAGGTGGTAATTGCAAAAATTGAATAGAATATAAAATGTTTAAATCATAAAGATTAGCCCCTTGAAATAGAGAGTTAATTCTATTATATTAATGTGAGATAAGTTTGGTATTATTCCATTTTTTATATACAAATCTTGTTATGTTGGCTAAGGATATTAGCTATCTTTGTTCGGAGCTTGGGATTTGTATGAGTTTGACATTTTAATTAATTTAATAAGTGTTTTCTTTGTGTATGATTAGGAATAATTAATTGTAACGTAGATCTCGTGCATACACACACACACAGATATATATATATATTAGTAACATATTGATTATAGTGTATTGATTGTATTGAATATTATTCATAGTGCAGTTAATGGTACTAAATTTCTTAGGAAGATAGAAAATGATAATTATGGAAACAAATTCATAATTAAAGGCAAAATAAGGAGTTTTACCTTATATAGCCATTGGTAAGGTAGTAATATACACAATTGGTATATAGATATGACGTATGACTAATTTATAGGGATGCAAGATTAGTCTAAAGCACACAGAAGTCTACCCAGTTAAATCTGCCTACTAGCAGTGTGCCTTTGGAGACTGGTGTGAGACATCGTCTATAATAAATAACCTTGGCGAATGCAAGATTAGTCCCAATTCTACAGGATTAATTTACCCATCAATCTAGCCACCAGTACTTACGAATAGTCGGATTAATCTGAGTCGTCACAATGGGTTATGGGTTATAAATACATTTTGGATATGATCGGATTAGAGGATTTTGGAGGGGTCCGCTTCTGGTTTGGAGGTATTAAGTGACTATTGTAGGGTCCGCCTCTTTTTTACATAAGAAGTATTAAGTGACCTATGAATTTCTTACAATGTCAACTAAGGAGAATTACAGAGGGACAAGCCTTGGGTTAGGTATTAAATGATGGGGACCTGCCTATTTTATAGGTATTAAATAGTCAGAGTCTGCCTAGTTCCCATTAAAAGGTATTAAGTGATTTGAGTGCTTCCTCTTGCATTGTTAACGATAGTTGAGCTAGAATTAGAATTGGACTGGGAAAGCCCATTGGGCCTACAGTCGAAGTTTTTGGTCACGTTTAAAAGCGTAAGACACATTACTTATCTAGATGATACTGCCCAAATACAATTTTGCCAAAGCCTAAGATTTTCATTCACTAGACATTTGTTGTTCTGACTCCCTCCTCATTACAACACACAGGTTAGTGGGGACCATGCTGATTTAGGAGACGAAGATGGAGAAGAAGGCTTGCGGCAGTCATCTACATAGTTATGTTTTTCTTTCTAGTATTTTCATGTACCAGTTTCAAATAATTGTGTATTTTGAAATATTGAACCATGGAGGTTTTATGTTGACACGTTGTGGAATTCTGTGATAACTTGAATGTTTCAGAGATGGTTTTCTTTTATGCAATGGTACATGTTTTATATATTATATTTTATCCATTCAATTGTGGGATTCTGAAAGTATAGATAGATAGCTCTGTGTCCCGTGTATTGTTTAAATTTTATCAGCCGACAACCAACTTTGGAATGATCCTAAATTTTGATGAGCCTTTTCTAGGTTGGAATTTTGACATGTTTCGAAGCAGGTTGTTATAGAACACATGAAGGTCATTATGAATTCATTGTTATGCCATTTAGACTTTCTAATACACCTTCAACTTTTCAAGCTTTAGTGAATGATGTATTTAAACCCTACTTAAGGAAATTTCTATTTGTATTCTTTGATGATATACTAATCTATAGCCAGACCTGGTCTGAGCATATATATACCGTCTACAGCTAACTATGCAAGTATTAAGAACTAATCAACTGGTGATCAAATTATCAAAATTCTCATTTGCCAAAGAACAAGTTTCATATTTAGGGCATATTATCTCAAAAGAAGGAATTGCAGTAGACACTGAAAAATCAAGGCAGTTAAAAAGTTGCCACGACTAACGAATATTAAATGTTTAAGTGGCTTCCTAGGTCTTGTTGCATATTATAGAAAATTCATCAGGCATTATGGTTTAATTGCCAAACCTCTGATTGATTTATTAAAGAAGAATGCTTTTAAATGAAGTGAACAAACAACATAAGCTTACAATAAACTCATGCACTGTTTAATGAATCCACTAGTTTTATGCATGTCAATCTTTAGTAAGGAGTTTATGATTGAATATGATGCTAGTGGTGTAGGGAATGTAGCTGTTTTGACTTAAGAAGGTAGACCCATAGCTTATCTCAGTCAAGCATTAAATGGAAAAAACTTGCCGTTGTCTACTTATGAGCAAGAATTGCTAGCATTACTACTAGCCACAAAAATAGTTACAGTACCTTATTGGCAGAAGATTTATAATATAAACTAACCTTCAAAGTTTGAAACATTTGCTTTCACAAAGACTTACTACTAGAATATAAGGCATGTGGTTAGCAAAGTTGCATGGTTTTGATTATAAGGTTGAATATAGGAAGGGTAAAGACAATACAGCGGCAGATGCACTTTCTAGGCTACCTGAGGAATAAAACAATGACACAACACAATCTTAAGCTATAAATACAACTGAGAACAGTTGGATGCAAGAACTTAAGAGAAGCATGGAGCAATCTGACTATACTAAAGTAATGAAGAAAAAATTATCTTATGCCAAGCTTAACTTATCAAAGTACAAACTGCTTGATGATTTACTATATTACAAAAAGAGAATACTACTGGACTATAATTGCAAAGAAGTAATACAAATCATACTCTAAGGATATCATTCAACTCCTTTAGGAGGCCATGCTGGGGTCAAGAAAACCAGGCACATGCTTAAACATGTGTTTTATTGGAAAGGTATGAAAGCAGATGTTGAAAAATTTATAAGAGAATGTGATGTTTGCCAGAGAAATAAACATGAGAATGTACTTTTACATGGCCTGTTGCAACCATTACCCATACCCATAAGAATCTGGAGTGATGTTTCAATGGATTTTATTATAGGGCTTCCAAAGAGCTACAGATACACAACAATATTTGTAGTTGTTGATAGATTATAAAAATACTCCTACTTCTTTCCACTGCAGCGTCCCTATTCAGCAAAAGACGTAGCAAACATATTTTTTGATGGTGTTTTCAAATTACATGGCACGCCCCAAAGCATAATAAGTGATAGGGATTCTATACTTACAAGTGTATTTTGGCAAGGGTTATTTAGGTTGCAAGGATGTACATTAAAATTGAGTTCAGCCTACCACCCTCAATCTGGTGGGAAAACTCGGGCCATTAGTAAAATATTGGAAGGCTATCTTAGATGCTTTATTTTCCATAAGCCTCAAGAATGGTCTAGATGGCTTACTATCCAAAGATATTGTGTTACAACTCCTCAAAGATAACTTGCAGTTAGCATAAGAGAGGATGAAGAAATTTATAGATGAAAAAAAACAGAAAGACAATTTAAGAAAGGGGACTGGGTCTATCTTAAACTACAACCATATAGACAGCTCACAGCAAGTAACTTGAAGACTACTAAGCGCCCTCCAAAAGTTTATTGACCCTACAAAATCATACAAAAAATAGGGGAGGTGGCCTACAAATTAGAGCTACCTATTGAGGCCAAAATTCACCCATGTGTCATAGCTAAAAAGAAGAATTGACCATAGTGTAATCATACAACATGATGCTCCCACACTAACTGAAGAAATGATTGATAAACTAGAATTGATATTAGATAGAAGGATTTTCCCCAAACATAATAAGGCTGTAACACAAGTACTGGTAAAATGGAAGCAAAGATCCATTAATGAATCGAGATGGGAAGATTATTGGGATCTTGTTAAATGGTTTCCTACTTTTGACCTAAAGATAAGGTCAAATTTTGAAGGGGAAGACAATAAAGGGAAGAGTCAATTTAACAAACACCTTGGTTCAAGCTGCCATCGCAACCACTGGCGATGATCCAATGACTAAGTTGACAACCCAGGGCACCAATCGCCAAAGCTTGACCAATCGACTCCAATCATAGAGTTGGTGTGCCCAGAACCATCTAGATCATGTTTGCACCTACACACGTGCACGTCCCGTGCATGAGTACCAAAACCCCAATTCGAAAGCAGGTTTAAATCGGGATTTTTAGCGACTTAAGGCCTGTTTATGCTATGCAATGATGGTTGGATGTTATTCATGATAAGTATAAATAGCGACGGGGGTTGAATTGTAAGTTTGTGTGTTGAGAGAATTAATAAGAATTTTCATTTTAATTGTTGAAAATATGTTATCTTTTCAACACATATATTTTATCTTTCTTTCTATTCTTTATCTTACTTCTGTGTACAACTTTCTGCGACATTACTGCATCATCAACCTCACCTGATCCCATTAGCTTCTCTAACTAGAATTCAACACAAACTCACCATTTCAACATGAAAACTGATGATGACCAGAAATAAGAACAAACAACCGGGCCTACCACAGAGAAACCATACCCCTTCAATTGCAATAACCTTCAAGTTCTGATCGAAATTACATGCCCGATGGTCGGTATAGATCCATAGCCTTCATTATCCAAAACTACAACTTTATCCTTTGCTTCCTTTTTTGATCGCTTTCTTCTTCCAACATTGATATAAAATAGTACAAAAAATCATCTTCGACTCTGATGAAATCGAAAAGGTACCATTTTCTCAAATTGGACAAGGAACTAGGGTGCATATGCAATCAGAGGAATCACTCGAGTTTGTATAATACAGGTCCATGTTTCTTTTGGAAGTAAAAGGGGCCATGCCTTTTTTCTTTTTTATTCAAGGTACGTGGTTTCTTCTATTTAATTCAATTTTCTAAATAATCCCATCAAAATCCTAGAACCTCTTAATACAAAAATTGCAATAACTGCCATATTAGAGCAATTTATCATTTATCAATGACTTTGTTTCGTTTATGGTGAAAACCTACACCTATAAATCTTCGTACGATGATTCTTCGATTATCATTAACTAATCCTTATAGATATTTATTGTCAAACGATGTTTTTCACCATGTAAAATAATACAAATGATGGTATTAGTAAGCATGTCATTTTTAACGAAATTGTCATGGCATTAGGAAAAGTAAATTGTTATGACTTTAGAAATAAATTTGTTTTCAAAGTTTCTCCTTTATGTTTAGAAAACAAAAGACTATTCTATTTTCACCTCAAGTTTTGCCTTTAACGCCTCCACTAAATTTAAATTTTCATTTGGGCAAAGCTGCCTTCAGCACTAGAGTGTAAGCATGTCAAATTATTTAAAACGAATTCGAGTTGAAATGTACATAAAAACCAAGCCAACGACTGAGGAAATTTAAGAAACCAAGTTCGAAGCGAGTGGGGAAACATAAGAAACCAAAGTCGGAGCTAGTGAGAAAACCTAACAATCACATCCAAGCGATGATGGTCAACTAAGCCTTAATTCCTACCTCTAGGTCTGGCTAAAGCAACTACCCAAAGAGTGGTGGTCAAGTAAAGCCTTTGGTTCCACCTACGGACCTGGCAAAAGCATCTATCCAAGGATGATGGTCAATATAGCCTTTAGTCTCACTTTCGGGTCTGACTGAAGCAACCCCCTAAAGAGTGATGGTCAAATAAAGCATCTACTCCCACATCCAGGCCTGGCCAAGGCAACCATTCAAGGGACGACGGTCAATTATGCCTTTAGTCCCGCCTCCGAGCCTGGCTAAAACATCCGTCTAAAATGTGACGGTTAACTGAAGCCTTTGGTATAGCCTTCGGGCCTGGCTAATGCAAACTTTAAAAGAACAATCATCCAAGAAAGAAGAAGTAATCAATCAAAAGTTTCTAAGAACTGCATCTACTAAAGAAGGGATTCGAGGAGCAAGCTTAAAGTACAAGTTTACTTAAACTAAAGCATGAACAAACTTCTTATTTGGGGGGGGGGGGAGTGTTACACCCCAATTTTTTTTAAGTCAAAATAAAACGCTATCAAGTGTTGATAAATAAGGCTATCAAAGGTCGAAAAGGAAAGCCATCGAGGGTTGAGAAATCAAACCATCAAAAATCAAGGTGGAAAGCTATTAAAATTGAGAAGTGCAAACGCTATCGAAGATTGAGATGTAAAAAGTTATCGCAAATCAAAGAATAAGAAGCTATCACATGTTGAAATCATTAACTAATGAAGCTATCCCATATTGAGGAAATGAGCTACCGCATATTAAGAAAAGGGGCTATCGCATACTAAGATAAGGTGATCTTACATGTTGAATTCATCAATTGTCATATATTGAGGGAAAGAGATATTTCATATTAAGAAAATGGGCTATTGTAAGTTGAAGTTATTAAAGTTATTGCACACAATGATGCTATTGCATGTTGAGGCTATCGTAAGTTGAAGTTATAAAGCATTAATTCTATCGCATAATGATGTTATTGCATCTTGAGGCTATAGTAGATTGAAGTTATCAAGTATTACAACTATCACATAATGATGATTTCATATGTTGTGGTTATCGTATATTGAAGCAAGATGTTATCACATGTCAATACAAAAACAACATGAAACATAAAGATATTGTATGATGAAAATCAAAGCTATCGTGGACCAAGGGAAAGCTCTATCGAATGTTGAGAAAAACCACCGTCGAAGGCATACAACCGGCACACGAAGCACTCCAGTTAGCCAAATGGCAACACTTGGTTGGTCCAACCATGCCATATCATCATAACGAGACCAAAAGCAAGTTATGCCACATGTCAAATCGACAATGTTCCATGTTAGCAAAATCCCAGTCGTCTAACCTCAATGGAAGTCACGTGTCAAAGATCCGAAGGCACGGTTTCCTTATAAATATGCATGCACCCCTACCAAGAAAGGGCGAATTCCTAATTTCTCATTTTCATTTTTTTAATCGACGAATTAATAGATCTTGAAATGGGACATCAATGGCCATTTAGGTCAAATTGAAATTGTGACCCTTCAACTAAGGACTTGAACATTTGACTAATTAATACTTGCCTACTTGTTTAATTGAACATGAACATGCTTTACCAATAGTTAATCCTCTTGCCCAAGTACTCTTGAACCTCCTTAACTATCTGAATTAAACATTAGTTAGACCAACTTTTGGTCAAACATATTTGGTGCTTTCACTGAGAAATGAATTCAATGAAACTAACCTTATTTCGCTTATTCTGACGTAAATGGAATAAACAAAGAAAGTTAATGTTTAGGAACAAGAGGCATTGCATCATACTAATCTTGAGTAGGATGTGACACCTAAGTTTAACATTGAAAATATTGAGGCATCTCAAACCTCAATACCTGTAGGAGCAACAAATAAGGGAACAACATCGGGGCTATGCATAGATAGCTTTAAACCATTAACGAGTCGATTGAGATGCCCGTCTCTCAAAAATCTTTAAGAATGACTAGGAGGACAAAAGGGTGATGATGGTGAAGAGGCTTATTCTACACAAAGATATGTTGACGCTTCAACTTTGAAGAGTAAAAATCTCAAAAAAGTACTTTAGAGCCCAAGAAGAAAAATAAAGTTGAAGCCACCAAATCGGCAAAAACTCCTACAAAGCCTTACTTAAACTTGGAAAAGGAGGTTGAGGCCAACAATCGTCAAATACAAAAGGGACCAAAGACCCAATATATCTACTTGTACACTCTACTAGTTCAATTTCTCGGAAGGAGTATAAACCAAAACGGGAGGACTATAAAGATGATGGAACATATCTAAGAGACTTAGCAAACAAAATTATCAAGGACAGGTTGGACTTGAAAGGAAAATGAATAACGTAACATCCTAATTTTTAGGCTAAAAAATAAGTATTAATGACGTTGCAATCATCTGCAGCATTATTCCCAGTGACAAAATGAGATTAGTTATTGTATCATTAACATTAAGAGCGCGGACTTTACAAATTTTGACAAAAAGTTTCATTCATTCATTTGGAAATTCGGTACATTTCAATTATGTAACCCTATGATTATGTCATTCAGATAAAATATAATAAATACAATTATAACTGCAAGTGTGATATACGGTGCTGCCCCTTTAGATGATTAGAGTCTTAACTACTTGATGGTTGCAGTACTCGTCTTTACATACCACAACCATAATAAAGCAGTTAAAACTACACAGCAGAAATACACACCTAATTTTAGCTTGCCTCCAACATGTCTCTGAAAGCTAATTTTTCTTAACCTGAATTACCATACTCTCAGTCTACTCAATTTCAATTGAGTATCCGAGAGTTTAGGCGGAAATCATAAATTTTGGCTTAGGCAAAATGTCTGATGTAAATAGTCCTGGTCCATCTCAAACCAAAATAGATAAATAGTGAGACCACGCCGTTGAAGCACGGAATGTGTTTCCCATCATAAATATCTTATCAAACAGTATGGCAATCATAACATATACTATGACCAAAATGATTACAACATAATCATAACATCAATATCATGTATAGTGGTTTAAAATAAATAGTCCCTCATTCACTAGAGTCAAAGGGTCGCACATTCCCATCATTGCCCAATACCATAAAATACTCCATGACATAGTTTTTCCAAGGTCACTATGAACCTATCAGTTTTCACAAGCCAACTAAAAACTTATCGGGCTGACTCGGGCTAAAAATATAACTAGAAAATCCAAAATCTCATGTCTAATAGGAAGAAATAATAGGCTACTTTCCAACAGAAGAAAAACAATGGTGGACGTCTTTGTTACGAGTCCCTTTTTACCCAGAACTCCAAATTTTAGCCTCATTATCCCTTTTTACGCATGGCTCCAAATTTTATCCTCATTATCAGAAAAGTCCTACACATTGGAATCGTGGACCCCACCAACTAGGGGCTTAGTGGTTAGAAAGTAGGGTGTGACCTTACCTCGATCTTCAACTAAAAATCTAGTTTTAAAATATCAATGAGTCATGTCCTTTGATAAATTCAGGATATTCTAACATAGGTTGATCTTCCCGATCTCCTGGATGTAATTCTACTCACTCAAGCATTAAGTTTGAGTATGCCCACTACTGGAACAACCATAATTGGTCATCAGTTCCTAATCCCCAAGATCATAAATGTTGGGTAATAACATACAGGTGAGTATGTAACGACCCACATTTGTATGTATCATCGAATCGTAAAAATATTCCTTTTAAAATCAAATTGGGTCAAGATTTAATACAACTTTGGGAAATGTTAACTAGTAACATTTTTACGACCCACATTTTTTAGCTGGTACTGGTAACCAGATTAGTTGGGTAGATTTTCCCTACAAAATTGGGACTAACCTCGTGTCATTGGAATTACTTATTATAGGTGATGTCTCACATCAGTCCCAAAGTCACACTGCTGGTAGCCAGATTAACTGGGCAGACTTCCATATGCTTTTAACCGGTCATGCATCCCTAAAACTTAGCTATAATTTACACTCTCCTAACATGCTACCATATATACATCACCACATTCGCATTAAGGCCACATAAAGAAATCTCCTTGTTCTACCTTTAGTTATAAATTACTTTCCACAATTATCTCAACTTCTTTCCTAAGGGGTTTAATGCTAATAACTAACCTATTTATGCTCTGCAATTAATACGTTATTAATTATACGTTATCCATATGCATATATATACACACACACACACACACATAATATACTCATACATGTTACTAAATACTCCTAAGCGTGCAATAGTTTTGCGTCCTATACTAATCGTTTAAACGTCAAAACTTCCAATTTATACAAGTCAAGCTCCATATCATAACATACAAATTAGCTAATATCCTTAGCGCAATAATAGATTTGTACATGAAAATAGAATCAACTACCAACTTATTTTATATTAAAATAGTAGAATCAGCACCAATAGATCTTACAATTTACTCGACCTTTACATTTACAATGAAAAAGGAATTCATATTTAAATTACGGAAATAGTTAGTGCAAACTACAGGTGGGAGAATCTGTACTTTACACATCATTTCCTAACTTATTTCCTCTTTAAAACCCTTAATCACATCAAAAGAGAAGAAGTCAGAAGTGGAATAGAATGTAAAATTTTCAAATTGCAATAACTACACAAATTCTACTATTTTAATATAGAATAATTGAGGTTCCAATAACATAAGAATTGACATTTCGCTATGGGGGAATTTTGGGGTTTTAATTTAGAGTTTTCATAAACAAAATTCTCCAAGGCATACATCAAATCCAACTTATACTATATAATTACTAAAAGGAGAAATAATAAGACTTCCACTCACAAATGATTCTCAGCTTTATCTTGGATCTGATTACGCCTTCACCTACTATCTCTTCAGACTTCTTCTTTTTGAAATATACAACAATTGGATTGTATATAAATTAGATTAAGAATTTAAGGGATCAGAGAAGGATAGAATTATAGCTTGAATATTAAATATTTGTAATCCCTTACCTGAAAATCCTAAGAAATTCTGAATCGTATTGAATAAACCGACTGAGCTCTATTGTTGTTCCAAATAATTTGTAAATAAAAGTGAGGGGACTAGCCTTTTATTTATAGTGGTTAGAAGACATGAGAAATGTTGGATTTAAGTTTCGGCCGTTCACGCCTCATAAAAACCTGGTCGCCTCTACATTCATCGGTCGACCGCCCTTTTCTATCATTAGCGGTCGACCGGTCCAAGGAAGGTGGTTGATCGGCCTATTAAACTTGTAATGGTTTGATTGTTTCGTTTAATTATTATTTAATTCCTTGATTAATTTTAACATTATCGTTTATTTTAACGTTTCCTTAACCCCAGCTTATTAATCACCATTAACTTTCAGATTTCAAATTTTAACATTAATTATAAATTTGAATTTGAATTCCATTTGAGTTATTTTGGATTCGAAAACTTCAAGCGTCAATTACTTTTCAATTCGAGCTTCAGTTACAAAACTTTATATATGGAACTTGATCAGAAAATTGCCGCTAACGCAATGGTGTAACTTCCATTGCCAAATTCCGATATTTAAATTTTTTCCATTTTTAGCCTTATTATTAATTAGTTAATTCTTATTAATTTTTTTATGGAGTGTTACATCCAACCAATCTTAAAAAGGATTTCGTCTCTTAATCCTTAAGGGACAGATAGCGTAACGTGCATTTAACGACCAAGTTATCTACACAACTATCCACTCAACCAAAAATGCATATGATTATGTATGCAACATACTATAGGTGAGCTCAGTCCTACGTGAATGCAAGATCGTGACATATAAGCATATATGCAAGCATCCTAAGTATGCAATGAATTCTACATGAGTGCAAAAACAATGGTAAAAGTGTGACAATCATTCCCCACCATCCAATCTAGCAACTATGATGCAACCAAAAACCTAAATTTTGGAGAGAAAAGTTTACTAGAGAAAAGCTTAGGATGATAAGTCCTTATCTTCTCTTTAGTTTCTCAAGTGCTTTCTGCTGGATTATCTCCTTATTGTATTCGAACTAGCCTAATTTATTTATTGTGGAGTTTTCTAGTTTGTGCTTTACTATGCATGCGGTGGCACGGGGTGCTATCGGCTCTGTCTCAATGTTTACTAATTGATCAGGCTCTACTGTGGTGGCGGTGCTATGAAGGCATTTACTTAAGTGTGACATATGAAAGAGGTCATGGATTCTTGCCAACTTAACCATTACCTCTACGCAATAAGCAAGTTTCCCTATTCTTTTCAAGATGGGAAAGGCCCAATAACCTTGGAGCCAACTTCCCAATGTACCAAACCTCATAAATTTCCAAAAAGGGGAAACCTTAACGAACCCCATGTCTCCTACCTCAAACTATAATTCCTTCTTTCACTTGTCACCATAGGACTTCTGACGATCCTGTGCAGCCTTCATTTGTTGGCTAATCATCTCTATCTTTTCCGAGGTCTCGCAAATCAAATTTAGTCCAATTAAAATTTTAGTCGGTGGTTTCCCACCAACAATTAGATGATTTGCACGGCCTCCTACATTACGCTTCAAAGGGTGTCATGCCAATCGTTGCTTGGTGACTGTTAACCCGCCTTTTGGCAAGGCCGTGGACAGACGGGTTTAACTTAATCAACTGCATGATCGTCGAGGCTAGAGTACGATGGATTCAGTCGACTGGATGGATGGATGATGCAACGTGCTTGGAAGATGGAAATATGATTGGATAAAGGTTGATCAATGGTTCGGCATGATGGAGGTTCGGCACAAATGGTTCATCCGGCATTCACGTTCGAATGGCATTCAAGAGTACTCGGCATACATGGAGCGCTCGGCATTCAGTAGTGCTCGGCATCCAGGAGCACTCGACATTCAGTAGCGTTCGGCCTAGGAGGCAGGGATCGGTCGAGGAATGGAGAGGAGGTATGGTTCAGTCAAGGATATCGTTCGGCAAATGTGGTTCGGTCAGGAAGCTCGTTCGGCCTAGGAGGTATGGAACGGTCGGTATGGAATGACGTTCGGCATGTGTCAACGTTCGGCATGGCAGGATCGTTCGGCCAGGACATCGTTCGGCCAAGACATCGTTCGGCCAAGACATCGTTCGACCAAGGCATCGTTCGGCCAAGACACTGGTTCGGCATTGGTGGTTCGGTCACTAGTCATTCAGCATTTATGGTTCGGTCTGGGAGTCACATGTTGCTCGGCATTGGTGGTTCGGCGTTGGTCGCTCGGCATTGGTGGTTCGGTCACAGGTCGTTCGTCATTTATGGTTCGGTAGGTGTCGCTTGGCAGGAGCCGCTCGGTGAAGGTTGGAAGTTAGTGTATTGCTCGGTCTAGGTAGGTCGGCAATGCCGCTCGGTAAAGGTTGGGAGTTCGTGCATGGCTCGGTCGTTGGTAATATGGGTCGATCGGCGTAATAGGTTATGAAGTCGATCGACATACCAGGTTATGGAACGGCTCGGCATAGGCCGATCGGCATGGCAGTGTGGGTCGGTCATGACGAAGGATGTTGGCTCGGTTATGGTCCTGGTGGGCCCGGACTACTCAGAAAGCCCAACAACTCAGGATTTGCCTATAAATACAGTATGTGAGGGTTCAGAAAAGGGGGCTGCTTCTTCTTCTTTCTGCTCTCTTACTTTCTCTTTTCTAAGGCTAAGGCTACTCTGCCACTTTTGTAACTGTAATCAATTATTGCAGCAATAAAAAGAAAACTTCTAAGTGGACGTAGGCCGGAGTTAGCCGAACCACTATAAAATCTGCTGTTCTTTACTGCTTTCTTCTTAATTTTTACTTTTCTTCACATTATTACTCTCTACATACACACTATCTCTGAGCTATGACTGACATTTGGTGCTTTCATCTGGATTTGGGTGTTATTGACCAATTTTGGCGCTAACACTTTGGTGCTTTCACTGAGAACTGAACTCAGGAACTTTGGAGTTAGGAATTTGGATCCTAGAAAGTAATGGCTAGACCACCAACAAGGAAGCAAGCAGCGAAAAGAAGCAATCAGGAAGGAAGTCAAGCGGCCTCTTCTGGAGCTGGAGAGGATCATGCATCTATCTACATAACTCGGGACGAGATGTAGGTGATGATGAATTCTATGCAGGAGCAGATGATGAAACGACAAGAGGAGATGATGCAAGCTCTTCTTAGGAAATTTGGACAACCTGGAACTGCAGGTGCCCAAGTTCTTGGAACTGGACCAGAGGAACTCAACCAGCGGACAGATGGAGTAATTCAGCGGGGGACAGCTCCCAATCAACGAACAGTTGACAATCTAGGTGGACCTAGACTCGGGGGGCACACCTCCAGGTAATGCTGGACCAGTTCATGGAGGGATACCAAATGACGCTACGTGGCCTGACGTCGATAGGAATACAGGAGTACGTGATGAGGAATATGTGCCAGAATTTCCTCAGGGGCTTGGGAGGCAGTCTGTAAACATGGATAGGGGGCAACCCTTGGTTGGGAACACTAGATTGGCTTTCGATTGGATTTTTTATTTGGTTTTTGATAAATGGTCGTCAGGTATGGATTATACCTGGCAAGGGGTAGGTCGCTTTGTCCAAGCATGGAAAATCGACTTATTCAGGTCGTCGAGTATGGACTATGCTCGGCAAGGGTTCGGAGAGACCAGGATTAAGCCTAGGACTTAGGCCTCATATTATCGGTTACTATTTCAAGTCGTCGAGTATGGACAATGCTCGGCAAGGGTCCGGAGCAACCAGGATTCGGCTTAGGACTTAAGTCATGCATTACTCAACGTTCAGGGACACTGGAGTACAGGTCGTCAAGTGTGGATTACACTTGGCAGGAACCCAGAGAGGTTACAGATTTGGATATTGTCTATGAACAGCTAAGGATTTGGGCATGGACCCGAAACGGTCCCGGATTTGGACATCGACCCGGAGAGGTCATGGATGTGGTTATTGGTTATTGAATATAGATGGACTATAACTTGGTTGTCGAGTTCAAATGGATATGTATTTGGTTACTGGATTCGGAATCGGACATCGACTCGGAATAGTCGCGGAAATGAATCAGGATATGGCCGTGGCACTCGGATAAGATGGCTTGGTAATGGATTGGATTATGAATCGGAAAGTATGGATGTGGATAAAATACATACTTAGGATATTGGACTTGAGGCTATTCAAAACACACCTTTCAAAGCAAGGCATGTTTTGGGGGGCAAGTGTTAACCCGCCTTTTGGCAAGGCCGCGGACAGACGGGTTTAACTTAATCAACTGCATGATCGTCGAGGCTAGAGTTTGATGGATTCAGTCGACTGGATGGATGGATGACGCAACGTGCTTGGAAGATGGAAATATGATTGGATAAAGGTTGATCAATGGTTCGGCATGATGGAGGTTCGGCATAAATGGTTCATCCGGCATTCACGTTCGAATGGCATTCAAGAGTACTCGGTATACATGGAGCGTTCGGCATCCAGGAGCACTCGACATTCAGTAGCGTTCGGCCTAGGAGACAGGGATCAGTCGAGGAATGGAGAGGAGGTATGGTTCAGTCAAGGATATCGTTCGGCAAATGTGGTTCGGTCAGGAAGCTCGTTCGGCCTAGGAGGTATGGAACGGTCGGTATGGAATGACGTTCGGCATGTGTCAACGTTCGGCATGGCAGGATCGTTCGGCCAGGACATCGTTCGGCTAAGACATCGTTCAGCCAAGACATCGTTCGACCAAGGCATCGTTCGGCCAAGACACTGGTTCAGCATTGGTGGTTCGGTCACTGGTCATTCGGCATTTATGGTTCGGTCTGGGAGTCACATGTCGCTCGACATTGGTGGTTCGGCGTTGGTCGCTCGGCATTGGTGGTTCGATCACAGTTCATTCGTCATTTATGGTTCGGTAGGTGTCGCTCGGCAGGAGCTGCTCGGTGAAGGTTGGAAGTTAGTGTATTGCTCGGTCTAGGTAGGTCGGCAATACCGCTCGGTAAAGGTTGGGAGTTCGTGCATGGCTTGGTTGTTGGTAATATGGGTCGATCGGCGTACTAGGTTATGAAGTCGATCGGCATACCAGGTTATGGAATGGCTCGGCATAGGTCGATCGGCATGGCAGTGTGGGTCGGTCGTGACGAAGGATGTTGGCTCGGTTATGGTCCTGGTGGACCCGGACTACTCAGAAAGCCCAACAACTCAGGATTTGCCTATAAATACAGTATGTGAGGGTTCAGAAAAGGGGGCTTCTTCTTCTTCTTTCTGCTCTCTTACTTTCTCTTTTCTAAGGCTAAGGCTACTCTGCCACTTTTGTAACTGTAATCAATTATTGCAGCAATAAAAAGAAAACTTCTAAGTGGACGTAGGCCGGAGTTAGCCGAACCATTATAAAATCTGCTGTTCTTTACTGCTTTCTTCTTAATTTTTATTGTTCTTCACATTATTACTCTCTACATACACACTATCTCTGAGCTGTGACTGACATTTGGTGCTTTCATCTAGATTTGGGTGTTATTGACCAATTTTAGCGCTAACAGTGACTATTATTGTAAGCGAACTCTACTAAGGGTAAGTGCTGCTCCAAATGTCCTCCAAAATCCATGATGCAAGCTCTCTACAAGTCTTCCAAAATAATATTCACCCTTTCAGTCCGACCATCGGTTTGTGTGTGGTAAGCTGTGCTAAGATTCAATGTCGTTCCTAAAGCTAACTGCAAACTCTTTCAAAATGCAGAATAAGGGGTCTCTATCACTAACAATGCTAACTAGGATTCCATGTAGAAGTACCACCGCCTTAATATAAATTTGTGCTAGAGATGTCGCAGTCCTATTGCTCCTAACAGAAATAAAATGGACGCTTTTAGTGATTATATCTACTATAGCCAAATAGCTTCATTGCCTCTTTGACTCCTAGATAATCCATCTATAAAGTCCATTAATACATGCTCCCACTTCCATGTTGGCACCTCCAATGGAAATAACCACCCTTTGGGCTTTCTCTATTCTTCCTTTATTCTTTGACACGTCAAACACCTAGAGACAAATTCCGCTACCCTCTTCTTCATCCTCGGCCAATAGAAAATTCGCTTCATAGTCTTGTACATCTTATCTCCTCCGAGGTGAATGGTCATCATGAAATGGTGAGACTCTACTTGCACTTCCTCCAAAACATCCTCTACGACACAAAGGCGTCCATCTGTCCTCAAACACCCTCTTTCATCAATTGCCTACCTACCGCCATAAGGAAAGTGTTCTCCTCTCTTCAACTTACTAAAATATCTACTATCGCGGCATCCTTCTTCTATTCTAGCCCGATGTGATCCACCAATGCAGGCCTAACCTCCGTTACTTCCAAATAGCCTATAGTGGGTTCAATTGGCAGTTGGAAATTAAAATTCAAGTGGAATTCCAACTACCTCCACTCATATATAGCACCTAAAGTAGGATGCCTCCCACTAAGGGCGTCGGCGATAGCATTCCCTTTTCTGAGGGTATATTATATCCCAAAGTCATATGATGCAATAAATTCCATCCACTTTTGCTGCATAGAATTCAAATCATTTTGAAAAAATATGTATTTAAGTGATTTGTGGTCGGTGAACAACTCAAACCTTTCTCCCAAAAGATAGTTCCTCCGTACCTTTATGGCTAAAAAATGGTCGCTAACTCCAAGTCGTGAGTTGGTTATCTCTTCTCATGGTCATTCAATTGTCTACTAACAGAAGCTGTTGCTCCTTCTTGCATAAGAACAATTCCTAATCCCATACCACACGCGTTAGTATAAACAGTAAAAGCTTCATTCCGTCGAGAATAGTAAGTACCGGCGTTCTACTCAATAGCTCACTTCTCGAATGCTTCCATGCATTTCTCATTCCATGCAAAAACTAGATTCTTCTTGGTTAAGCGAGTTAGTGGGACTGCTATCTTTGTGAAGTCCTTGATGAATTTCCTATAGTAACCGCCAACCCAAGAAAACTCTTAACTTCCATGGTATTCTTCGGAATCTTCCAATCTTGAATAGCTTCCACCTTTGAGAGATCAACAGACAATCCTTTCTCGGAAACAATGTGTCCAAAAAATCTCATCCCCTTCTTCCAAAAGTGACATTTTGAGAATTTGGCTTTAAATTGGTTCCTTCTCAAAGTCCCTAGTACCTCTTTTGAGTGATTTTCATACTCACGTTCACTTTTAGAGAATACTAAGATATCATCCACAAACATTATGATGAATTTATCAACCGCCCCTACAAAACTCTACTCATCAAATCTACTAAGTATGCAGGGCAATCGTCGATCCGAAAGGCATCACCTCTCATTCATACAGTCCATATGAAGTGCGAAATGCGGTCTTCGGTTTGTCCCCTCGGCTATCCTCAATTGATGAAACCCAATGGCTAAATCCAATTGGGTAAGGGGTACCTATTTTCTTACTCAAATTGTTGAGTTCACTATAATCAACACACAGCCTTAATGAACCGTCTGCCTTAGCAGCGAAAAAAATGGTTGCCCCCATTTAGAAGTACTTCGACGAATAAATCCCTTCTGTAATTGCTTCAACATCTGCTTGTCCAACTCTCGCCTTTCTCTGGGGGTCATGTGCCTTAATGGTAGAGTGAAAGGTATAGCATCCTTCTCCAAATCAATCCTAAACTCAATCTCCCTTCGGGGAGGGAGACCCAAGACTTCTTCAAAAACATCAGGGAATCCTTGAACTATGGGTAGGAATAAGAGATCATCTTGTGATAGGCTATGAGAATACAGATAGTTTAACCCGACTGAGTTTTGGGGTGAGCATCGAACATCTATATCTCATCCCTTGCAACTCCTTAACCATACAATCCTCCTATCGCAAATTAAGATAACTCCGTAATAGAATAACCAATCCATCCCTATGATAAGTCTATACCCCTCAAAATGAAGAACGTACGTGTTACACGTGAAGTCGACGTTGCATGTATCCATAACTAGGTCTTTACAAATTATAGAAAGATGTGTCGACCACCCAATAGGATTTCATACAACTATTGGGTTGATGACAACTTGGGTTTTCAGATTCAAGAAGTTAACTATACTTCTAGCTATGAATATATGCGATGCTCCTGAGTAAAATAGGGTATGAATTGTGTAACAACCCTGCTTTCTACGACATAAATTAAATAAATTTAATTAAAATAAAAATGTTTGGACTTATTTTTTGGTAATTAATCTTTTGAAAATAAATTTTTAGTTAATTAAATTCTATTTAATAAAAGATTTTGATTTAATATATTGAATTAAATTAATAAATTCTTTTCAAATAATATATTGAATAAATTGTTTTAATTGAATACAAATTATTTTTACAATTGCAAATAGTTGTTATGCGATTAAAATAGTGAAAAATAAATAAGCGGGCATCAAATTGTATAAAATTGTGCAGCTGTCGGTATAAATATTCTATAGAGTGAAATGTAAATTAAATCAGATTAGAAATTTAAATACAAATTAATGAGAGGGTAAGTTATATATAAAGATGATTAAATAATTGGGAAAAGAAGAAAAATTAAATCTAGCCCAAAATAAACAAGGCCCAAACCAATTTTTATTCTCTCCTCGCTTTTGGAAATCTCTCTTTCCTTCCATACTGAAGCCCAAAGACCCGAACCCCTCTTACTTTCTACCGTGCCCTAATTATCAAATCAGAGGAAATCACAACCTTATACATTAAAAAAATTAAGTCACGCAAAAGGGCACGATGCTTGGCAACAATGACGACATGGAAAAATGTGACGTGGGCAAGGGGAAGTTGCGATTAGAGATCTGGTGCGTGCGATCATAAGCAAAGGTGAAGGGAGGTGTGCCTAGTCGCAATGGATATAGCATCGACGGTGATGTAGGCTGGTGTCTTGGATGTAGCATCTGGAGTCGGTGGTGGTAGATGAGATGTTGATAACGGCTTTAGTGGTGGATGGCGACTGAGCGGTAATTTGAGCTTAATCTAGAAGGCGCGCATCTAAGGCTGTGGTGGTGCTAGAGTTTTGGGTAGTGATTTGGGAATTTTGGGATGCTTGCTTGAGAGGAGAAAGCATCAATAAGGTGAGTAAATTCTTTTACTCATTACTATTGTCTATTATGTTGCATTTTGTGCTTGATTGCAATTACTTGATTTTGCTATGCTATTGAGTAGATAATTGGGTATATTGGCATTGTTTGGGTGAGTTATATTTTGGTAACTCACCACTATGATCTAAATCCTATTTTTATATGAATTTGTTTGTTGTTTGATACTGAGTTGTTTGTTGTTATGGATTTAATTGGATGAAACTGAATTAAATTGCATTGCTTGGATTGATTGTCATTATGATGAGATCACACCAGTAATTGATCAGAAGGGAATGAATAAATTAAAATAGAAGGTTTTGAAGAAAATTAAATATTTTTGGAAATAAATAGTGGATTTTTGAATGATTTTTAGTTAAAATTAGAAATATTATTCGTGATAGAAAATTATTAAAGTAAATTGTTTTAAGTATTCTATGAATAGAAATTATTTGGAAAATGATGAATTTTGGGATTTTATTAGAAAAGTTAAATTTTAGAATATTTTTATTTTTATTCACTTATTGTTGATTATAAAAATATTTAAGGGCTGATTATGGAATGATATTTGAAATTGATATTTTCAAAAGTGATAAGCTAATTTTATTTTGGATTTAATAGATTGGAAGTTCATAAAAAATAATATTTAAAGGTTATAGTAAGTGGAATGAAATTTATTTATTGAATGTAAATTTTCATTTACGAAATTTTATTTTATGGCTTTGGGAGATTTTTTTATCGAAATCCATTATTGGAAAAGTAGAATTATTTAAATTCGTTGTTTAAAGGAAATCTTGAATTATAAAACTTATTTAATATTATATTTATTTTCAATTATTAGAGTAGAACTTTAAAAATGTATGAATTATCTTTGGAAAGAGTTTACAAGTGATTTGGAATTAAATTGTAATTTATAGATTTCCTTATAACTAATAATAAATTTGCAACTATTTATTTGAAATAGAAAATGGATTTTGAGGAAAGATGGGAAATTTTATAAAATCATTTTCTTTTGATTGAAAAATTATATTTGAAATTGTTTTATATATTTTGGTAGAAAATGTATTTTTAAAACCCCTTCCGTATAAAAATATAGTAGAATTGTATATTTTGATTAATTTATATTTCTGTGTAATGGGGAATTAGAATAAACCGAGTTATAGATCCGTCTGGTATGGGACTTTCAGTAATATTTTCTGGTTATGCCTTGGACTTGTTATATAGAATAATTATGTAATGGTGAGTGCAATTTTTGAGCATTAAGTAAATGGATGAGTAACACTAGGTGGTATGGGATGCCTGAGTTGATATTTGTTCGATTATTTTCTATAAATACATATCACACGAACATGGTCGAGTATACGGGGTATTATATTTATGGTGTTGCGCACTTTGAGTGTGCAGGCTGGGAACCATAAGAGTGTCTATTTATTATGTGTACTCCTATTATAAGTAGGGGAGTAAACTAGATTGGCTAGTATCCATCCTAATAGCCTGATTGCGGGGTCGCTCCCTAAATCCGTGGCACACCTATTAATGTATATGGCTGAGAGTTACTGCCTCTGTGTCACTTAGGCTAGTAGTTTATTACCATTAAAGGCACTTAAAGGGTTGTGACCATCACATAGCGTAGTCGTGCACTTAATGGATATTGGGTCACGATGGCCGTCGAGGTAACTAAGACTATAGGAGTAGCGCTGGGAGCGTGTGAAGAAGGCTCATGGAGAAGGCCGAGAGCTGTCGGTCTCCATCTGACTATTATTGATGAGATAACATAAGATGCTATGGATATATATTTATTCACCTATATGAGGTCATTGTGTTTATGGCTGAGAGCCGAACCGATCATTTGTCGAGACAGATGTCGAAATATATATATATATATATTTATGATGCTGAGAGCACATAGGATAGAGAGTCCCAATGATTATCTATGATAATGAGAGTTGAGTGGATTAGTAGAGGTGTAAGAGACCGTATGATTATCTTATTGGCTGAGAGCTAAGTCGATTACTATGAGGTTGAAAGTCTAGATGGTGATTATATGATTATCGATCTTTTGGATTATCTATGAGACTAAGAGTCTATGCAGTTATGTAGTCCCGTACACAGTGATTATATAGCTATCGAGGATAGCTAGAGATGCTGGGATCATGGAGTTGTACCCTGTGCATACTTTCATATGTTTATCTAAGAGATGACCCTGGCTACCTAGGGTATGCCATATTTATATTTCGTGCATGTTTCATTTGGGTGATTTTTATGTGTTATATATATATTGAGTGTGACGGACCCCGATATTTCTACTTTACGATTATCTGAGTGATAATCCAAGGCATTGCTGAGAGCATGTCCTGTATTATTGATGAGTTTTGCAGTTGATGATATTTGGATTATGGTCATTTCACCCACTTGATTATATGCATGTTTGATGTGTTGATCAACTTTACTTAGAAATGGATTATCTTTTACGTGCATGGTTTTGAGATACGTTACCATTTAAGATATGAACGTACCACTGGCGTTGCACTTGTTTATATCATGCCAATTGTTATTTTATATTGACATTTACATTCTAGACATAGTCTGACCCATGTGTTATTTATATAATACTCGGGTCAGTTCGAGACATTTCAGATTCAGGGACAAAAGACCAGTATGTGGATGTTGGGCATAAATGGTGATATAGTTGTATATTTTTATGTATATTTGTAGCTACATTTGTTCATGAGTGGTTGAGATGTATATATTGGACTTGTTTTGTATATTTTTGATGTTAGTAGTTATTTGACTATTTTTGTAAACCCACTTGGACTCGTGTATATTTATTATTATATGTTATTGCTGCGTGGATGACTCTGTGTTCTCTATGATTTATTTTATATTGTGTATTGTTCCATCCTAGATGCATACGTCTTTATTGCTTTGTGCTGATATTGTGTACGTATATGCCAGGTATTTATGATTTTTTAGATACATGCCGGTGTTAGCCCGAGGGGATATTTATGTGTGTACCACGTACAGTCTTATTCTTCATATTGTCTGATAGTATTACCCACTAGTACTCTTGGATAGTATGGGTATAGAGGTGGGGTGTTACAAATAGTATGCCCAAAAATAACAGTTGTACCTTCCATTGCGGCTTTTCCTTGATCTCTTGGAGGTCTACTCAAGATAGGAACAACTTCAATGGCATAAGCTTGCCACTCTGTCCCTCATTTGCAAGCTTTGGACACCAATTCTTGTAGTGTCCCTCCTCATGGCAGTGATAACACTTCCCTTTGAACTCCTCCCTCATCAAACTCACCTTGCAGTCCTTAGCAACATGTCCTTTCTTCTGGCATCTTCGACATATTATACCCTCCTTCTTGATCTTCCCCTTGGGCTTCTTATTTGCCCAACATCCTCCTATTTTAGCTCTACCTTGGTTTTATACCGGTCTCACCTTCTCTTTCACTTCCAAACTAACAGTCTGAAGCAAAGCCATCTCAATTAACATCTCATAAGTGGCGCCAGTGGGTACTTGGGTCAAAAGTAGCTCCCTAAGTGGGGAATTCAGCCCTTTAACAAACTTCATAACCTTCTTCATGGAGTGTCAATTAAACTTATTCTGAAATTAGCTAGTTCTATGAACCTACCGATATATTCCTTCAATATGGAGTCTCCCCGCCTAAGTTGTATAAACCTTTCTGATTGCAAATACACCTCAGCCTAGACATGAATCATGACATAAACCGGTTTCTAAACTCAGCCCAAGTGATTTCTCCCTTATTATTCTTCTCAGCCACCGTAGTCCTCCAGTCTAAGGCCTCTCCTTTAAGATTGCATGCTGCCATTCTCCTCTTGATCTGGTCTTCCCATCCAACCTCCCGAAATATTACACTCATAATCGTTAATCCAAGCCTTTGTCTCCACAATACCTTCAAGTCTCGTATAAACCTTTCCCCACATATTCTAGAAGCCTTTACACATTTTGGGGAAGTCTATAGATCGTGGTGCTGCTTCAACAGGCGAGGCAGTGGGTGCTGTTGGTGTAGCTTGTTGAGGAATGAGAACTAGCTCTACATGCCTTAAGTATTGTTTGAACCATTCACGCATCCCTCGGATAATGGGTATTTCTAAGGTAGAGGGATTCCCAGCCTCAGAGGAACTATTTTCAACTATAATCAACTATCTGTAGGTTTACACTTTTAGTTACAATTTCCAAAGATAGTAATATTTGTTGAAATAAAGATTTGTCTAGTGTGTTTGTGTATGCTCAAATAAGTATATAAATATATATTATAGGGTTTTTAAAAAATACTTTCACAAATAACAAGTATGCACTCATATGTATAACTAACCCGTTGTTCGGGCAACCTAAGCTATAATACAAAAGTAACAACCCACCACGAAAAAGGCCTAATTTTCGATCCAGTAAAGGCCCATCAAACTTTAGACCCACTCCAAAAATGGCCGTGGTTGGTAAAATTGATACAATGAACAATACAAAGAGCTATATATTTATGCTATTAGAAATTTACAGCGGAAAGGATAAAATATATATTAGAAATAGTACCCATTTTATAGAAATTCAAATCTCAGAAACATAACATAATATCACAATATCCGAAGTACAATGTCTCAACATAACATCAAGTCTGAAATGGATACATCAAAATATAACAAAACATACATAAATAGATAACTACCATAAGACTCTGCCTCCGTCTTCACCTCCTAAATAAGCATCGTCTTCTCTAACCTGTGTTGTAACGAGGAGGAAGCCAAAACAACAATGCCTGGTGAATAAAATCTCAATTATTTCCATAATAGTATATAGGTAGTATAATTTAGATAAGAATATTTCTCATGCATCCTAACTATAATCCATATGAAATACCCTACAACAACCACTTAATACCTCAAACTGAAGCGGACCCTTCCCAAGATTTTCCACTACCGTGCCTAAACGATAACCCCGACCATTTAATACTTCTTAAGTAGGAAGGAGGCGGATCCTACAATAGCCACTTAATATCTCTAACCCAGTAGCAGGTCCTACGCATTATGACCCATAATCCAAACTCCGACGTCTCATATTAGTTCGTCTATCGTAGGCGTTGGTAGCCAAATTAACCGGGCAGACTTACCCTATAGAATTAGGACTAACCTTGCATCCTCCATGGGTACTTATTATAGGCGAGATCTCACATCAGTCTCAAAGTCACAATACCGGTAGCTAGATTAACTGGGCAGACTTCTATATGCTTTTGAATGACCTCGCAACCCTATGACTTAACCATAATTTTCACTCCCCTAACATACTACCATATATACCTCACCACATTTTTCATTAAGGCCATATAAAGAAATCTCCTTATTCCGCCTTTAATTATAAATTACTTTCCATAATTATCTCAACTTCTTTCCCAACAGGTTAAATACTAATTACTAACCTATTTATAATATGATTAATCATTATTAATTATACATTATTCCTGTGCATATATATATATATATGTATGTATATGTGTATATATATGTATATGTGTGTGTGTGTAACTAAATACTCCTAAGCATGCAAAGGTTTTGCATCCTATACTAATCTTTAATGTCAAAACTTCCAACCATACCATAACATACAAATTAGCTAATATCCTTAGCCCAACAATAAACTTGTATAAGAAAATAGAATCATCTACCAACTTATTTTATATTAAAATAGTAGAATTAGCAGCATTAGAACTTACAATTCAAACCCTTTTACACTCTATTCAACTTTTACATATACAATGAAAAAGGGATTCATATATTTAAACTACGGAAATAGGTAGTGCAAACTACGAATTGGGGAATCCGTTCATTATGCATCATTTCCTAACTTATTTATTAAATTTTTAGAACTCTTAATCACGTTAAAAGAGAAAAGTTAGAAGTGGAATAGAATGTAAATTGTTCAAATTGCAATAACTACACAAATTATATTATTTTAATATTGAATAATTGAGATTCCAATAACATAAGAATTGATATTTTGTTTTGGGGGGAATTTTGAGGGTTTAGTTTAATGTTTCGTGAACAACATTTTCCAAGGCATACATCAAATCCAACTTATACTATAAAAGTAATAAATGAAAAATACTAAGATTTCCACTCACAGATGATTCCCAGCTTTCTCTTGGATTTGATTACGCCCGCTCCTTTTCTCTCTTCAGGCCCTTTCTTTGTGAAATATATAACAATTGGATTGTGTATGAATTAGATTCAAAATTTGAGAGAATAGAGAATGATATAATTGGAAATTGAATATTAAAATATATGTAATCTCTTATTTTAAAATCCTAAGAAATTCTGAATCGTATAGAAGAAACCGACAAAGCTTAGTTGTTGTTCCAAATATTGTGTGAATAAAAGTGAAGGGGCTAGCCTCTTATTTATAGTGGATAGAAGGCATTAGAACTGTCGGATTTAAGTCCATGCCGTTCGGGACTCACTAAAACCTAGCTACCACTACATTCATTGATCGACCACCCTTCCTTAAGCGATCGACCGCTAACGGTCGACTGATCCAAGGAAGACGGTCGACTGGCCTATTAAATTTGGAACGGTTTGATTTTTTTTCGTTTCATTATTATTTAATTCCTCAATTAGATTTAACTTTATTATTTATTTAACGTTTCCTTAAATCCCAGCTTACTAATCAATGTTAACATTTAAATTTCAAAATTTAACATTAATTATGAATTTGAATTTGAATTCCGTTTGAATTATTTTGGTTCTAAAACTTCAAACGTCAATAACTTTTCCGTTTGAGTTTCAATTACAAAACTTTATATATGCAAATTGATTAGAAAATCGCCATAAACGCAATGGTGTAACTTTCGTAGCCAAATTCTAATATTTACAAAATTTTGTCTTTAGCCTTTAATTAATTAATTCTTATTAATTTTTATGTGGTGTTACATTAGTGGGTATAACCCGACTAGTAATTAGGCTCGCTAATTAATTTTGAGATTATGGTTAATGCAGCTCCCATAGTAGCTCCTAATCACTATAAACACATCTCTATACCTTCCATAACCCTTCTTAGCCTCTATTGATCATCTTCAACCTAAATTTCATTATTCTTCACTAAAAATCAACCTAAATAAAAAAAATCAAAAATCAAAATAAAATAATTTTTTTACCTATATTTATATATATATGCTTAGTATGATTGTATGATCCTTCGATCATACATCCTTTATATATAAAAAATCAATCTAAATCAACTTATAAAAAAATCAACCTAAATATCATAATTTGTGCATAAAAAAGCATGTAACTACTGTCCAAATCCGGATCTACCTTTATTTTGGTGAATTTACGATTGTTTGGTGGTTTCTGTTGATTCTACACTAGGCGAGTGATTCTATTCTCCAACTTTACTATATTTATTGAGATATGTGTTAAAATATTTGTAAAATGTTTTTAAATTGAACGGTATGATTTTTAATTTGGGTATTTGCTGTAAGTTTCAAAATTGCCTTGCATGTATTCCATCAACTTTTGCACATTAGTAAGTGATTTATCATATATAAACATGGCATATATGTTTCTATAGGTTTTGAGATGTTTTGAATCCATTTTTAAAGTTAAAAATATGTTTTATCGTTGTTTTGAAAGTCAAAATGGAATGGAAACTAATTAAAATGTTTTAAACATGTTGTACTGAAGTATAATTGTTAATATGAATGTTAGGTTAGAATATAAACATGATAAATTGATATGATTTGATGCATAACTGTATAAATGAATGTTGTGTTGAATTTTTATTTGTCGTCAAATGTGGATTTAAGATTTCAATATAATTAATTGAAATAAGATAGGTGAAATTATGTAATAAGGGGGAAAATTAGATAAATGAACGATAAATATGTTTATTTATAGTTTTTCTATGATGTTTGTATATAACAGTGGTTTAGTGATTAAATGAAATTAATGGAAGAAATTTAGTAAGGTTGTTATTTATGAATTTCTAAGGAAGTTCATAAATATAACAGAAGATATATTTTAAAAATAAATTGGAAAGTTTGTTATTATTGTTATTTAAATAAAATGAGATTTCATGAATAATACATGGCTTTTGTAAAAATTACAGTGTTTTGAGATAAATAGTAATAAACTGGTTTTGGTGAATATTCAAGAGATTTATATGCATATTATTAATTTAACGTAAAATAATAATACTGTTGGTTTGAAAGTTAAATTGATGTAAAATACTATTTTGATATAAAATATGATGTCTGTAGAGATTTAATGTAATGATATTAAAATTAAATATTTTAAAGCATATTATCATTTTGAAGGAATTATTATTGTTTTCATATAAATGAAAGGTGCTTTTACAATAAAAAATAAAAAATTGATTTTTATACTTAGGTGAAAATAATTGTCGTAAATATGATGTGTTGGATGGATGTAATATGTGATTAATGGTTGATTTTATGTATCACTTGTTTTGTGATGAATCCCATTTGGATGTATATGCGATATTTTGTCATTGTTACTATGTTGTGTGTAGTTAACTATGGTTTTGTTGTGTTAGTGTTTGTGTTAATAAAATAGGGGTCTAGTACACAATTGATGACTTGGTGTTTGTGTTACTAATACAGTAGTTTAGTACACATTTGATTGGTTATACTTGCATTAATGGTGTGTTACTAATATTTGATAGTTAGTATATATGTGAGTAGATATGTTGTGATTACTTGTCTTGGGCTTTGGGGTTGACCTTGTGTGTTTTCTAACATTTGTAATGTTTAATGGCTAAGTGTGCTATTGTTGTTGTTGTGCCATATTATGATGCTTGATTGGATAGTTGGTAGGAGTAGTGTTTCCTGCTTGCATTGATTGCATTGGCTGCAATGATTGCATGGATGTCATGGTTGTTATGTACTAACAAGTATTTGGATGTTGGAGAAGAGCAAGAAACAGATCTACATGGGCTTGTTCCCCAAAAGGGATAAGTAGGCAGTCAATTTCTATGCAATAGCTATCAAGCCCATAGCCATAGTATATAGAGTTAGGCACAGTCTAAACATAGTTGAAACATTTTCCCCCTTTTATCGTATATATATTTATGTATTAGTAAGTTTGTAGGTGGAAGCAATGAAGTGAACAAAGAATTTGGAATAAGTTACATTCAAAATATGATTTGGTATATCTCTTGCATCATAATTGTATGGTGGTTGTTGTAAACCAAATGGTTAATGTATTAATATGAATTTTATCCAAAGTTAAAGTTTGTGTAATATTTAATTGTGGAAATGATATTTCTATTCAAATTTCGCTATGAGATTTCCCTTTTTGTTTATTGTTTTTAGAATTTTTAATTTTATCCATCCACGGTCCACTGTCTTTAACATTTGAAATTAGTTGTAGTGTATTCTGACGATGTTTATAACTATTTTTAGATGTTTAAAATAGTGGTCGTCACTGGTATTAGAGCTTAGGTTTAGCTATTCCCTGAGCCTTGGGTAGGTTTAAATAAATTAGGATAGTTTAATATATAACTTAGGTTAGGTTAAAATATAGAATAAGAGAGCATTTTGGTTGATAATTTCATGTTTTGTGCGTATGGGTTGTTTGTTTAACCATAATAACCTCACCCTAAAATGATATTTATTTATGATGACCTTTGGATAAGTGATAAATAAAGTAGGATGGGGTAGGATGAACAACTATAAGAGGGATTAAGTGTTGCTTATAACCCAAGTGATATAACCCATTGTTAAATTATAATAGAAACCTAACCTTAATAAGATAGAATCACGTTTCATTTTTAAATGAGTAATATTCGTTTGGAAAATTTATAAAGTACACATTCTTGGTTTTTTTAGATGTTTTATTAAAATGGGGAAAATATTTATTTTTAGCATAAAGTGATTTGTTGAAATTCTTAGTAAGAATAAATAATTTAATTTGGGAAGAAATTATTTGTACGAAGGTATTTTTTATGGATAAAGTAAATATAGTAAAAGTATTCCATATGGAAGTGTTTTTAAGTAAAACAATGTTTTAATTAGATATAGAAAGTTGAATTCGTCTTTGAAGAACATTTAGTGAGAACCCTTATTTAAAAAAAAATATTATTGAAAATTCTTTATAATGAATATTATATGATTTAAAGAAGATTTATTATAAGAAGGTTATTTCCATAAAAAGTTATTTTATATTGAATGGATTATTTGCTCAAAAGTAGAATCTGAGAATAATATAATGGAAATATTTTCATTTGAGAAGTATCTTTTGAGTGAAGTAAGCGACAAAATATTTATGCGATTAAATATTTATTAGAGACAAAAGTTTTAGCAAAAGAGAGTATCTAATTTCAGAAAACTTTTGTTTGAAAATTGATTTTGGTTGTAAAGTTTTTCTCTATAACGACCCGGAATTTTAGTCATTTGATTTTGAATATTTAATTTATTTTAATTATTAAAAATATCGATTTAAAAAGGTCTAATAACTAAAATTCAAATATATGGGCTATTTTAAAAGTTAATATATGGAATTCAAATATAGAGATTTTTTTAAATATTTAAATTGTGAACTTAATATTTGAATAGTGATTTAAATAACAGAATTTATAATTGAATGTTAATTTAATTAGTAAAATGGTCTTATTTAACTCTTTTTAAAATATAAAATAATAAATGTGAATTCCTTTTGTAAATTTATTTACAGTAATAAATGGTTTGAATAAATTATTATTTTTATGAATCGATTTCTATTGACGTATTTCTAATTTAATTTATATGATTTTTCCCTAGTTTTTAATTTGAAAATATTGAAGCTGTTCGTTTGATGATTTATCGACAAACAACAGCATTTTAGTGATTTTATAGAATCAGTAAACCAGTGTATGTTATTATTATTTTGAGATCGCGTCGTTGTTCTAAGCGCGACCCTACTTTTGTTTTGTAGTTTGCAGTCCATATGCGAACGAAAATCTATACGGAAAAATGTTGAAAAATTATATATATATATATATATATATATATATATATCATAACTTAAAATTTCGTAAGCTCAGCCACTTTCTTTCATCTATGTTCCCATTCAAAAAAACTTCTCTTGTACGTTCGAAATGCAGAAAGCAAACACTCGGATTTTTCAGAAATTCAAATCAACTAAAAAAAAGCAAATAAATATAAAAATGTGATCTTTGTATTTAATAGTGTGAGATCTATATTTGGGCATTAATTGGAGAGGTGCGGCAGCCATTTTTGGGCTCGACAGTTTTAGAACGTGAGCAAATTTAGATTAGTGTGTGGGATTGTGGCTAATCTAGTCAATGATTGTCGTATCGAAGTTGTCATTTGGGTTCGGCGTGAAGAGTAGCACTTAGGGATGAAGTTTAGTGGCATGTGGTGGAGCAGAGGAGGCCACGAATTTTGGTACGGATAGAGGAAGTTGTCCAAATCGTGATTCAGTATGGTAAGGTGGAGTTGGCATTGTGGTGATGGCCGAGTGGAGATTTTGAAGCGGAGCATGGTGGTGTTGTCGGATCGATGATTCATAATGCGGTGCTCCATGTTCATGTTCATGGTGGTGCCGTCAGATATATAGATTGTTAAATTTATTGAATCTTGATTGTTTAGCACTGTTAGTTATGACATTGTTATATGTTCAAACTTAAACCCCATAGTAATAAAAATTAATAATAATATTGGTTAAGTGCTTGGTGGCTATTGGCCTCAATTTAGTATTTTGGAATAATATTGATTGTCGTTGGGCTTAAAAAAATGATTTTGATTCAGAGAATGATTTTAAATCTAACTTTTGGCTTTCTGGAACATTTGGTTAAAATGGATTTTGGAAATTTCTTGTTCACTCCAACCTTTACTTGTCTTTTCTAATATATTTAGAAATGGTTTATAGTTGTTTTAGTATTATTTTATAATATCCTAAATTTTTTAATTATTATTTGATAATATTTAAATTTTGTTTGATTATTGTTTAAAAAAAGGTTTAAAAGTTGTTTATTTATATTTAAAGGGTTTAAAGGTTATTTATCAATATTTTAATATTGTTAAAAGTTATTTATTAAAATAATTAATATTGTTTGAAGATAATAATAATTATTATTATTTATTAATAATGTTTTGGAATTAATAATAATTATTTATTACTAATGTTTTCGAAGTAAATAAATATTTATTATAATAATGTTTGAGGACTGATTATTATTGTTTATTTAATAATGTTTTAAATTATTAGTTATTTATAATGTTTTTGAAGTTAGTAATTATTATTTATCTATATTGTTTTGTCGTTAATAATTATTATGGTATAATAATGTTTTGAAGTAAATAATAATAATTATTTATTTATGATGTTTAAAATTAAGTAATTAATTTAATTAATTGTATTTATAAATAATAAATTGATTTATAAAGGAATTTCTTTTAATAAAGAGTTTAGTAAAAATGGAGTTTGGATTTATAAAGGATTTTTATAAAGGACTTTTGTAAAGGGGTTTAAGTAAGAATTTTTATAAGGTTCTTTATAAAAGACTTATATAAAATGAATAAAGTTTTGTAAATGGGTTTATAGATTTATAAAAGGAGTTTATAAATTTATTTATTAGTTTTATAAATAGTTTTAGAGATTTATAAAAGGAGTTTTATAAATGATTTTGGAGTTGTATAAATGCATTTTCTAAGTTGTGAAAGTGTAGTGTTTTTTTGAATATACTTATATGTTGAGATAAGTATATGGATATTTTCTAAGTATAAAAAAGGAATATGAAGGTTTTGTGAATATATCATTGTAAAAGTATTTTGATACAAGTATTTGCAAGGCGATTTTAATTCATGAAAGGAATTATTAAAGAGGTTAGTGGCTACTTATATGCTTAACCAATGTTGGTTTCCCAATGGAAATAAATCCCTGATTCGATTGATTTTAATTTGTTTATTTGATAGTTAAATAACCGACTATCAAACTTGGCCAGTTTTAAATTATCGTTATCGGTTCAGAGAGACCAGGATCAGATCTGTTATTTGAAAACCACTTTGAACTAGCATTTGCGTTTCGAATTGGAATATCTGGAAGATAATTAAAGACGAAACTCTTTAAAGTGCAAGGGCTACTTGCTACTAATCCTGAGGGTGATTCCAAAATGGATATAGTATAGTGCCTTCGGTTTCGTTCAGACCCAAAACGAACTTGTATGGATGAATGCTAGCATTGCATTTCTGCCTAGAGGGTAGTATTAGCATTCCAAGTGGGAATGCATAAAAAGGTAAAGCGTAGCCTTAAGCCTCATCAACCGGAAATGACTAAAATCAAGGGAGATGCAGTGGGTCACACCCATTAGGGTACTATCATCACCTTTCTAGATATATTCATTTATGGATTTGGTTGTGCATGAGAGCTCTCAGAAAGGTTACAAAAGCAACTGGGGTGATGAAATATTTGATACTATCCAGTAAGGGGTAGGCCGGTCCTGTGTTGGTCGGGAGTCCATGTGTGGCTCCCAGTACATTTTTTCTAGAGGTGTACCGTGGTAGGTGGTACCTCGGTGCCTTGTCATTATATGGAAATCCATTCTCCAGTAAGTGCCTTCGGACTTAGTTGTATACCTATTATGCTATAATTTAATTAATGTAACAATTTCGGCTATATTCGATATTTATTTTATACTCTAGACACTATTGTAACATCATCAGATTTCCTATGAAATGTTTTGGTTATCGTAAGGTAAAACCTGTTCGTGTTTATGTGTGGCGTGATCTTACGAGATACATTTATTTTCAAAAGATTTTTATAACATTAAAATTCAATTGAGGTGTGTTTCACACGCTGGTTTACCAGACTGATCCGGATATTATTTTACTAATGCTCAGGTCAGACCGAGCATATTTACAGATTCGGTTTAGATACTTGGAGCTTCAGGATATGAGCCAGATGCCTCCAAGTTGTATTTACTTATATTCTATTTTTCGCTCCGTTGGTTGTTTATATTTATCAGCAATTGTGTGGACATGTTGTTATAACTGTAACGACCCAGAATTTCTGTCATTTGAAATTCAGATATTTAATTGATTTTAAATATTAAAAAGTAAGATTTGTAAGTCGAATAAATTATATTTTGAATATAAGGATTTAATTGGATAATTAAATCGATAATTTTATATTTGAAATTCCAGATATAATTGGAAATCGGGTTTAATGTGTATAAAAATGATTTATGAAGTTATATTAAATCATATTGGAGTTAGAATGATATTATAGAACTTTTAAAATTGAATTAAAAGTTAAACTGTGAAAATTGAATATTTTAATATTTAATTGACTAGTGAAAATAGTCATTTTTCAAATAGTCTCGGATTTCGACGAAACCAGTTTCATCGGATCCGTAATGTTAAATTATTATAAGGTTTCAATTTTCGTAGCAATCAGAGTTGTCGTTTGTCCGGGGCAAGCCAAAACGCATCGAAATCGTTTTAATCGATTTAATTTTTAATTGATCGTTTAATTCCGTAACTCGCACATATGATCGAATTAGCTCCCGAAACACGTTCCAGTGTGTTCGAAACGTGGGTAAAACCATAGAAACGCCAGCCGGTACGTTTGATTTCGAGTTCGAAATTTTTGGAGATGAATAGTGTTTTGTAATTTTCTATATAAGGACTTGCTTTCTTCATTTTGCAAAAGACCCTAGGGTTTCAAGCTTCAGCCGCCACTAAGAATTCTATGGCCAGAATACATTCTCGTTCCTCCTCGTTTTTCTTCAAATCTATGCATCGATTCGAGAAACTTTCTTCTGCAATATTATAGAGCGCATCGCGACCTTTCAATCCAACGGTTATGATCATAAACCTCGAAGTGGATCAATGGCAAATCGATGATGAATGTCCGCCGTTCACACACGTTTTCCATCACCATGGGGCGACCGAGCTCCTCAAATTTTGAGCCGAAGGTAGAGCACGCCGTGGCCGTTCATTTGAAGTTGTTCGATCGACTCCTCGTCGATTGAAGGTGACGCGGCAATTAGGGCAAAAGGCGGCTCCGATGGGTTTGGTTGCTCGCGTCGTGATTTCCTGGGGGGAGAAGTAGGAAGTCACGGCCTTGATTTGAAGAAGCCCAATCAACGGCAGAGATTGAAAGTAGGGTTTAAAATTAAAATAGAATTGAAATTAATATATATAATAAATCGTATAAACTTTAAAAGGATGTAACTTTGTCATGCGTGATCAGAATTTGACGAAACCAGAAGCGCTGGAATCGCAGCGATGAGTATTACGCAGTGGAGATATTCTAGGATTATTCCGGGCAAGCGACAATTTTTGATTAAATTGAACAGTTCGGTTTAATTTAAAATTTAAACGTTCGACAAACTTAAGGTTTGAACTCCTCACTCAATCGAATTGTTTCGATTTAAATTTTAAATAGTTAAATTTAAAATTGCTTGATTGTGTGATTGAATGATGATTGCTGTCTATTGTGTTGAAATAGACCCTATACGCCGTATATTAAGCGGAGGTTATATATTAAAAACATATACCGCGATAATTCCACCGTGAAGTGGAATTGGTATTATATATGTATTTGGAGTTGATTTCCCGCATTATATAGCGGATGAGACCCTATTACGCCGCATAATAGCGGATAATATTTATAAATCCCATATATCACGATATTCCACTTCGAAGTGAAATTGGTATTGTGCTAACATCTGTGGATGCAGGGAAACAGGTTGGAGGGATCAAACTGGATTCCTCAAACATTTGAATTTGTTTCATATGTTGTGTGTTGATTATTTATAATCTGTGTGTGATTATATTGTGCTTGAAAGCGTGGAAGGCTATAATTTAGCCGAATATATTTTTGGTATCGTTGGATACCGAAAATAAATAAAAATTGGATTTTCGAAATTCAAGTTGAAAATTTATTGTGAAAATTTATTTTTGAGAATTGGATAAATTAAAAAGGAGTTTAAAAAGATAAAAGTCTTATTTTTGAACTGTATTGAATTAAATTTCAAATTTTTGCAAAAAGGCTTAATAAATGGATTTCGGGTAATATTATTTATAAGCTGAAGGATTTATTTAAAATTTTGATTTTTAAATAGATTTGAAGAGATAAAGAAATTTATTTTAAAAAAGGAAATAACTTTGGAAATTTATTTGATTTAAATTAATCAGATGATTAAGTTGATCCTATCTATGGATGTTTGGATTATATTGGATGTTGAATTGTTTGATATCCCAAATATGTGATGTTTTATGATATATCCTGATTTGTGATGTGATCGGTAATTTGTTTATCTGTGATATATATATATATCTGTGATCGGTGAATGAAAGATAAGCGTTATAGTTTATACCGCTTATCAATTATATTGTTATATTTGATCTGTGATGGTTGAATGTTGTTGCACTATTGTGTTAAACCGTGGACTACACAATACACACACAAATGTGGATTTCACATGGAAATCGGTTAAGTCACAGATTTTTATCAATTTTGGAAATTGAATTTTTGAATCCAAAATAGTTTTGGAATTGGAATTGGAAGTTTTCGAAAATGAGTTTCAGAAATAAAAGTTATTTTAAATAACTTAATAAAAATTGGAATTTAAATCATTTGATTTAAATTTTGAATTCAATACTTAAAATTGAATTTGATGATTTGGGAATTTTGGTTTAAAAGATTGTACAAGTGTAAAAGGTGTTTATATAGGTTTTTAACCATTTAAAATATGGTTTTGGAAATTTAAATTTATATTCAAGTTTTATACTTGGATGGCTTTAAACTGTGTAATTGTAACCAGTTTTTCCCAAAACGAAAACTATCCGTTTTCAGATAATAATAGCTTTCATAAAGTGAAAAGATTTCCAATTTGTATCGAAACATTTCAAGTTGAAAATTGAATTGTGACTAGTTTGAGAAAAACCATGAATTAACCTTTGTGAAGATGATTAAGCTTATTTTGAAATCAAAGAAGATTTTAAAAGGTGTATCTTTTATATTATAAAAGACTTGAATTGTGAATAGTTTTGAAAGCTATACATTAAATCTTAATTTAAAGATTTAATGGGTTAATCCAATTGAAATGGAAATTGATTTGGAAATCTGTGAATGAATCTTTGTGAAACTGGGTAAACTTTGTGAAGTAAATCTTTTTGTTTAAAGATTTAAAATGGTAATTTGTTTAAACCATTTAAAGGAAAGGATTTGGGTATTAAGTTGTGACTTAATTGAAATTCCTATATCCATATGTTTTAAATATTGTGCTCACTATTCGGGTTAGCAGGGAAAAGACCTTTGTGTCATATAACCCATTCCGAATTAGTGATACGATGATATGGATCGTATTGAAGACCGGATATTTTCGAAAATGAAAGGACAACCTGTTGAATGTCTCTGCACCGAGTTGCTCCAGTATAGAGATTTATATCACTCTTCTTGTGATGGGAAGTCCGGACGTGATTAGTGAATATCCGGATTGCAAGGGCTGCTTTGGAAGTGCCTTTGGTTCCGTTCGATCCCGGAACGGACTTGTATGGATGTGTGTCTGACGTTACACTTTGAGATGTAAAGCTGGTTTCTATCAAATACATTTTTGTTCGTGGCGTAGAATTTATTCTCTTAGCTTAACACCCTTCTATGAGACATACGAGCTCAGAGGTTATGTAGTTGATGGTTACTAGTGATACATTCCCAATTTGGTAATGTGGCATACGAAGTGTTGTTGATCATTTGTTGATCAAAGCGTGGCTTTGTGAAAAAGCGTGGCTTTGTGAAAAAGCATAGCTTTGTGGACGAGACTTCGTCGAGCCTCATAACCCGGTAATGGTCGAAACATGAATGTTGCGGCAAGGTTTTTAGGGGTCGCGCCCCTAGGGTATGTCATTTCCTTCTGGATAAGAGGTGATATCATGGTATGGAGCCCAGATATTTTACCTATGTTGATGTTGCAAATTTATTATACTTTGTGGTTGTTGCTTTGTGGTTGAGGATCCTCGGATAAAGGTCGGTAACGATCGGAGGATGGCATAGCTCGTGTGTTAGCTATCTAGTTACAACTGTACAGCGTGAGGTAGCGTCGGCCTTGTGTTTGCAGAGAGCAGGTTGACTCTCGGGGCGTCTTTCCAAAGGCGTTTCCATTTCGGTGTAAGGAAGTTCCTTAGCCTGACCATTTGTTGGAAATCGAAAGAAACAATACGAACCCTGTACGGTTTTAGTTGTATAACCTGCTATGGAATGTGGCGGTAACCTGCTATTGAACATGGTAGCTATAGTAGGCATACAATAATGGTTGTATGTTGGCTAAGATTAATATTACACTTTCGAAATGTTTTCCACACTATGCACTAGTAATAATATCAAAAGAGATTTCTTTTGCGTAGTAAGCATGTTTGACTATCATAAGAAGAAATCTCCTCCAATTCTGCATTTGCATTGTGTGTGTGGCGGGAGGTCTTATGGTAGTTTCATTTTCCAAAAAGCATTGCGAATGTCTTTTACTTCCTTTGTTGTTGTTTTAAAGATAAATAACTGTTTTAAGTTCTCACACCAGTCACCATGACTGACCTGGAGTTTATTGTTTCCTTCCTAAACTTTGGGTGCCTACCAATTTCCACATGGGCAGTCTAGAGTCAGGTTATCAGGTCATCCTGGATTCAGGAGATGCTGTGGAGCTCAGTGGCGAGCTGGATGGCGAGGCATAGCACTTGTATATGATATTATTTATTCCGCTGTGTATTCTGTATGAGGACAGGTTTATATAACTGTCCATTGATGTATTTTTGTCATAAACTCTGATGATGATGTAATGTATAAAATGATATAGTTCTTTGATTTAAAGATTATCCATTTAGCTATTATATGTTGTTCCACTACGATATGTGAGATTCTGATATTGTTTCTGTTTCTTCTTCTTTCCTTTTCTTCTGTCTTCTTCTACCTCTTCTTTTAACCCTAATGGTTCGGTTTTTCGGCATTCGATTGTGTGGCATTTGATACAGTGGACGTATTAATGTCGACTTTCGAGCGTCGAAAAGTCGAGTCGTAACAATAACTTTCCAGGCTGTTGGTTGATTAGTTGACTCTGATTGATATATGTACAATAAAGTTAAATTTTCTATTGTAAAGATCTGTTGTATATTATATATTACTCGTCACATGTGAGATTATGTTCTATCTTTCTTTCATTTTCCCTAACAATCTGTCTTTTTGGCACTCGAATACTCAACGTGTGAATGTTGTGGATGTATTAGTGACGACTTCTGAAGGTTAAAATGTGGGATCGTTACAATGTGTTATCGGAGCTTAGGTTGAGCGAACACCTAGGCTTTGGTGGGTTAACTCATTTGAGATCGGGTAAGTGAGACCCTAGGATGACTTTGAGTGTGTATATATATGAGCACGTATTTGTTAGTGATATAAAAATATTTTATACTGTGTTGGTTTGTCGTTTGAGTGGTTTATGAATTCAAGTCGATATAGAAGGAACAACTGTATCGATGAGGGTTTCTATGCACTTATACAAGGTAGACCGACATAGTATTATTTTGAGAATTGGGTAAGTAAAATAATTTTACCTAGATTATATTTTATATATGAAAAGAATAATTTTCTGAAATTAATATAGTTATATATAGTGTGCTGGTTGTTAAAGAATGATAATATTTTATTATTATCATTTATTGTTGATTGGTTGGGCTGGATAGTTTATGAGCCTTTATTATTGGTTAAATTAAGTACGAACACCTTGTGAATTCAATTTCACCATTTTACTATAAAGTGTTCGATGATAATGTTGAGTTGAATTTTAATTATAATAAAAGTTATTTGTTATAATTTATACAAGGATAAAGAATTATGAAATGATATTATATAAGGAGTGAAATTATATAAGTAGGATTTATAAATATAGTTTATAAATAAGGATTTAAAGTTGGAAATTTCAGTACTTAAATCCCGGAGATTTGAAATTGTTTTTCGAAGTGTTGTGACAAATAATAATAGTATTATTGGAGAGTGTTTTGGAATAGAAATTTTCTTAAAATATGATTTATAAATAAAACATGGATTTAAACTGAGGAATTTAGAACTCAAAGCTCGGTGTTTGGAAATTGTTTTTTAAATTCTTGCAAAAATAATAATGGTATTATTTTGAAAGTATCGATTAATAGAAATATTGTAAATGGATTTGGAAGAGTTAAAATGCACTGAACTCACTTAGGTTGCTGGAAAATAATTCCGATGATGATTGCAACATCATCGACGTTCATTTTGAGTTTCTAAGTGACGGATTGCTACCATGGTAGTTTTGCTTCAAAATTGTTTTGAGTAAAACAAGTTTTGAATGTGTTTGAACATTCAAGTTAAGTAAAACAACTCTTAGGGAATAGAAGAGTATTTTGCAAATATAAACTTGAGTTATAGAATGTTAATAGACTTGAGTAATATTTCTTAAGTAAAATATCGATTCTTTGGAAGTTATAAAAATTTTGAGAAATGTTTTATTAACGAAGATAAGTCTTTATAAAGTGTTTGTAGGCTTAAAGTAATATGTTATGAAATGACTCAGAAAATGAAATCTAGTGTTAATTGAGAATATGGACTTAAGTTAAAATGGATAATAAACATAAGTGTACTTTATATAATGTTTATAATAAACTTAAGTATGAAGGAACTTTAAGATGGAGTTGCGGCTTTTGAAATGTGTATAAACTTGAGTTTTAAAATGATTGGTTTACATAAGTGGTGTTATTAGATGGTCGTGAACTTAAGTAACGGTTTTATGAAGTAGTTCATAATAATTTTAGTATTAAAGGGAATATACTAAGAAATACTAAATGTGAATTAAAATAATTGGTATAGTTAAGAAAAGTAAAGTTGAAAATTGAGGTATGAGATGAAATTTAACTTAAGTAAAGTTAAATAAAATGATTTATGATATGGTTTGTAAATGAAATTTAGTATTAAAGGAGATACTATTGGAAATCAAGTGTGATTTAAAATTGAATGTAAATAAAAAGAATTTGGTATAATTTAGGAACCAATGGAATAAATACGTAGATTGTACGTATATCATTCTATTCACATAAATGATTTGATCCATATTCGAGTACACGATTTCGAGGTTATTTACACTAATCCAAATAAGGATTTTTCACTCTATTCTTGACGATGAACACTCGATACGAATTTTTGAGATGGTTACAAAGTTTTCTATCATAGTTGACGACTATGTAAGGAGAATGACAGTTTCTAATAAAGGAACCCGACCATAGTTCGCACTAGAGAAGTCGAGTGGGCGATACTAGTTCGAAAGTAAAATTTGTGTGATCGAGCTAGTAATCAGATTTTATGTTTCGTACGGATGATATATGTGCATCTTATGGACTTATTATAATTATATGTTTAACATTTAGGAATGCAAAATTATACGGCTATGAATCATATGTTTGGATATTATGTGTAAGAAAGATGTAGGTTCATGGAAGCAAAGTCTAGTTGATGTTTTTGGTTTCATGAGTTGAGTTTGTTTGCCCAACAAATAGGTATGTGTTTATATTGTTGTTTGGATTAATGATTTTATTCCCCAGATATGGGAGGCCACTTGGCTTTTGTTCTCTTTTGTTGGATTGGGCCTGGAGTGGTAATTTGAGTTTTTCCGATCGAGCCGCGCAAAGGAGACGCTATCGAAATTTTCCGTAATTTTAGGACATAGGGATTTAATAATCAGTTCCAACTAATTGATTTTGAAAAGTTAAAGGGTTTAGATACATTTTTCTTACTTTGGAATTTCGGGGACAAAATTCTTTTAAGGGGGAGAATGTAACAACCTGGAATTTTGGTCATTTGATTTTAAATATTTAACTTATTTTAGTTATTAAAAATATTTGTTTAAAAAGGTCTAATAACTTAAAATCAAATATAGGGGCTATTTTAAAAGTTAATATCTAGAATTCAAATATAGAGATTTTTTTTAAATATTTAAACCGTGAACTTAATTTTTGAATAGTGATTTAAATAACGGGATTTATAATTAAATGTTAAATTAATTAGTAAAATGGTATCATTTAACTCCTTTTTAAATTTTAAATAATAATGGTGAATTCCTTTTGTAAATTTATTTACAGTAATAAATGGTTTGAATAAATTATTATTTTTACGACTCGATTTCTATTGACGTATTTTTAATTTAATTTATTTGATTTTTCCTAAATTTTTAATTTGAAAATATTGAAACTGTTCGTTTGACGATTTATCAGCAAACCAACAACGTTTTAGTGATTTTATCAAATCAGTAAACCAGTGTATGTTATTATTTTTTTGAGGTCGCGTCGTTGTTCTGAGCGCGACCGTACTTTTGTTTTGTCATTTGCAGTCCATACACGAATGAAGATCTATGCGGCGAAATGCCGAAAAATTAATATATATATATATATATATATATATATATATATATGTATGTATATATATCATAACTAAAACATTTTGTACGCTTAGCCACTTTCTTTCATTTCTACGTTCCCATTCAAAAAAACTTCTTCTGTACATTCGAAATGAAGAATGCAAACATTTGGATTTTAAAAAAATTCAAATAAATTAAAACAAAAATCAAATAAATATAAAAATGCGATCTTTGTATTTAATAGCGTGAGATCTATCTTTGGGCATGAATTGGAGAGTTGCGGCATCCATTTTTGGGATCGACAGTTTTAGAACATGAGCAAATTAGATTAAGGTTTGGGATTATGGCTAACCTAGTCGATGATTGTCGAATTAGAGTTGTTATTTGGGTTCGGCGTGAAGAGTATCACTTAGGGACGAAGTTTAGTGACATGCGTTGGAGGAGAGAAAGCTGCGAATTTTGGTGCGGACGAAGGAAGTTGTCCAGATCGCGATTTGATAGGGTAAGGTGGAGTTGGCATTCTGGTGATGGCCGAGTGGAGATTTTGAAGATGAGCATGGTGGTGTCGTCGGATCGATGATTTGTAATGTGGTGCTCCATGTTCTAGGTGGAGATGCACGTCAGTTTTGGGTGAGCACGTTTGGGCACGGGTTGTTGATGTTTTGGGGAAGAAGGTAGTTTGAAGGGTGATTAATTTGAATTGTAATTGGTAAATTAATTTTATTATTTAAATCCAATTTCTTATAAAATCTTTATCTTGCTCGTACGTGGCCCAATCGACATGTGGACTTTTGCGTTGCGCTCGTAATGATGGAGGCTTCGCGATGGAACTGGTTTGGATGAATTTGGAGCATGTTAAAATTTGGGCTAAAATCGGACATTGTTGGATTTTAGTTCAAATTGGAACGATTCGGCGCCAATTGGAACTTCGGTGAGTTTAACTCACCTTTTTGGTCAATTTAGTATGTTATATAGTAGATAAAATTTACCTATTGTGTTTGGTTGAATTATTTGGCTGTTTGGTTAAATATTCGCTTTTATAAGCGATTGTTATATAAAATTGAAATACATGAATTTTATTAAGAAATCTGAAATCCTCCATATTGTTACTTTTAAATTTCCTATTATATTCTTATTGATTCTATTCCAGTTATAACTCTGTTATGTAGATTGTTAAATTTGTTGATTATTTAGCAATGTTAGTTATGACATTGTTATAAGTTCAAATTTAAACCCTGTTGTAATAAAAACCAATAACAATATTGGTTAAGTGCTTGGTGGTTATTGACCTCAACTTAGTATTTTGGAATACTATTAATTTTCGTTGGGCTTGAAAAAATGATTTTGATTCAAAGAATGATTTTAAATTTGACTTTTGGCTTTTTGGAACATTTTGGTTAAAATGGATTTTGAAAACTTCTTGTTCACTCCAATCTTTATTTGTCTACTCTAATATATTTAGAAATGGTTTATAGTTGTTTTAGTATTATTTTATAATATTCTAAATTTGTTTAATTATTATTTAATATTGTTTAATTTTTTTAGTTATTGTTTAACATAAAATGTTTAAAAGTTATTTATTTATATTTAAATGGTTTAAAGGTTATTTATCAATATTTTAATATCGTTAAAAGCTATTTATTGAAATAATTAATATTGTTTGAAGATAAATATTATTATTATTTTCTAATAATGTTTTGAAATTAATAATAGTTATTTATTACTAATGTTTTGGAAGTTAAAAATTATTTATTATAATAATGCTTGAGGATTGATTATTATTGCTTGTTTAATAATGTTTTAAATTATTAGTTATTTTATTTATAATGTTTTTGAAGTTAGTAATTATTATTTATCTATACTGTTTTGTAATTAATAATTATTGTGATATAATAATGTTTTGAAGTAAATAAAATAACTATTTATTTATGATGTTTAAAATTAATTAATTAATTGTATTTATAAATAATAAATTTATTTATAAAAGAACTGCATTTAATAAACAGTTTATCAGTAGAAATGGAGTTTGGATTTATAAAGGACTTCTATAAAGGTGTTTTAGTAAGAATTTTTACTAGGTTCTTTATAAAAGACTTTTATATAAAAAATAAAGTATAAAGATTTTTATAAAAAAAATAAAGTTTTATAAATGGGTTTATAGATTTCACGTATACTCTATTTCCCGCTACATTGGTTGTTTATGTTTATCAGCAATTGTGAGGACAGGTTGTTATAACTGTCCAGGCTTTGATTGCTTAGTTGACTCTGATTGATATATGTATAATAAAGTTAAAATTTTCTTTTGTAAAGATCTGTTGTATATTATATGTTACTCATCACGATACGAGATTATGTTTTGTCTTTCTTTCTTTTTCCCTAACAATCTGTCTTTTTGGTACTCGGATGCTCGGCACGTGAATACCATGGATGTATTAGTGTCGACTTCTTAACGTCGAAAAGGGGGATTGTTACATTCTCTTAAAGGGTCCTCTTTGATAAATGATATTTTTTGAAAAGGAAGCATTTTTGGATAAAGAGTTTTGGTTGAAAAAGATCTTAAAATTTAAAATATTTATTGAGGTTATCTGAGAATATATTATTGAGAAAGGATGTGTTATAAAATATCTAATTTTACAGTACTTTATGAATATATTTACCAATATGAGGATGATGTGATTTGGAAATAAATGGTTGTAAAAGTAAAATATTTAACCGAATAATAAACTTCAAAAATGTTTGTTAAAAAAGTTACGACAACCGCCTTACACCTCCGGTACCCAATATGCATATAAATGCACTACTGTAGTGCCTGACACTAATATTGGTAAACAAGCACATAACATATCGTCTATCTCATAACACATCAAGTAAAATATATTCAAAGCAAACATAACATCCATCAAACAATCCTCATTATTAATCAATGTTCCCTAGATATATGATTCCTCGTATGACCATTCCCCTACCAGGGATTAATGGAAAATCTCAGTTTTCAGTGTACTCGCTCGCCAGCCTTAGCTGACATTGTATCCATTCCACCGATCCAGGATATACAGATCCATTCCATCGATTTGGGGTAGCCATTCCAAGTACCCAATGAGTGTCCTAATAATACCCCTGCTTATTTAGTTTCACTTCTAGTATCAACGATCCCTTATCACGCATATCCAAGCCCTTTCCTTGCTCTATCTAGTTTCCATTCATCCTCAAGGAATCATTCCACATTCCTTTCTTTCCATGATAGAACCATTCAACATTCTATCCACGGATCACCCTTTCTAGAACCTGCTCTTATGGATAATCATCCTCACGACTCCATTTAACAGCAAGCCTTCATCATCAGAGCATAACTCCCTCGTCGTCGAGTTACCAATATCGAAGTCCCGAAGCTATCATCCTTCATCGTGCTACCACATCACAATCGAACATCAAATGAACGAACGAATACCTTTAGCATGACCTGTAGGAACCTCGAGCATCCCCTACAAGTTTAGCCAAATTGGCCTCTTCAATTCATATCGGTACCGACCTAACCAGGTCGATACCAATATCAATTACTTAGCTAAACTTTTGGCTAAGTATTTCATGCCCCGACCCGTACTCTTTTTCTTGCCTAAGGCTCCCTCTTTCCATTGCTTGAATCCTTAAGTCCATAGCTCCATTCCATGTGCCAGAAACAAACTCGGTACCGATCTAAAGAAATTGGCACCGACCTCTAGAACTCCACCAAACAATGGGGTTAAGCCCCCAATCTCATTCCTTTGACTTTCTTGGAGCCTTCTTCGAAGTTTTGTAGCCTTAGTCTTGAAGTTGCTTGTTTTTCTCAACTTGGAAGCAACTCCATCTGCCAAAATTCTACCCAATGCCGACATGGTTATAAGCATGCAAATCGATTCCTATCACCTTGCAATCTGAACAGTAGGCTCCTACCCTCCTTCAAAGTCCCTCCTTCAAGTTTCATTCAGTTTTGAGCATTTTGACATCCATTTATCCAAATCAACGACCATTTCTCAACTAATCTAAAGCACAAAAAAACATATCAAAGTAATGCATGAAATATCAACCATCATTCACAGGCATTCATTCATCATATATAATTCATCCAAACATGAATAACATATAAGATTCAGCCTAAATCTAGTTTTATATAAAGACGACAATATGATCCAAAAATGGTGTAAAACTATTTAAAATCCATTCCAATCTTTTTTAATTCGTTCGTAAACATGTATTAGGGTCAAATTAAAGTTTAAAAATCGTTTTAACATAGAAATCATATCAGAAACATAATTTTTAACAATATGGACATGCATATGATAGTGAGAGATCATAAATCACTCACATAGACCAAAATTATTGATTAATCTTCAAATATAAAACAGACAGCAAGAAATCTGAATTCAACTAACCAAAATGAAAGATCTTTAATCCTCTTTGCTAATTACCCTTCTATTGATGGTTTAAATTAAATTAATATGAAAAAGGTGAGTTTTTTCATGAGATTTAGACTAATGGAGGATTATGACTGTTTTTGGAAAGTGGAAAATGATAGGATCTTTCCTATTAGTCCTAACTAGGCACAAATTCCGAAATGGGTTAGTGGGCTCTAGTTTGGGTTAACTAATTACCCACCAAACTCGCTAGCAGTAGTCTAAAGCTAAAACAACCATATCTCCTAAAAGGTAAGTCCGTTTTCCCTATTGTGGCCACTCTACGGAAAGTGAAACCATCATTACGTTCTATAGGAAATGGTTTCAGACCCTACTTCAATATTTATCAAAAGTTATAGGATTTAAAAGAATCTCTGGGTCCAAACCATCTAATAAAAATTCTAAAGGTGTGAAATAGCCCTAGTTGTCATTTCCTAAAATTTTAGAGTCATACAACCTCATATGATTTAAGTAATAATATTTTGTGATCATCTGGTACGTAAAACACAGGTCGTTACACTCGCTCCCCCTTTTAGGAATTTTTCCTCTCCAATCCCCAAATAAATCAAAGAATGGCGAAATATAGTTATCCCGCATGCCTAATAATTATATGCAACTATCAAACATATCAAGCAAGCAATCATGCAATCAATTATATAGATAAACCTTTGCTAGCATGCGAGATACTAGACTATCCTATATGATATCAAAAGTGAAAGAAAATACGATAAACGATAAGCTTTACCACGTAAAGAGCTCCGGATATGCAGGCTTCATGCTCTTCTCGGTTTCCCACATGCAATCGCCTTCACTTTCACCCTAATGAACCTTCACTAAATCCACCATCTTCCTCCTAATATGTTTCGTATCATGTCCGATAATACAAATCAGCCTATGAGGTCTCGAAGCTTCTGCTTTGATCTCCATATCATCATGTTGATCTAGTGCAATCATCGTACCTGAGTTATGTACAAACTTCTGCAAGTGAGAGTCGTAGAACATGTTGTGCATGCGCACCGTCTTTTAAGGTAAGTCAACCGTATATGTTAGGTTCTCAATCCTCTCTACTATCGGAAAAGAACCTACGAATCTCAATACGAACTTCACATTACTACTGAATCGAACAACATTCTTCAATGAAGAAACATTCACAAACACCATATCACTGACAGACAACTTCAAATCTCTATGTCTCTTATCAGTAGTTACCTATCTTGGTCAGCCTTCATCCTTTGCTGAATGACTTCAATCTTATTTGAGGTCTCTCTAATCATATCTGGCCCAAGTATAGTTTTTCTCCCTCTTCCTACTAGCATGAAAGAGAGTTACATAGTAAGCCACACAATGCTTCGTATAGTGCCATATCGATACTAGACTGATAGCTATTGGTATATGCGAACTCAACCAAGTGCAAATGATAATCCCACGAGCCTCCAAAATTGAGAATGCAAACTCGCAAGTGATCCTTCTTATAGGATTCACACTATCGGTATGCCCATCAGTTTGCAGGTGAAAAGCTATACTAAGATGCAGCTCGGTCTCCAATACCCCTTGTAAGCTCTTCCAAAACCCACTAGTGAATAAAGGGTCTTGGTCACTCATAATGATCTTCGACGCACCATGGAGTCTCACCACCCATTTCACATACAACTCGACTAATTTGGATGTCGTTTTAGTGGGCTTAACAGGTATGAATTGGGAACTCTTCGTAAATCTGTCGACTATGACACAAATGCTACTGTGTCTGCCTCTGGTCCTTGGCAAACCATAGATACAATCCATCAATACTTGTTCCCACTTCCACTCGGGAACCACGAGTGGTTACATCAACCCACTCAGCTTCTTCTACTCAGCCTTCACCAACTGACAGTTCATAAATCTCGAGATGAATGTCCGTACATCCTTCTTCATCCCCTTCCAATTATGCGTTTGCTTCATATCACAATACATCTTATTACCTCCGGGATGTATAGTCAATCCAGAATGATGGCACTCTCGTGGAACCTCATCTCGTAATCCATTTACATCAAGAAAAAGTAATCTCCCATCCTTATGGAGCCAACCATCTCGGTCAAGCTCATACTGCTTCATCTACTCTAACTCTACTCCTTCCTCTATCTTTTCCATGATCTCTGCTAGTATAACATCTCATCTTTGACTAGTACTAAGCTGCTCAATCAAAGTAGGTTTGATCGTGAAGCTTGCCAGAATCTCTGGTTCTAACTCGCAATGAGGTCGAAAGACATAACCAACAATATAATCCAACTGCTTCCACCCTAGAAACATCGCCCCCAAACTGGCATGTCTTCTACTCAATTCATTGGCGATTGCATTTCCTTTACCGAGTATACAAGAAATGCTAAAGTAACAAGAAGCTAAAAACTCTAACCATCGCTGCTAACGAAGGTTAAGATCCTTCTGGGAGAAGAGGTACTTCAGGGATTTGAGGTCCGTGAACAACTCAAACCTTTATCCTAATAGATAGTGTCTCCAAATCTTCAAAGCAAACACCATCTCCCTATTTCCAAGTCATGGGTCAAATACTTCTTCTTATGCAGCTTCAGCTATCGACTAGCATAGGCGATAACCTTACCTCCTTGCATTAATACTACACCAAACCCAGTACCACAAGCATCAGTGTATATCGTAATCTCCTCATTCTCGCTCAGAATGGTCAAAACTGGCGCACTCATTAACCTCTCCTTCAAACTCACGAACACATGCTCACACTTCGCATCCCAAATAATAGTCCGATTCTTCTTCGTTAAATTGGTCAATGACGATGCTTCTTTTGAGAAGTCCTCGATATAACATCTATAATATCCCGCTAGTACAAGGAAGCTTTTCACATCAGTAGCATTCTTAAGTTGGTTCCAAACTTGAACCGCTGCCATCTTTGTGGGTTCTACTGCGATGCTTTGCTCAACGATGACATGACCCAAGAATCTCACTTCCCTCTTCCAGAAGTGACACTTTGAAAACTTTTCTTTCAACATGTTCTTCCTCAATAATTTAAGCACAATCCTCAAATGCACCTTGTGTTCTTCCTTCATCCTAGAGTAGAGTATAATATCATCCATAAACATAAGCGTGAACTTGTTTAGCTGATCCCTGAAGACATGATTCATTGGATCAATGAAGTATGTCAAAGCATTCATTAGCCTGGATAGCATAACCAACCACCTATAGAAACCGGACGACATATGAAATGTAGTGATTAGCACACTCTTCTTAGCTACGCTCAGCTGATGAAATCTGGTCGCGAGATTCAATTGAGAGAACACCTGTGCACCATGGAGCTGATCGAACAAGTCATCAATACGCCGGAGTGGATACTTGTTCTTCCTCGTTACCTTATACAGCTCACGGTAATCAACAGACAACATCAAAGAGGCATCCACCTTATTAGCAAATACTATAGGTGTGCTCCAATCAGATGCACTCCTACGAATGAACCCTTGCCTCAACATGTCATTCACTTGCACCTCCAACTTCTTTTGCTCTCTAGGTGCCATACGCCTCAAAGGCATAACTATCGGCCTGACATCTTTGATTAAGTCTATGTGGAACTCAATCTCTTGGCATGGCAGTAATATGGCCACCTCCTCGAATCGGATACTCCCTAGCGATAGGCATAGATGACAACTCATCCTTTGGGACTTCGAGTGAATATAGAAAACAAACCATAGCCTCATCCTCTGATAGCCATCCAATCACTACCTTCCTCCTCTTCTAAGCCCCAATCATCACCATCAGCTTCTTGCAATCCACCACTACCGCATACCTCTTCAACCAGTCCATTCCCAAGATAATTTGAAACCCAACAAAACCCAAAACAAAGCAATCACAAACAAAAGAGCATCTATGACTTGAGAAAACCAAACCACGACAAACGATATAAAGACTAGTGGCCTCCAATAAGGTTCGTTGCTACTAAAGGTCGGTAAACTATTTCGGATCTCAATCCCAATCTATCTACCAAGTCATTAGATATAAAGGAACGTGAAGCCCCGTATCGAACAAAACACGTATGAAATGCCATAAATAGAAAGCATACATTGAATAGTGATACATCCCTTTCTCCTTTGCCAAAGGAGCACTCGAAGGAACGACATCTAAAGCATATGGCTTCACCACTGGCTTTTGCTGCACTAGTTGTGGGCTACTCTTCTGCATATGTTCGAACTTGCCATAGTTGTAAAACTTCTTCTTTCCATTAGCCTTGCAATCCCTAATCAAAAATGGCCCTTTTCTCCACAACCATAGCAGACAGGATCTTACTTTACCTTCTTCGGAGCGCTTTTCCCTTGAAACTACTTCCTCTTACCATTCCATTTCTTCTTGCCTCCACAGCCTTGCTGCAGTTCTGGCTCTTTCTAAGTTACAATAGCGGACTTGGGTTTAAGGTACAAAATCTCAAGTTGAAGGGCGTTCTCAACTATCTTCTCAAATGGCTCATCGATATGCCCTACAAGCTTCTCCTCCAAGTAGTCATCCAACCCCATAATGAGATTTTCATTCTTATTCAAAGGAGTGTCAATGAAAGACATCCCATACTTTGATAAGGCATCAAACTCAGCCACATACTCGGAGGCAAACATGTCCCCTACTTCATGTCAGCAAGTTTCCTAAATAACACCGACTTCTGAGTAGTTGGTACAAAATTCTCCGTAAATCTCGTTTTGAACTGATCCTAAGTAAAGTAGTCCTCAAGTGTGGAAATCCAGTTCATGGCTCTCCCTTGGAGCTGCCATGACGCCAACCTCCTCCTTATAGCATCATCTAAGTCCAAGTCATCAAAAATCCTCCCATATGTATCCAACTAATCATGCACTTCCATATCGATTCCATTCCTTGGAATGGATTGCTACCAGACGGGCAAAAACCTTATTCAGCTTCATGAAATCAACTTTGGGTAGCTGCACTTAAGCACCAATTACAACAATATTTGGAAAAGTCGCTTGGGCATTTTACAGCATGTTTTCCATTATCGCGTTGAACACTGCTTGCAAGTCAGGGCTAGCAGCCCCCGAACCCGCTCCTTCCTCAACTCTAGAAACGAAGTTCCTTGCAATGTTTCTCATATGCCAGCTCATTCTTGATCTATAACAAGATTGATCTATCTCTTATAGAGAAAACTATATCAATGGTACTCATGTGTGCATGTGACTTATATACTATATATACTACTACATAGTTTTGAAAACCAAAATATATAATAAGTACGCTCTCTCGTGTATATAGACACACACACTCTCTCAATCCAGTCTACGGTGATGACTCATTCCCTTTCTATATTTGATTACGGTATAAACTAAGATTAACTACGCAAGGAAAGCTATGGTACTAAATGGGACGACCGCACTACACCGTCGCCACCCAATATACATACAAGTGCACTACTGCGATGCCCGACTAATGTAGGACAATAGCCGAGGGTGAAAAGAACAGAAACAATCACATAACCTATTGTATATCTCATAGAGCATCGAGTAAAATATAATAGTCATTACAAATATAAATAGGAGAGACGGTAATAACTAAGTGAACCAAATATCAGAGCACATAACCATAGTGTTATGCAGCATAATTGAGTTTATACAAATAGGAATAAACTAATATAAAACCGTCTCATAATAATAAAGCTCACTTTACCTAGGCTCCACAGTGTCGCTCAATGAAATAAGCATAATAAAATCCATATATAATACGAGAAAACGACATCTCCTGCTCGTCTTCTGTACAGTAACTGCGTACCACCTAAACCATTTATCTAGTCTACTCATTCAAGAGCACCAGAGATAATAAGAAGTAAAGCATAAGACCTTGAGTCAGACAGCAGCCTAGTGTAAGCAATAAGAAATTTCAGAATACCATTCAAGTCGATATAGTAAGGAACAAAGGTATACAAACCGTACTTTACCTATTCCTGCAACCAAAGAGTTAGCACATAACATCGATAATGTGCTACACTATAGACATTAGAAAGGTGTACTACATCCTAAGTACAACGTCGGGTGTCTAGATATCTGTATCCACAATAACTACTTCATGTGACATCCCTAGAGTGACAAACTACAAGGAGAATAACTAAAGTAAACATAGCATCCATCAAACAATCCTCACTGTCAATCAATGTGCCCTGGATAACTCTTACGACCATTCCTCTGCCAGTGATTAATGGAAAAATCCCAGTTTACATTGCACTCACCCACCAGCCCTAGCTGACACTATATTCATTCCACTGATCCAGGGTATATGGATCAATTCCACCGATCTGGGATATCCATTCCAAGTATCCAATGAGCGTCCTCACAATACCTTTGCTTACGAGTACATCAGAAAACACTCCGAGTATCAATGATCCCTTAACACGCTTATTTGAGCCCTTTCCTTACTCCATATGTTTCCATTCAACCTCAAGGATTCATTCCATATTTCTTTCTTTCATCGATAGAACCATTTAACATTATATCCATGGGTCACCCTTCCTAGATCCTGCCTTTGTAGATAATCGTCCTCTTGACTCCATTCAACATCAAGTCTTCATCATGGAAGAATAACTCCCTCACCGTTGAGTTATCATCATAGAAGTATCGAAGCCATCAACCTTCATCGTGGTACCACATCATAACCGAACGTCAAATGAATTAACGAACACCTTCAACACGACTTGCAAGAACTCCCGTGCATCCCTTGGAAGTTTGGCTAAGATGGGCCTTTTTAATTCATATCGTTACTGACCTGGTCAGGTCGGTACCAATATGAATTACTTAGCCAAACATTTGGCTAAGTACTTCAAGCCCTGACCACAACTCTTTTTCTTGCTTAGAGCTCCCTCTTTCCATTGCTTGAATCCTTAGGTCCATAGCCCCATTCCATGCGTAAGAAAAGAACTCGGCACCGATCTAAGTGACCGGTACCAACTTCTATAACTCCACTAAACTTTGGGATTAAGTCCCCAATGTCCTTCCTTTGCCTTTTTCGAAGCCTTCTTCAAATTTTGTAGCCAAAATCCAGAAGTAGCTTGTATTTCCCAACCTGGAAGCAACTCCCCCGACTAGAATTCTACCTGATACTAACATGTTTTTAAGCATGCAAATCGACTCCAATCACCCTACGATTTTAAATGTAGACTCCTACCCTTATCCTGATCCCCTCCTCCAAGTCTCAATTTTGAGCATTTTTGACCTTCTTTTACCCAAATCGATGATCATTTCCGGACTAGTTTAAAGCACTTAACTAACATATCAAAGCAATATATGAAATAACAACCATAATTCACATGCATTGACTCATCACATACAATTCATCCAAATATGATTAACATACAAGATTTAGCCTAGATCTAGCTTTATACAAAGATGACAATATGATCCAAAAGGGGTGTAAAACCATTTAAAATCCATTTCTATATTTTCAAATTTGTAGGATTCTTTTCACCCTAGAGGAGGGGGGTGAATAGGGTGTACTAAAAATTAATGCGGAAATAAAAATAAAAATAGAAAGTAATTAAGTATAGATCACACATAGATTTACCCAGCTTCGGCAATAACCTGCCTACGTGCTGCCCCCAAGGTTTCTACTAGAAATTAGGTAATCAGACGCTTACAAAAACACATAAACTCGCGACACCCGCTAACTCGATTAACCTAACTCTAAGCTCAAAACTTTGCCACAACTCAGCCACTGAGTTGTGAATTCTCGAACAACAAAACCGTAGTTCGTAAACAACTTAAACTAGAGTTTAACTTAAATAAAAATTTAAAAACAAGCAAAATAGAAATACAAAACCCTAATACTTATTCGGCCCAAATAAAATAACCAATGCGGCCCAAAATTAAAAGATAAAATAATAGTCGCGTTTTCCCTTTTCTTATTTTTGTGGCCGCCTTGTTTCTTTATCAATATGGATTAGGGCTTTGTTCAAAGTCGAAGTCACCGAATCAATTTGATAGATTGCAGTGATGAATTCACTTCGATTTGCCTTATCGATCAATTCCTTAACTTTGATAGCTTGCGGCTGCTTCAAGTGTGTCGAGCTCGAATGATGCTTTGAACTGGTACGTGATTTGCCCCTTTTCGATTTTGATTATGCTCGACTTGATTCGAGTTTTGGATTTATTTTTGGTTTGTTCTAAGTAAGCTCTTCAGAGTATTTTCTCAAACTTGAATGAATATGCCGATGATGATTTGGGTTTAATTTATAGGGAAGGAATCCCTATAATTATGTTCATATATTTGAGTTTGAATTTTTCCTGATTTTATCTTTTGTGTTGATTTTTTAATCGAACGAACTCTGTGACCTCTGACTTGTTCATTATTGAATTTGCTTGAATTGCTTTGGGTCGGTTCTGTTCTGTGCTCCTATGACTTCGGCATTTTGAATTTTAACATAATCTGGACTTGACGAATTTTGACTTGTTCAATTCGTTTCCTCTGATTGACTTCACTGCAACATTTTTCTACTCCTTGACTAGTTCGAACTGCTACTATTATTTACGATTTTTGAACACTACCTGGTACTAGTAATCTAAACATGTTGCATTATGATTTTGTGCTAGCTGCTGTAACGACCTGTATTTTTACGGATCGAAAAGTTCGTTCGAATCTGGAATTTTCAGCATTTTTAGTCGTTTCAGATTTTAGGAAGAATTTTTCTAAGTGTTAGGTCGTAGTTGGCGACCTAAGAAGGTGGAGCGACCTAGGAGTCAGGTTGTATGTTAGCTTAGGTCGTGAAGGAAGTTATGTCGTAGGCGACCTAAGGGATGGGTTGGTCGTATGCTGGCTTAGATCGAGGGGAAGGTTAGGTCGAGTGAGCGACCTAAGAGAGTTAGCGTCTTATAGGATTTGGCAACCTAAGATTAGTAAGCGACCTAAGGGGATAGGTCGGCAGCGACCTAAGGAACTAGTGATAATAGTTAGCGACCTAGTATGGTGGAGCGACCTATAGGTTAGCGACCTAAGAGTTAGGTCGTGAGCTCCGTTTTTGGTTAAGTCGCTAGGTCAGTAGTCAGTTAGGTCATATTCTGGCTAAGTGTTAGGTCGCATCCTAGTTGTTCGCGACTTACGTTAGGTCGCGAGGAAAACTTATGTGTTAGGTCGCAAGAGGGCTTAAGTCTTAAGTCGCGGCATTGTTAGGTCGCGTGGGTTGCTAAGTTGTTAGGTCGAAGCCTATGTTTTAAGTCGCGAGCGACCTAGGAGATAAGTGTTAAGTCGTAACCCAGTTATTTGGTGGGTCGCATGGAAGCGCATCTGTTAGGTCGCTTGGGTGCGCTGATGTGCTATGTCGTATCCCCTTAAGTCATAGGTCGTAACCTTGTTAGGTCGTTGAAGCGCCTGGGGAATAAGTCGTTAGGTTGTTAGGCGCTAAGTGTTAAGTCGTAGAGGCTTTAGGTCGGAGGGGTTTTAGGTCGTAGGTCGCAGACGACCTAATTCCGAGCTAGCGACTTAGAGAGATTTCTACTATAAATAGAGGGGGTTGTTCTCACTTTTTGGGATCCGGATTTCGAAGCGACGAAGTGCTGCCATTTTGAGAGCTCGACTTCTACACTTCTTCACTTCTTTTCTCCACTCTAATCTAGTGCTTCCATTCATCCAAGTTGAAGATCAAATTAAAGATTCAAGAGCTTAGATTGAAGATCTTCATCTTTTCAAGAGAGATTTCTTCGTTTGAAGCGGATTCGTGATAGATCAAGCTTGATCCTTCGCTGTCCAGATCTGAAGCGTGTTGATTTGGGTTTGTTTAGGTGATTTGGTGAGTGGTGATTATCTCTCACACGGATCCAAAGGAGTATATCGGATTGTTGGCTCAATTTGGTGTTAAAATAGTGATTTCCATGCATTTTCTTCATCCTAAGTGTAGATCCGTGTAGATCCATTGTTCATGATGATTTGACAACCATTTTACTAAGTGTTAACCTATGCAAGTTCATTCATAAAGATTGTAGAGATAATTCTCATGATTTCATGCTTATTAGACTTTCAACTCTTTAATTACGAAAATGCCATTATTGTTATAATTGTCCATTTTGCTTATATTTGAATGCTTGGTTACTTGGATTGATGTTTGACATGATTGATTGCTGTGAATTAGATGATTGTTGATTGGTTTTATACCGAAGATGATTCAAAAGCTAAGGGAAAGGCTCTTGAATTGGGAAAGCTGCTCGTGGCATATGTAGCGGGATGATGAAGCTCTTATGCATAGACTTGATGATGTGATGTTGAGATGAGGCTTTGCGAGGATGTGATGAAGTGAGGCAATCATGTGATGAAGACTTGGTATAATCCAGACGGGATCATTCCAAGCATCTTGATAACTCGGTGATATGATTCGAGTTGAGGATAATGAATGGATATGAGAATAGTCGTCGAGGAGGATGACTAGGAGGCTTGGATAGCATCGTTGTTGAAGGTTCTAGCATGCTCTAAGCAAGAGTACGTTTGGGCAGATTCGATAGTCCCAACGACTAACTGTTGATGGTCGAGTACTCTGGGCAGATTCGATAGTCCTAGGCACGGGCTGCGACGACGTGCGGGAGTTATGTCTAGAACCGGGGTTTCCATTAGCCCTTGACGGACGGCTGAAAGAATGTGCCGGTCATTCAATTAACGGTGATATCGAAGCAATGATAACAGTGATAGCCAGAGTCATGGATGTTTGGTTGTATCGTCATTAGGACTCAAGAGCGGTATTTTCTGGGTGCTTATCTGATTTAGGCCTTGGTACTTGGAAAACATCGCCCTTGACTCGAATGATTATTACTTTACTTTAAATTGTATGCTCTGCTATGTTGCTTCTGCTTAGTGTGTGTCTGAGGGCTATCACTGTAGAAAGAGGTGGAGTGGGAGGGTTGTATTCCTATTCCTTTTCCTTTATGCTCTTTTGGTATGTTGTTAGTTAATTTACTGCTCACTAAGACTGTTGTCTGACTCAAGGCTTTATGTTTTAATTCTTATTGCCTTGGGCTGTTCGTCCATTTTGGGACGGGCAGACTAGGTAGCAGGTGATAGGTGTTGTTCTCTTCTCACGATGCTGATATCGAAGACGAGCTGGAGGGTTGCATATTATCTTCTTATTATATGTACTGAATGTTCCGCTGTTTTGTTTTCTCTGAGTGTCATGTAGTGAGGCTTGATGTATTGGCTATTTGGATGCTTGTATTCAACTATTATGGAGTTTTATATGATGTCATTTTGTTCTGTAAAGATTCACTATACATATGTTCTATTGTATTTTGTCCATGCGCTGTGAGTAATACGATAGATTCTGCTATTTTATTCTACCCTGACAATCGTCCATGGTTGCCTGGCACACTTTACACCGCACTATCTCTAGATTCGGTGCAGGGGTCATGGGCGGTCGTCACATTTGGTATCAGAGCCTTGGTTAATCGATTTTACCCAACGCTCATTGACGTAACTACGTATGAGAGACGTAATTGTATTTTGATGGATGAATACTATATATAATATAGTAGCTTAGTAGAGTTGAGTCCTTTATGCAGTTGTTTCTCTAGATGTTCTAATCATTCCTTTTTATAGATATTGAGAATGAGTCGAAGAGGGAGACCAGCTGCTAGGGAAGGCCGTGCTACTGAAGAGACTGCTGATTATGCAGCCATGTTCGAAGCTATGATGACTTCGATCATGAGAAGGATACCATTTCCGGGGGCAGCAGTTGATGTTGGAGTTCAAGTTCAGACTCCGAAACCAGTGGATTCTGCTAAGCTGTGCAAGGACTATACTGCTCTTGGAGGGAAAGTTTTCTTGGGAACAGAATCAACTATTGAAGTCCAGAGATGGATTGATGCTTGTAGAAGGATCTTTGGTGATTTGGGAATTGATGATGCAACTAAGAGGAAGTTGGCATCAAGGCAGCTTCAAGGGAGAGCTTCTGATTGGTGGAACTCTATTACCATCGATACTCCGGAGGAAGAGATTACTTGGGAGCAATTCCAAGTTAGGTTTGAAGCTAAGTTCATTTCTACAGCTCAGAAGTCTGTTCTGTTCAAGAGGTTTGTGGAGCTCAAGCAAGGTGTAAGATCAGTTCTTGAGTATGTTTCTGAGTTTGAAGCGTTGTCCAAGTATGCCCGGTCATATATTGAGTCTGCTTATCAGAAGAATGAGAAGTTTGTGACCGGCTTGGATAGTTATCTTGGGAGACAGTTGGTGGATCATTTGGACGATTCATTTGAGAAGCTTGTGGAGAAAGCTCTTAGGCATGAGAGTCTGTTTCCTAAGGAAGGACCTGTTGTTGCTGTTACCAGGGGAGAGTCTAAACCCACCGCAGGGTGGAAACCAGAAGAGGAAGCAGCAGCAGCAGAAGGGTAAGGATGGCCAGAAGAAGCTGAAAGGCGAAGTGACTTGCTACAATTGTCAGCAGAAGGGCCATTTCTCGAAGGATTGTAAGAATCCGAAGGTGCCAATGAAGTGTCACAACTGTGACAAGCCGGGGCATTTCAGGAAGAATTGTCCAGAACCAAGGAGGGACAAGCAGATTGTGCAAGCTTATGCTTTGGGAGCTGTTCCGTCGTCTTCGAAAGCTCCTACTGCTGAAGAGAAAGGGAAGAGTGTGGTTGTTCAAGGTACTCTTTTCCTATGTGGTGTTCCAGTTAGAGTTCTGTTTGATACTGGAGCGTCGCATTCGTTTGTTTGTAATGAACTAGTAGGCCGGTTAGATTTGAAGCCGGATATTGTTGATAGGCCATTGGTTGTGACTAATCCAGTTGGGGGTTCGTCTTGTTTGTGTATGTTATGCCGTGGTCTAGTTGTATCGAGTCATGGTTGCTCTTTTGTTTGTGATTGCTTTGTTCTGAACTTTGCGGGGTTCAGAATTATTCTGGGTATGGACTGGCTTAGGAAGTATGCGGCAAAGGTTGATTGCGAGAAGTTGGAAGTGACAGTCGAGAATGTGGAGGGGCAAAAGGTTGTAATACGATGTAAGCATGAAGAAGGCGTCTTCATGAGCTTCATGTATTCGCTGGTTGTTCCACGGGATGGACTGTCATCAGTGCCGATCGCTAATGGATTCGAGGATGTCTTTGACAAAGTCAAAGGGTTGCCGCCGCATAGAGAGATCGAGTTTCGTATAGATCTAGTGGAAGGAGCCAAACCTGTTGTGATGCCTCTTAGGCGGATGGCGCCTAGGGAACAACATGAGTTGAAGGTGCAAGTTGATGACCTTTTACAGAAAGGATTCATTCGGCGTAGCGTGTCCGAATGGGGTGCACCAGTTGTGTTTGCAACCAAGGCAGATGGGTCGTTGAGATTGTGCGTCGATTATCGTGAGCTGAATAAGGTGACTAAGAAGAACAAGTATCCATTGCCGAGAATAGATGACTTGTTTGATCAGCTTCACGAAGCCAAGGTGTTTTCTCAGATGGATTTGGCAACGGGATTTCACCAGTTGAGAGTAGCTAAGGATAGTGTGCCGAAGACTGCTTTTCGAACACCATCCGGTTTCTTTGAGTGGTTGGTAATGCCGTTTGGATTGACTAACGCGCCAGCTTATTTTGTGGATCTTATGAATAGAGTGTTCAGAGATCAGTTGAACAAGTTCGTACTTGTGTTCGTGGATGATATTCTGATTTATTCTAGAACTGAAGAAGAGCACAAGACGCACTTGCGTATTGTTTTGGAAATCTTGCGGAAACATCAGCTGAAGGCTAAGTTTTCGAAGTGTCACTTCTGGAAGAGTGAAGTGAGGTTCTTAGGCCATGTGATTTCTGGAAATGGAATAGCGGTTGATCCCGCTAAGGTGGCAGCAATCCAGGATTGGATTAGACCTAAGAATGCATCTGATGTGAGAAGTTTTCTTGGATTAGCAGGATATTATCGACGGTTTATCAAAGACTTCTCCAAGGTAGCTGCACCGTTAACAGGATTGACGAAAAAGAACCAAGTGTTCAGTTGGGATGCTAAGTGTGAGCAAGATTTCGGAATCCTGAAAGAGAGATTATCGAGTGCTCCTGTGTTGACTATTCCTAGTGGGAATGATGAGATGGTGGTTTACACCGATGCATGTGGTACTGGACTTGGAGCAGTGCTGATGCAGAGGGATAAAGTTGTTGCGTATGCCAGTCGACAACTGAAGCCGCATGAAAGGAATTACCCAACTCATGATTTGGAGTTAGCGGCGATAGTATTTGCTCTGAAGATGTGGAGACATTATCTATTGGGAGTTCGATTCGAGTTGTTTACGGATCACAAGTCATTGAAGTATCTTTTCTCCCAAAAGGATTTGAATCTTCGGCAGCAACGTTGGCTAGAGTTTTTGGCATCATATGATTTTGGTATAGCTTATACTCCGGGAAAAGGTAACGCAGTGGCAGATGCGTTAAGTCGAAGACATGCAGGATTGGGAGCCATGTTTTCAGAATGGAAGAGTCTCGAGTATTTAGCCGGATTTGACTTCAGGCCTAGATGTGAATTGGAACCTGAGATGTTGGCAAACTTATCGATAAGACCTTCTCTTGTGGAAAGGATTGGCGAGAGCCAAAAGCGAGACGATAAGCTTGTCAAGATTATCCGTGAATTGGAATCTGGATTGGATCCAGAAAAGGATAAAGGATTCGAGGTCGATCGAGAGGGGTGGCTTCGGAAGCAAGGACGACTAGTTGTTCCCGATATAGATGAATTGAGGAGTGAAGTTCTGAGGGAAAGTCATCACTCGAAGCTGACAATTCATCCAGGTGGAAATAAGATGTATCGGGATATGAAGAGAACCTACTACTGGGAAGGTATGAAGAAGGATGTTGGAAATTTTATTTCCAAGTGTATGAACTGCCAGTTGGTAAAGGCTGAACAGAAGAAGCCAAGTGGATTGCTTCAGCCATTAGAAGTTCCTACATGGAAGTGGGAGCAGATATCGATGGATTTTATTGATGGACTACCTAGAACAAGAACGGGAAATGAAGGGATTTGGGTCATTGTAGATCGTCTGACCAAGAGTGCAAGATTCATTCATGTTCGATCGACTAGGACTGCATCAAAGTTGGCTGAGTTGTATGTTAAGTGGATAGTTCGATTCCATGGTATTCCGAAGAGTATAGTGAGCGATCGAGACCCATTGTTCACCAGTGGATTTTGGAAGAGCTTCCAGGAAGTTTTGGGAACCGAGTTGTGTTTGAGTACAGCTTATAACCCTCAAACAGATGGTCAGACCGAGAGAGTCAACCGAGTTTTGGAAGATCTTCTTAGAGCATGTGTTTTGGACTTCGGAGGATCATGGGAAGATCACCTTCATTTGGTGGAGTTTGCGTACAACAACAGTTACCAGTCAAGCATTGGTATGGCACCGTATGAGGCATTGTATGGAAGACCGTGTAACTCTCCGACATGTTGGTTGGAAACTGGAGAAAAGCTGATACTTGGTCCAAAGATGATTCGGCAGACTTCAGATTGTATAGAGATCATTCGGCAATGAATGAAGGCAGCCCAAGACCGTCAGAAAAGTTATGCCGATAAGCGTCGTAAGGATTTGGAGTTCGACGTGGTTGATATGGTTTTTGTGAAGATTTCTCCACTGAAGAATGTTATTCGATTCGGGAAGAAAGGAAAATTGACTCCGAGATTTGTTGGACCATTCCCGATCATCGAGCGAATTGGAAAGCTCGCCTACAGATTGGAGTTACCGGAGAAGATGTCGAGTGTGCACAATGTTTTTCACGTATCATATCTACGGAAGTATGTGCACGACTCGAGTACGGTGGTTTCTGCTGATAGCTGTAAAGATTTCGAAGTTGATCCAGTCGATAGAAGACCTTGTAAGCCGCTTCGTGTTGTTGAAACTGACACGAAACAGCTTAGGAGGAAGGTAGTTAAGTTGCTCAAGATACAGTGGAGTGATGATGATAACGACTGTACGTGGGAGGTGGAAGAGAGGATGAAAGCAGCTCATCCTGAACTCTTCAAGGTATGACCCTAAGGTGTCGTGTCATCTCACGATATTGTGACTTGTTCTAGTGTTAGAATTCTGTACGCTAAGCTAGAATTGGATGCATGGTTTGTTGGTTGTTATGGATGGTAGGCGTACAGAATAATCTTTGATTGCTTTAATTGTTTGGAATTTCGGGGGCGAAATTCCTAAGGGGGAGAGAATGTAACGACCCGTATTTTTACGGATCGAAAAGTTCGTTCGAATCTGGAATTTTCAGCATTTTTAGTCGTTTCAGATTTTAGGCAGAATTTTTCTAAGTGTTAGGTCGTAGTTGGCGACCTAAGAAGGTGGAGCGACCTAGGAGTCAGGTTGTATGTTAGCTTAGGTCGTGAAGGAAGTTATGTCGTAGGCGACCTAAGGGATGGGTTGGTCGTATGCTGGCTTAGATCGAGGGGAAGGTTAGGTCGAGTGAGCGACCTAAGAGAGTTAGCGTCTTATAGGATTTGGCAACCTAAGATTAGTAAGCGACCTAAGGGGATAGGTCGGCAGCGACCTAAGGAACTAGTGATAATAGTTAGCGACCTAGTATGGTAGAGCGACCTATAGGTTAGCGACCTAAGAGTTAGGTCGTGAGCTCCGTTTTTGGTTAAGTCGCTAGGTCAGTAGTCAGTTAGGTCATATTCTGGCTAAGTGTTAGGTCGCATCCTAGTTGTTCGCGACTTACGTTAGGTCGCGAGGAAAACTTATGTGTTAGGTCGCAAGAGGGCTTAAGTCTTAAGTCGCGGCATTGTTAGGTCGCGTGGGTTGCTAAGTTGTTAGGTCGAAGCCTATGTTTTAAGTCGCGAGCGACCTAGGAGATAAGTGTTAAGTCGTAACCCAGTTATTTGGTGGGTCGCATGGAAGCGCATCTGTTAGGTCGCTTGGGTGCGCTGATGTGCTATGTCGTATCCCCTTAAGTCATAGGTCGTAACCTTGTTAGGTCGTTGAAGCGCCTGGGGAATAAGTCGTTAGGTTGTTAGGCGCTAAGTGTTAAGTCGTAGAGGCTTTAGGTCGGAGGGGTTTTAGGTCGTAGGTCGCAGACGACCTAATTCCGAGCTAGCGACTTAGAGAGATTTCTACTATAAATAGAGGGGGTTGTTCTCACTTTTTGGGATCCGGATTTCGAAGCGACGAAGTGCTGCCATTTTGAGAGCTCGACTTCTACACTTCTTCACTTCTTTTCTCCACTCTAATCTAGTGCTTCCATTCATCCAAGTTGAAGATCAAATTAAAGATTCAAGAGCTTAGATTGAAGATCTTCATCTTTTCAAGAGAGATTTCTTCGTTTGAAGCGGATTCGTGATAGATCAAGCTTGATCCTTCGCTGTCCAGATCTGAAGCGTGTTGATTTGGGTTTGTTTAGGTGATTTGGTGAGTGGTGATTATCTCTCACACGGATCCAAAGGAGTATATCGGATTGTTGGCTCAATTTGGTGTTAAAATAGTGATTTCCATGCATTTTCTTCATCCTAAGTGTAGATCCATGTAGATCCATTGTTCATGATGATTTGACAACCATTTTACTAAGTGTTAACCTATGCAAGTTCATTCATAAAGATTGTAGAGATAATTCTCATGATTTCATGCTTATTAGACTTTCAACTCTTTAATTATGAAAATGCCATTATTGTTATAATTGTCCATTTTGCTTATATTTGAATGCTTGGTTACTTGGATTGATGTTTGACATGATTGATTGTTGTGAATTAGATGATTGTTGATTGGTTTTATACCGAAGATGATTCAAAAGCTAAGGGAAAGGCTCTTGAATTGGGAAAGCTGCTCGTGGCATATGTAGCGGGATGATGAAGCTCTTATGCATAGACTTGATGATGTGATGTTGAGATGAGGCTTTGCGAGGATGTGATGAAGCGAGGTAATCATGTGATGAAGACTTGGTATAATCCAGACGGGATCATTCCAAGCATGTTGATAACTCGGTGATATGATTCGAGTTGAGGATAATGAATGGATATGAGAATAGTCGTCGAGGAGGATGACTAGGAGGCTTGGATAGCATCGTTGTTGAAGGTTCTAGCATGCTCTAAGCAAGAGTACGTTTGGGCAGATTCGATAGTCCCAACGACTAACTGTTGATGGTCGAGTACTCTGGGCAGATTCGATAGTCCTAGGCACGGGCTGCGACGACGTGCGGGAGTTATGTCTAGAACCGGGGTTTCCATTAGCCCTTGACGGACGGCTGAAAGAATGTGCCGGTCATTCAATTAACGGTGATATCGAAGCAATGATAACAGTGATAGCCAGAGTCATGGATGTTTGGTTGTATCGTCATTCGGACTCAAGAGCGGTATTTTCTGGGTGCTTATCTGATTTAGGCCTTGGTACTTGGAAAACATCGCCCTTGACTCGAATGATTATTACTTTACTTTAAATTGTATACTCTGCTATGTTGCTTCTGCTTAGTGTGTGTCTGAGGGCTATCACTGTAGAAAGAGGTGGAGTGGGAGGGTTGTATTCCTATTCCTTTTCCTTTATGCTCTTTTGGTATGTTGTTAGTTAATTTACTGCTCACTAAGACTGTTGTCTGACTCAAGGCTTTATGTTTTAATTCTTATTGCCTTGGGCTGTTCGTCCATTTTGGGACGGGCAGACTAGGTAGCAAGTGACAGGTGCTGTTCTCTTCTCACGATGCTGATATCGAAGACGAGCTGGAGGGTTGCATATTATCTTCTTATTATATGTACTGGATGTTCCGCTGTTTTGTTTTCTCTGAGTGTCATGTAGTGAGGCTTGATGTATTGGCTATTTGGATGCTTGTATTCAACTATTATGGAGTTTTATATGATGTCATTTTGTTCTGTAAAGCTTCACTATACATATGTTCTATTGTATTTTGTCCATGCGCTGTGAGTAATACGATAGATTCTGCTGTTTTATTCTACCCTGACAATCGTCCATGGTCGCCTGGCACACTTTACAGCGCACTATCTCTAGATTCGGTGCAGGGGTCATGGGCGGTCGTCACAGCTGCTGTCGAATTCCAAATTCATTTCCTTGTATTCCTTTCACTATTTGCTGGGTTACCTTGTTGCCTTCATACCTGAACTGATATGTGTATGCATATATGCATACATGCTCTAATGCATATGTGTGTGTGTGTATATGCATACATGTGTCTTTATACATTTTGAGTCTGCACTTGATTTAGAGAACTTGATTTTGAACTACTTGCTTGGTTCATATTGAAGTTAAGCTTTGTACATGTCTGAATGCATGTTGTATTCATGGTTCCATTTGTAGAGTTTACATATGTCTGCATTGATGAGATTGTTGTCATGTTGCACTGATGTTCTGGTCTTGTTACCCTTGCATTGCTTCGAGTTTATTTGGAGTCTGGTTTGGTTGATATGTTTTTATTCAATTTAAGTCTGGTGTGTGTGTGTGTATGTTTTGATGTTGGTCTTCATGCTATATTTCATTGAACTGGGTTGCTTTGGTCTGGTTTCACATGTCTGATCTGGTCTGGTTTCTTTGAGTCTGGTTCAATTTGTTCATGTTGAAACTGAGTGTCTGGTTTGGTGCACTATGGTATTGTGGTCTTGTTTTGGTCGAGACTTCATGGGTACATTGATTAAAGAATTGCCTTGATACATTTTGTGATCTGGTGCACTTGATGTCTTCATATATGTATATGCTTGTTTGCATTTTTTAGTGGTCTTTGGTACATTTTGGTCTTTTGTTTGCACATGTCTGGTGCACTTGTCCATGGTTTCATATGACTGAAGTCTTCATGTGGTTGAGTATGTTATCATGTTGGTTGTTTGTACTGATGCTTCTAAGGATGTTTGAAGCTCTGTTTTCACCTCTGTTGCATGTTTGTGCATATGGTTCAATCTCGAGTTAAACTGATCTGATCTCATGTCTTTGCTTCGCATTCATGTTTGTGTGATTCTCTGAACTGGACTGTTCTGGTTGTGTTGGATTTTCTGATCACCTGATTCAAGTCTGTTTGTATGTTTTGTTGAGTCTTCATGTGTGTTTATGCCCCCATTCAGTTCAGCACTGGTCTATGTTGTACACACTAGTCTGATTGAGCTTTTGTTTTGGTGCTGGTTGGACCTGAACTGATATATATGCATATATGTCTAGTGCATTTGAAACTTTGTGACTTTGTTTTATTCGAGAGTCATTTGCACTTGATTGAATCCAGCCTAGGCTTGGGTTTGACCTTGTGCTCACCTATCCCTGCAATTTTAACAAGCAAGTGTATATCAGTGTGCACGACCTTGTGGCATGTACAGTGATACACTGTGCATTTCACAAGTTGTTCGTGTAAGATGAATTAAAAAATAAATAATGACGAACAACCCAAATAACCGAGGCAAATAATATTTTCAAAAACACACTTCATTGTGCACTGCTAAAAAATTTCTTTTTCAATTTTACTGCGTCAGTGTTTATTTTGCAGATATTTCAGATGCGGGATACAGGCTGGAACAGAGTTGAAGATCAAATACGAGTGTTGAGTGAATTATGTAGTGAGGTGAAATATGTATGAAAAATTGTATATTGAAAATTGTGTTCTAATTGAAACTTTTATAGTAATTGAAAGTGTGTAAAAGTAGTGAGAGCTCAAATTTGTACTATTTGGATTTGTAATTAAATATTTATTGGAATAAAATATTTTTTTAAATAAGAATTCCGAGTTATTTATTTTATTCAACAAATATTTATTTAATTATGTGACAAAATAAAATAGTACAATAACAAATACATTTAAATGAATATATATATATATATATATATGTTTATTGTCATCAAACAAAAATCATAGGCTATTGTATTCTACAATCTCCCCATTTTGATGATAACAAACATATATTAAAATTTCGACTCTGTTAAATGTATTTGGTCTTGATGAATTCTATTAGCTCCCCCTATTTGAATACTCCCCCTTCACATATGCATGAAAATAATGAAAAAAATATGCAATGAACCTAGATGGGAATATACAAATAAAAAATTTGAACTTATTTGACAAAATCTTAACTTCTCTCCCCTTTTGTTATCAGCAAAAGAGTAACTGTGTTGGAAAAAAGTGATAGACATTAATACAACATTAATACCTAATCGAGTATAAATATTAAATTTCAATAAAAAAAATCAAACAAAAATCATAAATACTCTGTTATGTGCATATTCCACTTTAGAGTGATAGGGGTGATGTCGGCATAGAAAACCATATAATCATGTCCATTTGTGGTATATTTATGACAGGAATTTAAATACTTACTAACCATGCATAACCGTTAGGACTTTTAAATGAGATTAGTAGTATTCCCAATTTTTATTAAAAAATGAATTCCAAGCATCTTCTAACCACGCATAACCGTGAGGACTTTTAAACGGGGTTAGAATCAACTCGCCTATTTCCACCAATTTTGGTATGTGTTCCATACATGCATAACCGTGAGGACTTTTAAATGAGCATGAAAGCACATAATCAAAGATTCCAAGTAGTTCACTCATGCATAACCATGAGGACTTTGAAATGAGAGTGAGTACTTTTGGATGATTTTATTGCTAATTAATTAAAAAAAATGAATAATTTCCTGTTTAAGTACCACATTTTGACATACTATATTGGATTTTGATGAGTCATTGTCGTAGAAATATGATAGGAATAGAGATGGTCATGGAATTTTTACCAACCAAAGTTGTTATAAATTTTGTTTAAATTTTTAAATAAATTTACTAAATATACTGTCTCAAGTCATAATGTATTATTAATATCAACACTCATCACTTTTTTCAATTACTATTTATCTTTTTGATAATCAATAGGGATCAAATCCAAAAATATAAAATCAAATTTCTAAAATGCCTAAACTGAGATGAAGTCGACAAAAAAAACTATTTTCTGGAGGGGTTTTGCAAAAATGTCTGCCAATTGAAAAATCAGTTGAAATGAAATTTATGCAAATATTTTCTTTGGAAATGTGATGCAACTAACAAATGTCCCAACATAAAACATGTTCCACTAGTACTTTTTCTATCAACTAGACTACTAGCATAATCTGCATCTGAATACCTTTTTAACTCAAAGTCATCATTAGTTGGATACCATAGACCAAACCGTGGGGTGTACAACAAATACCTTATAATCCCTTTTACAGTTTTTAGATGAGATCCTTTTGGATTTGATTGAAACCTTGCACATAAACAAACAGAGAACATAATGTCTAGTCTAGAAGCAGTAAGATAAAGAAGTATACCCACGTGTATCTAGAGTAATCATTAACCAATACAAAAACAATATCTCTTACCACCTAAGCTTGCAATATCTTTAGGTCCAAATAGATCCATATGAACTAGTTCAAGGACTCTAGAAGTACTTACAGTGTTCTTGGCATGAAAAACGGATTTTTTAAATTTTCCCAGTTGATCATTTGCAAATTGAAATATGATTATGGTGTAGATTTTCAACATATAATACATCGTTGTTGCTCATTGTGACTCTGCCACCTTTGTACTTCTCTAGGCTAAGGAACTTTGATTTGTCGCCCGTCATGTGCCTGGAACAGCCAGAATGCAGGTACCACTGTTGTTGTTCCTTAGCCTGCCAACACACCTATACGAGAAAAGATTTTTGTGACCTATTTGTCTTTATAGGTCCATGATTGTTAGTAATAGAAAATTTTGAAAAACAAGTTTGCGTAGAACCAAAACAGTTTATGTTTGTTCCTTTTGGCACCCAGATTTGTTTAATTCTAAGGGATTTTAAATTCGTGCCTTTAGGAACCCAAATTGGTATGGTTTTTGTGTGTTTGGGTCTATACTAGCAATTGTTTTGAATGTGTCCAATTTTTCCACAAATCGTGCACTTGGAGTTGACATGATTAGTTTCACTTCTACCCCTTTTAGATTGAGTATAACCAAGTCCTTGTCTAGTATTAACAGTTTGCTTCCCTAATAGCATATTTAGTGATTTTTCTCCTTTAGAGAATTTTTCTAAAGTTGTAGACAATTGTTGGACTTGTGATTTGAGAGATTCATTTTCATTCAATAACAAAGTGCACTTTTTAATAGAATTTTCTCTCCTAGTGTTTTCACTTTCTTTCAAAATCAGAATTTCATTTTCAAGCGATTTAATTCTACTTTCTAATTTTTTTATTTCCTCTTCTAATGATGGACACTTATCACACTTAAGGCTCTTATTTATATAGTTTTGGACTAATTGATCAAGTTGCTTATTTAGTTCTATCAAACTATCTCTTTGTGATTCAATTTTAGCGTACTTCTCCCTAAGTGGTTCAAAATAGCCATTTACTTCATGAAAATATATAAGTAATTGTGAGTGAGTATGTTTTGATACCTCGCTTGGCTCGTCATCATCACTGTCACTTGATTCTCCTAAAAGACACTGATTTGCTCTTTCACTCACACTGCCAGTGCTTTTATCATTTTCATCACTTTCATCCCAAGTTGCTGCAAAGCTTTTCCTTTTCGGTTTCTTTCCTTTGCTGATTTGATTTTAAGGACAATTTGGCTTGATATGACCAGGTTAATTGCATTTATGATTAATGATCTCCTGGTCTTCTGAGTTGTCTAGAACTTTGACGATTCTGTTCTTCAGTTGTTGATTTAGGGCAGGATTTCCATATTTGCAGTTCCACCTTTTAAATCTCTTTATTATTAGTGCCAGTTCAACTGCTCCTTCATCATCATCATCATCATCTTCACTTTCCGTTGTTCTTTTAAGAGTTATTGATTTCTTCCACGTATCTCCTCCTTCACGTTCTTCCTTGAATTTTATTTCTAGCTCATAAGTGGTGAGATTTCCGATGAGTTCTTTGACTTTAACCTGTTTCAGATCCTTTGATTCTTGAATGACAGTCACTTTTTCTTCAAAATTTCATGGAAAAATTCTGAGGATTTTTCATACTATTTCCAGCTATGTGTATGGTCTTCCTAGGGATTTTGATTTGTATATAAGATTAGAAAGTCGTCCATACATTTCTTTGACACTTTCATCCTTTGCCATTGTGAAGTTCTCATACTCGCTACTAAGCATAGCAAGGTGAGATTCTTTAACCTGGGATGTTCCTTCATGAGTCACTTCAAGCGTGTGCCAGATTTCCTACGCAGTTAAACAATGTGAAACACGGTTAAAATTTGATCTAATGAACAAATAACAGAATTCATAGCATTACCATTAGTATTTTGCAGTTTCTTTTTAAGATCTGTCCATTGATCCATAGGTATTTCGACTTCTTGATTATCTACCATTACTGTTGGTGTACTATATCTCGTTTCAACAATATTCCATGAGTCTATGGTTTTCAGAAAAATATTCATTCTAGTTTTCTAATATGCATATTCACCATTTAACATGGGTGGTCTAACTATGGACTGACCTTCTATAACGTTACAATTTTTCGATGCTCGAAAGTCGACATTAATACGTCCACTGTATCAAATGCCGCGCAATCAAATGCCGAAAAACCGAAACATTAGGGTTAAAAGAAGAGGTAGAAGAAGACAGAAGAAGAAAAATAACAGAAAAACAGAAACAATATCAGAATCTCACATTTCGCAACGGAACAAAATATAATAGATAATCACTAGTCTTTTAAACAAAGAACTATATCAGTTATACAATACATCATCAGAGTCAATATACAACTCGATACAACAATAAACAGTTATATAAACCTGTCCTCATACAGAATACACAGCGGAAATAAATAACAAGTACAGAAGTACGTCTCGTCATCCAGCTTATCCCCAAAGCTCTAGAATATCCAGAATATCCTGATAAAAATAACTCTAGGCTGCCCGTGTGGAAAATTATGGGCACCCAGAGTTTAGAAGGGAACAATAAACTCCGAGTCAGTCATGGTGACTGGTGTGAGATCGTAAAACAGTTATTATCACAAAGAGAATAAAATAGATTCACAATGCTTTTGGAAAATGAAACTACCATAAGACCTCCCGCCACACACACAATGCAAACGCATAATTGGAGGAGATTTCTTCTTATGATAGTCAAAGATGCTTACTATGCCAATCATTGGATTATTATTATTAATGTCTAGTGTAGAAAACATTTTGAAAGTATAATATTAATCTTAGCCAGCATAGACATTCTGAACTATGCCTACTATAGCTACCATCTAAACAGTGGTGACCACCATAAGTAAATGGCAGGTTCTACAACTAAAACTGTACAATTTCGTATTTGGGAAATGGATTTCCAACAAATGGTCAGGCTAAGGAACTTCCTTTCCTATGCCGCATGGGATCGCCTCTGGCTAGACGTCCCGAGAGACAAACTGCTCTCTGCCAAACAAGGCCGGGTTACCCCTGTAACTAGGTAACTCACGAATATGTCATCCCCCGGTCCTTTGGGACCTTTATCCGAGCGCTCGTAACCATCATCACACATAATAAATAGAGTGTGTCCACATGAGTGAGTATCTGGGCTCCATACGATGATACCACCCCTTTCCAGAAGGAAATGACATACCCTAAAGGGCGCGACCCTCATAACCTTGCCACAACATTCCTGTTTCGACCATTTCCGGGTTGTTGAGGCCCTGACGAAGTCTCGTCCACAAAGCTACGCTTTTTCACAAAGTCACGCTTTGATCACAAATGATCAAATAAATGATCATTGTCACAGCAACACTCAGCATGCCACATTACCAAATTGGGAATATATCGCTGATAAATTTCAATTACATAACCTCTGAGCTCGTACGTCTCAGAGAAGGGTGTTAAGCTAAGAGAATAAATCCTCCGCCACCAACAGAAATGTATTTGAAAGAAATCAGCTCTATATCTCAAATTGTAATGTCAGACACGTAACCATACAAGTCTGTTCCGGGTTCGAACAGAACCGAAGGCACTTCAAAAGAAGTCCTTGCAAATCCGGATATTCACAATCCCGATAAAACTTCCCATCACAAAGGAAATCTCAATACCGTAGCTAACGGTGCAGAGACAATCGATAGGTCATCCTATCGTTTTCATAAACACCCGGTCTTCACCACCGGTCTTCAATACGACCCATATCGTCCTATTATTATTCGGAATGGGTTATCTGACACAAAGGTCCTTTCCCGGCTAAACCGAATAATAAGCGTTTGTTTTAAAAACAAATCAAGTGCCATTTCAAAGGCAAATATTGATAGTCGGTGATTTAACTATCAACAACATTCACAAGAATCATCAGATTGAAATAATTTTCCCAAATTATTTATTTTCAAAATATCTTCACGATATATGGTTTATACTTCAACCATTTGAAAATAATTTCTAAATTACATTCATTTAAACCCCTTAATAAATCCCTATCGATTTATCTCAAATTTACGTTCCAAATCCGTAAATTTACTTTCACACTTTAAAATAAATCAACGTTTTTTATTTTTTTAAAACAAATTTCCCTTTCTTTTATAAATTGTATTCGGAATTTACATTCTAAAATATTCATTTTCAACACCAAATCGACTTTCAAATTTATTTCTCAATTTCATTTCAAATTCCAAATCAAATTTCAAATTGATTTCTAAATTCATTTCAACACAAAAATCATTTTACAAATCGATTTCTAAGTTTATTTCGAATTCCTAAATTGAATTTCCAACCATTTATTCCAAACACCAAATCGATAAAAATGGATTTCCCATGATTTATTTTAAATATCACATCAATTATTAAATTGGTTTCAAACAAATTTATCACCAATTTGAATAAATTCCTTTATTCTCTTCCAAACCATTTAAAATTTCATTTCAAATAAATTTTCCAACTTTTGAATAATATTATTTAAAATCAATTTATACAAATCTTTCCCATATTTTGAAATAATTCGATAACATTTCAAAAATCAATTTTACGCTTTTAAAATTACTTCTTTTAATATATTCAATTCTTTCAAAAGGAATTTACTTAAAATTTCCAATTTCATTTATTTCTGGTATCCAACGATACCAAAAATACATTCGGCTAAATTATAGCCTTCAACACATTTAATCACAGATATAATCATACACAGATTATAAATAATCAATCACACAACATATGAAATTAATTCAAATGTTTTGAGGAATCCTGTTGGATCCCTCCAACCTGTTTCCCTACATCCACAGATGTTAGCACAATACCAATTCCACTTCGAGGTGGAATATCGCGGTATATGGGATTTTATAAAATATCATCCGCTTACTAACGGCGCAATAGGGTCTCATCCGCTATATAGTGCGGGAAATCAATCAATCCAATATATACATATGCCAATATGTATATATTGCTATATATATAGATATATCCTACTATATCTAATATCACATCCAAACAGACAATCAAATCAATAACTGAAAATTCCACTTTTCATTTGAGTGAGAAGATCTCACCTTAGCTTTTATTTTGCGATCCATTTTCCATTCCAGCTTTGTTTTCTTTACCGTTTTAGACCTTGTATAAATAATTATACAATTTATTAACATTCGAACTTATCGAAAATAAATTTCCATTTATCAATTTTTTTTATTTAAACTAATTTTTCCTTAATCTTCTATTAATTAAATAATTAAACAAGCTTATTTAACAAACTAATTCCCTGAAATGGTATAATTTTTAAACAAGAAATTTCCAGACATATTTTCTGAAATAAATTATTTCATCACTCCTTATCATTCTAAACAAATTTTAAATCTTACCTATATACAGTTAAATTCCAATAATATAAAATCCCTCAACCCTATTACTTTAAACACAATTTATATATATTTTTTCTAACTGCAAAACACTTCTTACAATATATCCTCTGTTGTTCCTATCCTATAAGCATATATATATTTTTCAAGATTTAAAACTAATGTGATTATACCTTACTGTTTTTCTTCTGAAAAGCTAATTAAATTAACAGTTTTGCATAAAATTTTAATGATAAAACTTACTTTCCAACTGATATACATATATCATCAAGCTCGTACCTGATCGAAGACAAACCGACCCAGACATGCTCTCGACCAGACCCACTGACTCGAACACCACCAGCATCGGCCTCAACGTGCGAGCAACTACCAACCACCATCCTTCGACTCGCGACTTCGAGCTCCATCTCGCATCGCAGCACCGTGGTCGATGACGCGCCAGCTTCCAATGAACTCGCGACTTCCCTTCGACCTCATCGCGCCTCGCCCTAGGTTCACGAGCTCGTTGGACTCGAGCAACTTCGATCGGCTACCCCTCGACGAGTTTGCAGATGATTCGAACGAGAATTTCTGATGAGGAACGAAAATCTGAATTTCGTTTAAATTTTGAAGATGAAAATATGTTCCCTCTGGCTTTCGATTTTGAAATGAAAATGAAGGAGGTGTTAGGGCTTGAACTGCCTCAAATTCGAAGAAGGAACGAGAGGAGTTCGGTTTGAATTTAGAACGAGAATAGTTTTCTTTTGTTATCTGGCTTCAGAACGAAGATAGTTGCGTGATATCAGATGGGGAGAGGACACGTATTGAATTGGAAGGATGCGTGTCTTCAATTTGCCACGTGTTTGAAAATAGAAGCAACGTGTTCAAGTTACGTAACTAAAATTCAAATTGTCTTGGTTTCACAATTAAAAATTTCGATCTAAATTCCAACGCGTATATATATCGTACGCTCACACAACAACTCCAAATATTACGAAAATTGAAATTCGATAATAATGCAATATTACGGATCCAATGGAACTGGTTTCATCAAATTCCGAGACTGTGCCCTGGACCGCTATTTTTAAATTCAATTTAAACAACAAAATTTCAAAACTGAACAAAATAGTTTCAAATCCAATTTTGAAAGTTTTATTATCTTCAGTATTATCAATATATATTTTCTAAGCCTTGAAAATATTTTTAATCGGCAAAAAAATCGAGATTCAACATTTTTACCCAGATTTAACGATTAAATTCAATAATTAATTTACCAAATTCACTTTGATATTTGAATTTCAAATTAAATTAAATTCCAGATATTTAAAATCAATTAAATATCCTGATTTCCAATATCAAAATTTCAGGGTCGTTACAATCTTCCCCCATTAAAAGAATTTCGTCCCGAAATTACTAGTTAGGAAAAATGCTCCAATTCCCATTAACTATTTTCTTAAATTCAAATAGTTTTAACAAATTTTCAAACACAAATCTTTTTACTAAAGATTTGTTATCACTTCAACTAACTTTCCAAACATTTTCATAGTTTTCAAACTACTTTGTTTACTTCACAATTCAAATTTAAATTCAAATTTTTAAATTGTCCAAAATTTCTCAAAAATTTTCTAACTCTCTAGATTTTCGAAAAATTTCGCCAGCGTCTCCTTTGCGCGGCTAGCTCGGTACGACTACAAAACGTTCATACGGACTCCCAAATTCTAAAAGAAAACAAAATGCTAAGTGGCAAAATCAGAATCGCATCAAATCTCATACTGGAATTTTAAATACATACCTTTTGTGGAGAAATTCAATTTTATCTTCAAAATCAAAATCCAAAATCCATATTCCTTAGCTTTTACAATTCCTGTATATTTTACTTAACAATAATATCCAAATTTACTTATTGGATTACCATTATCAATTTACTTAAGAATTTTCCTCAATTCATTTCTTAAGTTTAATATAAGTGTTCACATACTTCTTATATTCATTTTCACTTTACAAACAAAGTTATATATTCATTCAACTTTGCATTTTCAATTTCATTTGAATTCAATTTACAATTTCAACTTTATTTGAATTCATCTTACAATTTCAAATTTCATTCAGATTTTCATTTCGAATTTTACTTGAATTCGATTCATCTTCTAATTCTGAATATTGAGTTTTATTTACCTTTTCTAGTTCAATTCCTATATTCCCATTACAATTTGAAAATCAAATTTCCGTTGCCAAATTTTTTTTCCAAATTTTCAAAAAATTTCTAACTCCCAAAATTTTCAGAAAATTTTGGCAGAGTCTCCTTTGTACGGAGGAGCTTTTGCAATTTGACAAAAAATATAAATATATATACATCGACCCACTCGGTCGGAAAAGCAGAAAACAATTCATATTTCCTATTTTTATTGCGTAGGCGTACCTTTTAGCATTTTTAAGCAAAGCAGTTATTTATTAGCTTATTAACGCAACCAAAATGCAGCCAAACGGCATCCAAAAACCTGTACTTACTCAGTTTAAACACGTCAGTGACAAATATAGGAAATCTATTTAACAATTCACTCATTTCAATAACAAATATATAGATTTTTATTAGTCATACATCCAAAATAAATTCCATTAGCAATTTAGAGGGTTTCAATTCAACTTAAATCGCTTCCATCTAATTCACATTCAATTTCTATTCAATTCAGGTGATTAACAACTCACTTTCTTACATTCAATTCATTTCTTAATGAAACGAATTTATACCATTTCAATTGATTCAAAAATCAATTTCTATTTGCTTTTATTAACTCATAGAATTTATACAATCTCGTTTTTGTCAAACGATAATTCTTTCTATTCAGATTTGTTAATATTCATGCAACTAAATGATTACTTGAGCTAACAATCATTTAAATTGATTCCATTCAATTTAACTTTGCATTCCATATTCACAAAACCATTCGATTTGTTCAAAACCATCGAACAAAACTCGACGACAACAATGCAAATATTTATATACACTTCTTGTATTTACTTTCACTTCATTACTAAAGTTATACATTTTTTTACTATTCAATTTCGCATTTTCAACTTATTAATCAACTAAGTTTTCATTTAAACCATTTCAAAGTTTCACTTAAATTTGAGTTACTGTCCAATATTTACTTAAGCTATTTCAATTCAAAACTCAAGTTTATCATTTATGTTTATTTTTATTTTCCATAAACAATTCTCAATTTATTTTCTTTGATTGGTTTTCATTTATTGAATTTATTCCATTTACTAATTCAATTCAATTAGTACATTCACTTATTTATTTTAAATTTCAATTTCCATATTCAATTCATCGTGAATTCATTTTATCAATAACAAAGAAAATTTCAATTTATTTCTACTACCCACTTAAATTTATATACAAATTCTCGTCATTTTAATTTTAGCTTACAACTCAATTTTAGTTTAACCAATTCAATCTCCAATTCATTATTTCGTGAATTAATAAGTTATCAAATTAGTTTACTTAAACTAAATCCATTTTATTTTATTCAACTTTATTCAAATCAAATTTCATTTCGTTTCTTTAATTCATTTATTTACAAATGTAAACTCATTTGTTCATTCACAAATTCATTTCTTTTCAATTTGAATTTCATTACAATCAAACTTTAAATATTTTATAAGTTATCAACTTATTTTATATTCCATTTGTAAATTTTATTTTCAAATATTTTCTTGAATTTCTATTTCAATTATAAATCTCATTTACAATTACATTTACAAATTCATTCGTATATGAATTCATTTCCTCATCTTTCAATTCATATTTATAAATTTCATTTGTTAAATGAATTTATCTTCAAATCTTTGGTTATACCTTTTATTTCTTATTCAATTTCAATATAACAATGATAATATTTCAATGTTATTACTTCCTAACAACCAAGCATCCATATACTATAATAATTCATAGAAAATCATTTCTTTTCTATACAAAAATAGTTTTGGGTAAAATTATTTCATTTACCCTATTTAAAACAATACTGTGTCAGATTACCTTGTTTAAGAGTTTAGAAACCCCTATCGATTACAGTTAGCTAGACTGCAATGACCAGAATCTATAAACAATCAACCAATAAGTCAACACAATACAAAACAAATTTTATATTCACTAACAAATACGCACTCATATCTATTATTACACTCAACTCATTCTAGAGTACTACTGACTCTATCTCTAATGAGTAACACTCAACAGAGCAGGGTTGTCGCTTAACCGGATGCTTTGATACCACTTGTAACGTTACAATTTTTCGATGCTCGAAAGTCGACATTAATACGTCCACTGTATCAAATGCCGAAAAACCGAACCATTAGGGTTAAAAGAAGAGGTAGAAGAAGACAGAAGAAGAAAAATAACAGAAAAACAGAAACAATATCAGAATCTCACATTTCGCAGCGGAACAAAATATAATAGATAATCACTAGTCTTTTAAACAAAGAACTATATCAGTTATACAATACATCATCAGAGTCAATATACAACTCGATACAACAATAAACAGTTATATAAACCTGTCCTCATACAGAATACATAGCGGAAATAAATAACAAGTACAGAAGTACGTCTCGTCATCCAGCTTATCCCCAAAGCTCCAGAATATCCAGAATATACTGATAAAAATAACTCTAGGCTGCCCGTGTGGAAAATTATGGGCACCCAGAGTTTAGAAGGGAACAATAAACTCCGAGTCAGTCTTGGTGACTGGTGTGAGATCGTAAAACAGTTATTATCACAAAGAGAATAAAATAGATTCGCAATGCTTTTGGAAAATGAAACTACCATAAGACCTCCCGCCACACACACAATGCAAATGCAGAATTGGAGGAGATTTCTTCTTATGATAGTCAAAGATGCTTACTACGCCAATCATTGGATTATTATTATTAATGTCTAGTGTAGAAAACATTTCGAAAGTATAATATTAATCTTAGCCAGCATAGACATTCCGAACTATGCCTACTATAGCTACCATCTAAACAGTGGTGACCACCATAAGTAAATGGCAGGTTCTACAACTATAACCGTACAATTTCGTATTTGGGAAATGGATTTCCAACAAATGGTCAGGCTAAGGAACTTCCTTTCCTATGCCGCATGGGATCGCCTCTGGCTGGACGTCCCGAGAGACAAACTGCTCTCTGCCAAACAAGGCCGGTTACCCCTATAACTAGGTAACTCACGAATATGTCATCCCCTGGTCCTTTGGGACCTTTATCCGAGCGTTCGTAACCATTATCACACATAATAAATAGAGTGTGTCCACATGAGTAAGTATCTGGGCTCCATACCATGATACCACCCCTTTCCAGAAGGAAATGACATACCCTAAAGGGCGCGACCCTCATAACCTTGCCGCAACATTCCTGTTTCGACCATTTGCGGGTTGTTGAGGCCCTGACGAAGTCTCGTCCACAAAGCTACGTTTTTTCACAAAGCCACGCTTTGATCACAAATGATCAAATAAATGATCATCGTCACAGCAACACTCAGCATGCCACATTACCAAATTGGGAATATATCGCTGATAAATTTCAATTACATAACCTCTGAGCTCATACGTCTCAGAGAAGGGTGTTAAGCTAAGAGAATAAATCCTCCGCCACCAACAGAAATGTATTTGAAAGAAATCAGCTCTATATCTCAAATTGTAATGTCAGACACGTAACCATACAAGTCTGTTCCGGGTTCGAACAGAACCGAAGGCACTTCAAAAGAAGTCCTTGCAAATCCGGATATTCACAATCCCGATAAAACTTCCCATCACAAAGGATATCTCAATACCGTAGCTAACGGTGCAGAGACAATCGATAGGTCATCCTATCGTTTTCATAAACACCCGGTCTTCACCACCGGTCTTCAATACGATCCATATCGTCGTATTATTATTCGGAATGGGTTATCTGACACAAAGGTCCTTTCCTGGCTAAACCGAATAATAAGCGTTTGTTTTAAAAACAAATCAAGTGCCATTTCAAAGGCAAATATTGATAGTCGGTGATTTAACTATCAACAACATTCACAAGAATCATCAGATTGAAATAATTTTCCCAAATTATTTATTTTCAAAATATCTTCACGATATATGGTTTATACTTCAACCATTTGAAAACAATTTCTAAATTACATTCATTTAAACCCCTTAATAAATCCTTATCAATTTATCTCAAATTTACGTTCCAAATCCGTAAATTTACTTTCACACTTTAAAATAAATCAAAGTTTTTTATTTTTTTTAAAACAAATTTCCCTTTCTTTTATAAATTCTATTCGGAATTTACATTCTCAAATATTCATTTTCAACACCAAATCGACTTTCAAATTTATTTCTCAATTTCATTTCAAATTCCAAATCAAATTTCAAATTGATTTCTAAATTCATTTCAACACAAAAATCATTTTACAAATCGATTTCTAAGTTTATTTCGAATTCCCAAATTGAATTTCCAACCATTTATTCCAAACACCAAATCGATAAAAATGGATTTCCCATGATTTATTTTAAATATCACATCAATTATTAAATTGATTTCAAACAAATTTATCACCAATTTGAATAAATTCCTTTATTCTCTTCCAAACCATTTAAAATTTCATTTCAAATAAATTTTCCAACTTTTGAATAATATTATTTAAAATCCATTTATACAAATCTTTCCCATATTTTGAAATAATTCGATAACATTTCAAAAATCAATTTTACGCTTTTAAAATTACTTCTTTTAATTTATTCAATTCTTTTAAAATGAATTAACTTAAAATTTCCAATTTCATTTATTTCTAGTATCCACCGATACCAAAAATACATTCGGTTAAATTATAGCCTTCAACACATTTAATCACAGATATAATCATACACAGATTATAAATAATCAATCACACAACATATGAAATTAATTCAAATGTTTTGAGGAATCCTGTTGGATCCCTCCAACCTGTTTCCCTGCATCCACAGATGTTAGCACAATACCAATTCCACTTCAAGGTGGAATATCGCGGTATATGGGATTTTATAAAATATCATCCGCTTACTAACGTCGCAATAGGGTCTCATCCGCTATACAGTGCGGGAAATCAATCAATCCAATATATACATATGCCAATATGTATATATTGCTATATATATAGATATATCCTACTATATCTAATATCACATCCAAACAGACAATCAAATCAATAACTGAAAATTCCACTTTTCATTTGAGTGAGAAGATCTCACCTTAGCTTTTATTTTGCGATCTATTTTCCATTCCAGCTTTGTTTTCTTTACCGTTTTAGACCTTGTATAAATAATTATACAATTTATTAACATTCGAACTTATCGAAAATAAATTTCCATTTATCAATTTTTTTATTTAAACTAATTTTTCCTTAATCTTCTATTAATTAAATAATTAAACAAGCTTATTTAACAAACTAATTCCCTGAAATGGTATAATTTTTAAACAAGAAATTTCCAGACGTATTTTCTGAAATAAATTGTTCCATCACTCCTTATCATTCTAAACAAATCTTAAATCTTACCTATATACAGTTAAATTCCAATAATATAAAATCCCTCAACCCTATTACTTTAAACACAATTTATATATATATATTCTAACTGCAAAACACTTCTTACAATATATCCTATGTTGTTCCTATCCTAAAGCATATATATATTTTTCAAGATTTAAAACTAACGTGATTATACCTTACTGTTTTTCTTCTGAAAAGCTAATTAAATTAACAGTTTTGCATAAAATTTTAATGATAAAACTTACTTTCCAACTGATATACATATATCATCAAGCTCGTACCTGATCGAAGACAAACCGACCCAGACATGCTCTCGACCAGACCCACTGACTCGAACACCGCCAGCATCGGCCTCAACGTGCGATCAACTACCAACCACCATCCTTCGACTCGCGACTTCGAGCTCCATCTCACATCGCAGCGCCGTGGTCGACGACGCGCCAGCTTCCAATGAACTCGCGACTTCCCTTCGACCTCATCGCGCCTCGCCCTAGGTTCACGAGCTCGTTGGACTCGAGCAACTTCGATTGGCTACCCCTCGACGAGTTCACAGATGATTCGAACGAGAATTTCTGATGAGGAACGAAAATCTGAATTTCGTTTAAATTTTGAAGATGAAAATATGTTCCCTCTAGCTTTCGATTTTGAAATGAAAATGAAGGAGGTGTTAGGGCTTGAACTGCCTCAAATTCGAAGAAGGAACGAGAGGAGTTCGGTTTGAATTTAGAACGAGAATAGTTTACTTTTGTTATCTGGCTTCAGAACGAAGATAGTTGCGTGATATCAGATGGGGGAGAGGACACGTATTGAATTGGAAGGATGCGTGTCTTAAATTTGCCACGTGTTTGAAAATAGAAGCAACGTGTTCAAGTTACGTAACTAAAATTCAAATTGCCTTGGTTTCACAATTAAAAATTTCGATCTAAATTCCAACGCGTATATATATCGTACGCTCACACAACAACTCCAAATATTACGAAAATTGAAATTCGATAATAATACAATATTACGGATCCAATGGAACTGGTTTCATCAAATTCCGAGACTGTGCCCCAGACCGCTATTTTTAAATTCAATTTAAACAACAAAATTTAAAACTGAACAAAACAGTTTCAAATCCAATTTTGAAAGTTTTATTATCTTCAGTATTATCAATATATATTTTCTAAGCCTTGAAAATATTTTTAATCGGCAAAAAAATCGAGATTCAACATTTTTACCCAGATTTAACGATTAAATTCAATAATTAATTTACCAAATTCACTTTGATATTTGAATTTCAAATTAAATTAAATTCCAGATATTTAAAATCAATTAAATATCCTGATTTCCAATATCAAAATTTCAGGGTCGTTACACCTTCAGCAAAAGCATTATTAAAAGAAGCCATTTTAAAAAAAATCAAAATTTTAAAACAGAAAATTGGTTTTTGTTCCTAGCTCTGATACCACTTGTAGGATCGTTTTCACCCTAGAGGGAGGGGGGTGAATAGGGTGTACTAAAAATTAATGCGGAATAAAAATAAAAACAGAAAGTAATGCAGTAGAGATCACATACAGATTTACCTAGCTTCGGCAATAACCTGCCTACGTGCTGCCCCAAAGGTTTCTACTAGAAATTAGGTAATCAAACACTTACAAAAACATGTAAACTCACGACACCCTCTAACTCGATTAACCTAACTCTAAGCTCAAAACCCTGCCACAACTCAGCCACTAAGTTGAGAATTCTCGAACTACAAAACCGTAGTTCGTAAACAACTTAAACTATAGTTTGACTCAAATAAAAATTAAAAAACAAGCAAAATATAAATACAAAACCCTAATACTTATTCGATGTAAATAAAATAACCAATGCGGCCCAAAATTAAAAGACAAAATAATAGTCGCGTTTTCCCTTTTCTTCTTTTCGTGGCCGCCTTGTTTCTTTATCAATCTGGATTAGGGCTTTGTTCAAAATCGAAGACGCCGAATCAATTTGATCGATTGCAGTGATGAATTCACTTCGATTTGCCTTGTCAATCGATTCCTTGACTTTGATAGCTTGCGGCTGCTTCAAGTGTGTCGAGCTCGAATGATGCTTTGAACTGGTACGTGATTTGCCCCTTTTTGATTTTGATTATGCTCGACTTGATTCGAGTTTTGGATTTGTTTTTGGTTTGTTCTAAGTAAGCTCTTCAGAGTATTTTCTCAAACTCGAATGTATATGCCGATGATGATTTGGGTTTAATTTATAGGGAACGAAACCCTATAATTACGTTCGTATATTTGAGTTTGAATTTTTCCTGATTTTATCTCTTGCGTTGATTTTTTAATCGAACAAACTCTGTGACCTCTGACTTGTTCATTGTTGAATTTGCTTGAATTGCTTTGGGTCGGTTCTGTTCTGTGCTCCTATGACTTTGGAATTTTGAATTTTAAGATAATCCGGACTTGATGAATTTTGACTTGTTCAATTCGTTTCCTCTGATTGACTTCACTACAACATTTTACTACTCCTCGACTGGTTCGAACTGCTACTGTTATTTACGATTTTTGAACATTGCCTTGTACTTGTAAACTAAACATGTTGCATTGTGATTTTGTCCTAGGTGCTGTCGAATTCAAAATTCATTTCCTTTTATTCCTTTCACTGTTTGCTGGGTTATCCTGTTGCCTTCATACCTGAACTGATATGTGTATGCATATATGCATACATGCTCTAATGCATATGTGTGTGTATATATATATATATATGCATATATGCATACATGTGTCTTTATACATTTTGAGTCTGCACTTGATTTAGAGAAATTGATTTTGAACTGCTTGCTTGGTTCATATTGAAGTTGAGCTTTGTACATGTCTGAATGCATGTTGTAGTCATGGTTCAATTTGTAGAGTTTGCATAGGTCTGCATTGATGAAATTGTTGTCATGTTGCACTGATGTTCTTGTCTTGTTACCCTTGCATTGCTTCAAGTTTATTTGGTGTCTGGTTTGGTTGATATGTTGTTTTCAATTTAAGACTGGTTTGTGTATGTTTTCATGTTGGTCTTCGTGTTGTATTTCATTGAACTGGGTTGCCTTGGTCTGGTTTCACATGCTCTGATCTGGTCTGGTTTCTTAAGTCTGTTTCAATTTGTTCATGTTGAAACCGAGTGTCTGGTTTGGTTCACTTTGGTATTGTGGTCTTGTTTTGGTCGAGACTTCATGTGTACATTGATTAGAGAATTGCCTTGATACATTTTGTGATATGGTGCACTTCATGTCTTCATATATGTATATGCCTGCTTGCATTTTGGAGTGGTCTTTGGTACATTTTGGTATTTTGTTTTCACATGTCTGGTGCACTTGTCCATGATTTCATATGAATGAAGTCTTCATGTGGTTGAGGCTGTTATCATGTTGGTTGTTTGCACTGATGCATCTGAGCATGTTTGAAGCTCTGTTGTCACCTCTGTTGCATGTTTGTGCATATGGTTGAATCTCGAGTTAAACTGATCTTATCTAATGTCTTTTCTTTGCATTCATGTTTGTGTGATTCTCTTAATTGGACTGTTCTGGTTGTGTTGGGTTTCCTGATCACCTGATTCAGGTCTGTTTGTATGTTAGTTGAGTCTTCATGTGTGTTTATGCTCCATTCAGTTCACCACTGGTCTGTGTTGTACACACTGGTCTGATTGAGCTTTTGTTTTGGTGCTAGTTGGACCTGAACTGATATATATGCATATATGTCTGGTGCATTTGAAACTTTGTGACTTTGTTTTGTTCGAGAGTCATTTGCACTTGAGTTGAATCCAGCCTAGGCTTGGGTTTGACCTTGTGCTCACTTGTCCCTGCAATTTTAACAAGCAAGTGTATATCAGTGTGCATGACCTTGTGGCATGTACAGTGATACACTCTACATGTCACAAGTTGTTCGTGTAAGGTGAATTAAAAAATATATGATGACGAACAATCCAAATAACCGAGGCAAATAATATTTTCAAACACACACTTCATTGTGCACTGCAAAAATATTTCTTTTCAATTTTACCGCATCAGTGTTTATTTTGCAGATATTTCAGATGCGGTATACAGGCTGGAATAGAGTTGAATATCCAATACGAGTGTTGAGGGAATTATGTAGTGAGGTGAAATATGTATGAAAAATTGTATATTGAAAATTTTGTTGTAATTGAAACTGGTATAGTAATTGAAAATGTGTAAATGTAGCGAGAGCTCAAATTTGTACTATTTGGATTTGTAATAAAATATTTGTTGGAATAAAATATTTGTTTAAATAAGAATTCCGAGTTATTTATTTTATTCAACAAATATTTATTTAATTATATGACAAAATAAAATAGTACAATAACAAATACATTTAAACGAATATATATATGTTTATTATCATCAAACAAAAATCATAGGCTATTGTATTCTACAAAATTTGTTCATAAACATATATGAGGGTTAGATTGAAGTATAAAAATTGTTTTACCATAGGAATCACATCGAAAACACCATTTTTAACAATATGGACATGCATACGATAGTGAGAGATCATAAATTACTCACATAGAACCAAAATTATCAATTAATCTTTAAATCATAAATCACTCACATAGATCTCCAATCCTCTTTGCTAATTACCCTTCTAATGATGGTTTAAATTAAGATTGGTACGAAAATGGTGATCTTTTTCATGAGATTTAGACTAATGGAGGTTTAAGCCTATTTTTGGAATGTGGAAAATGATATGGATCTTTCCCATCTGTCCTAACTAGGCACAAATCCTGAAATGGGTTAGTGGGCTCTAGTTTGGGCTTAACTAATTACCCACCAATCTGGCTAGCAACAGTCTAAACCTAAAATGACCATATCTCCTAAAGGGTAAGTCTGTTTTCCAATTATGTCCATTATATGAAAAGAGAAACCATCATCTCAATCTAATAGAAGTGGTTTCCGACCTTAAATCAATACCTATCAAAAGTTATAGGCTTTACAAGAATCTATGGGTCCAAACCATTCGATAAAAATTCTAAAGGTGGAAAATGGCCATAGTACTCATTTTCCAAAATTTTAGTGTCATATGACCGTATACGATTTAAATAATAATACCTTACAACCTTCCGATACGTAAATTGCGGATCGTTACACTCTCTTCCCCCTTTATGAATTTTGTCTTAAAATCCTCAAATGAATCAAAGAATGGTCAACCATAGTTACCTCGCATGCCTAATAATCATATGCAACTATCAAACAAGAAGCCATGCAATCAATAGTGTAGATAAACCTATCCTAGCATGCAAGATACTAAACTATCCTATATGATATCAAAATTGAAAGAAAATACGATAAACAGTAGGCATTACCATGCAAAGAGATTCGAATATGGATCCCTCATGGTTTCCTTAGTTTTTCACATGAACTCGCCTTCACTTTCACCCCACTGAACCTTTACTAACTCCATCCTCTTCCTCCTAAGCTGTTTCATATCACGTCCAACAATACGAATTGTCCTACGAGGTCTCGAGGCTTTTGGTTTGATCTCAAATTCATTAATTTGATCCAAAGAACTTGTCATGCCCGAGTGATGCATAAACTTCCATAAGTTAAAGATGTGGAATACGTTATGCGCATCCGCTATTTTCTGAGGTAAGTTGACAGTATGTGCTAGGTTCTCAATCTTCTTTACTATCGAAAAAAGGACCTACAAATCTCAGCGCTAATTTTTCCTTAATACTGAATCGAACAACATTATTCAATGGTAAAATCTTCACAAACACCATATTGTTGACAAAGAACTCCAAATCTCTGTCTCTTATCAGCGTAGCTCTCCTGCCTATCTTAGGCCCCATTCATCCTTCGCCAAATGACATCAATCTTTTCCAAGGTCCCTCTCATCATATCTGGCCCAAGTATTATTTACTCGCCTACTTCCCATTAACATGAAAGATCATTACACGGTTGGCCATACAACGCTTCGTTTGGTGCCATTCTGACCCTAGACTGATAGTTATTGTACTGTGCGAACTCCACCAAATGCAAATGATCATTCCACAAGTCTAATATATGGTTCATTCTATCGGTCTGCCTATCCGTTTGCGGGTGATAAGCTATACTAAGATGCAACCCGGTCCCTTGTAATCTCTTCCAAAACCCACTAGTGACTAAAGGGACTCAGTCACTCGCAATGTTCTTCGGCATGCTATGGAATCGCCCATCCATTTCACATATAACTCGGCCAATTTGGATGTCGTTTTACTGGGCTTAACTACTTTGAATCAGGCACTCCTTGCTAATCGATCAACTATGACCCAAATGCTATCGTGTCGTCCTTTGGTCCTCCGCAATCAATCGATACTTATTCCCACTTCCACTTGGAAACCTCGAGTGGTTGCATCAGCCCAATCGGCTTCTTCTTCATCCCCTTATAATAATAGGTTTGCTTCATATCACGAAACATCTTATTACTGCCATGATGTATAGTCAATCTTGAAGGACAGCACTCTCGTAGCACCCCATATCGTAATCCATCTACATGAGGAACAAACAATTTTTCATCCTTATGGAGCCAATCATCTCGATCGAGCCCGTACTTCTTCATCTCCTTATATTCTACTCCTTCCACTATCTTTGACATGATCTCCGCTAATATAACATCTCGTCTCTAACTAGTACCGATCCACTCAATCAAAGTATGTCATATCATCAAGCTTGCCAGCATGTCTAGTTCTAACTCACAACGAGGTCTGAAGTCATAGCCAGCGATATACTCCAACTGCTTCGCTCTAGGAAAATCGCCCCCAAATTGGCATGTCTTCTAATCAATGCGTCGCTGACTGCATTTCCTTTACCAAGCATAAAAGAAATGCTAAAGTCATAAGAAGCTAAAAACTCTAACCATCGCTGCTGGTGAAAGTTGAGATCCTTTTGGGAGAAGTGGTACTTAAGGGATATTTGGTACATGAACAACTCGAACCTTTCTCCAAATAGATAGCATCTCCAAATCTTAAAAGCAAACACCCTCGTCGCAAACTCCAAATCATGGGTCGAATATTTCTTATGCGGCTTTAGCTATCAACTAGTGTAGGTGACGACCTTACCTCCTTGCATCATTACCGCACCCAACCCAGTACCACAAGCATTAGTGTATGTCGTCATCTTCTCATTCCCGCTCAAAATGGTCAACGCTGGTGCACTCGTCAAACTCTCCTTCTAACTCATGAACACATGCTCACGCTTTGCGTCCAAAACTGAAGTCTGATTCCACTTTGTCAAATTGGTCAACAATGCTACTACCTTGAGAAGTCCTTGATAAAATGTCTATAATATCCTGCCAGACCAAGGAAGCTTCTCGGGAAGCTTCTCACATTAGTAGCAGTCTTGGGTTGGTTCCAATGTTAAAATGCTGCCTCCTTTGCAGGATCTACTACGATGCACTACTTAGAGATAACATGGTCGAAAAATCTTACTTCCCTCCTCTAGAAGTGACACTTCAAAAACTTCGCTTTAAACCTGTGCTTCCTTAACACTACAAGCACAATCCTATAATTCATCTTCTATTCCTCCTTTATCCTAAACTAGACAAGAATACCATCCACAAACATAAGCATGAACTTAATTAGCTAATCCCTAAAGACACGGTTCATGAGATAAATAAAGTATGCTGGAGCATTGACTAGCCCGAATAGCATAAGAAAACACTCATAAAAACTAGACGACGTACGAAACACGGTGATCCACACACTCTCCTTCGCCACTCTCAACTGATGAGACCTTAACACGAGATCCAACTGAGAGAACACCTTCGCAGCGTGGAGCTGATCGAACAAGTAATCAATACATTGGAGTGGATACTTGTTTTTCCTCATTACCTTTTTCGGCTCATGGTAATTAACACATAACCTTATAGAGTCATCCGCCTTAGTGCAGAATACTACGGTTGCAACCCAATCAGATATCTTACGAATGAACCCTCACCACAACAAGTCTTTCACTTGCACCTCCAAGTCCTTTTTTTGGGTTCCATATGCCTCCAAAGCATAACTATCGGCCTGGCATCTTCCACGAAGTCTATGTGGAAATCAATCTCTCGGCGTGGTAGTAATCCGGCACCTCCTTGAATATATTGGATACTCCTTAATGATAGGCATAGATGAAAACTCAAACTGTGGGACTTCGAGCGAATATAGAAAGCTAACCATAACCTCATTATCAAGTAGGTAGCCAATCACTACCTTCCGTCCCTCCTCAGCCCCAATCGTCACTATCAGCTTCTTGCAATCAACCACTACTACATACCTCTTCAACCAGTCCATTCCCAAGATAAACCCAATGTAACACTCCTAAAATTTAACGGAAAATTTAATAAGAAAATTAAATTAAAATAAAACAAGGACTAAAATGAAATTTTACAAACATCCGAATTTGTCTACAAAACATGCACCATTGCGTTCATACTGATTTTCTAGATTATTTTCATATATTACACTTCGAAATCAGAGTTAATATGGAAAAGTTACGGGCATTTGAATAATTGAAAATAGAATAAAAACATAAAAAATAAAATTTCACAATTTAACAAGACGACCAGTCAACCCGGGGGGTCGAAGGTCGATCGATAGCGGTCGACCCAGATGAGGTAGAGGTCGACCGTAGCTATCTTAAATCGAGTGGGTTGTGGCGTGTTCGAATGGTGGTGTTGCGTTATTTTGTTGCCAAGTATTAGATGAGCGTGCATGATCACTGTAAAGATTCACCAACCTAAATCCAATGGCCTAAACTGTTTTGCCAACTCCTATAAATTCAAGCCTAACCTAACATTAAAATTCTCATAACAGTTTACTATATTGAAATTTGTCCAGTTCTAACCTCTTTACTAACCCTAAAAATTTTCAAAAATCAATATAAAATCAAACTAGAAGAACATAATCAATTGGATCTATACCGAGAAAGTGGAGCAAGCGTACGAAGGGGCGATTCTCTAGAAAAGCAGTGGGAAAAGCTTAGGATTAAGGTAAGTAGGAACAATTTTGATTATATGATTATTACAATTAGGCTTAAGTTATTTTAACTAATTTAGGATGTTAGTAAATTATAATTGAAATTGTAAAACCCTAATTTGAAACCTGTAATATGGAGTTGAAATTAGAATTATAGTAATTTTATAAACCTGACATAGATGTTAGCACTCCCTTTGTAACATTAAACTAAAAAACTTTAAAATCAGTAAACCTTAAAGTTGTAAGCCCTAAAATTAGAAACCTCTAAATCTTTAAACCCTAGATCTTACAAATTGGTATGGAAATTTAGAATATGGACTGCTCAAATTAGTAATCATGGTTCACTGAAAATAGTTAATGACACGAATTAAACCAAAATTTACAATCGACAATTAAAATCGAAAGAACCCTAAAATATAGTCTATGACCGGTCGACCACTGACCCCCAGCGATCGGCCGGTTAGAGTTAGCGGTCGACCGTAAACGCATAAAATGCAAAACTTGATCCTCGGCCCAAAGCCCAGGTGAGTAATAAAAATTATATAATTTAAGATAAAAATTATATAAATGTTAATTGTTTGTTTGAGCCTAATTTGGGGTTAAATGTGTATGTTAGAAATTGTAGGGAAGTTAGTTCCCTATTGTAGACGCTAGGTCGTTGCACTGTTGGGTAAATGTTATTTACCGACTTTAAGGGTTGATTATTCGACAGGGGCGATTTTATCACAAATGACATTCATAGGAGGTTCTATGGTGGATGGGCAACACTGACGAGGATGCCTGATGATATGTGGCCTAAGATAACGGGAATCCTAGTATGCACGATTTCTAACGCGACATGATACAGTTCTGATGAAGGATCCCTACACGTGCAAAAAGAGGCCAACACTATGATCGAGAGGCGGTTACGGATGCAGACGATGAGACAATATAGGGAGTTGGCATTCCAGGTTCCTCCTCGATGCATAGATAGGATTGCATGTAGTAGTCGTAGTTAGGGGAAAATTAGTTCCCCAAAGCGGTCATATTAGTGGGGAGTAGTCTCCACAGTAGCATTATGCGGTGATATAAGTGAAAATTTATTTTCACAGTAGCCTAGTGGCAGTGATTCCTTATTGGATAGCTCAAAGAGCGGTAGTTGATCGTTAGTTGTGAGGTTCGATATGTAGTTTGATTGTTGTTGTAGCCTATACAATTTGTATTGTAGGTATGTATAGGACAAGAAACTTTAGGCAATGGACCTTAGGAATTCACGGGCAATTGTAGCACACTCTATGTCATCTAGAGTAGAATTAAAGTTAACTGCACATGATCATCGCACATTAAACTTGTATTCATTCACCAAACTTTTGTCTGACCCACCGTTTTCCCTTCCATTTTCCCCCACCACGAGATTGCAGGTTAGTAGTTGATGGGGCATAGTATGTGGAGAAAGGAGCTTCATATTGGAGTTTTCATATTCTTTATTGTTCATCGTGTAGTTTCTCATTGTAATAAAAATCTGTAAAACTTCTATTGTACCTCGGAATTAGAGTGTATGGCAATTCATTATTTTGGAGACCGTTTTTCTGAAATGTCTATTTTTCAGTGCTTATATTTTAGTTCCTTCCGCTGTGAGATCTGGAAGTGTAGAATGTCTTAGAATTTTCCTTTATAATCATGCTTTATAATGTTTAAAAACCCAACAGCTCATATTTCATGGCATGACGCGAGTCTGAAAGTTAATCTAAAATTTGGATCGGTGTGTCAGGAAGTGCTGTTTGTTACACCCGAACCCAAAGAAACCCAAAATAAAGCAATCACAAACAAAAGGGTATCCATTACTTGGGAAGACCAAACCATGAAAAACGATACAAAACTAGTGGAGCCTTCAACAAGTTTTGTCACTACTGAAGGTCGATAAACTATCTCGGGTCTCAATCCCAATCTATTTACCAGGTCACTATATGTAACATCCCCCTACTTGGAGGCCCAAAACTAACGGCTATGGATGTTGTAGTCATCCATAGTTATTAATCTTTGGCGACCAAATACGGTGATGTTAAATACATGATACACAGAAACACATGAATATGGAAAAAAATTTAAAACATCAAACAAGATCACATTCCATTTCAAAACATTTCTAATTCATTACATAATCCCACAATCGTTGACCACGTTCAAAGAAAATATATTTATTACAACATACGCCAAGAGCGACATATGAAGATGCCCCTTTGGATGATCAGAGTATATATATATAGGTAATTTAACAACTTTTCCTTTACATGAACACAGTGGAATCAAAATAAAAGAGAACTCTAGATAGCTATCATGCCTCATGACCATCTCCGGAAGCTTATTCGTCTAAAGAGGTATCTGAAAACCCCAACTCTCAAACTACTCAAAATCAATTGAGTACCCAAGAGTTTAAGGGGAAAACATAAACTTCGAGTCAGACATAAAGCTTGGTATGAATAATAATCTACCATCTCAAACCATTTAGATATCTAGTGAGACCACGCCGCTTTGCGAAACGGGTTTTCCCCACACTAGTATTTAAAAACCTTTATATAACCATATACTATGCTTCTGCATCCACAATGGTTAAAACATTTCAAAATAATATGATATGATGATATGTAAAACAATGAATCAATTCTGGATTACACATCCCCATTCATTTGGACTATCTATCGCAGTTATAGTTTCTAGGGTTACTATTAACCTAATAGTTTTCATGGGCTGACTAATAACCAGTAAAATGATTATGGACTCTCTGTCCAGTTACATAGTTTTCATGGGATCACTAAGAACCTATTGGTAACTCCAATATCTTACTCTTACTCTTATCCAATTTTTCATGGGTTGACTAGGAACCTATTGGTAACTCCAATATCTTTTTTTTCTTATCCTAGTTTTCATGGGCTGACTAGGAACCTATTGATATCTGTCAATATCTTTATCTGGATATAGTTCTCATGAGCTAACTACAAACCTATTGGCCCCTGCCAATATTAAATCATAGTTTTCATGGCTAACTATGAACCTGTCTTTTTGACATCTTCATTTAGGCTTACTATGAACCTATTGGCCCCGCCAATGTCTTTTCCAATACACAGTTTTCATGGGCTTACTGAGAACCTATTGGCCTCTGCCAATATCTTCCTTTAACATTTTAGCATCCTATATTCTGGTCTTCCTGACCTCCTGGATGCAATTCTACTTATTCAGCAGTTGACTTAATTTATATTCACTATAGGGTCAACCTAGCTGTTTATTCTGTCCTTCTACAAAATACAGTTATGGGTCTATTACAATGTGAATATATACATATATGAAGAAGCAAACACAATAATTTGGTTAATCCCTTTAACCTTTTAATCAAAGAAAACTTCTTCAAAAGCTCCTTTTCAAAACACTTTATTTATTTAGGCCATGGTTTTCTTTTAAAATGAGATTGGGTTATTTGTTTTGAAAACTAAGGCTTTCGAAACCTTCGAAACCTTGCTTTCGACCTCACTGGATAACCTCCTTTGAAAGCATATAAATCTCTTTTTAAAACATTAGGCCCCTGCCTTTTGAAACACTTTAAAACTTCTCTTTCGAAACCTTTCGAATGTAATAAAGTATCGGTTATTAACTCTTAGAAGCATAGATTCGAAACCATTGAAAGTACCCCTTCCAAGACCTTTGGAAGTATCCCTTCTGAAACCATTGAAAGTCCCCCTTCGAAACCATTGGGTTTATATTTAAAAATATCATTTGGGTCAAAGTGAATATAAACGGAAGTATCCCTTTCAAAACCATTCTTTAACATATAAAAGTATTAGGGAAAATTTGATGGCGTCGGCACCATCCCTTTCGAAAGCTTCAAATGATTTGAACAAAACACTGAAGGATAACATCGAAACCCCCTTTCGAAACCATTTCCTTCGAATCCCTTGGACCCTTTCGAAAGCATTTAGGAAGTGGCTTATAACATCTTAAAACAAAACTACCCTTCGAAGGCATTGATGACTTCAATATACTCGAAACGCAAAAGAACGGCAGCAGGGCTTCGACTAGGCCGGAACCCCTACTTTTGAAAGCATTATTTTTATAAGTAAAGATACCCATTCGAAAGCTTATTCTTCATAACATAAGATGGCAACTCCTTCGAAAGCCTTTAGAAAACCTCTTTCGAAAACATATGCTTCGACTCCTTCGAAGGCTTTAATAAAACAAAGCCAGGCGCTTCACTTTCTAAAACAAACAAAGGTATCGACCCCATCGGAAGCAATGCTTTCGACACCATGCCTTCCGCCTTTCTCCACACCACTACGTACCATCTAAGTGATACCTTGTGTATTGGTTTCGGTCTGGGTTGGTTTCGACTGAGATGGAGTGGAAGCATTGGAGTCGAAAGGTGCTTCTAAATAGAGGCGGAACCCACTTTTCTAGGTAAACCTGATTTAATACCAATTAAAGCAAACACTTTCTAACTAACCTGCCACGTGTAAACTTATGATTGGTTGCCTTAACTTTTCAAATTCTTTACCAAAATAACTATCGCTTAATTTCAGATCTAAACCAAGGTTAAACTAGCAAATAAGCCCTTCGATTAACCAAAACCAATATTGCAAATAAGTCCTTCTTCTAAAATAATTTAATTTGCATAGCAAATCACTTAGGAAAAATTACCAAAAATGACAGAAATTCACTTTCATCATGTTATCTAACATATCAAAATTTCAGACCCAATTTCTAAATATAATTTCTGAAATAAATTTTTAAACACAATCAACCATATTTTCCTTTAAAAATTCATAAAAATATTTCCATAGCTTGGAAAATTATCAAAATTAAAACCAAACTCCAAAATTATGTTTTACATAACATAAATTTTTCCATAGCATTCAAGAATCAATTTCAATAGGTTTTGCCCTAGAACCGCCTAAAACCTCATTTAAACAATCTTGTTTAAATTATACAATTTATAATTCAAGCATATCATCATCCAAATCATCATAAAAACGAATATAATCTTAAATCCAAAAACATATGATCATAAAACAAAATAAATATGGTATAAATTATTATTCACCTTGATTATGATAAGGAGATTGGATTGAGATTGAGATTTATTCCCCTAGCTTTAATCCTTTGCTTTTCTTTGATTTTTTTTCTTTTCTTTTCTTCCTTGTAATGGCCGGCTCCTCTTGATTTACGTTCTGTGTTTTGTTTTTATGAAATGAGAAAATAACCGTGAATGTTGTAAGGGATGTGAATATATATAAGGGTAGAGATTATATGCGGCTAATTCCCAATATACCCTTATGCAAAATTAATTAGCTTTAAGCCCATTTAATTAAATAAATTGAGCATGGCCCCTTAAGTATTTATTCAAATCTCAATCCCCTTATCACTTAACATTTACATTATTCTATTTAACTTATCTAATTAAATCTCCTGAATAATGTTATAAAAAATTAGGGGTGTTATACTAGATAAAAAGGAATGTGAAGTCCCGGTATCGAACAAAACACGTATGGAAACACCATAAACAGAAAGCATATCTTGAAAGTGATAGTTTCCCCTTTCTTCTTCACCGAGGGGGCACTCAAAGAAATTGGAACGACATCTAAAGCATATGCCTTTCCACCTGCTTCTGCTGCACTGGTTCTAAGCAACTCTTCTGTATGTGTCCGAACTTACTATAGTTGTGACACTTCTTCTTTCCATTAGCCCTGCAATCTTTAATCAAGTAGCCTTTATCGTCACAACGATAGTAGACGGGATCATAATTTGCCTTCTTTCGAGCACTTTTCCATTGCAACTGCTTCCTCTTACCATTCCATTTCTTCTTGCCTCCACCGCCTTGCTACGTTTTCGGCCCTTCCTTAGCAACAACAACAAACTTGGGTTTAAGGTACAAACTCTCAAGTCAAAGGGCTTTCACAACTATCTTCTCAAAAGGCTCATTGATGTGCCCCACGAGCTTCTCCCCCAAATAGTTATCCAACCCAATAATGAGCTTCTCATTCTTCTTTTAGGGAGTTTCAATGAAAGGCATCTTATATTTTAGCAAGGCGTTAAACTCAGCTATATACTTTGAGACAAACATGTCCCTCTACTTCAAGTAAGCAAATTTCCTAAATAGCACCGACTGTTGGGCAGTCGGTATAAACTTCTACTCAAATATAGTCTTGAACTGGTCCTAGGTAAAGTGGTCCTCGAGTGTGGAAACCCAGTTCATGGCTCTCCCCTGGAGCAATCTGGAAGCCAACCTCCTCCTTATACATCATCCAATTCCAGGTCATTAAAAATCCTCTCGTATGTATCCAACCAATCATTCACTTCCATATCTGATTCCATTCCTTATAATGGTTTTCCACCCAGACTGGTAAACACCTTATTCAGCTTCACGAATCAACCCTGTCATTTTCTCTTGAGCACCACCTACAACAATATTAGGAGCAATCTCTTGGGAACTTTACAGCATGTTTGACATCATTGCGTTGAAGACAGATTGCAAGTTAGGGTAGCGGCCTTCAAAACCGCTCCGTCCTCGACAATAGAAACAAAGTTCCTTACAGTGTTACTCGTATGCTGTCTCATTCTTGATATGTAACAAGAATGATTAGTCCCTCATAAAGAAAGCTGCATCAATTGTACAAGTGTGTGCATGCAACTTATAATGTAAATGAAAGTAAGCAGGAAGGCTCTTCTTTCGTTTCTCTTGGGGCGGGAAGCGGATTCAGGCCGGTCGAGGACTTGTACTCTAAGTACAACATGTTTAAAAGAGAGTACTTCTTTGTTTGGGAGGACTCCCTGTGTTTCCATCAATGGCATTTAGGATGTAAGTTCACTTCTCTCATTTGTCTCATGACTTAGCTTCGCCTGTTTAGTTATTTTTCTTTCCTCGGGGTTTCTTTATCAGGTATCATACGGGAGGCCTTTGGAAAAGACTAGGACGCCATGCTGAAAAATCTTCAAAAAATTCCCAAGGAGCTTCGGGAGGTTCCTCACTTTTTTACTGATGATAACTTGAGAAAAATTAGATTGTTGGCGGCTGGTCGTTCGATCAGGAGGGTTAGGGAGCCTTCCATCCAGAAGCCTGCTGAAGCTAGAAAGAAAAAAGAAGACTCAACCACTGAGGAAACGAGTGAGGTACCATCACCCAAACTTTTTGTCTCTAGAGTTGTCCTTACTAAGACATCGGGCTGTAGAGATTCGAAATCAGGTGCCCTTTAGATAGTTCCCAGTATGAGTGGCCGGCTTAAAACTTTGAGGGAGTGGGAAAATGATAGCATTCACACACGAGAGGAGGAAGAGACAGGTTCCCACCCCTGTGACAGTGATCGCACTACTTTAGATCACGGTGATGAGGCTCACTCCTTCGGGGGGGGTTGGTTCAGATAACCCACCCAATCTAGAGGTGTATGAGGCCATGCGCTTCGTATTTGGTTCCGAAGATGAGGAAGGAACCTTCACTCTAAGAGGTAGTGATGTTTCCGATTACATTTCGGACGTAGAGTTGGGGATCACTCACGGGGCCCCCGAATCCATAGCTGTAATTCAACATCAGCTGGAGTCCCATGAGGACCCTGAGGGTTCGTGTCGTAGTTATATGAACTTGCACCCCCATGATTGCATAGTCATGCATTTCCTTGAGTATTTAGGTAATTCTAATTCTTTATATTCCATTATTATAGGAGGTATGAGTTCAAAGAGGGAGAAGCTTGCAGCCAAGATGAAGCAATCGGCCCCTCCGAAGGATGTAAAGATAGCAGCATCTTCATTCAGACTGAGGGAGAACATCAGGCAGCCACCAACAATGTTGAGGATAAGGGAGTTTGTCAGCTATCGCCCAGTCGGGGACATAGGCATTTAAGACCCGGAAGATGTCCCGTTCTCCTGATGGTAAATCGAGGTCCCAAACTCCGACCCAACCTTCCAAATCTCATTGTCTCTCTCCCTTCCTCGAATCTGATTCTAAAACTCCAAGTAATAGGAGAAAACTGGTAGTAGGGGAGCAGGAGACTTTCCCTTGAGAAAGTGGACAAAGGAAAGTAGCTGGCGAGTGCAATCGTCATCACCAACCCTTCTGATCTACGCTTCAATGAGTTCCAACAGCCTTACCATCCCTGGAATCCCATGGCTCGCTTAATTGCTGAAGTACCACCTCTCTCTTTCACCTAAACAATTGAACTTCTTGTCGACGGGCTGGGTAGTGTCAAGTCCTTATCCGAATACCATGCCAAGGTGATGAAGGCGGGTGAGGAGATCGTTGAAAAGAGCATCGATCTGAACTTCAAAATCTTTGACTTGAGAAAACAGCTGCACGAGAAGGAGTTGGACCATCAGAAGGTGGTAGAGGTGTTGGAGTAGTCTCAGACTAACGAGTTGAACATATATGGTAAAGAGATCGAGGATCTTAAGGCTGCTCACGTTAGAGGGTTGGAGCAAATGAAGAAAGACTATTCTACTAACAAAAAAGTGGCTAAAAAGAAGTACAATGAGAAAGCCGCTTCCTTCTTCGAGGACTATAAAAATGTAAAGGACAAGCAGGCTAAAAGGGTTGGAAGAAATCCGAGCGGTGTTTGATAGGGTGGAGCCTATTGCAGCGGATTTAAGAGCGAAAGTTGTGGAGTGGAAGGCCGAGAGAGTGTCTCTTCATGCTGAAGTGAAGGCCTTTAATGCGAGCAAAGTTGCTAAGGTTGCAAGGGCTGGAAAGCTACAAGGGGGTGCAATGAATTGAATAGCTAGCTAGATTAGGTGGAATGGCTTTTACAATGAATTGAATAGCCACTTTAGAGTCACACAAATGGGCCACCTAACCTGAATCTATAGTATTAGTTACCTTGAAGGTCATCGTGACACATATCCATCGGTTGCTCGTCTACGCGAAGCCTCGGTCACAACGTTCCTAGTGCCCCTATAGGTAATAGACTATCGGCCTATGTGACACAGGGGCTAAAGGGCGCCTACCCTGTTATATAAAATGTGTGTTACGGATCCGGGGCACGACCCTGAGATTAAGCTGCTAGGATGGATACTATCCTAATCTGGTTCTCTCCAACGTGTATAATAGGAGTACAACAAAATAGATATGCATATAATACCTACTTATATATAGGCACCAACCTTGCTCACCACCATGAGCATCAACTCATGTAAGTACTATCCAAACATCACTATTCCTGTCACATGACTGTCATCTACTTATAATGAATAATCGAATAAATATCATAACAATGTCCCATACCACCGTGTTTTACCCATTCATTTATTCAATGTTCATAAATTACACTCAATCTCCACAATATTCTATATCATGAGTCATAGCAGTAACTAGAATAATATTACCAAGTGTCCTATTCTAAATGGTATGACTAATCTATTTACTCAAGTTCCTCACACTCGAGAATTTCCACACAATATTACTCTATAAAAAGAATCCAAAGAATAACCGGAGAAATATTATCGTAAGTCTCATACCGGATGGTATTATAACTCCGTTTATTTAGATTTGTTGTTACATAGAAATATGAACAACCAGAATATAAAATTTGATTTAGAAGAGAGATTTTTATTTATAGAAATATAATAAAATCTCTAAAACATTTATATATTAAATTTACATTCATCTTATTTACTTATTTAATACCAAAATAAGGATTTAAATACATATAATACACTTCAAAAATCTCTCTTTCATATATAATTTGTAAAAGTCATTCTAACATTATGATATTGCCTATAATTTTATAACTAGATTTATAAGCTTCAAAATAGTTTCTTATTTATTTCAAGCTATAGAAAATAATACAAAGTCTCCTCATTACAATCAATAATCATTAATAATTCTTTTAAAAATAAATTAAGAGTATTTAGAAAACATTACACAATTTTCTAGAATTAAATATGACATTTTTCAAAATGAATTTTATGAACTCCGAATGCATTTCCTTTATTTAAAATTCATAGAATATATTTTCAAAACCTATATATATATATCCTCATAGATCATTAAATTCTCTTTAAAACACTTAAAATATTTATATGAAAACATTTCATGTTTAGAAATTATATAAGACTTTCAAAATAAATAGTTTATATCATAATCAATTTTCTTATTAAAATAAATATCCTTTAATAGTTTTTAATACAAATTTAAATAAATCATTTCTTAAAATAATTTTAATAACATATTATATAAAATCTATATTATAAATTCTTATTTAAATTATGTATACTAATTATATATTTATAAAAATATTTTATAAACAAAACATTACAAATAAAAGGGGCTAGAATGGCATACAAGTCGCCCACCAGTGCACCAGAGCACTACGCATCGGTCCACTAGCCGCAATATCTATAGCTGAATTCCCCCTGTGAATTGAATTTCTTCTTCTCCTCTTTTATTTTATTGTTTTTATTTCTTACATCCAAACCCAAATACATATATAAACAGATTCATTGATCCAAATATGTTCAAATATATTTAATTGTCCAATAAAAACTCAAATTAAAAGAACTAGAGGAGATGAAATGTTTAGTGTACATAAGTTTGAGAGCAAAATTCAATCGTATGCACAATCAAACCATAATACAGACATTCTATTATAAATATATACATAGTTTTGTGAGTAAAATTACTCACCTTAGATTGCTTGAGCTTCCAATCCTTCATTTACTCCATCATTCTCTACTTTTTCTCCTCTTTACAAATTTCCCAAGCACTCAAGTCTTTATCAAAATGCAAACTTCTTTATGACTAATGGTGTAAGACTGTGTTTAGATGATCGTAATTTAATTTGGGAATTTATGTGATTTCATTTCATTTTATTTTAATTTTTAGAAGAGGAGGAAGGGTTTTACTAATTTTTGTTTCATCAAGATGGAAGCTTCCAAGTGGAGAAAATATCAAAAGTGAGTTGATTCTTATCCATGAAGTAAAGAAAAATTCTAGACTAAGAAATGTTTAGATTTTTGATGTACGTAGTTTGGGCTTTCTTAATTGGGTCTCACATTATTAGTAATCACAAATCTATTTTATATTCCTTCTCTCTTACAAAACTATTTTCTTCTCAACTCAAATCTCTATCTAATTTCAAATAAAAATTATATTTACATCACTCAAGTTTTTACTTGACATTATGAAATTTTATAGAATTTATTTTTCATAAATTCTTTTATTTTAATTAATTATCTCAAAACTATTGTATTTGGCCTACTTTTAATTTAAATTCATTTATTCACCCAAATTAATTTCAATTTCCATAAAAAATTATTTCTTTCTCAAATCTTCATTTCTCATTCATTTTATAATTCTATAAAAATAATATTTCCATATTTTGACTCACTCTAATTATTCCTTATTACATTTGAAACCCATTTATTAAATAAATTCCCAAACTCCTTGTTTAAATAAAACAAAAATCTTTTTCCTCCTGAAATATATTTCTAATCTTATATATTTTCATTATTAAACTTTATAAAAAATATTTAATCAATTTTAATATATATATATGTATATATATATAATCATAGCAAACATAAAATTTCAATATTACTCTAAAATATCCCAAATTATTATTTATTAATAACTCTTTCTTCATAAATATTTAACTTCCATAATAATTCATTCCATAGTCTTTTTAACAAATAATTCTTCCTAAAATAAATTGATTTCACCAATAAATATTTTATCATCATATTCCAATATTTCCAAACCAAATCCAAAATTATTCTCACTTAATCGTTAAAATCCATTTTAATTAATTAAATGGACATTATTAATTTTAATTGATTACTTCTCAACACCGGGTTGTTGTATATTGTTTGTTGATAGCTACAAGGAAGTTGAGGTTTTAGTTTTAGGCTCATCCGATTAAGGTTCTAATTAATCAGCTATTGAGGCATGTGCTACATCGACTAGAGATTTCGAGAAGATTGGTAAAGTGGAATATCGAGTTAAGCCAGTATTACATAATATATTATCCTAGGAAGGCTATTCAAGAACAAGCGTTTGTAGATATCATTGTCGAATTCATTGCCCAAAATGATGAATAGGAAGAGGAAAATGTTCATCTTTCTCAATGAAAGTTATATTCAGACGGAGCCTCCAATAAGCTTGATTTAGGGACGGGAGTAGTTCTTGTGACCTCTGAAGGGTGGAGGATCTGTTATTCCTTAAAGTTAGAGTTCCCAGCAATAAACAACAAAGTTGAATATGAAGCGGTGATTATGGGATTCAAGATAGGAAGGGAACTAAGAGTCAAGATGTTACATATTTCAGCGACTCTCAGTTAGAGGTCTGCCAAATCACGAAGGAATTTTAGACTAAAGGAGTGAGATTTGCGCCTTACCTAACAAAAGTATTGGGATTACTAAATGATGTCAAGCACGACACGATAACGCATATCCCTTAAGAGGAAAATATGAAAGCTGATTCACTTGCCAAACTGGCTAGCTCTAGGGATGTGCAACTTTTAGGTATCGTCCCAATTGATGATTTGATGACACCAAGCACAGATGATATAGACGTTGATTGGATCATGGATGTCAAGGAAGAGAAGGAGTCATGGATGACACTGATGAAATAATATTTTCTAAAAGGGACTCTTCCGAATGGAAGAAATGAATGATGAAAACTCATGCGTAAAGTACCTCAATTCATTATGCAAAAAGGAGTGCTATGCAGAAGATGATTCTTGATGCCCTTGCTGAGGCATGTCATAAAAAATGAAGCTAAAAAATTCTTGTAGATATGCACGAAAGTAGCTGTTGTGATCATACCAAGGGCAAATGTTAGCAAAGAATGTTCTTCGCTACGGATACTTCTGGCCAACGGTCAGCCAGGATGCGGCTGACTATTATAAAAGGTGTGAAAAGTGCCAGAGGTTTGCAAATATACCGAGAGACCCATCTACCATGCTTATGCAAATGGTTAGCACGTTGTCGTTTGTAGTATCGGGAATATATATAAATGATGTGCTGCCGATGTCAAGAGAAGGAGCAAAATGCACGATAGTGGCTATGGGCTATTTTACAAAGTAGGCTGAAGTGGAACCCCCAATGACGATCACTTCAAAGAAGGTGAACAACTTTAAAGTGAATAACATCTTACGTAGATTTAGGGTTCAACAAAAGATGATCACCGATAAGGAAACTCAATTTGAGAGTGTCATGTTTAAAGAATTATGTGTTCGGTACTGAACTGGGAAAACCTTCTCTGTAGAGTGAGTGAACAAGATCATTAAATCCATCATCAAAAAGAGATTGAAGAGGGCCAAGGGAAATGGGGTTGATGAGCTACCACTTGCATTGTGGGATTATTGGACAACCCATTAACCCACGACTGGCCATACTCCATTCGCTTTGGTCTACGGAACCAAGGCCGCAATACTGATTGAATCTGAAGTCCCTTCTCATAGAAGATTGCACTTTGATCCCAAAATGAATGAGGAACTCTTACTTAAGTCCCTCGACTTGATTGAAAATTTTTTAGAAGAGGTTAGAAACTCATAATTATATATGACTCGCAAAGCAGTAGCAAAGTCCTATTTTAATATGTCTAGTCTTTCTCCCTTTCCTGTATATGCTCTTGTAAGGGTGTAAGTGAATAAGAAAATGAGCTTATTTTTGGATAGTTTCTTCCCATCTAGAGTGTCACTTCCTTTCCTATTTCTTCTAGTTGAATACATAATGGTGCCTTCTATCCATTACTTCGTAATGATGTCCGTGAAAAGTGGCATAACGCCAACCGATCCACCTGATGGTGTATATCTCAGATTATCGAGAACTACATGTCCCTTACCGGAGTCGAACCCGGGTCTTCGACATGAAAAGATGATGTCCTAGCCGCTGGACGAAAGGGACCAAAAAGTAATTCTTTGCTCCCCAACTAATGTACTGGTGTAGGAGAATAAGCATCCAGCATTGATAAAAGATTGGATATTATCCTACTTCTTTCGCTTTATGCTATAGAATTTCGATTCACAAACTTGTTTTTTTCTTTCTTAAGAAGAATCTATGTGATTACTGTAACACCTCATAGTTTTTATGATGATTAATTAAAAAGAAATTAATTAATATATAATAACATTGAAAAATAGGGTTTACCTTAGAATTTGGCTGCGAAACCTTCACCATTGGGTTCGTGGCTATTTTCTAATTAATCAATTTTCATTCTTAAGGTTTTCCAGTCGAAGTTTGAACGAAAAAGTTATCAGTATTTGAATAATTCGAGTCGAAAATAAATATATATGTAATTAATGAAACAAAATGTAATTAATAGAAATAAATTAAGGTTAATATTTGTTTAGGGTTTAAGAAACGTTAACGTGGAAATAATTTATTTCGATCGGGTGAAAAGGGAAAGAAATTAACAAAATTTTAAAGGGCAAATAAATTATCGTAAATAAACACGACCGGTCAACTCCAAACATGGGTCGGTCGACCACTAGCCGTCGACCGCTAACGGTCGACTAGTAGTGGGCCGCGGTCGATCGGTTGAACTATCAATTCAAGATTTTTGATGTGGCTGAATGGCCTAGATTTAAAATAATTTAATCAAAAGGCTGACATTGATTCAAACCTCTATAAATACGGACCTAACCCCTCACTTTTCTTCTCATATTTTCTAAGCGACGTTGGAACTTTGCCATTTTCTCTTCTCTGCAAACTTCTTAATTCCTAAAAATAATTATAATTTATACATATATACAAGTGGAGAATATGGAGGATTGTAACGAGCCAGAATTTTATTGCTTTGATTTGCGAATATTTAATTAATTTTAAATATTTGATGTAACGAACCATAATTTAGTCACTTTAAATATGAGCAATTAATATGTTTTTAAATGATTAAATAATAGATTTTATAAATCAAATAAAATTTGGATAAAATGTCTTGAGTAGTTTTTTACGGATGTAAAATATTAGTTTAAAGATGGTTCGAGTTATAAGACAGTTAGGGGTATCGATTTATGTAAGAATAAGAGGAAAAATTGAATGTTTCCACTCCCATATTGAGCCACATTCTATCTTTATCTATATAATAGTTATATTTTAACTTATAAATAGAAAAATTGAACTTTTATTCTCTTAGACTTGAAATTATTTTTTAAACTTATCCTTATAATAATTATATTTTAACTTCTTCCTATTTGAAAACTTATCCTAACCTAGCTTCTAACCTAAGCTTTCTAACCTTACTTAACAAAACAAAATAGTATAATGACTAGCCTAATAAAAAAATAGTATAAAACTCGAATAATATAATTACTTGCCTAATAAAACAATAGTATAAAACGAAATAGTTTAATAACCTACCTAACAAAACATAATAGTATAATTACTTGCCTAATGAAACAATAGTATAAAAAAAATAGCATAATGATTCTCATTTAATTTATATTCCATGCTTATCAATATTTAAGTTTATCCTAAACATAATCATTTTATTTAAACTCATTTCTATTTTATCCTATTCAAAAGTCTTATCCTTATCCTATCCTAGCCCCTAAGCTTCTCAAACCAAAGCCTATAAATACCCAAGTCCATATCTCATTTTAATCCATTTATAAACTAAAGAACGAAACCAAATTTCATCTTCATTATCAAAGGCTGGGTATTCTAAGTCTCTAGTAAAGCAAATAGGAAGTGAGTGTAATCTTATCTCTTTCCTTTGATTCATTTACATTTTAATAAATGATTCCAAGCGAATATATCCTCCAATTTTAAATAAGATTAGCTAATATAACTTCCACATTCAATTATAGTGTGGATTAATTAATATTGGATAAGTGTTGTGTTAGATATTGATTGTAAATTGTTAATAATAATGGGTTTGTTATTATTCTTGTTTGGTTGTTTGATTTGTGCTCAGCCAGTTTATGAGCAATAACCTTTTTCTTTTTCACGGGTTGGGTAGAAAATAATTTTACGCTAACACCTTGTGATATATTTCACAATTTGACTATAAGGTGTTTAGCAAAAATATTAGTTTGTTAAATTATTATAAATAGTTATAATAATTTAATATTAAAATGTTGAACTTCAAATTAATGAAGTTGTTTTGAAATTTGGTTTCCATAAAAGAATGTGTTATAAAATGTTTATTTTAAAAGAAATTGTTTACAAAAGATACTGTAAATATTCCAACTATGAAATTTGAGTTGACTTATATAAAAGTGATTCATATAAAGGTATTTATAAAAATGTGTTTTATAAATGAAAAGAGAATTTTGAAGATTAAAACCCCAGTTGTTTTAAAATGGCTTTCCAAAGATTTTGGGGAAATAAACAATACTATGTCTTGAAACGATTTATGAATATTAGTAAAAAATGACTTGTCACTTCAGAAAACAAAATGATTTGTTATGTTACAGATGATTCAGGTAACCTATAACTAAAAAATGGATGGAGGGTTCGTGTAACCCTAGGTATAGTCCACTCTTTGTAAGAGAGGTATACTTATTGGTTTTAGAGAGACTAGGATCCAGTTGCCTTGTTTATGGGAGAAACCTCCCAATTTGGTTGCATACATATATATATATATATATTAATAGGTTTTTATAGTAAAGTATTTTGGAGTTTCAAATAAATATATCAAATACAACACCGTATTATTATACAGAGTATTTGATACCGTTTTCAAAGGGATTTGTTTTAAGTCCCGATGAAAAGTATGATTTGATACAAAAGATATATATTATTATTTCAAAAGGATTTGAAATGAAACCGAGAATTTAGTTCGAAGATATTATTTTCGAATAGGATTATATTTTGAAAACAATAAAGTTAACCAGATTACATGAATACGAATGAAAGAATATAAGCCCAGGTGGATAGATCTAGAAGCTACATTTGCATTGTTACATGTTACGAAGTTTGGGAATTGCATATATGTTTGTGCATCGTAGGCTCCTCGAGTCCTATTTTTGGTAGGAGAATTACATTGGCTTGATCCTGTATCTAATTGGGTACCCAATTAGATAGTGGTACATAGGTAGTCATAAGTGGTAGTGATGCAGCCCCAATAATTAAAAAACATTTTCTTGTTCGGTGTTGGCTATTTATCATGTGTTGATATATCTTTCTTGCTTACCATTTTATTCCGCATTGACATGTTCATTGAGTTCTCAAGAATGGATATTGCTATCTCTCACATCAGAGTTGTGCAGCGGTAGATTTATAGTATTTCAGTTTGGCATGTGTTAAAGCACACCGTGTAGAATAAATGATTACTCTGATAAGTTATAATATTGAAATTTGTATCCTATACATTTAGAAGTTTTGTATATTTGCCAGATTATGATATGTTAAAATGGTAGTTTTCATTCGTAGTTTTAGAACGGATGGATTTTTTCGGCAATATTGACTGGTCTGAAAATTCAGGTCATTACAGTTGGTATCGGAGCTGAAGATTAAGCGAGAACTTTGGCTTTGGTGGGGTAAACTCATTACAGATAGGGTAAGTGACACCCTAAAATGAGTTTGATTGTATTATACATGAGAGCGCGTATTTGTTAGTGCTATAAAAATGTTTTACATTGTTTTTGAAAATTGGTGAATGAAATAATTTTACCTAGAATTATATTATGTATATAAAAGAATAATTTTCAAAAATAAATATAGTTATTTTTGTTGTGATTTTTTGTTAGGGAATGCTGATATTTATTTATCATCATTTGTTGACTGATTATTTATGCTCGGCTAGTTTATAAGCATTTGTTGTTTGATTGAATTAAGTACAAACACCTTATGAATTCAGTTTCACGATTTGACTATAAGGCGTTCGTTAATAATGTTGGTTTATCAAGTTTACTTTGTTAAAAGGGTTATTATAATAAAGGAAGTTATTTTATAAAGATGATTTTATAAATTGGGTTTATAAATTATGTTTTATAAATAAAGAGGATTTTTGGAGGATTCAAATCCCGGTGTCTTTGAGAAATATTTCAAATGATTTTTGAAATAGTAACAATTGCATTACTTGAAAGTATTTATAAGTACAAATATTACAAAGAGAATTTTTAAGTAAGATACATTTTCTTTGGATAGTTCGGGGAAAACGCCTCAATTAGTTTTGCGGTGATCTGAATAATCTTCTAAGTGATAATCAGATGTTTGCTTAGGCGAACATTATAGTGCACTTAGTAAATAATTCCCTTTGTTATTGTGCGATCGAAACTAGTTCGAATCTAAACAAACCCAAAGCAGGTTAGTAATAGATACTTTTGTTAAAACTATTTATATAAAGAATATATATATATATATAATTCTTTCAAAATGGGATTTGAAAAAGAAGAAGTATTTTATGTTAACTAGTTCGAGTGATTCGAAAATGACTAAAAATGGGCAAGAGATGTGTTCCGATGGTAAACACTTCTCTTAAGTATTCCCCTTCTTGGTAAAGGGATGTATGATACTATTTGGTAAGACCAATTCCTTAGTATCATTTTAGGGTTATTCGATCTATACGTATATTTTCTATGGATTAATATATAGTATTATTTCAAAAAGGTTCTGAAATAAAAACCGGGTATTTAGTTCTTAAGTTTCCATAAGGAAAATGGATTCAAAATAAAAAGGTATTTTGATAAAAGAATGTGTTGATAAATGAAATTTTTAATATGAATTTATATCATTCTTGGTTAGAGAAAAAATAATTTAACAAAAATTTTAATGGGTTAAATTTAATAAGAAGGTTTTAATAAACTTGGTATTATTAAAACCGTGCCTATTGTTTTGACACTTAAGCTGTACAAAACTATTTGATGTTATTGGGCCGACTAATAAGCATCTTTACCTTAGAAATGTCTAAGGAAAAGTAGACTCTAGGACTAAGTTTGGATACCAGCATCCTACTCTTCTTAGCTACTTACCAGACCAAGTGGGTAAAGAGGTCAAAGAGTTTGACTCAGTTTTAAGACCCAGATTTATTTTGGGCATGCATCTGAATTTAGAAAAGATAAAAGTTTGAATCGGATAGTTGTATATACTCTCAGGATGTAGTAGAGTATTATATAAGTTTAAAACCTTAAGTTATATTTTATGAAATGTTTTCATAAATAATTTTAGAAGAAAACGAAATTGGTATAAGTGAGAACAAATAAGAATAAGTATGTAAGTTATACGTAGATCATTTCTTCACACGGTTCTTGATCCAAAATTCGAGTATATGACTTTAAGGTGATTCACATCGGTCCGAATGAGGATTTATCACTCGATTCTTAACAGCAAACACTTGGTGAGGGTACTTGATATGCGACCAAGGTTTTCTATCATAGTATATGGCTATGCAAGGAGAACGAAGGTTCCTAATAAAGGAGTCTGATCATAGTACACACTATGGAAGTCGAGTGAGTGATACTTGTTCGAAAGAAAAGCTTATGTATTCGAGTAAGTGACCGAATTAGATATTGCATACGGATGATCTATATACATCGTACGAGTTTATGTATATTTGCTTTTAATTTTTAGGGTTTATGAGGAGTTAGGTAGATGAGTTCAATTTTTCACGAGGTAGTGTGAATAATCGATTGAGTAATAACCTATGGCCGTTGAGCATGAGGTATGCTCAGTAGATTGCTTATCATCCTTATGTGATGAGAAGGGTGTAAACCTGAAAAAACTCTAAGTTTTTTTGTAGTCATTAAACATTTTAGAGAATGTTAATAATTGGTATGGCTTGTTTCTTGGTTGTTAGTTTATGATGAAATTTTGAGGTCGAAATTCTATTAAGGGGGAAGAACGTAATGAGCCAGAATTTTATAGCTTTGATTTGCGAATATTTAATTAATTTTAAACATTTAATGTAACAACCCATAATTTAGTCACTTTAAATATGAGTAATTAATATATTTTTAAATGATTAAATAATGAATTTTATAACTCAAATAAAATTTGGATAAAATGTCTCGAGTGGTTTTTTATGGATGTAAATTGTTAGTTTAAGGACAGTTCGAGTTATAAGGCAGTTAGGAATACCGATTTATTTAAGAATAAGAAGAAATATTGAACATTTATACTCTCTTATTGGACCACATTTTATCCTTATTCATATAATAGTTATATTTTAAATTATAAGAAGAAAAATTGAACTTTTCTTCTCTCTGACTTGACCACACTTTTTAAACTTATCCTTATAATCATTATATTTTAACTTCTTCCCATTTTAAAAATTATCCTACCCTAGCTTCTAACATAAGCTTTCTAACCTTGTCTAATAAAACAAAATAGTATAATAACCAGCCTAATAAAACAATAATATAAAGCAGAATCGTATAATTACCAGCCTAATAAAATAGTAGTATAAAACAAAATAGTATAATGACCTGTCTAAGAAAACAGAATAGTATAATTACTTGTCTAATAAAACAATAGTATAAAACAATATAGCATAACGATTCTCATTCAACTTATATTCCATGCTTATCTATATTCAAATCTATCCTAAACATAATCATTTTATTTTAACTCATTTCTATTTTGTCATATTCTAAAGTCTTATCCTTATCATATCCTAGCTTACACCCTAAACTTCTCAAACCAAAGCCTATAAATACCCAAGTCCATATCTTATTTTAATCCATTCACAAACTAAAGAAAGAAACCAAATTTCATCTTCATTATCAAAGGCTAGGTATTCAAAGTCTCCAGCAAAACAAATAGGAAGTGAGTGTAATCTTAATCTCTTTCCTTTGATTCATCTACATTTTATTAAATGATTCCAAGTGAATATATCCTCTGCTTTTACATAAGATTAGCGAATATAATTTCCACAATCGATTACAGTATGGATTAATTAATATTGGATAAATCTTATGTTAGCTATTAATTGTAATTGTTAATAATAATGGGTTTGTTATTATTATTGTTTTGTTGTTTGATATGTGCTCGGCCAGTTTATAAGTAATAACCTTTTTCTTTTGCATGGGTTGGGTAGAAAACAATTGTAGGATAACACGTTATGATTTATTTCACAATTTGACTGTAAGGTGTTTAGCGATAATATTGGTTTATTAAATTATTATAATTAGTTAGAATAATTTAATATTTAAATTTTGAACATCAAATTAATGAAGTTGTTTTGAAAAATGGTTTTCATAAAAGAATTTGTTATAAAATATTTATTTAAAAAGAAATTGTTTACAAAAGTTTTTGTAAATATTCCAATTATGGAATTTGAGTTGATTTATATAAAGGTATTTATAAAATTGTGTTCTATAAATGAAAAGAGAATTTTGAGGATTAAAACCCAAGTGGTTTTAAAATGACTTTCCAAATATTTTGAGGAAATAAACAACACTATGTTTTGAAATGATTTTTGAATATTAGTCTAAAATGATTTGTCACTTCGAGAAATAAAATGATTTGGGTAACCCATAACGAAAAAGTAGGAGGAGGGTTCTTGTAACCTTGGGCATAGTGCACTTTTCTATATAGAGGGATATACTTATTGATTTTAGGGAGGCTGGACCGTCCAGAAGAGGAGTGTCTAACAGGTGTTAGATTATTTTGATTATATTGCCTGGTAGGCCCGAGTAAGCCAAAGGTTAGTAGTTAGCCAAAAAAAACTATAATGTTTGGACAGATAGTTCATTTGTTACCTAATATGTATGTTTACATGATAATGCTTTACGATTTTAACCAGTTTTGGTTGCAGGATAAAGGTTTGCGAAAGATATGTTTTAAAAGGATATTAGTGGGGGGAAACCCGTCTGCTAAGTGGCATGGTCTCACTTAATATCAAATAATCAAGATGTATAATATTATTCACACTAGGCTTTATGTCTGACTCGAAGTATATGTTTTTCCCCTTAAACTCTTGGGTGCTCAAAATTGATTTGAGTAGGCTGAGGGTTGAGGGTTTCAGGTTTTTAGTAGGTTGGCGAATAAAGCTTTCGGAGACAAGCAGGTGGCTGCCGGATAACTATTTAGGAGTTACTTTTTTATTTTGTTTATTCCGCTATGTTGTATTAAGTCAGTTATGACTATATAGTTCTCTGGTCAACCAAGGGGGCATCATCATATGTCGCTCTTGGCATATTTTGTAATAATTATATTTTATCTGAATTTGGGAAATGATTATGGGATTATGTGATTTGAATATGAAACATGTGTTTTAAAATGTAATCAGTAAAATGTTTTATTTTGGAAATTTGTTATTTTGTTTCATATTCAAATGCTTATGATATTATGGACACCATTAACATAGCCGTATTTAGTCGCCAGAAGATAATATTATGGATGATTGCAGCATCTGTGGCACTTAGCTTTGGGCCTCTAGATAGGGGATGCTACACGAATTTTTCGAGAGCACTTGGATAGGTTTGTATTGGTGTTCATAGATGATATTTTGATATACTCTAAGGAGAAAGGGAGCATGAAGTTCATCTTAGAGTGGTGCTTGAGATGTTGAGGCAGAATAATCTAAAGGCGAAGTTTTCGAAGTGACATTTCTGGAAGAAGGTAGTGAAGTTTCTAGGTCATGGAGTCTCAGAGAAAGGGTTGTCTATAGATCCGACTAAGATTGAAGCGGTGAATAATTGGAAGAGACCCAAGACAGTAACTGGGATAAAGAGTTTTCTTGGATTGGCTGGATATTATGAAGGTTCATTGAGGATTTTTGGCGGATAGCAGCACCGATGACCAAGCTAACGCGAAAGGATGTGAAGTTTGTTTAGACCGGTAAGTGTGAGGATGCATTCCAGTGCTTGAAACATTTATTGACTCATGCACCTGTATTAGTTGTTCCAGAAGGGAGATTTGGTAGTTTGTACAACTACGTGTGGAACTGGGTTAGGAGCTGTGTTAATGCAGAGGGGTAAAGTGATTGCCTATGCTTCTCGACAACTTAGACCGCATGAGGTTAGATATCCAACGCATGATTTGGAGTTAGCTATGGTGATTTTTGCATTAAAGGTATGGAGACATTACCTTTTGGGAGAGCGATTTGAGTTATATATGGATCATAAGTTGTTGAAGTACTTGTTCTCTTAGAAGGAGCTGAATATGAGACAGCAGAGATGGTTAGAGTTCATTGCTGCTTATAATTTTGGAATTGAGTACACACCAGGGAAAGGTAATAAGGTTGCAAACGCACTTAGCAGAAAGCATCGGAATGCAGTTTTGGCAATGATAGCAGAGAGGAAAGATTTGGAAGCGTTGTCGACTTGCAGAGTGCAGTGGAGATCTAAAGCTGGGTCTGGTGGAGGATCTATTGTGTTGTCTTGTTTAGAAGTTCGACCAGTGATGATCAAAAAGATTGCTTCTAAACAGGAGGAGGATCTAGTATTAGTTAAACGGATCAGGAAGTTAAGGGATGGAACGGTGACTGATGACTTAAAGGGTATTAGTCTTGACCAGAATGGGTGGTTGAGAAAGAAAGGTAAGTTATGTGTTCCGAATGTGGGAGACATAAGGAAGGAAGTTTTAGAGGAATGCCATCATTCGAAGTTCACTATTCATCCGAGAGGAACTAAGATGTATCAGGACATGAAGCAGAGTTTCTTCTGGGAAGGTATGAAGAGAAATGTAGGCTTATGGGTGAAGAAGTGTCTGAACTGCCAACAGGTAAAAGCCAAACATCAGAAGCCAAGTGGGTTACTTTAGCCATTAGACATCCCGGTGTGGAAGTAGGATTCTATTTCTATGGATTTCAAAGACAGGTTGCCAAGGTCAGACAGAAGAAATGAAAGTATATGGGTCATGGTGGACAGATTGACCAAGAGTGCCCATTTCATTTCAGTTAAGACAACTAGGACGACACCTGTTTTAGCTAAGTTATTTATGAAGAATATAGTTAGACTGCACGGAATTCCTAGTAGTATAGTAAGTGATAGAGATTCCTTGTTCACTAGTGAGTTCTAGAAAAGTCTACAGGAGATTTTAGGAACCAAGATCATGTTGAGTACCGCTTACCATACAAAGACCGATGGGCAAACGGAAAGAGTTAATAGAGCCTTGGAGGATTTGTTAAGAGCTTGTGTGTTAGATTTTGGAGGATCATGGGAAGATCATCTACACTTAGTCGAGTTTTTGTATAACAACAGTTATCATACTAGTATAGGGATGGAACCGTTTGAAGTTTTGTATGGAAGGCCATGAAAATCTCCAGTTTGTTGGTTAGAAACCCGGTGATAGGTTGGCTCTTGGTCCAGATTTGGTTAGAGAAGCTGCATAAAAGATTGAGTTGATTTGGGCTAGGATGAAGGATGCTCAATCTAGGAAGAAGAGTTATCCAGATAAAAGACGGAAAGACTTGGAGTTCTCTATTGTAGATCATGTTTTCATTAAAGTGTCACCAATGAAAGGTGTGATTCGATTTGGGAAATAAGGGAAGTTGGCACCGAGATTCGTAGGACCTTTTCGTATTATAGAGAGGATCGGGAAACTCGCATATAGAGTACAGTTACCGAACAGTTGGCAGGAGTCCATGATGTTTTTCATATTTCTCATCTAAGGAAGTGTGTTAGAGATCCGGAGTCTACTATAGCACCGACTGTGTTAGAAGACTTAGTAGTAGAACCAGACTTGACTATAGTTAGAAAGCCGATTCGTATAGTTGCTAAAGATGAGAAGAGGATAAGAAACAAGACAATTAGATTAGTTAAAGTCCAGTGGAGCGACGATGAGAGAAACTATACTTGGAAGACTAAGAGCTGGATTAGAGACGCTTATCCTGATTTGCTTGATGGTATGTTTTACCTTTTTTGGTTGTGTACCTTATCGTAATTTCAAGGACGAAATTCTTTAAGGAGAGGAGAATGTAACACCCCATATTTTTAGTAACATTATTCAGAACATTTAATTTGGTAGATTAAATGAAATAATGTAAAATGGTTAACGGATTGAGATTTGTGATTAAACTAAGGGGTAGTCGTGCCATGTTAATGAATAAACTAAAATGAGCTAACATGAATTAAAATAGATAAGGGAAATATGTGAGGGCAAAATAGGGAAAAGAGTATTCTTATACCCTAAAGCCCTTAGGAATTCATTTCATATGTTCATTTTATAATCTAAACAACAAGAGGTCGATCACCATTAGCAAGAATGAGGAAGATAAACAAGAAAAGCTAAGGAAGAAGATTAATCAAATCAAAGCTATTCAAATCTCAAACCCCTTAATCTCAAAGTTAAGGTGAATAATGACTACATCTCATGTTTTCTAATGATTTCGGTTTTAAGGTTAAACCTGATTTATCTTGCAAGGTTATGCCATGTTTTTGAATGATTAAATGTTTATAATGCTTGTTGATGATTTGTACTTATTCATATATGTTTTATGATATGTTTTAATGTGAAAACCCTATATAATGACATTCAAATGCCTTGCGATTTTAGATTTATATCATAAATGATATTTTAGAGATGGGTTTCAATTTTTATAATTTTCTGAATTAATGTGGATTTTATATTAATTCTTTAGTGAAGAAAATGATTATTTGGGTTTAAAATTATTTATGGCTAAATAATATATGTTTTGGGTCTAAAATTGATATATGTTAGAAAACGTATTAAAAATGATTTTCTGGAATTTTTGTAGAATTTTCCTTTTTGTTTTGATGAAGATATAAAATTATTTATGGCATGGGACTTAAATGTTTTATATATTTATAAAAGGAGAAGGGGTGTTTTGTAAATAAATTAAATTGTTTATTTCTGAAATATTGGCAGCACTTTTAGAAAAGAAAATTTGCAGCTAATAATATTTTGACAAAAAAAGCAGATTAGTTGAAAATAAATTCCTTTTAAAGTTAAAATCAATTTTTACATGCTTTTGGCATGTTCGCCTCTTTCGGCACAAGGGTTTCGATTGAGAGCTTCCGCCTCCATTGCCATCAAAACCAATGCACATAGTATCAAACTTGGTACATAGTGAATTGGACAATGACAGAAGGAACTGGGTCGAGACCAAAGGTTCCGATGGGGTCGAAGCATGACTTTGTTTTTAATTAAAAATGCGCCTGCTTTGCTTTCAAAGGATATGCTTTCGACTTGGTTGGCTTTCAGCTGAGTCAAATGTTTTAAAGAGTAGGTTTCGAATAGGTTGCGCCTATTGTTTTAAGTAAATGCTTTCAAAGGGGTCAAAAACCCCTAGTCGCGCTTTTCTTATCTTTCAAAACAAAAGTTTCGAAGGGAATACTTTGCTTTTAAAACTTAGCCGCTTCTCCAATGCATTCGGAAGATTGGTTTCGACGCCATCACTTCTTTACTTAGGAATTGCTTTAGAAAGAGTGCTTTCAACTTAAACATTTTATGACCCTTTTTCTCTATTGAAGGTAGAACCCAAAGGTTTTGAATGGTAAAGTTTTGAATGGTTTCGAAAGGTTTCCATATGTTTTACTTGAACCCAAAGGCTTTCGAAAGTTTTTAATGAAGGTTTCGAAGGGGTGGTTACCAAATGGTTTCGAATGCTTTAAAAGGAAAGGCTTTCCAATGTTTTCGAAAGGCAATGTTTAAAGAGTTTTAAAAAAAGGATGTCCAAGGTTTTATAGCTTTTGAATGAAAGGTTTTTCAATGGTTTCAAAAGGTTATATGAATGGTTTCGAAAGGAATATTTTGGCCTTTTGGCCTAGGTGAAAGAAAGGGGTTTACTTAGTTTCGAAAGGGGTACTTTCAATGGATTTGAAAAGGGTACTTTCAAAGGTTTAAATGTTTTCATCAACAAAGATTTGAGTAAAGTATATATAGCATGGCAAGGTGATTTTAAGTAAAGCATAGAGTATATATTTTCCTTGTTTAAAATTGATTTAAAGGTTTTAAATTAAATTGAGATGAAAAGGTTTTCAAGGAAAATTTAAAGGAAGATTACCCTAAGTAAAATGACTCAGATATTTGTATACTAGATGGGACTGGTATAGGGTCGCGCCCTATACATTCGCTATTAGTCGCCAGCTAATTTAGTCCAAAATTCCAGCGTGTAGGGCTTTGTCACAGGTAAGACTAAAATGATGTTACACTTGTGCAGTTAATGTCGCGCTCTTACCCCGCTATAACCCTGCTATACTCATAGCGGATTTCTACCACTATGATTTTTCCATATAGCCCCAAATATAGCTTTTCCGCTATAAGCCCCGCTATTTCCGCTATATCCCGTTATTCCCGCTATATTCCGCTATTTTCCCTATATCTTCTTTAAAAGAAATGAATTGAAAAATGACATTTATATATTATGAAAATTATGAAATTAGTTTATTTAATTGAAGTTTTAATATATTTTCAGAAATGAAAATACTCTAATATTCTACTAAATTCAATTATGTTATATAACAGTTTTACATTTATTTACAGTATATTCACACATGTTTTTATTTAAAATTATTTATGTATTAATTATAATTCAATTGAATGTTAATTTTTCATTTAATTACCATTCGTATATTTGTAGAAACATTAAGTACGAGTTTTATATGCTATTTTAGGGTTATCCGCTATATCCCGCTATATCCTCGCTGTATCCCTGCTATGACTTTTTTCACCTCCGCCGCATTGAATCTATCGAGCGCTTTGACTGCATAGTGTTACACACAGAAGGGAATATATTTGTACAGAAGTAGGTTATTAGTGAGCCCGCAAAACCATTACGATCAGTTGACCAGGAGAAAGTAAGTTAGGGACGGATTGTCCAGAAGAGGAGTATCTACAGATGTTAGATTATTTGTTTATATTGTCTGGTAGGCCCGAGTCAGCCAAATGTTAGTAGTTAGCCAAACAAATCTATAGTGTTCGGACAGATAGTTCATTTGTTACCTGATATGTATGTTTACATGATAATGCTTTACAGTGTAAACAAATTTTGGTTACAGGAAATGATTTGCAAAAGATATGTTTTAAAAGGATATTAGTGAGGGGAAACCCATTTTGCTAAGCGGTGTGGTCTCACTTAATATCAAATACCGAGATGTATAGTACTATTCACACCAGGCTTTATTATGACTCGAAGTTTATGTTTTCCCCCTTAAACTCTCGGTGCTCAAAATTGATTTGAGTAGGCTAAGGGTTGAGGTTTACAGGTTTTTAGCATGTTGGCGAATAAAGCTTACGGAGACGAGCAGGTGGCTGACGGATAGCTATTTAGGAGTTGCTGGTTTACTTTGTTTTATTCTGTTGTGTTGTATTAAGTCAGTTATGACTATTTAGTACGCTAGTTATCCAAGGAGGCATCTTCATATGTCGCTCTTGGTGTATTTTGTAATAATTGTATTTTATCTGAACCTGGGAAACGATTATGGGATTATGTAATGGAATATGAAGCATGTTTTGTGAAATGTAATCAGAAAAGTTGTATTTGTGAAATCTATGATTTTGTTTCATATTCATGCACTTATTATATTATGGATACCATTAACATTACCGTATTTGGTTACCGAAAATTAGTACTATGGATGACTGCAGCATCTGTAGCGCTTAGCTTCGGTCCTCCAGATAGGGGATGTTACAGCCCTGGCCTGGGAACAGTTGGTTCCATAAGGATATGGATCCGAGGAAAGAGCTGTTGGAAGGAAGGGCAACAAGGCCAAGTTAACGATCAATATCCCGATCAGCCACGACGATCCTACGTGGGTCTTGAAGGTAGGATCACAGCTCGGCACGAGGATAATGAAAGAATTAGTTGCTTTTCTCCAGGCGAACCTGGATGTGTTCGCTTGGACTCATTTGGACATGTGTGGAATATTGCTGGAAATAACGAGCCATGCATTGAATATTAATCCGAAGTGCGTTCCTGTAAAACAAAAACGCCACAGCCTGGGTCTAGAGAGATCCACTGCACTTACAAAAGAAGTGGAGAAGTTAAAGGATAATTACTTCATTCGCGATGCCTTATACCTAGAATGGGTATCGAATCCAGTTCCGGTGAAAAATTCAAATGGGAAGTGGAGGACATGCATCGACTATTCAAACTTAACTAAGGCATGCCCGAAGGATGATTTTCCACTCTCGGGAATAGATCAGCTAGTGGACTCAACAGCTGGAAACAAGTTGCTATCGTTAATGGATGCATACTCTGGATACAATCAAATCCCGATGCATGTACCAGACCAGGAACACACCAGCTTCATCACCGATCTAGGACTGTACTGCTAACTTTTTATGTTGTTTAGATTAAAGAACGCCGGAGTGATTTACCAACGCCTGGTAAACATGATGTTTAAAGACCAGATCGGACGCCCAATGGAGGTATATGTGGATGATATGCTCGTAAAGTCACGGCGATCAGGGAACCACATCGATGACTTGGGTGAGATGTTTAATGTTCTCCAAAAATACGGGATGAAGCTCAACCCCTTGAAATGCTCATTTGGTGTTGCGTCAGGGAAATTCTTAGGCTTCATCGTGAACTCCCATGGAATCTAAGCTAATCTGGAGAAGATCGAAGCCTTAAGGAACATCCAAGCCCTGGATATGATCAAAGACATCCAAAGCTTGAATGGAAGGTCGACGCCCTGAGTCGATTCATTTCCAAAGCCACTGAAAATGCATTCCTTTCTTCGATGTGATCAAGAAAGGGAAAAGGAATTTCACTTGGACGTAAGAATGTATAAACGCATTCCAGGCTCGGGTGGATCACTTATAGAGACCTTACATTCAATCGAAACCGCTGGATGACGAGGACTTGTTTATTTATATGGTAGTGTTGGTGCACACTTTGAGCACTGCACTCATGCATCAAGAGTCTCGAATCTAACAACTAGTGTATAAAATCAGTAAGCAGTTGACAGAAGTAGAAAGAAACTATCAAAAGCTGGAAAAGTTCGCATACTATCTGTTGATCGCTTCAAGGAAACTCCGCCCTTACTTTCAGGCTCATCCGATCAAGTTTCTTACCGACCAGTCTTTGAGATAGGTCTTGCAATGACCTAAGGCCTCTGGAAGGCAGTTGAAATGGAACATTTAATTGAGCCATGTAACGACCCGTATTTTACATATCGAAAGATCATAAAATATTTCTATTTTATTTGTATGGGGACATATGATTCTATAATTTTGGGATATGACTTTTAGGGACATTTTACACACTTGAAATTTTTTCTAAATTTCTTTGTGACCATTTTGACCCTGAAAATTTTTTTGGGCTATAACTTTTGATAGAAGTCGAATTAGGGTCTCCAACCAGTTCCATTGCTTCAGGATGATGGTTTCCCTTTCTGTAAAGTGGTCATAATACAAAAAAGAACTTACGAAAAGGAATTTATTCCTGTTTTAAGTTTTAAAAGCTGCTGGTAGAATTAGTCTGTAATTAATTAAGCCCATTAGTTGGCTCTTTAGTCTAATTAGAGATTACTATAAATTGGGCCTGTAGGAGTCAAATTAGAACTTTTACCTCTCATTCCAAATCAGGTATAAACCCTAATTAGTCTTAAATCCATCCTAATTCATCAAAATTTCTCTCTTAATAAAACTAAATTGTTGATTAATGATTAGATCTTCGATTAGAAGCTAGAGATCATCAAATTGGCTAATTAGAAGTGATTTTCATTGTTGTCCGAATTGGATCTACATTCGGATTGGCAGAATTTGGTAATTGGTGAGCAGTTTATACCTTCTCACTATACTATGCATGTTTATATGGTAGAATTATTGGATATAACATGTCTTAAATTGATTATTGGCCATAAAACCTTTCCCAACTCTAATTACATGTTAATCCATGCATATGATATAGATAGAATGGAAATCACCTTTGTTTATGTTCATATATTCATGCTATATATAGATCTATGTTAGAGATTGACTTTTTTATCTTATTTCTATGGATTGCATGTTTTAATGGATGAAATTTCTTGTTGTTATTTGTTCGTATGATGTGATTTGATGTTGTTTATTAGTGTTTTGGATGTTTAGAAAGATAGGTAGGAGAATTGAGCATATTGGTGGCAAAGATGATTGGAATTGGACGAAACTTGGAAGGGAGGCTCTGGAGTATGGGAAGAGCATAGGTTTCAAGTCGTGAGCTCCAATTCATGAAGTACACATGTCAGCACCGACATGAAGACATCGGCATCGACATGTTTGGGTTGGTCCTATTGGTCAGTAATTTTGGGAAGAGCAAGAGTAAGGCTAGTTATGGTTGCCCAAGGTGGTGGATTGGTGATTGGCTAAGTGGTGGAGGCTATGCCGACTTGTTTCTAGATCGTGAAGTGGAGTGCTTTGAAGAAGAGAATTATTTCTATACAATGGTGTTTAGGATTGATAGGTTAGGGTTAAAGCATCTAGACATGGGGTACTAAAAGCAAGGCAGGAGTAGAAGAAAACTCAACCATTAGCTAGCTAAGTAGAAAGATCAGCACCAACATGAAGTGGTCGGTACCGACTTGTCATGGTAAGACCTATGGGAGTGAAACATCTAAGGAATGGTGTAGAGGTTCTATAGATGGTGCTGGAGGTGTTGTCTCGTTCGCATTAGGGTTGGACGGCATGTAATAGCATGATGAAAAGTTAGAATCTTCGAATGTTGGCCCATATTAGGAGTAGGTTCTGAAGATGACAGCCCGGTAATGGAGGGAGCCGTAGGATCGGGGAATATTGAAGGGTTCCTCATTAATAATGGAAACTGGATTGAGCAAGAAGGGCTCGGAATCCGAATGGAGCAAAGTAGGATTCAAACTAATGTATGTGCTAAGGAATCGTTGATACTGAGAGTGTTTTCTTGTGTACTCAAAGCAGGGGTACTGTAAGTGGGGATGCCTAGCAAGGATCTGAATACCTTGGACCAGTGGCTTTAGGTCTAGTGTCTAGCTTTGGGGCTACAAGACACGTATGGAACTTTGTGCTGCATGATACGAGAGTACATAGAGAACCAGGATTTCCATTAGTCCCTGGCGATAAGGAGGCCATACCAATTATCATATATTCAGAGCACGGTGATGAGTGATAGCGAGTCTTGTTTGTTGGATGCTATGGTTGCTCTGGTTGTATTTTGAGATTTATTTACAGCTCACACCAGAATGTTGTATGACCCAAGGTTTTATGCTTTGCTTCTTAATATCTTGGGTACTCTTGAATGAGTAGACTAGATAATAGGTCTAGGTGATGCAGTAGCTATTTGGAAGACGAGTTGTACAGAGTTATCTCGTGTTATATACATATATGGAGTCTACCCTTATTCCACTGTGCAGCACTGGGGAGCCTGAGTAGTGACTACTTACTGTTTGTATTTGAGACGGTTGTTGAGTTTGTTTCTATTGTATAAACTCTACTATAGATGTATAACTCTGTGGGTATTACACTCTAATGATGATTTGTTCACATTGTCATTACTATCTCTCCTGTTGTATATGTGGTATTATATTTTGTCCAAGCGCTATGAGATATACGATAGGTTATATATCGCATTTGTTCATTCTAAACCATGATGATCGTCTTATATCAGCCAGGCATGACTCTAACGCACTATTTATAGTCTACTAGTGTCGGTGGTGCAGGGCGGTCATCACATTAGGTATCAGAGCTTTGGTTATGTGATTAACTTGAGTTGATATTGCGATCCAGTAGAGGTAAGGAAGGAGTTGTCGCCTTAGACTAGATCTAGAGTGTATATATACGAGAGAGTGGATAGTTGTTATAAGTTTGGTACTCAAAACTATATAGTAGTATAGTATAAGTCACATGCACATGAGCATATATACATGGTTTATTTATGAATGACTGATCATTCTTGTTATATATAAGGATGAGCCGGCACATGAGAAATACTGTGAGATCGGCTTCAGGAGTAGGATCAGGAGCTGCTACGCCTGATTTCCAAGCCATGTTCAATGTTATGATTACTAATATGATGAGAAATACTCCTGGAGTTGTGATGAGAGGAGGTACTCCAGTGCAAGCGCCTAGGGCCGATTTCACCAAGTTAAGCAAGGATTACTCCATTTTGGGAGGGAAGTCATTCAATGGAACAAAATCAGCCATAGAAGTACTAGACTATTTGGATAATTGTGAGCACATCTTCGATGATATGGAGGTGGAAGGTGCTATAAAAAGAAAGTTAGCTTCGATGCAGCTTCAGGGCTGAGCTATGAATTAGTGGAATGCTCTCGCTATTTCTACTCTAGTAAACCAGTTTTCTTGGGATCAATTTAAGATGACGTTTGAAGAGAAGTTCATTCCAGTTGCTCAGAAGTCAGTATTGTTCAAGAAATTCGTTGATCTCAAGTAGGGAGAGATGACAGTTTCTAAATATGTAGTAGAATTTTATGCTTTGTTTAAGTATGGTATGTCATTCATTGATACTCCCTTGAGGAAGAATGAAAAGTTCATCACAGGATTGGATGACTATCTTGGGGAGAAGCCGGTGGACCATATTGATGAGCCGTTTGAGAAGTTGGTAGAGAAGGCACTTCACCATGAGAATTTGTACCATAAAACTAAGACTGCTATTGTTGTTTCTACTGAGAAAGAGGATCCAAAGCCATGGCAAGGCACTGAAGGCTAGAAGAAGTGGAATGGAAAGAGGAAGAAGCCTTAGGTTAAGGGTGGCAAAAAAAGGGTATATGAGAACCCATTTGTTATGGGTGTAAAGAGAAGGGTCATTTAGTCAAGGATTCCAAAGTGAGTGATAAGAAGAAGTGAAATAACAGCGATAAACCAGGGTATTTGAAAAAGATTGTCCAGAACCGGTGAAGGATAAGTAGATAGTGAAGGCATATGTTTTGGACGCAGTCCTGACTTCGTCAAGTGCTCCCTCGGTGAAGGAGAAGGGGGAAGGAGTCGTCATTCAAGGTATACTTTCTATTGGTAATATTCTCATTCGAGTTTTATTTGATACCGGTGCTTCACATTCATTCATATGTAGTGACCAAGTAGATAGATTTGGATTGAAACCCGAGATAGTAGACCAATCCTTGATCATGACAAACCGTGTTGAAGGCTTGACTAGCTTGTACATGGTCTGTAGCGGTTTAGTTTTATCGAGTCATGGATGCTATTTTGTTTGTGATTGCTTTGTTTTGAATTTCATTGGGTTTGGGATTATTTTTAACCCAAAAAATGGATCAACACCCAAGAGTAGAATGTGGAAGCACCGGTCTTATTATCATAGAGCAAAGAAAATAGATAACAATAATAAAGTAAAAGAAATAAGAGGGGGACGCAGAGATTATTATAGTGGTTCTGTTGTTACCTAAGCCTACATCCGCTTTATAGTTGTTTGAAGGAGATTACAAAGTGTTTGAGAGAGAAAGAGTCATAAGTACAAGGGTTGTACAAGTTCTAAGTCCTAGAATTTCCTATAGTTGCTACCTTGGTGGCTATGGTGTAGAGGAAAGAGTTGAAGAAGAGACAGAGTTCCTACACAGCGATAACAGAATCTAGCCCCCCCTCTTGGTTACAGTATGGTTTGTATTTATAGGGGTAGTAGTCATATTAGATCAGAGGCCTGCTACCAGAAAATTCCAAACACTGGCCCAAGATGGTACATAAAATATCGTGACGACCCGGGTTATCATATGAACTCAGTCCCGAGCCAAGACCTCGACTCGGGGCTGACTCTAATCCTTGGCCATAACTTGGCTAAGTCCTTTTTTTGAACTCCTTGCTTCTTCTAGATGTCATCCATGTAATTTGGTAGATTATTGATAGTTTTTTATTATCATTCTTCCCTGACATGGATTATCCCGCAGCTTAGACCGTCAAAACTTTATTTCTCACAATTAGTTCCCTAGAACTCTAAGAAACTTCTTGAGCATGCATAGGAAGACTCGGGGATCACTTGACAGAAATACGAAGATGCCAAGACTTGGAATTTAGACTTGGTACTGAGTCAAAGTGGTAACTCGGTACCACCTCAGTATCCTTAACTCGTCAAAATCCTTAACTCGTCAGAATCCTTAACTCGTTAGAATCCTTAACTTGTCAAATCCTTAACTCCTCAATTCCTTAACTTGGGGTTGACTTAAGGCCTTAACTCGGGGGTGAGTTAAGGACTTAGCCAATTTTTCAACCAAACTTCTTGAGCTCAATTCTCTAGTCTTTCTCAAGGTGTTTCCAAGTCTGTAAATCACTCTGCCTTTGCTTTGACCTTCTAAGTCCAATTGAAATCTTCTTTGGCTTAAAAGCGGGTTAACACTTACCCCCTAAAGTGCATCTTTCGAATGAAAGGTGTGCTTTGCTCAAGAACAAGTTCTAGTCATCAGTCTTCGATAATTAGGCTTTCTAGCTACTTCAGTCTTAGTGAATCATCCAGTTCCTTCGGATTCTCTTATAAATCAAAGGTCATTCCAAACTGTTACAACCTAAGACTGTAGACTCTACTTAAGCGTAATTTGTACATCACAATCATTCTGATTTCACTTGGAGTTATTACATCACATATCCCTTATTACGTCACATATCTGATCTCATTCGAAGCTATTACATCACATATCCAAAGTCATCCCGTATTCATCCAGGATTTATTAGTTTTATTCCAAATACAAGGCGTTTAAATCCGTTTAACAAGTTCGTTTCCATTCTAAGTTTTGATCTCTCCGTATCATTTTTCATTTAATTTAATGCGTGATTTCTCAGGACCATTTTATATTCAGTTCAATGTGTGATCTCTCTAGATCGTTTAAAGTATTAGTTAGGGGGGCGATCTCTCCGGATCTTTTATTGTTTAAGTTGATGGGATAATCTCTCCGGATTATTTATTGGCTAATCTAGGGTTTCGATCTCTGTGGATCCTTGCTTAGTTCGTTCGCTCTCCGACAAAGGGACTCAACGACCAAGTAGGCCTATCTGCTCACTCTCCAGTGAGGGGACTTACTTTTCGTACAAGCCCATTCACTCGCTCTCCGACAAGGGAGTTTGCACCTTGCACTCTAGTTCTGTCTCTCCGAACGGGACTCTAAGGCGATCAATATCGTACAAGTCCATCAGCTCGCTCTCTGGTAAGGGTACTTGCACCTTGCACTCTGGTCCTGTTTCTCTGGTCGGGACTCTAAGGCAAACAAAATCGGTCATCACTCTTGGGTGGAACTTCAAAATTCGAATATCCAAATCAAAGAAAATAAGAAGAAATCCTAAGTGTTCATCCTAGACATCTGACTTAGAGCATAACTAAGGAACAATCACGTCTGAGTGGTCGGGGGTTATTATTGTCCTAAATAGACATCTCAGGCATCCAACTCAGTGCATGCCTAGAGAATGTTCGGGATCTCGTACACGTGTAAGCGGCTTAAGGTTATATTGCATCATTTATTTAAAGTCAGCGTAAAGGAATCGAACCTGACCCCAATCCATCCCGATCATGCAGTTGTAATCCAATGGAAGTCTCTGATCCATAACTTCATTCTTTCTCATGTTCCAACGGTGTACTTCTGGTTCTAGCTCTTGCTATCATATATTTGTATTCTGATTTTCCACTTTGGCTCCATGATCGCCTATTTTATGCAGTAAATCCCATCGTAGATACAAATCGATCGTGCCCTCGAGTCGTGGGGGCATTGTTTCAATTTCCTTTGCTCTATCTCCATATGCTCCTGCATTGGTTTTTGGTCTTTGGTTTTGAATTCATGCGGCTCTAGCAATTCCCTAAAGTCCTATCCTTTGGAGAAACCTTTCTAGCATCTCGTGATGCCTAGCCATTATCCCATCTTGCATTTCCTTCATTATCCTCTTCACCTCATCTCTGGTCATGTAGATGGATTGATGAGAATTTGAGGACATCTCTTAGCTGCCCACAGGCTCGGATTTACTTGCTCCGGTATTAAATCTAATATTAGGCCTCTTCATCTTCTCAAATTCAAGTTTTAAGTCTTCATATCTAGCTTTTTCCTTAGTGAAAGCACCAAAATGTTAACCCAAAAAATGGATCAACACCCAAGAGTAGAATGTGAAAGCTCCAGCCCTATTAGAATAGGGCAAAGATAGTAGATAATAGTATAAAGTAAAAGAAATAAGAGAGAAACACAGTAGTGGTTCGGCTCTTAACTAAGCCTACATCTACTTTATAGTTGTTTGATCTTGCTTTTGTAGGAGATTACAAAGTGTTTGAGAGAGAAAGAGTCACAAACACGTGGGTTAGACAAGTTCTAAGTCCTAAAACTGTCTATAATTGCTGCTTTGGTAACTACGGTGTAAAGGAAAGAGTTAAAGAAGACATAGAGTTCCTGCGTAGCGATAGCAGAATTTAGCCCACTCTCTTGGTTGTAGTATGATTTGTATTTATAGGGGTAGAAGTCATATTAGATCAGAAGCCTACTACTTGAAAGTCCAAAGACTGGCCCAAAATAGTACAAAAAATATTGCGACGACCCGAGTTATCATTTAAACTCGGTATCGAGTTAAAACCTTGACTCGGGGTCGACTCTAATCCTTGGCCATAACTTAGCTAAGCTCTTTTGTTTTGAACTCCTTGCTTCATCTATATGTCCTCCCTGTAATTTGGTAGATTATTGATGGGTCTTGATTATCATTCTTCCACGACTTTAATTATTCCATAGCTTGGATCGTCAAGTCTTCATTTCTCACAATTGGTTCCCTGGAACTCTATGAAACTTCTTGAGCATGCATAGGAAGACTCGGGGATCACTTGCTAGAAACATGAAGATGCTAAGACTTGGCATTTAGACTCGGTACTAAGTCAAGGTGTTAACTCGATACCAACTCAGAATCCTTAACTCGTCAGAATCCTTAACTCATCAAAATGCTTAACCTGTCAATTTCTTAACTTATCAATTCCTTAACTCAAGGTTGAATTAAGGCCTAAACTCAGCTGTGAGTTAAGGACTTCGCTAATTTTTCAACCAAACTTCCTGAGCTTAATTCTCTAGTCTTTCTCAGGGTGTTTCCAAGTTTGTAAATCACTCTGCCTTTGTTTAACCTTCGAAGTCCAGTTGAAATCTGCTTTGGCTCAAAAGCGGGTTAACAATTATCTTTGGAATGGACTGGCTAAAGAGGTATGCGGCTATAGTGGGCTGCGAGAAACCATTGGTGACAATCGAAGATGTGGATGGGCGAACGGTGGTGATTAGGACTGCCTACCAGAGGATGGAGTGATGGTTAGCTTTATATATTTGCTTGAGGTTCCATAAGAGGGGTTGTCATATGTGTCGATCACTAAAGAGTATCCAGATGTCTTTGAGGAAGTAATTGGATTGCCGCCGCATAGAGAGATCAAGTTTCAAATAGACTTGGTAAAGGAAGTTTAACCAATAGTTATGCCTTTGAGGCGTATGATACCCAGAGCGCAGAAGGAATTGGAGGTGCAAGTAAATGACGAATTGGGGAAAGGGTTCATTTGGAGAAGCATATCTGAGTGGGGCGCACTTGTTGTATTCACAACTAAGACATATGGCTCTTTGAGGTTGTGTGTGGATTATCATGAGCTGAATAAAGTAACAAAGAAGAACTAGTATCCACTCTCACGCATTGATGACTTGTTCGATCAGCTATATGGTGCGAAGGTGTTCTCTCAAATGGATTTGGCAATGGGATTTCACCATCTTAGAGCAGCAAAGGAGAGTGTGCTTATTACTGCGTTTCGTATCCCATCAAGTTTTTATGAGTGGTTGGTGTTGCCATTCAGGTTGACCAATGCTCCGGTATACTTTATGGATCTCATGAATCCAGTTTTCAAAGACCAGCTGAATAAGTTCGTGCTTGTGTTCATGGATGATATTCTGATCTACTCCATAACTAAAGAGGAGTAGAAGATGCACTTGAGGATTGTACTAGAGATACTAAGGAAGCACAAGTTGAGAGCGAAGTTCTCTAAGTGTCACTTTTGGAGGAAAGAAGTGAGATTCTTAGGTCATGTCATTTCAGAAAAGGGTATAGCGACCGATCCTGTGAAGGTAGTAGCGGTCCAAGATTGGAATCAGCGCAAGAATGCTACGGATGTGAGGAGTTTCCTAGGATCGGCGAGATATTATAAACACTTCATCAAGGACTTCTCGAAGATAGCAGCACGGTTGACCAATTTGATAAAGAAGAATCAGACTTTTTTTTGGGATGCAAAGTGCGAGCATGCATTTGTGAGTCCGAAAGAGAGGTTGACGAGTGCACTAGTGTTGACCATTCCAAGTGGGAATAAAGAGTTGACAGTATACATAGATGCATGTGGTACTGAATTGGGGTCGGTTTTGATGCAAAAAGGAAAAGTTGTTGCCTATGGTAGTCAACAGCTAAAGCCGCATGAAAGGAATTATCCGAGCTATGATTTGGAGTTGGCTGAGATTGTCATTGCTTTAAAGATGTGGAGGCACTATCTATTGAGAGAGAGGTTTGAGCTGTTTATGGACCATAAATCACTAAAGTACCTTTTCTCTCAGAAGGAGCACAACCTTCTTCAGCAATGGTGGTTAGAGTTCTTAGCCTCTTATGATTTCGATATTTCCTATACACTGGGTAAAGGGAATGCAATCGACGATGCATTAAGTAGAAGACATGCTAATTTGGGAGCGATGTTCTTGGAATGTAACAAAAAGAGTATACTATCGGATTTGATTTCAGGCCTCATTGCGAGCTAGAACCTGAGATGTTAGCAAGTTTGTCTATCAGACCTACTCTTATAGAAAGGATCGGTACTAGTCAGAAGCGAGATGCTAGGCTAGTGGATATCATAATGAAGAGAGAGAAAGGAGTAGAATCTGAAGATATGAAGCAATACAAACTCGATCGAAAGGGTTGGCTTTGTAAGGATGGAAGATTATTTGTTCCCGATGTTAATGGGTTACGAGATGAAGTGTTACGAGAGTGTCACCATTCCAGGTTGACCATTCATCCCAGCGGTAACAAGATGTACCGAGATATGAAGCGAACCTATTATTGTGAAGGCATGAAGTGTAATATTGGGGCATTCATCTCGAAGTGTATGAACTACCAGTTGGTAAAGGCAGAGTTGAAGAAACCTAGTGGACTATTGCAACCGCTAGAAATTTCTAAGTGGAAATGGGAACAAGTATCGATGGATTTCATAGATGGTTTGCCAAGGACTCGAGAAGGGTACGATGGCATTTGGGTCATAGTAGACCGGTTGACCAAGAGTGCAAGGTTTATACCCCATCAAATCAAGTAGAATGACATCCAAGATGGTGGAGTTGTATATAAAGTGGATAGTACGATTTCATGGTATGCCGAAGAGCATTTTGAGAGACCGAGACCCGTTGTTCACTAGTGGGATTTGGAAGAGCTTATAAGAGGCGTTATGGACTGAGTTTCGACTTTGGTGGATCATGGTACGATCATTTGCATTTGGTGAAGTTTGCATACAACATCAGTTATTAGTCGAGTATTGGAATGGCTCCATATGAAGCATTGTATGGGAGACTATGTAACGCTCCATCATGTTGGTGGAAAACGGACGAGAAATTAATACTTGGACCAGATTTGATTAGAGAGACATCGTAGAAGATTAAGATCATTTGGCAATGAATAAATGTTGCTTGGGATCGATAGAAAAGCTATGCGGATAAAAGACGAAGAGATTTGGAATTTTCTATCTGAGATATGGTATTAGTTACGTTTAGGATGAGCATGAGTTAGTGGGTCTAGCCCAATATTTAGGCCTAGGATAATTGGTTTGGTTTAGAATGGATTAGGATGCAAGGTCAGTAGAGTTACACAACAGAAGTCTACCATTCATCTTAAGGCTTCCAACAGTTGTGTATACTTATTAGTGATATGCGACATCTCCAACCATAGGACCTGTGGGGAAGGGATATGCATTTGCGTATAGGTGTAGGAAAATATACCAAGGGCTCACCTCAGATTTGAAGTATTAAATGGTTCAGTACCTTTAAGGATGTCAAGGGGTTACTTTAGGGTGGAAGGTATTAAATAGCTGTTGGGTTTGCCTTCTCTCTACATAAGAAGTCTTAAATAACCTACGACGGTACCTAATAGGGTAATGAGATTTGCTTCATTTCTAACAAGAGGTATCGAGTAACTTGGATAGGTATTATTCCTTGACTTACATTAGGATAGTCTAAACAGGATTTTGATTATGGGAGTTATGTCAGTGTTGTTGTTAGACCGGTATTTAGTATTAGGGCTGGCATATAGGATATAACCACCAGCGGTCCTGAGTGGTTATTAGCAAAGACTTGGGTTATGCTCTGACGGATTTAGCATCCTACTAATGTAGAATTCATATGGGATACGCAAAGACCTCATTATTTAATTATTTGTTTGTTTATCGAAGGTGGGATAGTTAACCCTTAGAAAGTCTTTGAGATGCGTTAGTTATATGACAATTAAATTATAAAGTTGTTTCTAGGAGTCATCGATCTCTGTAGCTATGGTCGATTGACTAGCGATTACGTTATGGAGGGTCCACTTTGGGGTTGAGATATTAAATGGCTAATGGGTTTGCCTCCTCCCTATTTAAGAAGTATTAAGTGGTCGGGGTTTTTTTTGTGTAATACAACATTTAGATATATATGTATATGTGCATATGTGTATATGTGTGTACATAGTTATACCTCAGAGAAATAATGTCAGTGTTACCTTGGAGAAAAACTATACATATATATATATATATGTGTGTGTGTGTGTGTGTGTATATGTATGTATATATATGTATGTATGTATGTATATACCTCAGAGAAGGTTAGACATATTGTAGGTGTAGATGGAATTACAAGGAATAGCCGTGAATAATGGACATAACACTTAAATAGAAATCAATCAGCATAAATTAGTGTTATGGATAAAGTATGTATTTATCCAATCACTAAAACGTTGTTCTGACCCGTTCCTTATTACAACCCATTGGATAAATTTAGAGATGCTACTGATGTAAGACGAGAATTGCAGATGGTGAAGTCTTCTCATTTATGCTCGATACTGGCAAGACAATCAGATACTAAAGGAATAATATTGATTCCAAGGTAGCAGCCTTGGTCAGCATACATGTTCTATTATATCTTTCTATTCCGTTGTGAGTGTATATAGACATCTCTCTGATATACTTATATTTATCATAGATTACCAAGTCTAATGATTCGTATCCCAATAGACTTCGGTTTTGATTTAGTCGAAATTCGGATCTATTAAGGTATGGGTCGTTACATTTGATATCGGAACTTGGATTTGTTAATAATAAAAATTAGGATACGCTGACAGAACATGTGTGTGTACACATATATGTGTTTTTTTATGTGTCAAACTCTATGAATTCTGACTAAGGAAGTACTTGCTACCATATCCATCCATCCATTTCTTAAGCAGGAAAGGAGAAACCACTCTTTGACTTTATTCCACCTTAAATTACGAGACCATCTATTTTTCAGTTAAACTCAAGTGGACCTGGTGACTTTTCTTTCTCAAAGTTTTAAAGACGGTCGTAGTTTCACAAATCCCCACATTTCTCTTCTTCTCAAATCAATTTTGCAATCATTTTACTGGCTTTCAATCACTCAACGGATGAACAACAAATTTCTCTTATTATCTTTCTTAATTGAACGAAGGAATAAATGTTTCAATTCGACAGCTTTTGGCCGTGATGTGAATTTTAGTTACTTTCTCAAGCAGAAATTTGTTATACAGGTTTTTCATCAATGCTTCGATCCTCGGTTTTCTTCCAAACGACATACTCAATTTGTCATCAATGTTAATGACAAAAAATTCGTGGATATTTACAACTGTAGAAACTTGCAATTACAACTACCATCTGGATGTGATATGGATTTTATTTACAGGAAAATAGACACAAGGAAGAAGTTGTAAAAAAAATTAGTCACAAGGACAACAAGTTTGTTTTTTAGTCTAAGGGACACTTTTAGTGTGAACAGAAAACGATAGTTGCAACTATCATTCTATGATTTACACTAAAAAGTCTTCTTCAGCCTAAAAAACAAACTTCTTGTCCATGAAACTAAATTTTTCACCAACTTTTTCTTTGAGCCTAAAACCCCCTTTTATTTATTATCTCAACCATAGATTTGATCACTGTCACTATCCTTCTCTTGGGATTATCAATGCTTTCGAAAGGTAATATTTTGATTTTAAATTTGTGTCAAAAATCAGAAATTCTAAATCAATTGTTAAATTTCTATTACTGTGTAGTCTTTTCAGTTTGTTAAAGAGGTTTGAATCGAACACAATATTTTATTTTGTTTCACTTGACTGGGAGTTGAATAATTCCAAGTATAGGAAGTTGGATAATCATGAATTGTTAGGGTAAAACCATTAAAGGAAAGAGGGGAAAAAGTTCCTTATTCTTTAATAGGAAAGAAAACCTTAGAAAGTAACATGATATATAAACATGAACATGATTATATTATAATAGTCAGGATAACAATTCTATTTTAATCTTTCTGCATGAAACAAAGGATACCTAAGTTTCAATTTTAAAAGCTAATCAATTATCGGATTTTCCCCATGCTGTAGATGTCACATCAAATGTAACAAAACCAAAGTCGTGGAATTATGCAAACAATCGCAATTTCAATGGTGATAGGAAAGCTATGGTAAAACCATTAAATAAAGTCGATGCATCATTTCTTTCTTCCTTTAGAAGAAATTGAATGCCAGAAATTGCAGCGTGGATGTAGAGAATGGAACATCTAACTGGCTGCTCTTCCAAATGAGTTCTTATCTATGGATGTTCTTTTTAAGTGCTAATTCCAAAAATCTGTGTTATAATGAGTATAAATTATGAAGATCCATATTTGAAACTTAGGTCGATAGAGTTCGGTTATATGGAAGATTTCACCTATAATATCGCAAGTTGTTTCATGTGCTAATACACCATTGCTTATTTTTCAAAACTAATTGGTGAACTCAATTCAAAATGAAATAGACTAATATGCATAAAATCTTTGGCATTGAATCATTAATATACTTATTAGGGAAGCTAGTTATGAAAATGATGCCTCCCGGATGTCTATCTTCAATGACATCATAGAAAATTTTGAGATTGGTTACACTATGCTATCTATGTAACCTTTTTTGGTACTTGTGTGTTTCAGAAATCTATAACCATGTTTGTTTATTTAAACCTAGGTTCTAAAGTCCGGTCGGCACACCGAAGTTCCGGCCATCTCGGCTCGGTTCCAGCGTGTACCAGACCGAATCTTGATGAAAAACCCAATCTCGTTCTTCGATAAAATAAAATCAAATAGCAATGTAATCAACTGTGTTCAATTATTCTCTGAAATGATTAAACTTCTACAAACATGTGATGCAAATCGACAAAGAAAAATTATCCAACTTTAAAACCCTCAATCAAATCTTGTCTGCCAATAAAAAAACTAAATCAAAACATTATAATCATGTGATTAGGAATCAATAATTTCTCTATAAAAGCACACTAATTCATACAAAATACATAACAAAATCAACATCTTAATTGGTTTTTTTGTACTGCTTCATCATCATCAAGGCATCAATCTCGAATTAAATTGAAGACTGAGGGAAGAAGGTTCATCATCGTAGCATCGATCTCGAATACATTTGCAAGCAACGACGGAGGTTTTTTTAAATTTTAATTTTTCTTCGGCTTCCTGTTACTTTCAAATTGAAGAGGGGATAAGTTTTCTGCATGCGACACTAAATTGAGAACGAGGTTAGGGTTAAAGTGATGATGGGCTAGGTTTAAAATGGGTACTATTAATTAATACTATTATTTAGTTGGGTTTAAAATGATTGATGTTTTAGGCCAGGTTTAATTTGGATATATTGTCATGCAAAATATTATGATGATTATGGCAACAAAGTTAGGATTGTTTAGTTTGCAAAATAATATATATTATATTGAATAATTAAATGTTGAAATTATTTTGTTTCTAATTTAGGTACTTGATTATGGCAAATCGTGATATTGTTTAGAATTATTGTATGGCGGTTATTGGTGAAAAAAAGAAAAACAAGTGTAATTATTGTCACAAAATAACTTCTGGTGGTGGTATAACACATATGAAAGAACATTTAGCAGGATAGACAGGCGATGTTGCAATATGTCTGATTGTTCCTAAAGAAGTAAGAAAACTTATACGAGAACATCTGAATAAAAAGAGAAGCGAGCGAAATCAAGGGAAGCTCGAAAAACAACGCATACAAGAAGAGCAAATAAGCATGCCTGATCAACAAAATCAAGAAATCTACAGTGGTGGAAGTGAAGACGATAGAGAGGTTTAGCGGGTCTTTCAGGAAAGTAAAGAAAGTTATATGAATGAAGAGAGACAACGGTCAGGTGTAGGATCTTGTGGAACAGGTATACGATCTAGCGGACTAAAGCATTCAAAGTCAACCAGAATAGATGGCGATTTAGCAACACAAGTAGCTGGAAGGATTGATCCCTATGTGCAAAAGCGAGGAGGTAGAACTCAAACTTCTGTTAGAATTGTAATAAAAGGCATTAAAGATGCAAAAAAACACATAGGTCGTGCCATACCAATTTTTTTTAACTTTAATCATATCCCACATAATGCTGCTAATAGTCCTTACTATGAAACTATGGTAAAGGCCATTCAAGAAGCTGGTCCTGTAATTCAAGGACCCACAACATATGAATTATCAAAAACATATTTAGATTTAGAGTGTGATAAAATCAAACAACACATTGACACTAACTCCAACTTTTGGGATGAGTATGGTTGTACGTTGACATGTGACGGTTGGAGCACACAAAATAGAAGAAAAATCATAGATTTTCTTGTGTATTCTACCCAAGGAACCATCTTTCTTAAATCTATAGATGCCACTGACAAATTTCAAAGTGCTGAGTATATTTGTGGTCTAATGGATAATATTATTAAATTTATTGGAGAAAATAGAATTGTGCAAATAGTAACTGATAATGGAGTAAATTATAAAGCTGCTGACCAACTACTGATGAAAAAAAGAAGTAAACTATATTGGACACCATGTGCAGCATATTGTATCGATTTGATTCTTGAAGATATTTCAAAAGAAATCGAGGCAAAAACGATTATTTCAAATTGTCAGTCAATAACATGATTCATATACAATCATGGTTGGTTACTTACCATAATGAGAAAAGAAACCAATAATAAAGAACTGATCCGGCCAGTAGTAACTAGGTTTGCTACTGACTTTATTGCATTAGAATCCATATACATACATAAGGAGAATCTAAGAAGAATGATTTCTTCGAGGGAGTGGAGTGCAAAGATTCCTAAACTTGGTCCTAAAGTTAAGAAACAGCAATTCTTATCTATAACTTTATTCACAGTGATAAATTTTAGGCCAATATTGCTGCAATTATTCTTGTATTTAGTTCACTTGTAAAAGTTTTAAGAATGATGGACAATGATGATAAAGCAGAGATGGGATATCTATATGAAGCAATGGATCGAGTGAAGGAATCAATTAAGAAAAATGTTGGTGCAAGACAGTATCAAAAGTGGTGGAATATAATCGATAGAAGATGGGAAAGACAATTGCACCGACCTATTCATGCAGCAGGCAACTTTTCTTTTAATTATTTCAAAATTAAAAAAGTACATATCATGTCAATATTTTTTTAAACTGTAAAATTGTTTTTGGTTATTTTCTCAATCCTCATATACAATATGGAGACAATGCAATAAACGATGCTGAAGTTCTAAATGGATGGACACATGTTCTTGAAAAAATGGTACCTGATATTGCTATGCAAATTTAAATTTTAAAAGAGATAATGGACAAATTATTAAACTACTCATGATTCATGCTATTATATTTAGCGCAAAGATTAACTTGGTTTATTATTGAATGTTGTGTAGGTGGAAAAATACAGAATGAAACTTGGTGTATTTGGTTCCGCAAAAGCGAAACATGCAGTTAAGTCATGTCTTCCAATTATGTGGTGGTCAATAATTGGCAGGGAAGCTGCTTCAAATTTAACACGCATAGCTATACGTATTCTTAGCCAAACAGTTTCTTCTTCAAATTGTGAAAGAAACTGGATAGCATTTGCGATGATTCACACGAAGTTAAGAAACGGAATAAAAATGGAGAACTTAGAAAAGCTGGTATTTGTACATTATAATATGCGATTAAGAGTACGACATGTTAAACGACAACAAACAACTGATTAACTAATTGACCTAGATTATATCTTTCATGAGGAGGATCCACTTGCAGAATGTACTAGAGAAGCTGAGAATCCACTACTTGATAATGCAAGCGATAATCCTTGGTCAGACAATGATAATGTATCTGCATAAAATACTGAAAATGATAGTTCATCAAATGACGATTCAGGTAATGCCGGTGGTAACGGTATTGGTTCTAGTGGTTATGGTGTTGGTTCCACTTTTGATGATTTTCAAAGACATATCCAAAGTTATTCTAGAAGAGATGTAGATGACTATAGTGGACGAAGAGATAGAAATTTGAATGTTGAACATGAAGATCAACGTAATTATGATGGCAGATATACTTCTAACAATCTCCCCAGTTATAGGTATTCTACATCTGACTATACCGAAGGTTATTCATTTTGTGGGATAAATCAACCGTATGCTGCTGAACCATCAAGTAGCCAAGACGAACCATCATTCTTTGATGATATGATGATGACATTTTTAAGTTCGGATCAGATGCAACAATATGTTTTTTGAGCATATTATAATCCAACACAAAATGAAGATAGCGATGGACAAAATTTATATGATGTTCAGAGAAATAGTTTTTAGTGTTAAATTTTTATGTTGTATGTTTTTTATCTTCTATGTAACTTGAATAATTAAACGTAAATGACTATTAGTATTGCATATTTGTTTGGTATTTATAAAAGAAAAATACCGAAATTCACAAACCGAAATTAAAACAGAATTTCCGGGAATTTCGAAACGGAACCAAAATTTTAAATTTTCCTAATGACCGGAATGGGAACGGAAAACAGGACCTCAAATCTTGATTTAAACATCAAATGTAGAGATAGTGAACGTCATAATTACCACACCGTTTGATATATCATAATAAACTGCCTAGAAATTGAATATGCCTACTACAAAACATGAAATTGGTTGTAGAAAATAATTCCTTGATTAATTTCTTTGCTATATTAAAAATACAACAACCAAAACATAATAATTAACAAATACAACAGAAAAACAAAAATCCAACTTTCTGTTACATATTCATACGTTAACGGTTTATAAGTAGGCCCAGTTTAGGGGAACCTTTGCAAACAATTGGGTTGTCGGAATTCCTGGGTCAAGGGAAACATTTGAAACTTATATTTTTGATGAAACAGTGATCCATGAATTGAGAGAGCACTCGTAAATATTTAATACTATAAAATAAAATAGACTACCAACAAGCTTGGTGGTTGACGATACACATGCAATTATACATGTCATATATCAAACTTGCACAACTATGACACATATGACAAAGAGAACATCTGATTGCTTATCTTTCCAAAAATAGTAAAGCTAACAAATTGAATAACTATTATTAATCAACTTATGCTAAGAATTAACAAAAAACTGTTGTTAAAAATGTAGTATGGCTAAATTGTGCTCTAAAATATCATAGCCATGCAACTGTGAGTGGACAGCTGGAGCGAGGGTCCTGAAATCTGAAGTACTATACTGTACTGATTCAAGGCAGACACAACTGAGGACTGGTATGAAAAGAAGGCGGCACTAGAAAGATGGCATGTATGGGAATGATGACAGAGTACATGAATAAACATGAGAAACGGCGAGAAGCATGGACGAGCTGACTATTATTGAAGCTGGTGTACCGATGAATGAAGACATGTGATTTAAGAAAGGAGTGCAGCTCCTCATAGGTTTGGTATCAAAATTTGAGGATGCTATTAAAGCTGATGTTTGACTGATTAGAATTGAAACACATGTAGTGAATCAGATTCTAGAAGGCAACAAACGTGATCGAGCAGAGTATTGTAGGCAGCAAGGGTCCAGGACTTGATCGATAATTCAAGATGAAAAATCATGTTAGCAACAAACAGGGCTTAATCGATAATTCCAGAACTTGAGATAATATTGAAGGGAAGTGAATAGACATGAGTTGAGGACGATGATACATAAGCAACTGAGACATGGCGACATTTAACTTAGGTGGCTCTATTTACAAACTTCATCACATATATACATTAATGGTCATATTTCATCCTTTGTCATGTGGCATCATAAGTACTATCGCAATTGTTTTGGCTTTGAGATCAATTTAAGTGCCGAACAAAAAGTTCCTAATATGTCATTTTCAAGATATGATTTCTTCAAAATCATGGAATATTTAAAATAAAAACCTAAAAATCTTTGTTGATTTTGTATGAATAATTCAAGATGGAAGACATACAAGTTAATAGGGGGAAAATGTAACAATAGAGAATGATACATCAGTAGTCTACCGCGTAATTTATATTTATTCTGAACATTGGGAAATAATATTTAGTGTCAAGAGTTTTGCTACTGCTCAATAGATTATGGAGGAATTTGAATAGGATATAAAGCAATAGTTGTACTTAGGATCGAATCTAGCCTATGGGTTGCCCTAGGCCAGCACAATTTTTTTTTCTTTTACATAGGGAAAAATTTAAAAATGATATTATAACATTGTAAATATTTTTCATTAACTTCACATAATAACAAAGTTCATCCAAAATACATATTTCAACCATTCTTCCAAAATATTTTCTCATTGACTTAATATACATACTTTAATATGTTTACCATATCAATCCCATTCAATGAAAACAAATTCTTTTTGAATTTTTGGAAGAAAATTCTTCAATTATATCATCATATTTTAAACTATCCAAATATCCATTTTCGATTGAAAGCATTGCCAACCTACTTAGTCTTTCTTGCGACATAGTAGTTCGAAGATAAGTTTTTATCAATTTCAACTTAGAGAAGCTTCTTTCTGCCGGAGCAACCGTAACCGGTATAGTTAATAAAATTCAATATGCAACCCATACGTATAGAAATCCACTCACATCATCACAGGGTTTTAAAAATTCAAGAATACTAATGGATTACGTAGTTTCCGATGGCAATATTCTTTTCAATTGTCTAAGTTCAAGAAATAATCATTTCCTACATATATCGCTTTCTTGATTATCTTCCAAATAACTTTCTAGTTTCATACATTGCTCTTTCAATTGTTTTTCTTCAATAGTTTTGAACTTTGCATTCAAAAAAATCCAAAAATCCTTTCATAAAGCTCAAATTGTTCAAACCGATCCTTAGTGAAGAAAGAGCTTGGTCTATTATATGAAGAAAGTAAGTGGTCTAAAATTATCTTCTAAAGGTTGACTTTTATGAGCATCAAAACCCATATCCTCATCAAAATGCTTCTTTCTACGAATAATTCTTTTTTTAGCAAATTTAGGTTCAATGCCAACTTCATCCGCGAGTTCTTTAGCTTCATTTATCATGCTTGCAAATCCATCTTCTCTAAATTTCTCAAAAAATGCAATAAGCTCCTTTGTTTTAGTAATTGCATCTTCAATATCCATTTCTTCACGTTGAAGTATTTTGCTAACTCGATTTATACCATCCAATATAGTATACCAAACACATAAACTGATTAAGAACTTGTAATCTTCTAAAGCATTTTGACATACACATTTAGCTTCCACCCTCATATAACTATCATCTTTATACTTATTTGCAATTTCAATTAAAGCGTCTATTAACTCCGCCGGTTGAGTTCTTATCGCTTTCACGCTTTCTATATGACTTTCCCTTCGAGTTGTCAATAATGGTTTTGGCGTTAAACCTTTTACATGTTGTCTAAGTATTTTCCCGCCATTGAGTTGAACCGGAAAACAAAATATAGATCTTTTGGACATATGCAAAAAAATCTCTAACTTTTATGCATGATTTTTCCATATCACATATTGCAAGATTTAAACTATTACGCCCACACGAAATATAAAATGCTCTTGGATTTTGATCAAGAAGTCTCTTTTGGACCCCTTGATGTTTACCTAATATCAAATTTAAGTTATTTATTACATGATATAATATAATAATACTAAACTACCAAATTCATGTTATAAAATATAACATACCTTTCATATTTGATCCATTATCGTAGCCTTGGCCTCTCACATCATCAATGTTAAGTTTAAGATCAATTAGAATATTTGAAGCTTTTTAAAAACACCAAGTCCCGATGTATCATCAACCTCTACAAAGCCAAGAAAAAATTCCTCCACCTTGATAGCATCATCAATGTCAATTGTCAACACATCTTATGATAATTGACATTTGTTCTTTGTGACTCAAATCCGGAGTATAATCAAGAATGATTGAATAATATTTTGCCTTTAATATTTTTGAAAGCATCGTCTCTTTAATCTTTTTTGCCAATAAAAGTATTAATTCATATTGAATGTTGTGGCTAAGATAATGATTGTTTACTTCATTATTTACCACTCTTCTAAGATGCTCTTCCAGGATTGGATCAAATTCGGCTACAAATTCCACGAGTTTTCACAATGCCAATTATACATTAGTACCACAAAATGGTAAATTATTTCAAGAAAAGGTTTTCACAATGCCAATTATACGCACCAATACCTTTTTCCAACGTTGTCTCTCTTGATCTATTAAAGATTCTATTTTTCATCAATTGTTGCCTTTTCTTGAAGACCTTTGTACAAATCAACCCATTTTATAAGGTTTGCTGTATGCTCTGGATTAATTTCATGCTCTCTTAGCTTGGTTGTAATGTTATGCCAATCATCCATTCCTTCTTCTCCTAATTTAAACTTTTTTATGGGTTTTTAAATAGCTTGCAACAAAAAACAAAAGACTCTATTTACTTCATTTGAGTAGATTAGCCATTTTCTTTCATGTTCTTCTCCTCATGGATAACAACTAAAATAGTGTTTAGAAGGAAAAATGTCTACCATCAATTTCATTTTTAGGAAAATCTTCATTTTCTTTCACAATTTTGATAGGCCCTCGTTTAACTAGCATTATCCTTTTACTATCAGTTATTCTTTCCCATAATCCCAGATCGTAAATGTAATCAACATCCTTTTCAAGATCAACCACAATCAAATCATCAACCTTCACTCAAATCATTCACTTTACCAACTATGTCTTCTTCAATTAAATTTCCTTCTTCATTTTCAATAGCCTCTTCATTGACATCAACATCTTCATCCATTTCATGAATCTCAATATACTCGTTTTCATCCATCTCTTCAATTCTACTTGAAGTTGAAGATTGAGATTTTTGAATTTGTGCTTGAAATAAATTAGAGATTGAACAAACAAGATTTTGCAGGTTCATCTTTCTTTTGCTTAACTTTTCTATTGTAAAATTCAGAGTTTTGTTTATGAAATCTAACTCGATTTTTGTCGTCTTCATTCTTCGTCATATTCCCTATAGATTTCCAATTCAATGGAACAAGTGAAGTTTTAACACTATACATAAATTATAAGAATATATTTCATTTGATGTACATAAAAAGTATTAATCTAAATAATCAACAAATCAGAGGAGGCAATCGCGATTTGAGGTTTTGAGAATTGGGTTCTTTCCTCTGATCCGTTGCCCCATGAAGGGGGGTTGCCTTATACAGTAGTCTATTGGGCCTTGCCCAAGAATCGGCTCTGGTTGTACTTAGTGGTCGTAAGGAGTATTTTCGCTATCACAAATTATGAAAAATGATGTTATAATTACTAACCTATTTCAAAAATACAACATAGTTGTTGTAGGCACGAGGGTTGAAGGTAGACTGTGTTTATGGTATGTATTTTCTTAAGACAAAACTTCTCTTTTGACCTTCATATGTTCTTTGTTAACTACATTATTTGTCCTTAGGCACTATTTATTTATGCTTAAGTGCAATTTTTATCCTATCGGCCCATGGCCAGGCTATCTGCAATAGTGTCACAAAAATAAGTTTAGTTACCAATTCAAACGTAACAAATTGTGACAACATTGAAGCATACTTTTTAATCATTCATACATACATATATGTATATATATATGGTTTGTTACCAAAAATGTTGATAGAATCAACAAGGATAGCTCATCGAATTCATTATGTACACCATATTTGAAATATCAAGTTGAAACTTAATAAGTATGCCTCATTTAAACATCTTAGGACCAACGATGCTATTTAAATGCCAATGTTTAATTGCAAAATAACTTGCTATGTCCAAGACTCACGGTCTTTCTCCATCCTTTTGGTTGCAAGATTAGCAACATATATTATTATGTGTGCAATGAATTTCTCAATGAGTTTTTGATTAATTCCTACAATACGTCTTGCAGATTTTGGATCAATTGACACATGGGTAAAAATTGGATATTTTAAGCTGTTGATAGTACGAAAAGTTGTTCATTGATAGTATGAGTCAAAAATGATGAAGCGTGTATTTACATCTCCAAAGAATTGATTTTATGGTATGAGTCAAAATTGTTTTTTTGTTGTAATATATATTAGGAATATAGCTGAATATGCTAAATGGCAAAGGACATTATTATAATCTTTGTTGCATTAGGAGTCTATAAATATAGAACTCATTTGTATTATATAGAGATCTATATGAATAAAAATATCTTCTCTCTCTAATGGTTTCTATTCTTATTTTATTTTATAACACGTTATTAGCACAAAGCTCTATTATGTAATATATTAATATTGTATTATATTTGGTAGTATTTACATTTGCTTCATTATATTAAATTAATTACGAACTGACGCATATCTCTCCACTATCGGTTATTTTCAAATCTAAAAATATCTTCCTATTACCTATTCATATGCTTACCTATTATTTAGGTAATACTTAGCCTTGAGAGATACGTAGATGATGTATCCTTTTTCAATTAAATATAGTATGTTTTCGTCTAACAATGGATCATAACACTTCACATTCCCTTTTATTTTATTTTGCTATTTTAGTGTAAACCGAGATAGGGTAAGAGAAATACTTTTACTTTGTTTCCCTTATTGTTTTACTATTTAACTTTTGTCTTTGTCTCTATCAAAGTTTAACTCAATTATTATTATTTTTTCTTGTACGTTTTGATCCACTCATTCATTCATGAATTATATTTAGTCTTCCCTAAAAAAATTTGCTATTCTATTTTTGTGCATGATAACTTATTCATCAAGTTGATTTTTTGTTTGCCATCCTAATTATGTTTAATATATTATTTGCATGCCCTTTGTAACGTTAGATGCTCTAATTCCATTCAATAGAATACACAACCAGTCCCTGTTCAATGAATGTACTATCTTCTTTTAGCTAAGTAAATACTTGCACGCATGATTACTGTAACAACCCGCATATTTATCGATTTTATATTTAAATATTTTATCGTTAATCGAATTTTGGTCCGAAAAGGTAATTTTTGCATACGGTCAAATTAGGACTCGAGACCACTCCCATTGAGTTCAAAACGTCGTTTGCAATCTTTTAAGTATAAACTTCGATATATTTGGAGTAGGTCGAATTTTGACATTTTCACTTTGGGTTTGGGTTTAGCCTCCTAGTCCACATAATACCCCAAACTGAAACACTTCTCTTCATCCACTCCCATTTCTTAACCTTTTCAGTTCTAAAGAGAATAATGGAGGAAGGGAAAAAGAATTAAAATCCTAAACCCTAGTTTCCATTTGCAAATCAAGTTCTTGCTCCAAATTCAAAGAGAAGCATTGGTATGTATCATCTTCTTCTTCTCCAACTCATTCTTTTATCAATTTCAGAAATTCCTAAACCTAACTTTGGGAATGTTCTCCTTTTTGAGCATAGATTCAAGCTCATTTGGGTTGTGTTGAAGAGTGGTTGATTCTCCCTTTGCTTTCAAGCTCCTTCTTCGTTGTTTTTGTAAAAAGGTGAGATTTTTATCTCACATCTATGTCTATATCTATCTTCGATTGTTGGGTATGAATTCCTAACACTTATCTATGTGCATTTACTTTTGGTTTGGATTAAATTGGTGAATATTCCAAATTTTGGTATTTTGAAGTCAAAATTTATGAAAACCCTAGTATGGGTGTTTAGACTTGTTGTTTTGGGTGAATTGAAGAGCCTTTAGGGTTGGTTTGTCGCTTGGCATAAATCCTTTGTCGCCATTGCTCATTCAATCTTTCCGAATCCGAGAAGTTTTATAGGTTTTCCCATATTTGGGCTTTGCAAATTCTGTCCTGCTACAGGCGACAGACGTCTGTGGATTATCCATAGACGTCTGTGGCTTCAGGGAAAATATTTCCCGAAACAGGTGACAGACGTCTGTGGCTTCAGGAAAAATATTTCCCGAAGCAGGTGACAGACGTCTGTGGATTTCCCACAGACGTCTATGGCTGTTGATTTCTGGATATTAGCCTATTTTTATGTGTATTTCCAAATTTATCGATTTTTGATTATCCATATAGTTATTGTCAATTAATATCAACCTTGATGATTTCTTTTCTGGATTTTTGGTGTTTCTATTTGACCGATTTGATAACGACTTCCATGGTTAGATTCACGTTATCGAAATGTGAATTCTTGTGATTGATTGTTTCTACAATCATTTCTGTGATTTGTCACTTTAAAATATAAAGGTTTTCTATACTAGTAGTAAATATTCAAACTCTTTTACAAAGATGATTTCAACTCTATTTTTAAACATAAAGCTTGTTTTCAAAACCGTTTTCCAACCTATTAGTATATACAAGCCTTTACTTCACTCGGATGAGAAATCGAATTAAACGACTTAGTAAAACGAGTGGTATGAAACGCTTGCGTTCACTCCGTCGGTTAGCTCTTGGACTTGTTCGATCGAACCCTTTTGTGACAAATTTCTAGTGAAGATCTACAGCTTGTTCGTAAATATTTAAGTTAAGCAAGTGGTTATGGGACATGAAGCTAAACTCATATATTTACTAGCTTGGTGTGATTGACACTTCTTGATGATCATGATGATCATTTTTGTGATTTAGACTAGCAATTGTGCGATGTCTCTTTGTCTACGAGGGAGACTAAACCCCGTTTGTGTGATGTTTCACCATCACATATGTGGGGTAGCGCCCCATGGTCTTCGGGCCGTTCGTGTGTCAAAATTTAATGGATAGCTTCCATGAGATAGCTTCTCGTTCTTGTGTTACACATGTTGGTGAGTTTTCATGCTCCCGTTCTTGTGATAGGCCTCCCCCCTATTGTGATTTCTGGATTTCTTGTGATGATTTCTGGAATTTTGTGCTTCACCAATTTTCGTGATTTCCATTGATATGTTTATCAATTTTTGTGCATTGGTGAATTTGTGTGTCATTGACTTGTTATGAATACAAGTTTAGGGTATGATATCCTATTTTATCTTTGAGAAGATTCTTGTGATATTGATTAATCTCTTGTTGATTATCATTTACATACTTATAGTAGTATGCCATTATAGTTATTACATGTTCATGCTATGTCTATTATTCTACACCATGTTACCTGATATTTATAGCTAGACTTATCCGTTTATTATTTTCTTTTAAATAATACTCGGGTCAGACCGAGATGTTACAGGTGCTTCTGCTTGACTTCTCTTCAGGATTATTCTGACTTTTGGCTAATTACTTAGATTAGTAGTTTTTGGATGTACACATTTGAGATATAGACTCTATGTTGTGTACTTATTCTTTTGTATAGCACGTGCTGCTACTCTTTTGTATTATCGTGGATCTTTCCGACCACTACTCTGATGTACACTTTCATGTGTTATATGTATGTTCATATCTTTTTCCGCCATTGTGATATGGATGTCTATGACTGATTTATGTTATGTTTACTTCTATGTTTGTTTCCGAAGATTATATATTGCCACTGTGTGATAGCTTTGAGTTTGAATCGGTATGTCGGATTTCCTCCTTAAACGATATGCATTCTATACTATCTGACATATCGGTGCTCGCTCAAAGAAGTTACATGGATGGTCGCTCCTCAACAGCCTTATTCTCCGTGCTAGTCAACAGCATTACATCGTAGTGTTCTTGGCTAGCGTGGGTATAGAGGTGGGGCGTCACAGCTTGGTATCAGAGCCAAACTTCAGAACAATGTAGAATAACTTAACAAGGATCATCGTCCTAAGTCTATCTTAGGAGTTGTGTTTCAGGATTTGGTTCGAGTCTTCGAACCGACTGATCCTGTTTTCTTTATGATTCCTTGTTTCATCTTTAAGATTGGTTGATATTCAATTGGTGAATAACCTTTTTCTTCTTCTCTCTTTCTTAAAGAAGAGAATGTCTAGACCAGGCCGTCCCAAAGCTGGACCATCTACTGTTACTCCCCAGGATGGAGTTTTCATGACTGCTCAACAACTTCTTGATTTAGTAAAGAATGCTCAAGTAGCTGGTCCTAATCAGGAACCTACTCATCCTAAGTCTGGATTTGCACGTCTGTGCAACGATTATACCAACTTGGGTGGGAAACCATTCAAAGGTTCCGAAACTATTATTGAAGTCCAGGCTTGGTTAAGAACATGCGATAGAATCTTTTCTCGCATGAATCTTGTCGATCTTCACCGTGTTCAGGTGGCTTCCAGTATGCTCCAAGAGAGAGCATTGGATTGGTACGAACTTCTTATTTCTGAAATTAATGAAGCAGATCTCACCTGGGAGCAATTCCGGGAACGCTTCGAATTAAAATTCGTACCAGAAGCAGAGAAAGTGACATTGGCTCGTCGTTTCATAGACCTTGTTCAAGGTGAATCCTCTGTGACAGATTATGTCGCATCCTTCGAGTCACTGTCTAAATATGGGGTTGAATACATCAACACCCCATTGAAGAAGAACCAAAGATTCGTCTATGGCTTAAACAAGAATCTTAAGAAGCCATTACTTCTAAAATTAGAAGTTTCTTTCGATCAACTCATTGATATCGCTCTTCGTCTTGAAGAGGCTGATAAGGATAGTGATGTTGAAGTGGTGGCTACCAAACCAAACTTCAACAACAAGAAAAGGCCTAACAAGTTCAAAGGTCCTTATCCCAACAAAAAGGGTAAACAAGCAACTCCTGCCGCAAAGACACTTTCCCCCAGTGATGGGAAATGGTTCAACTGTGGTGCTAAGGGCTATTTTTCGAACAAGTGCTCAAAGCCCTGCTCTTGTCGCTATTGTAAAAGTCCAGATCATTTAATGCACCAATGCCCTAAGCTTCAAAGTAAGGAGGGAAAGTTAAACGTTGCTCAAGCCCCTGGCAACACATCTCGCGGTCAAGGTATGTCTCATTCTGTCCTTGATGGCATTATTATATTTCATGATCAACCTATTAGAGTTCTCTTTGATACGGGTGCATCCCATTCTTTTATATCAAAGGAACTTGTCGATACTTTATCTTTAAGTGTTGTTGCTTTAATGACTTCTTTGAGAATTGCGAATCCGGTTGGTGGATCCGCAACTCTTTGTTTACTTTGTAAAGATGTGGAGATTATTTTGTGTGATTTTTCTTTCCTAGCCGATTTGCATGTCATGCGTTACTTAGGGTTTGGAATGATTTTGGGTATGGATTGGCTTACTCGTTATGAAGCTCATATCCTATGTCCTGAGCGGACTATTTATCTCCGTCATCCGCAATCTGTTAATCAGATTTCTATTATTATTAAAGATTCGGATTCCGCTTTGGTTGCATCTTTATATTCTTTAAACCCTCGTGATAATGATAATGATGATGAGGAAGATGTCATTTCTCTTATTCGCATCGTTCGTGAATTTCCCGACATCTTTGAGCCCGTTTTAGGATTACCACCTAAGCGAGCAATCGAGTTCAAAATTAATCTTATACCTGGAGCTTAACCTATTACCCGTCCTCCTTATCGCATTTCCAATAAGGAGAATGAAGAGATGCGCAAACAACTATCTGAATTGGAGACGAAACAACTTATTCGTTCTAGTTCCTCGCCTTGGGGAGCTTCAGCTATTTTCGTAAGTAAGTCTGATGGCATACTTAGGCTTTGCGTCGACTACCGCAAGCTTAATGATCTTACTATTAAGAATAAATATCCATTTCCTCGGATTGACGACCTGTTTGATCAACTTAGTGGTGCTAGAGTCTTTTCACAATTGGACTTGGCTACCGGTTTCCATCAGCTTCGTATTGCAGAGGATAGTATTCCTTTGACTTCGTTCCGTACACGCTATGGATCTTATGAATGGCTAGTTATGCAATTCGGTTTAACGAATGCTCCGGCTTATTTCGTTGACCTCATGAATAGAGTTTTCAAAGATTTTCTCGATCGGTTTGTTATCATCTTTATTGATGATATTCTTGTGTATTCTAAAACCGAGGAGGAACATGAAAAGCATCTTCGGATTGTATTGGAAACTCTTAGGAGTAATCAATTAAAGGCAAAATTTTCTAAATGGCATTTTTGGCAATCTAGTGTGAAGTTTCTCGGTCATATTATTTCCGAATCTGGAATATCAGTGGATCCTTCAAAGATTGAAGTGATTCAAAATTGGAAGAGACCGGAGAGCGTGACTGAAATCCGTAGCTTTCTCGGATTGGCAGGTTATTACCGCCGTTTTATAAAAGACTTTTCTAAGATTGTCGTTCCTCTTACTGGCTTAACAAAGAAAGGTGTTAAATACATTTGGTCGGACAAATGTGAAACTTCTTTTCAGAAATTAAAAGCACTCCTTTCTGATGCTCCTATTCTTATTATTCCCGAAGGGAATTAGGACTTTGTCGTTTATACCGATGCTAGTCGCGTTGGTTTGGGTGCCGTTCTTATGCAAAAAGAACGTGTTATTGCTTATGCTTCTAGGCAATTGAAGCCGACTGAGACTAGATATGCCACACAAGATTTAGAACTCCCGGCTATCGTTTTCGCCCTTCGAATTTGACGACATTATCTTTTGGGAGAAAAGTTTATACTTTATACTGATCATAAGTCTTTGAAATATTTATTTTCTTAAAAGGAACTTAATTTGCGTCAACAGCGTTGGCTCGAATTTCTTGCCTCTAATGATCTTGACATTCTTTATACTCCCGGAAAGGGGAATCGAGTTGCCGATGCACTTAGTCGCAAGCAACAAGCGGTTGTTTCAATGATGATATCCGAATGGAGGGATCTCGAGGTTTTATCCACTTGTGAAATTCGAGATCGTGTCTCCGATTTATGTTCATCCCTTGTTTTATGTAGCCTTGAGGCTCATCCTTCTCTATTAGACCGCATTCTTGAAGCTCAACAGCTAGATCCTGAATTGGCTTTGCTTAGCCAAAATCTTAGGGATAAAACCGATATTGAAGGTTTGAAAGACTTTGATATCGATTTTCGTGGCGGCATTCGAAAATTTGGTAGACTTATCGTACCAAATATTAGTGATCTTCGTAAAGATATTTTAGAAGATTCTCATCGTTCCAAATTTTCCATTCATCCCGGTAGCAGTAAAATGTACGCAGATATGAAGCGACTTTATTACTGGGAGGGAATGAAATCTGATATCGCTAACTTTGTTAAGTGTTGCATGACTTGCCAACTTGTCAAGGCCAAACATCAAAGGCCCGGTGGGTTATTGCAACCATTGGAAATTCCAGTTTGGAAGTGGGATCAAATTTCCATGGATTTTATTGATGGCCTTCCCCGTTCTCATTCGGGTCATAATAGTTTATGGGTGATCATTGATAGACTTACTAAATCTGCCCATTTTATTCCCGTTCGGTCGAACCGAACCATTCCTCTTCTGGCCAAACTCTTTGTCAAAGAAATTGTTAAACTGCATGGAGTTCCTTCTTCCATTGTTAGTGATCGAGATCCATTGTTTACTAGTGGATTCTGGAAGAGTCTTCAAAAAGCTTTGGGAACGAAGCTTAATTTTAGCACCGCTTATCACCCCCAGTCTGATGGACAAACTGAACGTGTGAATCAAACACTTGAAGATCTTCTTCGTGCTTGTGTGCTTGATTTCGGTGGAAGTTGGGAAGATCATATTTCACTTGTTGAATTTTCCTATAATAACAGCTTCCAATCTAGTATTGGTATGGCTCCTTTCGAGGCACTCTATGGAAGGCCATGCCGATCTCCTTCTTGTTGGCTTGAGGCCGGTGAGAAGCTGGTTTTAGAACCAGATTTTATTCGTGATTCCACAGAAAAGATTGAACTTATTCGACATAGGATGAAAGAAGCCCAGAGTAGACAAAAATCCTATGCCGATAACCGAAGAAGAAAATTAGAATTTTCTGTGGGAGATCTCGTATTTATTCATGTTTCACCTATGAAGGCTGTTGTACGTTTCAGTCGATCGGGAAAGTTAGCGCCTCGATACATTGGGCCATTTCCTATAACCGAATGTATTGGTTCCATGGCTTATCGCCTTTCATTACCGGCTCAGTTTTCTGCCATGCATGACGTGTTTCACGTTTCTCAATTTAGGAAGTGCCTTCGGGATTCCGATTCGATGCTTGAGTCCGGTGTTGTGGAAGAGATTGAAGTTTCACCTAATTTAATTTATGAGCAGCATCCTGTTCGAATTACTGCTTCGGAGATCAAACGTCTTCGAAATAAAGATGTTCCTCTTGTTAAAGTTCAATGGTCCTCAAATCCTAAGGATTGCTCTTGGGAGACTAGAGAATTCATCGAGCGTACACATCCGGAATTACTTTCTCATGCTCTTTGAGGTAAACTTCTTGAATTTCTTATGTGTTAATATGCTTTTTATGGTTGTTACTTTTTATTTCCATCTTACATATTGCGAGGACGTAATTTCTTTATGGAGGGGAGTCTGTAACAACCCGCATATTTATCGATTTTATATTTAAATATTTTATTTAAATATTTTATCGTTAATCGGATTTTGGTCCGAAAAGCAACTTTTTGCATACTGTCAAATTAGGACTCGAGACCACTCCCATTGAGTTCAAAACGTCGTTTGCAATCTTTTAAGTATAAACTTCGATATATTTGGAGTAGGTCGAATTTTGACATTTTCACTTTGGGTTTAGGTTCAGCCCCCTAGTCCACATAATACCCCAAACTGAAACACTTCTCTTCATCCACTCCCATTTCTTAACCTTTTCAGTTCTAAAGAGAATAATGGAGGAAGAGAAAAAGAATTAAAATCCTAAACCCTAGTTTCCATTTGCAAATCAAGTTCTTGCTCCAAATTCAAAGAGAAGCATTGGTATGTATCATCTTCTTCTTCTCCAACTCATTCTTTTATCAATTTCAGAAATTCCTAAACCTAACTTTGGGAATGTTCTCCTTTTTGAGCATAGATTCAAGCTCATTTGGGTTGTGTTGAAGAGTGGTTGATTCTCCCTTTCCTTTCAAGCTCCTTCTTCGTTGTTTTTGTAAAAAGGTGAGATTTTTATCTCACATCTATGTCTATATCTATCTTCGATTGTTGGGTATGAATTCCTAACACTTATCTATGTGCATTTGCTTTTGGTTTGGATTGAATTGCTGAATATTCCAAATTTTGGTATTTTGAAGTCAAAATTTTTGAAAACCCTAGTATGGGTGTTTAGACATGTTGTTTTGGGTGAATTGAAGAGCCTTTAGGGTTGGGTTGTCGCTTGGCATAAATCCTTTGTCGCCATTGCTCATTCAATCTTTCCGAATCCGAGAAGTTTTGTAGGTTTTCCCATATTTGGGATTTGCAAATTCTGTCCTGCTACAGGCGACAGACGTCTGTGGATTATCCACAGACGTCTGTGGCTTCAGGGAAAATATTTCTCGAAATAGGTGACAGACGTCTGTGGCTTCAGGGAAAATATTTCCTGAAACAGGTGACAGACGTCTGTGGCTTCAGGAAAAATATTTCCCGAAGCAGGTGACAGACGTCTGTGGATTTCCCACAGACGTCTGTGGCTATTGATTTCTAGATATTAGCCTATTTTTATGTGGATTTCCAAATTTATCGATTTTTGATTATCCATATAGTTATTGTCAATTAATATCAACCTTGATGATTTCTTTTCTGGATTTTTGGTGTTTCTATTTGATCGATTTGATATCGACTTCCATGGTTTGATTCACGTTATCGAAATGTGAATTCTTGTGATTGATTGTTTCTACAATCATTTCTGTGATTTGTCACTTTAAAATATAAAGGTTTTCTATACTAGTAGTAAATATTCAAACTCTTTTACAAAGATGATTTCAACTCTATTTTTAAACATAAAGCTTGTTTTCAAAACCGTTTTCCAACCTATTAGTATATACAAGCCTTTACTTCACTCGGATGAGAAATTGAATTAAACGACTTAGTAAAACGAGTGGTATGAAACGCTTGCGTTCACTCCGTCGGTTAGCTCTTGGACTTGTTCGATCGAACCCTTTTGTGACAAATTTCTAGTGAAGATCTACAGCTTGTTCGTAAATATTTAAGTTAAGCAAGTGGTTATGGGACATGAAGCTAAACTCATATATTTACTAGCTTGGTGTGATTGACACTTCTTGATGATCATGATGATCATTTTTGTGATTTAGACTAGCAATTGTGCGATGTCTCTTTGTCTACGAGGGAGACTAAACCCCGTTTGTGTGATGTTTCACCATCACATATGTGGGGTAGCGCCCCATGGTCTTCGGGCCGTTCGTGTGTCAAAATTTAATAGATAGCTTCCATGAGATAGCTTCTCGTTCTTGTGTTACACGTGTTGGTGAGTTTTCATGCTCCCGTTCTTGTGATAGGCCTCCCCCCTTTATTGTGATTTCTGGATTTCTTGTGATGATTTCTGGAATTTTGTGCTTCACCAATTTTCGTGATTTCCATTGATATGTTTATCAATTTTTGTGCATTGGTGAATTTGTGTGTCATTGACTTGTTATGAATACAAGTTTAGGGTATGATACCCTATTTTATCTTTGAGAAGATTCTTGTGATATTGATTAATCTCTTGTTGATTATCATTTACATACTTATAGTAGTATGCCATTATAGTTATTACATGTTCATGCCATGTCTATTATTCTACACCATGTTACCTGATATTTATAGCTAGACTGATCCGTTTATTATTTTCTTATAAATAATACTCGGGTCAGACCGAGATGTTACAAGCGCTTCTGCTTGACTTCTCTTCAGGATTATTCTGACTTTTGGCTAACTACTTAGATTAGTAGTTTTTGGATGTACACATTTGAGATATAGACTCTATGTTGTGTACTTATTCTTTTGTATAGCACGTGCTGCTACTCTTTTGTATTATCGTGGATCTTTCCGACCACTACTCTGATGTACACTTTCATGTGTTATATATATGTTAATATCTTTTTCCGCCATTGTGATATGGATGTCTATGACTGATTTATGTTATGTTTACTTCTATGTTTGTTTCCGAAGATTATATATTGCCACTGTGTGATAGCTTTGAGTTTGAATCGGTATGTCGGATTTCCTCCTTAAACGATATGCATTCTATACTATCTGACATATCGGTGCTCGCTCAAAGAAGTTACATGGATGGTCGCTCCTCAACAGCCTTATTCTCCGTGCTAGTCGATAGCATTACATCGTAGTGTTCTTGGCTAGCGTGGGTATAGAGGTGGGGAGTCACAATTACTGAAAAGTATGATGAGTAGTAATCTTTTATTCTACATTCTGCTGTTGAGATAACAAATGAAATATGAAGTATTTAAAAGTGTTAGTGGTATTGTTAAGCTGTGAACAAAAATCCATGGTATATTGTTGTTTTTTTTCTTTACCCATATGTTGCTATATTTGACTCGGCATGTACCGTAATAATCATCATCCAGTTCATAAAAGGTTTTTAAAAGAAATTGCTTACGCATTTTTCAAAAGATGCCTATTTTGACTTCCTTAAATTCCATTTTAATATATGGTTATAATAATTATTATGGTACACTTTATTTTACCTTAAAGTATACTTTCTACCATGTTCTATTTTATTTATCATTATATACACCGCAACCTATAAAAAAATTATTTAACCTTTCGTAGGAGACCCAGTTCATAACATGGCAAACATAGCTAAGCTTGAATTCAAAGCGTTGGACATATCTGGAGACAACTATTTGTCATAGATATTGGATGTTGAGATCCACTTGCAATCTCAATGCTTAGAAAATGCCATTAAAATGGTAAATATATGACCCGGCAGGACAAAGCAAAGGCTATGATATTTTTAAGACGTCACATTCACGATGACCTAAAAACATAATATTTAATGGAAAATGATCCTCTCCACTTATGGAACTCCCTGAAGGAGCATTATAAGCACCAGAAGACGGTCATACTTCCAAATACTAGGTAAGAATGGTTGAACCTGAGGTTTCAAGACTTCAGATCTGTAAGGGAATATAATTCTGCTATGTTTAGAATTACTTCTAAACTGAAATTATGTGGAGAAAAGGTAGATGATGTACAAATGCTTGAAAAGACGTTTTCAACGTTTCATCCCTCGAACATACTCCTGCAGCAGCAATATCGAGAGCACATTTTACAAAATATTCTGAACTTATAGAATGTTTATTAATTGTTGAGCAAAACAATGAATTGCTTATTAAAATCACTCCTCAAGACCAACTAGTTCGGCTGCACTACCAGAAGTTAATGCTAATTTTGCTCACTCCGGAAGAGGAAGAGGTCGAGGTAGAGGACGTGGTCGTGGCTGTGTATATAACTCCAGCAGAGGCGGTAATGGTGGTTTTAAAGGCAACAAAACTACCAATTTTAAAAAGCAACAAAAGAAAAATGAGCATGAAAAGACTAATGATTTTACTCCAGAAAATAAAAAGCACTCTAAGAAAGTTAGTTAAAGATGTGGACGCTCTGATCATTGGTCGCATAAATGCAGATCATCAAAGAAAACAGTTGAAGAATACCAACGTTCAAAGAATATTGAAACAATAACACTGAAGGATTGTTTGATAACACTAACTTGAAGTTAGATGATTTCTTTGAAGATGATAATGGATATTTCATAAATGATGAAAATCTCAATGCGATAATTGATGATATGAACGATCTAATCAACTAGAAGTAGCTTGAAGCACGTTGTGTGGTTTTCCCATTTTATTTTAGTTAGTTTGAAGTTGATGTTTGTATGTTTGTTTTATTTTTCTTGAACTAGTTGAAATAATGTGTACTGATGGATATTGATTTGAATTTGTAGTTTGCTTTGTACTCCTTTTTAGAAAACATTAGCACTTATTTATGTTCAGAATTATTTTCAACAATTGACTAACTATATTGTCTTTAATTCTTAAGGTATGGACCATCAATACTTGAATGATGATATATGCCTACTAGACAGTGCAACTACTCATACGATTTTAAAAAGCTATAGGTTTTTCTCTGAATTACCTGAAAATATTTCAACTAAAGTTTCCACCATAGCTGGATTTGCTAATATAATTGAAGGCTCCGGAAGAGTCCATATAGTATTACCAAATGGTACACATATCTTCATTCAAAATGCATTATATTCAAGCAATTCTAAAAGAAATCTGCTAAGATTTAAGGATATAAGAATGAATGGTTATCATATTGAAACTATAAATGAAAACAATAAAGAATATCTTTGTATTATTTCTAGAATTGAAAGCCAGAAGCTTATTTTAGAAAAATTTGGAACAATTTCGACTGGATTATATTTCATGGGAATTGGCATAGTTGAATCTCATTTTATAAACATGAGCTGGAAGCTCACAAATACAAAGATATGATTCTTTGGCATGATCTCTTGGGTCATCTTAGGTCAACCATGATGCGTAAAATCACTATAAATTCAAATGGGCATGATTTATCAAACCAATTGAATTTACTAAGTGATTACTTATGTGCTCCATGTGTACAAGGAAAATTAATCACTCGACCTTTATATAGTAAAATCACTTCTGAATCTCCAACATTTCTACAAAGAATTCAAGGTGATATATGTGGCCCAATCCACCCAGAATGTGGACCATTTAAATATTTTATGGTATTAATTGATGCATCAACTTGTTGGTCACATGTATGTTTGCTTTCTACAAGAAACATGGCATTTGCCAAATTACTTTCTCAAATAATCAAATTAAGAGTGCACTTCCATGAACATCATATTAAATCAATTCGACTAGATAATCCAGGAGAGATTGCTTCTCAAGTAATTGATGATTATTGTCAATCATTGAGAATTGAAGTTGAACATCCAGTAGCTCATGTTCACACTCAAAATGGTCTGGCAGAATCATTAATTAAGCTTTGCAACTTATTGCAGGACCGTTGCTTATGCAATCAAAGCTACCTGTTTCAGCTTGGGGACATGCAATTTTGCATGCATCAAAATTGGTTAAAATTAGACCAACGGCTTATCATCAATTTTCACCATCACAGCTTTTAACCGGATCCCAGCCAAATATTTCACATTTACAAAAATACGGTTGATCTGTGTAACGAACGCGATTTTTCGTCGCTCGAAAATTGACATTAATACGTCCACTGTATCAACTGCCAAGCAATCGAATGCCGAAAAACCAAATTGTTATGGAGAAAAAGAAGAGGTAGAAGAAGACAGAAGGAAAAGAAAGAAGAAACAACAGGAAAACACAGAACAATATCAGAATCTCACATTCGCAGCGGAACAACATATAATAGATAAATGAATAATCTTTAAAACAAAGAACTATATCATTTTATACATTACATCATCATCAGAGTTTACAGCAACAATATACAACACACCGGGACAGTTATACAAACTTGTCCTCATACAGAATACACAGCGGAATAATACTATCATATACAAGTGATACGTCTCGCCATCCAGCTCGCCATCCAGCTCCACAACATATCCTGAATCCAGAATGACCTGATAACCTAACTCTAGACTGCCCGTGTGGAAAATGAGGGGCACCCAGAGTTTAGGAAGGAAACAATAAACTCCAGGTCAGTCATGGTGACTGGTGTGAGAACTAAAACAGTTTATCTCAAAGAAAGTAAAACATTTTCGCAATGCTTTTGGAAAATGAAACTACCATAAGACCTCCCGCCACACACACAATGCAAACGCAGAATTGGAGGAGATTTCTTCTTATGATAATCAAAAATGCTTACTACGCAAAAAATCATTCGATATTATTATCATTAGTGCATAGTGTCGAAAATCATTTCGAAAATATAATATTAATCTTAGCCAACATACAACCATTATTGTATGCCTACTATAGCTACTACGTTCAGTAGCAGGTTACCGCCACATTCCATAGCAGGTAATACAACTAAAACCGTACAGGGTTTATATTGTTTCTTTGGATTTCCAACAAATGGTCAGGCTAAGGAACTTCCTTACACCGAAATAGAAAACGCCTCTGGAAAGACGCCCTGGATCCTAACCGAATCTCTACAAACACAAGGTCGACGCTACCTCACGCTTTAACCAAGCTGTAACTAGGTAACTAACACACGAGCTATGTCATCCCCTGTGACGCCCCACCTCTATGCTCACAATAACAAAGAGTATTAAAAGAAATATTGTCTGTTATTGCGAAGAATAAGGCTGGATAGGAGCGGCCATCCGTAGTTGGCCTTACACTAGTATTGGTTACCTCGATAGGAGTGGTATATATTTTTCATTTTTCATCTCTTATTTGTTTACTCCCATCGACATACCCAATTCCAGTATAAAACGAACTACGATGGTTCATAATAGTTTAGGACAATATATATAATAATAACACAGATAAAATAAATGCGGAACACAGATAAAACAAAATGTCTCATATATATATATATATATAACTGATGTCAGTTACAATACATTTGACACAATACATATGATACAACTATAACTGTCGACTCTGGAAGTTATATATACACGTACATTATCAACTAATATACATAAATACATATCAACCTATACTATGACACGACTACTCCAAAAGATGTGAAAAGTCTTCACAACTCAAACAGCAACTCAAAGCAGGAAATCTACAACCTGAAATAACTCGGGTCTGACCCGAGTATTAAATTCAAAAGAAAATAATACACGGGTCAGTCTAATTCAAACTCAGTTATTAATGCACAAAAGCAATAATAATCAAATATCAAATAGACGACAGCACAGAAATCTCGTATATCCAACTTCTCGATAAGAGAGTCGGATAACGGCAGATATAACACTAAATAGTGTTAAACAACAAATCAGCAATCCAAATCATCAGCAAGATGAATAAAACGATTATCAATGGAGATAATACGAAAACTCCAGGATTTCCTAGACAGCAATTTACAACAAATTCCATATATTAAATAGATAATTAGAAATCTCAAAATGATCAATCCAACCAAATTTCTATGTGGCTGTAGTACACGCACGCGTGCACTGCCTCGCAACACAGTACGTAAAATCATCACAACAGTGAATACTAACAGCAATCAAAACTGCAGGGGTCAATATAAATGAACCAAAAACAACAGGCACTAACTCAAATCAAGAGGAACGAATTACACACGAATGTACACTGAAAGTTTACATTCGTGTATAGGGTCAAATCCAAGTCTTTGAGACCGGATTCAACTCGCTGTAAAATCTCACAAATCAACTTGAAACAATCAAAAACCAACAAACCAAACTCAACCAACTCAAGCAAAAAGGAAGCGGTGAACAAGTTCACGCTTCAGATCAAAACTATGATATCGAACAAGCCATGACCGAAGTCAATACCCAAAGCAACTCAAACAAGCCTGGTCAAGAAACCAGACCCAGGATCACAAGAAAGAAACATACATGGTGACTCAAATCAATGCAGATCAATATCGAAAAGAGCAGACTTCACAGTGCTATTTCAAGTGAAGTGTACAACCAATGTAGACAATGCAAGTGCAGGCTATATGTAGCACAGAGTGCAAAGGAGATGACCAGTGCATAAAGATTTCACTGTGCAATCAAGTGAATATGAAATATGTATACAAATGAATGTACATAAAAAACTGCACATGGCAAAATGAATCAGACAAACAGAGATAGTCAACTGATCAAAGACAGTGCAATACACAATTCTAATGCATATTCAAGTCAAGCTATAGTCAAAACAGTGGACTATCTACAAGTAACATGAACAAGTCTGGATAACATGAGAGTAGTTCAAGTGTGAAGGCAACAGCATGCAAAACAAACTTTAATCAATGACCAAGGAACTGGCAACAAACTAATGCACAAATGACATGAATGCACAACTATAAGTCAATGCACCTGAAACTCAAATGAACAACATGCTACAAGTGACCAGACCAGGTAGTACAAGTATCAAAGACCAGAAGTGAGTGCAACAGGGATCAAAGATCAGGCAGTACAAATATCATAGACCAAAGTTCAAGTGACAAATGCACTAAAATGAACTCAAGTCACAGGTGATACCAGACTGCACAAAGACTACAGACAGGAAAACGATGCACAACAACTAACAGTATCAAGTGATGAAAACATGTACACTAATTCAACAAATACAGGAGCCAGAGTGAACTCAACAAGACTACATCAATGAAACAAGATTGAACAATAACAAGTTCAAAATGCAGAAGTTAAGTCAACTGCCTCCAAAAGGTTACAGTACATATCAGAATATTATCACTAACCAAATCAAGTTCAACTGAACCAAGCATGTATAGGCAGTATGCATATGAGACCAGAGAAATCAAAATGAATATAATTCAAGTAGCCAAAATCACATAAACACAGATAGCCAGAATGATCAAAGTCAAGAAAATTCAAGTCAAAGCCGTATGTTTTAATCACGTTTACAAATTGATAAAGTCAAAGTCAGATTTTGGGAAAGTATCAGAAATCCAAACAAAAAGGGAAAGTTTTGAATGTATCGTTCAAAGAAAGGATCGAACGTTTAAAAATTCAAAACCGTGGTGATAAATGCACTCAAGCAAAATACATACGACAAGTCAGCGAAGTCCTCGACATCAAAATAAATCAAATGGCCAAAGCCCAGCAAATTTCAAAACCCGGATATTAACACAAAATCGAACGCGGGCATAGCACTACGAATGAATTAGATGTGAGTGGTAGTTCACTCACCTTCTTCGAAGAGGCAGACGCGAGCAACCTGGCAGAGTCGACGTCGTGGCATCACGAAAGCAAACGAATACCATCGGCAGAAGCCCTAATTTGAAAAAGAGGGACGAACGAGAATTTTGATCGAGCCGCCATTGTTTTTCCTTTCGTATGTTTTCTCTAGGGTTATTGAATGAGAAATGAAAATGGGGAACGGGTCAAATTCTTATCACGGCATCCAAATAAACAAGGGCCGCGATTAAATTTTTAAAGCCCACCAATGTTCAACAATCTATTAAAGAATTTTAACCCAATCTTTTATTAAAGAATTATACAAATCTAAAAATAATTTCAATCGATTCAGAATTGCAATAGCAATTAACAACCGGTTTAATCGTCATTTTAACGATAAATACTGGTTGTAAAACTCCGGGTTGTTACATACTCCCCTCCTTAAAATAAAATTGCGTCCCCACAATTTTCATAATTCAAGTTGTCTATAACAATTATTTTTCTAGCCTAAACTGGTTAAGCTAGAAAAATAAAGATCGAGAATACAAATGACAAAGAAATCTTTTATTTTCATAGAAGAAATTTGCAAATTTTCAACGAAATCTAATTATCAATAGATAATCAGAAAACAGCAAAACTGAATAAATACAATTATCAGCAATATTCAATTTTCAATCAGATAATTAGAATACAGAAATCACAAAACAGCAATATCTAATTACCGATACAATAATTAGAAAACAGCAAAATCTAATTATCAACAAAGATAATTAGAAAACACAAATCGCAAATCGCAAAACTGCAGATATCTAGTTATCCAACAATTACTAGAAAGCACAAACTCCATAATCAGCAACTCTAAATATCAACAGAAATAGATAGAAATAGTAATTCAATAAAATCAACAATCAACCAATATCTAATTATCACAACGGTAATCAGGAAACACAAATCAACAAATATTCGATTATCTAAAACGATAATCAAATTTCAAATCAATAATTATCCGATTATCAAAAACGATAATCAAATTTCAAATCAACAAATATTCGATTATCAAAAACGATAATCAAATTTCAAATCAACAAATATTCGATTATCAAAAACGATAATCAAATTTCAAATCAACAAACATTTAATTATCACAGATGATAATCAAATTTCAAATCAACAAACATTTAATTATCACAAATGATAATCAAATTTCAAATCAACAAATATTCGATTATAAAAACGATAATCAAATTTCAAATCAACCAACATTTAATTATCACAGATGATAATCAAATTTCAAATCAACAAACATTTAATTATCACAGATGATAATCAAATTTCAAATTTCAAATCAACAAACATTTAATTATCACAAATGATAATCAAATTTCAAATCAACAAACATTTAATTATTACAGATGATAATCAAATTTCAAATCAACAAACATTTAATTATCACATATGATAATCAAATTTCAAATCAACAAACATTCGATTATCAAAAACGATAATCAAATTTCAAATCAACAAACATTGAATTATCACAAATGATAATCAAATTTCAAATCAACAAATATTTAATTATCACAGATGATAATCAAATTTCAAATCAACAAACATTTAATTATCACAAATGATAATCAAATTTCAAATCAACAAACATTTAATTATCACAAATGATAATCAAATTTCAAATCAACAAATATTCGATTATCAAAAACGATAATCAAATTTCAAATCAACAAATATTCAATTATCAAAAACGATAATCAAATTTCAAATCAACAAATATTCGATTATCAAAAACGATAATCAAATTTCAAATCAACAAACATTTAATTATCATAAATGATAATCAAATTTCAAATCAACAAACATTTAATTATCACAAATGATAATCAAATTTCAACAAATATCTAATTATCACAAGCGATAATTAGAAACAACAAATATCCGATTATCAAAAACGATAATCAGAATCAACAAATATCTAATTATCACAAGCAATAATTAGAAACAACAAATATTTAATTATCGATACGATAATTAAATCTCATAACATCAGATATCTAATTACCTGCAGATAATTAGAAACAAAAAATATCTAGAAATCAATTAAGAAGACTAGAAAATCAACATAAAAGCTTGGATCGATCCCATCAGATGGCGAGTTTTTAATTCGCCGCACGTGTATCAACAAATGGCCGAAGCCTACCAAGTACTCAACATAATTTTGGCATCCAACAAATTGACCCGAAGGTCCGCAGAGTGACCTGAAGGTCTAGTACTGGTATTTGACCTGAAGGTCCATCAGAGTGGCCCGAAAGCCCAACAAATGACCCGAAGGTCCAACATAGTGGCTCGAAAGCACACAAAACATCAGAATCATCAAAACATCAAATATTTCAATTAACGAGTCCGGAATTAACCGAAATAGCAAACGCACATGTCCCATACCACGTGTTTTACTAAATCGTTTGATTCTCTTCATCGTTTCCTTGAAAGTGCAAAATTTGTGTATTTTGTAAAAATACATTTTACATCCTCAAACGGACAAGTCCGGAATTAAGCGAATCAGTAAAAGAAAGGGGTCATAGTCCTCGATTTTGCTGAATCGTTTAAGTCGCTTCCTCATTCTTTTGAAAGCGCAAATTGTAAAATTCCTGAAAACAATTTTATTTATTTTATAAAATAACAATTCACATTATCAACTGGACAAGTCCGGAGTTAAGCGAATCGGTAAAAGAAAGGGGTCATAGTCCTCGATTTTGCTGAATCGTTTAAGTCGCTTCCTCATTCTTTTGAAAGCGCAAATTGTAAAATTCCTGAAAACAATTTTATTTATTATATAAAATAACAATTCACATTCTCAACTGGACAAGTCCGGAGTTAAGCGAATCAGTAAAAGAAAGGAGTCATAGTCCTCGATTTTGTTGAATCGTTTAAGTCGCTTCCTCATTCTTTTGAAAGCGCAAATTGTAAAAAAATTTATAAAACAATTTTCATTTTAAAACGATTTTCCAACCACGTGATTAAAGCAACAACATCAGTAGCAATTTCGAAAAGGGAATTGCACTTCTCAAAACATCGTAAAACGAATCTCAAATCAGCATTGCGGAATAACCGCTTGAAAACCCACTTTTAAAATTTGACGGTTACTGAAGCCAAAGCGACAGTAATTTTTAAATGTCAAAATATCATCAAAATAATTTACATCAAAATGTAATATCAGTGAATTTTCATTCATCAAAAATGCCACAAAACACCGTGCTTAAAAAATTTAGCATTGGAGTAAAAATCCTGTTATAAAAATAACGGCAACAAAATACATTTCATAACCAAGCATCGGTTCAACGTAAATTAATGCAGTAACGTGCAATTCATATTTGCACGCACACTACAATATATACAAAGAAATTACTCTATTATCTTCAATGAAGATAATTTAAAACAGCAAAAATCTAATCAACATGTGATTAACATAAAAGAAAATCAGTAAAAATCTCAACAAGAATCACCTAACTGCAATCGTTTCGAATCCTCAATTCGGGTTCGAAATTCTCAAAGAAACAAAATAAACACAGCTATGTAAACAACAAATGAAATTTATTTCAATTTCACATTTTGATTTTTAAATCAAAAAGATTATCAGCTGTATTCAGCGAAGACAGTTTCACTGTTTCCGCTGCGCACTCTGATAAACAAAACACAAATTAATTAATCAACAAAACACAGTTTCACTTTTATTTTTAAATAAAGATATTTAAAAATTTCATCAAAATTTCAAAACTTTAGTCTTGATTCAAAGAAAAAATAAAAACATCGACCAAAAGTTGTAACATATGTTCCATCTAAGTTATGTTTTATATTATGTCCATAAACCCCCAAGCTCTGATACCAACTGTGATGCCCCACCTCTATGCTCACAATAACAAAGAGTATTAAAAGAAATACTGTCTGTTATTGCGAAGAATAAGGCTGGATAGGAGCGGCCATCCGTAGTTGGCCTTACACTAGTATTGGTTACCTCGATAGGAGTGGTATATATTTTTCATTTTTCATCTCTTATTTGTTTACTCCCATCGACATACCCAATTCCAGTATAAAACGAACTACGATGGTTCATAATAGTTTAGGACAATATATATAATAATAACACAGATAAAATAAATGCGGAACACAGATAAAACAAAATGTCTCATATATATATATATATAACTGATGTCAGTTACAATACATTTGACACAATACATATGATACAACTACAACTATCGACTCTGGAAGTTATATACACACATACATTATCAACTAATATACATGAATACATATCAACCTATACTATGACACGACTACTCCAAAAGATGTGAAAAGTCTTCATAGCTCAAACAGCAACTCAAAGTAGGAAATCTACAACCTGAAATAACTCGGGTCTGACCCGAGTATTAAATTCAAAAGAAAATAATACACGAGTCAGTCTAATTCAAACTCAGTTATTAATGCACAGAAGCAATAATAATCAAATATCAAATAGACGACAGCACAGAAATCTCGTATATCCAACTTCTCGATAAGAGAGTCGGATAACGGGAGATATAACACTAAACAGTGTTAAACAACAAATCAGCAATCCAAATCATCAGCAAGATGAATAAAACGATTATCAATGGAGATAATACGAAAACTCCAGAATTGCCTAGACAGCAATTTACAACAAATTCCATATATTAAATAGATAATTAGAAATCTCAAAATGATCAATCCAACCAAATTTCTGTGTGGCTGCAGTACACGCACGCGTGCACTGCCTCGCCACACAGTACGTAAATCATCACAACAGTGAATACTAACAGCAATCAAAACTGCAGGGGTCAATATAAATGAACCAAAAACAACAGGCACTAACTCAAATCAAGAGGAACGAATTACACACGAATGTACACTAAAAGTTTACATTCGTGTACAGGATCAAATCCAAGTCTTTGAGACCGGATTCAACTCGCTGTAAAATCTCACAAATCAACTTGAAACAATCAAAAACCAACAAACCAAACTCAACCAACTCAAGCAAAAAGGAAGCGGTGAACAAGTTCACGCTTCAGATCAAAACTGTGATATCGAACAAGCCATGACCGCAGTCAATACCCAAAGCAACTCAAACAAGCCTGGTCAAGAAACCAGACCCAGGATCACAAGAAAGAAACATACATGGTGACTCAAATCAATGCAGATCAGTATCGAAAAGAGCAGACTTCACAGTGCTATTTCAAGTGAAGTGTACAACCAATGTAGACAATGCAAGTGCAGGCTATATGTAGCACAGAGTGCAAAGGAGATGACCAGTGCATAAAGATTTCACTGTGCAATCAAGTGAATATGAAATATGTACACAAATGAATGTACATAACAAACTGCACATGGCAAAATGAATCAGACAAACAGAGATAGGCAACTGATCAAAGACAGTGCAATACACAATTCTAATGCATATTCAAGTCAAGCTATAGTCAAAACAGTGGACTATCTACAAGTAACATGAACAAGTCTGGATAAACATGAGAGTAGTTCAAGTGTGAAGGCAACAGCATGCAAAACAAACTTTAATCAATGACCAAGGAACTGGCAACAAACTAATGCACAAATGACATGAATGCACAGCTATAAGTCAATGCACCTGAAACTCAAATGAACAACATGCTACAAGTGACCAGACCAGGTAGTACAAGTATCAAAGACCAGAAGTGAGTGCAATAGGGATCAAAGATCAGGCAGTACAAATATCACAGACCAAAGTTCAAGTGACAAATGCACTAAAATGAACTCAAGTCACAGGTGATACCAGATTGCACAAAGACTACAGACAGGAAAACGATGCACAACAACTAACAGTATCAAGTGGTGAAAACATGTACACTAATTCAACAAATACAGGAGCCAGAGTGAACTCAACAAGACTACATCAATGAAACAAGATTGAACAATAACAAGTTAAAAATGCAGAAGTTAAGTCAACTGCCTCCAAAAGGTTACAGTACATATCAGAATATTATCACTAACCAAATTAAGTTCAACTGAACCAAGCATGTATAGGCAGTATGCATATGAGACCAGAGAAATCAAAATGAATATAATTCAAGTAGCCAAAATCACATAAACACAGATAGCCAGAATGATCAAAGTCAAGAAAATTCAAGTCAAAGCCGTATGTTTTAATCACGTTTACAAATTGATAAAGTCAAAGTCAGATTTTGGGAAAGTATCAGAAATCCAAACAAAAAGGGAAAGTTTTGACTGTATCGTTCAAAGAAAGGATCGAACGTTTAAAAATTCAAAACCGTGGTGATAAATGCACTCAAGCAAAATACATACGACAAGTCAGCGAAGTCCTCGACATCAAAACAAATCAAATGGCCAAAGCCCAGCAAATTTCAAAACCCAGATATTAACACAAAATCGAACGCGGGCATAGCACTACGAATGAATTAGATGTGAGTGGTAGTTCACTCACCTTCTTCGAAGAGGCAGCCACGAGCAACCTGGCGGAGTCGACGTCGTGGCATCACGAAAGCAAACGAATACCATCGGCAGAAGCCCTAATTTGAAAAAGAGGGACGAACGAGAATTTTGATCGAGCCGCCATTGTTTTTCCTTTCGTATGTTTTCTCTAGGGTTATTGAATGAGAAACAAAAATGGGGAACGGGTCAAATTCTTATCACGGCATCCAAATAAACAAGGGCCACGATTAAATTTTTAAAGCCCACCAATGTTCAACAATCTATTAAAGAATTTTAACCCAATCTTTTATTAAAGAATTATACAAATCTAAAAATAATTTCAATCGATTCAAAATTGCAATAGCAATTAACAACCGGTTTAATCGTCATTTTAACGATAAATACTTGTTGTAAAACTCCAGGTTGTTACATCCCCCGGTCGTTACCGATCTATATCTGAGGATCCTCAATCAAAAAGCAACAATCACAAAGTATAATCAACATAGGTAAAATATCTGGGCTCCATACCATTATATCACCTTTTATCCAGAAGGAAATGACATACCCTAGGGGCGCTACCCCTACAAACCTTTGCCGTAACTTTCCTGTTTCGACCATTACCGGGTTGTGAGGCTCGACGAAGTCTCGTCCACAAAGCTACGCTTTTTCACAAAGCCACGCTTTTTCACAAAGCCACGCTTTTTCACAAAGCCACGCTTTTTCACAAAGCCACGCTTTTTCACAAAGCAACGCTTTGATCAACAATTGATCAACAGCACTTTGTATGCCACATTACCAAATTGGGAATGTATCACTAGTAACCATCAACTACATAACCTCTGAGCTCATACGTCTCAGAGAAGGGTGTTAAGCTAAGAGAATAAATTCTCCGCCACCAACAGAAATGTATTTGATAGAAACCAGCTTTACATCTCAAAGTGTAACGTCAGACACACATCCATACAAGTCCGTTCCGGGATCGAACGGAACCGAAGGCACTTCCAAAGAAGCCCTTGCAATCCGGATAATTTCTAATCACGTCCGGACTTCCCATCACAAAAGGAGTGATATAAATCTCTATACTGGAGCAACTCATTGCAGAGACATTCGACAGGTTGTCCTTTCATTTTCAAAATATCCGGTCTTCACCACCGGTCTTCAATACGATCCATATCGTCGTATCACTAATTCAGAATGGGTTATATGACACAAAGGTCTTTTCCCGGCTAACCCGAATAGTGAGCGTTTGTTTTAAAAACAAATCAAGTGCCATTTCAAAGGCAAATATTGATAGTCGGTTATTTAACTATCAACAACATTCACAACAATCAACCAATTTAAATAATTTTTCCCAAATTATTAAATTTCAAATCTCTTCGCGAGATACGGTTTAACACTTCAACCATTTGAAAACAATTTCAAATCACATTCATTTAAACCAATTATATAAATCCTTATCGATTTATTTCAAATTTACATCTCAAATCTGTAAATTTATTTCCACACTTCATCACTTCGAAAACCAATTTCAAATCATAATTAAATAAATCCTTATCGATTTATTTCAAATTTACATCCCAAATCTGTAAATTTATTTCCACACTTCAAAATAAATCAATGTTTATTTTTAAAACAAATTTCCCCTTTCCTTTACAAATTCCATTGAGAAATTAAATTTCCAAATATCCATTTTTAACTCCAAATCAACTTTCAAATTGATTTCCAAATTTGTTTCAAAACCCAATTTGATTTTCCAAACATTTATTTCAAAACACCAAATCAAATTCCAAATTGATTTCAAAATTTACTTCAACACCAAATCAATTTCCTCATTCAACATCAAATAAATTTTCATACCGATTTCCCAAAGATTTATTTTCAAATACTAAATCCATTATAAATTGATTTCTAAAAATTAATCACCTTTTAAAATAAATTCATTTATCTCTTCCAAACCATTTAAAATTCCATTTTAAATAAATTCTTCAACTTTCAATTAATACTATTCAAAATCTATTTATAAAAGCCTTTCCCCATATTTTAGAAATAATTTGATAAGATTTCAAAAATCGACTTTATACTTTAAAATCCTTTCTTTTAAATTCAACCAAATTCTTTCAAAAGAATTTACTTAAAATTTCCAACTTTTATTTCAAAAATCCAATTTATTCATTTCTGGTATCCAATGATACCAAAAATACATTCGGCTAAATTATAGCCTTCAACGAGTCCAATCACAGATATAATCATTCACAGATTATAAATAAATAATCACACGGCGATTATAAATAAATCAACACACAATATTGAAATAAATTCAAATGTTTGAGGAATCCAGTTGGATCCCTCCAACCTGTTTCCCTGCATCCATAGATGTTAGCACAATACCAATTTCACTTCAATGTGAAATTATCGCGGTATATGGGATTTATAAATATTATCCGCTATTATGCGGCGCAATAGGGTCTCATCCGCTATATAATGCGGGAAATCAACAACTCCAATATATACATATTCCAATATATATATATATTGCTATATACATATATAATACCAATTCCACTTCAATGTGAAATTATCGCGGTATATGTTTTTAATAAATAACCTCCGCTTAATATACGGCGTATAAGGTCTATTTAACACAATAAATAACAATCATCATTCAATCATCACAATCAACACTATCAACAATTTAAAATCTAACAATTTAAAATTTAAATCGAAACAAAACATTCGATTGAGTGAGAAGTTCTCACCTTGCCTTCAATAACGGTTGCAGCGTTTTATTTCGGATAAAATTAAACAGACGTTTAATTTTACTCAAAATTTTCAATGTCTCCAATCGACTCCAATCAAGCGCCATTGCGAAGAGCTCGTCAAAACGAACCCGATGCAAGTCGTTTCGTAATTTTTCGACCTCGTATGAAAAAGTTGTGGCATTATAAAGATTGAACGAATTTAATATATAAATATTTACAATTTTCTTTTATATTTTTAACCTAAAATTCATCTTGGCCGTTCGTTTTGGCCAGAGCAGATCTCGGCCGTGTGCATCCTTCTTCCCCCACCAGTTTCCATTTACGTGAAAACCCATCCCGCCGCCTTATGCTTGAATTTTTCGCAACCAACACACACGACTTCACGTTGATCAAACCACGCCACGACGAAGGTCGACGTCGCCTCTACTCACGGCTGGAACAGCTTGCAGCTCGGTGGCCCCCACGCCTTGGGATTCGTGCTCAAACGCATGGGGAACGCGGGTCCCTAGCTCCTACCTGTCGCTCCAAATCCGATCACAACCGTTGATCTTGTAGCTCCCAACGCGCTCTACAACTTCGTAGTTGAAAGCTTTGTGAATCGATTTATGGATGTGAAGAAAATTGAGGAGGAAGTAGAACAATTTTCGACCATTGAAATATCAAGTGGCGGCTGAAACCCTAGTTTGGTCTTGAGTGAAAATAAAAAGAAACAAGGCCTTTTATAGAAAATTCTCAAATTACTATTCATTGAAAAAATTTCGAACTCCAAATCGAGCATGCCGGCTGGCGTCTCTAAGGTATACCCCGCATTCCAAACACAATGGGACTTGTTTCGGGAGCTAATTCGATCGTATGTGAGAGTTATGGAAATAAAGGATCAAATTTAAATCAAATCGATTTAAACCGATTTCGATGCGTTTTGGCTTGCCCCGGACAAACGGTACATCCGATTGACACGAAATTTGAAATCCTACAATAATATCACATTACGGATCCGATGAAACTGGTTTCGTTGAAATCCGAGACCGTTTGAAAAATGGTCATTTTTAGTCGTCAATTAAATATTAAAATAATCAATTTTCACAATTTAACTTTTAATTTAATTTTAAAAGTGTACAAACATCATTCTAACTTCAATATGATTAACTTTATAAATCATTTTCAATCACATTTAATTCAGATTTCAATTATTTACCCAAATTCAGGTATTAAATAAATAATTTAATCGCCCAATTAAATCACTATATCGAAATTAAATTAATTCGACTTAAAATTCTTAGTTATTAATATTTAAAATTAATTAAATACACGAATTTCAAATGACGGAAATTCTGGGTCATTACAAACTTCCCCCCTTAAAAGAATTTCGTCCTCGAAATTGCAAAGTAAGAAAAATGCCCAAAATCCATTAACTTTTCAAAAATCCACTTAGTGAAAATTTTATATTTATTCTTTTTCAATACCTTTAACTTCAACCAAAACAACGGTTTCCATTTCTAGTTCAATTCCTACTTTTTCATTTCAATTTAGAAATTGACTTTTCATTAACGAAAATTTTCCAAAATTTCCCGAAAATTTTCTAACGCCTTAAATTTTCCGAAAAATTCGCCAACGTCTCCTTTACGCGGTTCGATCGTAGTAAGATCACAATAGACATAAATATGTATACATCATCCCACATGGTCGGAAAAGCAGAAAAACAGTTCATATTTCCTATTTTTATTGCGTAGGCGTACCTTTTTAGCATTTTTAAGCAAATCAGTTATTAATTTAGCATTTTAGCGCAACCAAACCAACCGATCGACAGCCACGACACCTGTACTTACTCAGTTTAAACACGTAAGTAACATATACATAAAGTTATTAACAATTTTACTCTTTTAACAACTACAATATATGCATATTAAAAGAAATGCATACTAACAAGGTTTATAAGCAACTTATATAATTTCGACATTACTTGTAATTGTTTACAATCAATTTATATGCAATGACATTCATTCATTCATTTTCAATTAGTTTACATTCACTAATTTACATTCAAGTTGATTCATTTTCAATTCAAATCAATTACGTAGCTTTCAATTTCTTTTTATCAATTCAATTTCATTAATACTTAATGAATTTATATACAATCAACTAACAACCATCAAACAACCAATGTACATCCAACACAACCAAATTCATTAAATTTACATTACTTACATTCAATTTGGTTCAACACTTTTAATTCCAATTAGTTTAATATTAAATTGACTTTCATTCAATTATTCAACTTCCAATTACATTAGCTTTAATGAATTAACACTTACATCCATTATCCCATATCAATTTTTTTACATTTGATTGGTTAACATTCAATTCATTAGTTCAATTCAATGGCTAATTCATTTTACAAATAAAATTGAATTTCATTTTATAACTCAAGTTCACATTTATTTAATAATTTCACTTTATTAATTTACTTTGATATCAAAAATCAAATTCATTCTACATTACTTAAGTTATAATCCATTTCAAACATAATTTGTTTAACTTAATTTGAATTTCCACTTATAAGTCCAATTCAGATTCCAATTCTAAAGTAAATTCTATTTAACTTTTACCAAAGTCAAATTTCATCAATTATTCAAATTCATATCTCATTTTGCTAAACAAAATTGTTTAACCATTTCTTTTACAATTGGTTTCACTTATATTCATTCATTTTTAAGTTATACAACTTATTTATTTAACTTCCAAATCTAATTTAATTTATTTAACTTCCTTTAGTTAAATTCCAAATCATATATTTATTATGCTAATTCAATTTCTATTTCAATTTTACCAAGGTTAAATTGATTATCTCATATTATAAGTTCAAAACTCGTTTTACTTATATTTAATTCCAATTACAACTTGGATTTTATTTAAATTTTGTTTACCACAACAAAACTTCCATTTTTTTTCAATTTACTATGGTAGCAAATCCATCACATAGAAACTCGAAAATGATACTGATGATGCTGCAGTCATCACCCTTATTATTTCCCAGCAACAATAGTGAATTCAGTGCTTAATATTCTTTTAAAAATTTCCTTTTATTTATAAATCACATTTATAAATCCTTTTCTCATATAATTTCATTATTTAACTTTACTTATACAAGATTACTTCACAATTGTAAATCATTTTAATTATAATTCCATACTTATAATTCATTTGCTTATATACTTCATTCTTTTACAATTGTTGTTTTTATTTAATTAATTCAAATGACTTTCATTAATTCATATATATTCTTACATTTTCAACAAGCAAACAATCAATTTATTGTATACACTTTAATAATTCTGAAAAATTATTTCTTTTATATACAAAAATATAATCGAGGTAAAATTATTTCATTTACCCAATTTAAAATGATACCATGTCGACTTGCCTCGTTTAAGTGTTTAGAAACCCCTATCGATAATATGGCGTCCCACATACCGACCAGAATTCATAAATAGCTCAACGGATAAGCAAACACAATATAAAACAATTTCATATTCACTAACAAATACGCGCTCATATCTATTATTACACTCACACTCATTCTAGAGTACTACTGACTCTATCTCTAATGAGTAATTCCCAACAGAGCCACGGTTATCGCTTAACCATATGCTCTGATACCAAATGTAACGAACGCGATTTTTCGTCGTTCGAAAATCGATATTAATACGTCCACTGTACCAACTGCCGAGCAATCGAATGCCGGAAAACCGAATTATTATGGAGAAAAAGAAGAGGTAGAAGAAGACAAAAGGAAAAGAAAGAAGAAACAACAGGAAAACACAGAACAATATCAGAATCTCACATTCGCAGCGGAACAACATATAATAGATAAATGAATAATCTTTAAAACAAAGAACTATATCAATTTATACATTACATCATCATCAGAGTTTACAGCAACAATATACAACACAACGGGACAGTTATACAAACTTGTCCTCATACAGAATACACAGCGGAATAATACTATCATATACAAGTGATACGTCTCGCCATCCAGCTCACCATCGAGCTCCACATCATCTCCTGAATCCAGAATGACCTGATAACCTAACTCTAGACTACCCGTATGGAAAATGAGGGGCACCCAGAGTTTAGGAAGGAAATTGTAATATCCCAGAATTTTTGGACAATATCAATTTAATAATCTGTTTAAATAATTAAATTGATTTGATAATCTTTGATAATAAAATTTGAATTGGTTTAATAATCTAATTAAATAAATATTTAATTAGTGAATTTTATCTTTTAAAAACTAATAAAATGATTTCTATTTATAATGTATATATATGTGTGTGTGTATTGTAAATAGATAAGCTTTGGTTTGAAATTTAATAAATAAATAAAATCTTGTTTTTCAAATACTAATATACATCTTTGATAGTTTGGAAATTATGATTATTTAATATAAAGCTTTTCAAAGCTATTTAAAGAAATAACTATATGGTTTAAGTAAGGTTAATAATAAGGTTTATTTTATATTGCTTAATAAATATGATTTAAGAGTGTATATATATATATATATAAGTTTAAAATACAATTTACATATGATATGTTAATTCATTTAGTAATAATAGTAATTTATAATCTCTTTTATAAATTATTTAAATTTGATAATTTGTTATTTTCAACAATATTAATAATGTATTGTTTTATATATAAATATAAATTCATATGTGCATGATAATAAAAGTATAAGAGCTTTTAAAGCAAGGGTTTAGACATAAAATTCTTGATTCAAGTAGTTTGATTTTTCTTGTAATTGAATTATATAAAATAGGTGTTAGAGAAACCTGGACAATTTCGATATCAGTTCAAAACTTTTTTTCCTTCTTCATCTCTTCATTTCTTCTTTTCTTAAAATTAAATCAAACTATAATCTGAGAATCTAAACTAAAGCCCAAGCAAATTCAAAGATCTAAGCATTTCAGTTTCAAGTTACAATTCAAATCAAACAAGATGCAACTAAATCAAAGCTTCAGCATTTCCAGATTCAATGATTTCAACATTTTCAAGTTGCTGTTGTAGTTTTCAAGTACAAACTGTTTTCTAAACTTCTCTGCTAATCAGATGAGGTGAGTAAACACACTTTACTTAAAAATTTAAGTAAATCATAATCTGTTGTAAGTAAAATTTCTAGATTGTATTATGCTTGCATGTCTATATATAAATGATTCCAGTTTCAAAAATAAGAACATCTCTGTTATTTAGTTTCTGTCAACATCTTATTATCCAGAAAACAAAACCACGAAAATTTACAAGTTTAAACCATTTTGTGATGATCTGATGCATGCTATAAATTCTTGAATCTATGATGTAATATGCCTGCATGTTGTTTAAGTATGAATTGTATGTATATATGTTGATATTTTTGTATGCATGTCTGATATCAACCCTGTGTAGTTACAGAGCTTAAAATATAATCAAATCCCAATATCTCATTTTCAAATCTCTGATAGGCTTAGGAATTCAAAAGAGATTTGTTTGTTAAACATGAATGAAGTTTAAAAAAAAACTAAGTGGTATAGGTTTGGAATTTATCTGGAATATAAGAAATACAGTAAAAACTTTGAAAACTATTAAATTCAAATATCATAATTGTTAGATTCTCTGATATAATTGGGATACCCATCACAAATCATGATTTTTAAAGGTAAAATCACAATTTTTAATCAAGTGATTGGTGAGATATCTCGGGATGAACAGAATATGGGTTTCTGTTAATTTCTGGTGATCGCGAGGTGGATGAAGGTCGTGGTAAGGCTGGAGGATGGTGGATTGTCAGGCATCATTGGAAAAATGATGAGGAATTTTTTAAATAACCGTGGTGGTCGAGGAACGGTGGAGTAGGGTTTTTCTGTCAATCTGGGTAGTTGGTAGTTACGAAGAGAGTTCGTCGCGGTGGGAAGGCTGGATCTGATCGCGATGGGGGGGAAACGAAGCATGGATCGTCGATGGAGAACTGATCATGATGGTGAGGCTTCAGGTGGTCTTGATCGACGAGGCGAGTGGATTTTGTGACTGTAGTTATGTTCCAGGTGAGGGTCGTTTTGCTCGAATTCGATTGTGAAGTTTGTTCGAGGCTCTGGTGGTCGGGATCGTGAGGAGTGGTCGTGGTCGATATGCCGGCGTTGGCATCGATGGTCGGAGGCGATCGATTCGCCTGTGCACGTGAACGAGTGTCAGGAGTATCAGTGAGTTGCTTAGGTATAACAGAGGAGTGGTACTCGAGATTCTTGCGTGAGTAACTCGGGGCAATTGGGGTTTTGACTCGGGGGAATTTGAGTTAGGCTTGGGTAATTTTGGTGATTACAGTTTTTAAAGCCTGACAGTGTTTTAAATTTAAATGAGTTTTAAAAGTTTGAAACAGGATTTAAACTAAGTTTAAATCAAGTTTTCATATGGGTTCAAGTTAAATTTGTATCCTAGATTTGAGATAAATAAAGTTTTATAAAAATAAAGGTTTTAACAAATATAAAAATGTTTAAAGTATATTTTTAAATGAATTGGTTTAAACTCTTAAAAGTTTCTTTTTAAATGATAAATGTTCTTTAACATTGGATTTAAAAGTTTTTAAATTGGTTTTAAAATTTGTTAAAGTTAAAATTTTAAGTATTTGAAATCTTAAATTTGAAATGAAATAAAAAGGAAGATTTAAAAGTAAAATGTTTCCAAGCCTTTGTTAATAAATAATTAAAGTAGTTATAAAGACTAATACTTTATTTTAAAGATTAATTAAAGTTTAATGATTTAGGATTCATTAAATTAATAAGCTGATTAAAGAATAATTTAATAATTTAATTAATTAATGATTTGGTGTTAATTAATTAAATAATTAAGATTATAAAGGGTTAATTAATTTGGAATTAAGGATCATTTATTTAGATAAGTACAGATTATTAATAAATGATTAGGAATTAATTAATCAAGTGATTAAAGATTAATTAAGAAATTAGAGATTTATTAATTGGTAATTAAGAATTCATTAATTTGTAATTAATAATAGTTGATTAAGCTTAATTACTTAAAGGAAGTAATTAAAGAATTGGTAATAATTAATGAGAGATCATTAATTAGGGATTATTAAATAATGTGATTAATTTGATAATCAATTAGATTAATTAGTTAATTAAGAAATTGGTTAAGTATAATTACTTAAATATAATTAATGAAGTGTAATTACTTAGGAAGTAATTAAAGGTAATTACTGGATGTAATTAATTAAAGGAGATTTAATAATAAAAGTAATTTGAGTTTAATTACTTTGTATAATTAATTAAGGGATTAATTAAAAGATAATTAATTAAGGGGTAATTAATTTATGTAAAGGAGTAATTAAGGGTAGTTAATTACTAAATGAGATTAATCAAAGGTGATTAATAAATGTGACTAATTAAAGATTAATTATTAAATGTAATTAATTTAAATAGGATAATTAATTAAGAGTAATTAAGGATCATTAATTAATATAATTAATGATGTAATTAAGGGTTGATTAATTAAGATTAATTAATCAATAATAAGTGAATAAAGTAATTAATTAATTGTAATTAATTAAGGATTAATGTAATTAAGTATAGTTAATTAATTAATGAAGTAATTAAAATTAATTACTGTAATGTTTAAGATAATTAATTTGTTAAAGGATTAATTACTTAAAGTAATTAAAGGATAATTAATCAGGAATGATTAATTAAGATGGATACTTAGAGTATGATTAATTAATTGGTTTAATTAATAATTAAGTAAGCAGGATTTATAAAATGAGGTAATTAATTTAATTCACTTTAAATTAATTAGAGATGATAAATCATTACGTAGGGATGGATGAATGATATTGAATGTTTTGCATTGTTTGATATCTCTGATGAGATATATGCTGATATGTGATATGGATGTTTTGGTTGAATTGTAATGATAATGTGAATTATCTGTTTGTGATGATAATATGGATTATCTATTGTGAATTATCTATCTCTGTGTATATAGATAAAGAATTGAATTGTTTTAACTTTAAAACAACTTGGCCTTAAAAGATACGTTTTGGATTTCGATGAGACCGGGATCGGGTTTCCAGATTTGGATATCCGAATACCACATCGATCCAAATTAACGATAGGTCGTGAATCTCAAGGAAGATGAAGATTCAGAGTGCAAGGGTTATTGTCGTTAACTCTGAGGGTGATTCCAAAACGAGTGTAACGAGATAATGCCTTCGGTTTCGTTCGAACCCGGAACGAACTTGTATGGATTGAATGCTTTCAGAACATCGTCAGGTGGACGATGAGCATTCTAAGTGATGTGTTTTGATTAAAGGTAATCGTAGCCTCAAGCCTCATCAACCGGGAATGGCTAAAACAGGGGAGGTGCAGCAAGGCTTCGTGGGTAGCACCCACTGAGAGTAAGGTCATCCCGGTCTAGAGAGTTCCTTTATTTTGGCTTAGTGGTGCAGTTGGCGACGGCCATCTGTGGGGTGATTTTATTCGGAATTATCCAGTTAGGGATGGTTCCGGCTTTGTGTTGCAGGGGATTGGGAGTAATCCTCGGTACGGTGATCTAGGCCCCGTACTGTGATGGGCGGTACCCCGTTAGCCCTGCCATTGTATGGAATCCAATTTCCAATAAGTGATAACGAACTTGATTGTATAACCCACTTTGTTGCTAGTATGCTGGAATTTAATAATGTAACAATTTCAGCTATTTCATATTTATTTGAAAACCCTAGACCTATTATAATATAACTGGATTTCCTATCAATGTTTTGGTTATCGTAAGGTAAAAACTTTTCCGTGTTTATGTGCGGGAAGTCTTACGAGATACCTTTTCTTTTCAAAAGGTTTTGAAGTTAAGCAAGTTTAACCTGTTACTCACACCAGACCCATGTCTGACCCAAGTGTTTATTTCTGTTTTATAAACTCTTGGGTAGTCAAATTTTTACGAGTAGCCAAGGGATTCAGGTTTAGCTTTGACGAGTTTTCTGGAGGAGCAATGGAGCAGGAGGCTTCAGCGTTCGTAGATATAGTGTTCTGCTGTGTTGATCTGTGATAGTGTCTTGTTTGTATTTGAGTTGTAATGTCTAGACAGATGTTTATAACTGTCTAGTATGTGACGTATATGATTGTGTAACTCTGATAAATGTTGTATACTATGTAATAGTTTATGTTATTAATATAATTTATTCGTTCTGCTGTTGAGATTCTGATGTTGTTTCTTTCTCTCTTCTCTTCTTTTCTCTTTTCTATCCCTTTCTTTCTTATTGACGATGCGACTTTCAGTGGAGAAAAAGGCGGGTCGTCACAGTTGGTATCAGAGCTCTTGGTTGAGATAATACCTAAGCTCTGGAGTGGTGTCTATCTTGAGAGCGCGTATTTGTAATTTTTATATAACTATATATATATTTATTCTACCTATTTGTTGGGTTACCTGTTCGGGTTTTCCAATATAAGTTATAAAGGTAGATAGGGTAGTGGTGTGTGTAACACAACTACCAATGGTTGGAGTTTGAATGTTTGAGGTTGGAAGTATCTGACGAGACTGTAGACCTAATACCGTCTCGAATAAGCTTTGTTATGGTGTAAGGACTTCATCGATCTCTGACGGAAACCTGTTAAGGTTTAGAGTTTATCTTTGAAGTTGGATGAGTAGAGTTGGATCTGTCGGTTAGGCAGAAGCGAGTGATGGTATCTTGATACCTCAGGTAATAGTAGCTGTGTGATGAGACGCAGTGACTATGGATTGTTTCCGAAGATGTTTTCTTTTGGAACAAGTTAAGAAAGTGTGTCTGCTTCGGTGTTATGGCTGAGTTCAGCAGGGTGTTTCTGTTTGGTTTGGGTTTCGAGTTTCTCGAAGAGCTTTGATTTGGGAATCTTTGGCATCTGTGGCAGCAGTGCAGCTCGGCGTATTCTGTGCGTTGGCAGGAAAGTTTTCTGGCTGAGCAGTTTTTCTTGAGAAGGAGTCCAGAAGCAGCAGAGTGGATCCATTTCTTCGATGGATTGGATAGTTAAGTATGAGCTGTTCTGATTTGTTAAGAGAGAATAGTTTCTTTGCATTTTGGCTGGGTTGATCGCAAAAGTGACTTGCGATAGTTTGAGTATTCTCTTGGGTTATCTGAGATTTTCTGGGATGTGTTGTCCAGTCTGTGCTTGTGTTCTTCATCAGCATTTTCATTCTACTCCAGATCAAAGTGGTGCAGCGAAAGCAGTTTGGGAGTGCATCTCTGGATAGGAGAAGTAAGTTTGGAATCTACTGGTAATTTTGAAGTAGAGTTGTGTTTTGGATTATGGGTAGATCTTGAGAGGATCATTTTGTTGAGTTGTTTTTGGTCTAGTTTGTTTCTAGAAGCATCGGCAAAGGTTGAGCTGATCAAGAAGGATTTATAGGAAGCCCAAGATTGTCAGAAGGATTTTGTGGATAAGAGACGGAGGAATTTGGAATTCGAAGTTGGAGACTTCGTTGTTGTTGAGGTTTTCTCTGGTAAGGGAGCTATAAGATTGGGTAAGTCTGGGAAGTCAGCTCCGAGGAATATTGGATCTTTTCTGTGTTCTGATTTGGATAAAAGTTTAATCTACTGGATTGAATTGTCAGTTTGGATAACTGGGATTCATTGTGTTTCATGTATCTCTGAGGGAGTACGTGTATGATCTATCTCTGGTTTTGGAACCAGCAGTTTAGGAGGTTTGGTTTTTGAGTCAGACTCATCTATAATCTGATATCCTGTTTAGTTTTGTAGATCTAGATGAGTAGAAGCTCTATAGCTTAGTAGTATTGATTGTTTGGATTCTGTAGAGCGAGTATCCCGATATTTATATTTGGGAAACTCTAGGAAATTCTATCCAGAATTTTTGTCTGGATAATTAGAATTGTTTGATTGGGTGAATTGGTTGCTATGATTGTTAGCATATAGATGATAATATATGCTTGTGATTTAAATAGATTATTAAATTACCTTTGTTTTAAATTTCGGGGACGAAATTATTTTAAGGGGGGAAGAATGTGATATCCCGGAATTTTTGGACAATATCAATTTAATAATCTGTTTAAATAATTAAATTGATTTGATAATCTTTGATAATAAAATTTGAATTGGTTTAATAATCTAATTAAATAAATATTTAATTAGTGAATTTTATCTTTTAAAAACTAATAAAATGATTTCTATTTATAATGTATATATATGTGTGTATATATTGTAAATAGATAAGCTTTGGTTTGAAATTTAATAAATAAATAAAATCTTGTTTTTCAAATTCTAATATACATCTTTGATAGTTTGGAAATTATGATTATTTAATATAAAGCTTTTCAAAGCTATTTAAAGAAATAACTATATGGTTTAAGTAAGGTTAATAATAAGGTTTATTTTATATTGCTTAATAAATATGATTTAAGAGTATATATATATATATATATATATAAGTTTAAAATACAATTTACATATGATATGTTAATTCATTTAGTAATAATAGTAATTTATAATCTCTTTTATAAATTATTTAAATTTGATAATTTGTTATTTTCAACAATATTAATAATGTATTGTTTTATATATAAATATAAATTCATATGTGCATGATAATAAAAGTATAAGAGCTTTTAAAGAAAGGGTTTAGACATAAAATTCTTGATTCAAGTAGTTTGATTTTTCTTGTAATTGAATTATATAAAATAGGTGTTAGAGAAACCTGGACAATTTCGATATCAGTTCAAAACTTTTTTTCCTTCTTCATCTCTTCATTTCTTCTTTTCTTAAAATTAAATCAAACTATAATCTGAGAATCTAAACTAAAGCCCAAGCAAATTCAAAGATCTAAGCATTTCAGTTTCAAGTTACAATTCAAATCAAACAAGATGCAACTAAATCAAAGCTTCAGCATTTCCAGATTCAATGATTTCAACATTTTCAAGTTGCTGTTGTAGTTTTCAAGTACAAACTGTTTTCTAAACTTCTCTGCTAATCAGATGAGGTGAGTAAACACACTTTACTTAAAAATTTAAGTAAATCATAATCTGTTGTAAGTAAAATTTCTAGATTGTATTATGCTTGCATGTCTATATATAAATGATTCCAGTTTCAAAAATAAGAACATCTCTGTTATTTAGTTTCTGTCAACATCTTATTATCCAGAAAACAAAACCACGAAAATTTACAAGTTTAAACCATTTTGTGATGATCTGATGCATGCTATAAATTCTTGAATCTATGATGTAATATGCCTGCATGTTGTTTAAGTATGAATTGTATGTATATATGTTGATATTTTTGTATGCATGTCTGATATCAACCCTGTGTAGTTACAGAGCTTAAAATCTAATCAAATCCCAATATCTCATTTTCAAATCTCTGATAGGCTTAGGAATTCAAAAGAGATTTGTTTGTTAAACATGAATGAAGTTTAAAAAAATATAACTAAGTGGTATAGGTTTGGAATTTATCTGGAATATAAGAAATCCAGTAAAAACTTTGAAAACTATTAAATTCAAATATCATAATTGTTAGATTCTCTGATATAATTGGGATACCCATCACAAATCATGATTTTTAAAGGTAAAATCACAATTTTTAATAAAGTGATTGGTGAGATATCTCGGGATGAACAGAATATGGGTTTTTGTTAATTTCTGGTGATCGCGAGGTGGATGAAGGTCGTGGTTAAGGCTGGAGGATGGTGGATGGTCAGGCATCATTGGAAAAATGATGAGGCATTTTTTAAATAACCGTGGTGGTCGAGGAACGGTGGAGTAGGGTTTTTCTGTCAATCTGGGTAGTTGGTAGTTACGAAGAGAGTTCGTCGCGGTGGGAAGGCTGGAGCTGATCGCGATGGGGGGGGAAACGAAGCATGGATCGTCGACGGAGAACTGATCATGATGGTGAGGCTTCAGGTGGTCTTGATCGACGAGGCGAGTGGATTTTCTGACTGTAGTTCTGTTCCAGGTGAGGGTCGTTTTGCTCGAATTCGATTGTGAAGTTTGTTCGAGGCTCTGGTGGTCGGGATCGTGAGGAGTGGTCGTGGTCGATATGCCGGCGTTGGCATCGATGGTCGGAGGCGATCGATTCGCCTGTGCATGTGAACGAGTGTCAGGAGTATCAGTGAGTTGCTTAGGTATAACAGAGGAGTGGTACTCGAGATTCTTGCGTGAGTAACTCGGGGCAATTGGGGTTTTGACTCGGGGGAATTTGAGTTAGGCTCGGGTAATTTTGGTGATTACAGTTTTTAAAGCCTGACAGTGTTTTAAATTTAAATGAGTTTTAAAAGTTTGAAACAGGATTTAAACTAAGTTTAAATCAAGTTTTCATATGGGTTCAAGTTAAATTTGTATCCTAGATTTGAGATAAATAAAGTTTTATAAAAATAAAGGTTTTAACAAATATAAAAATGTTTAAAGTATATTTTTAAATGAATTGGTTTAAACTCTTAAAAGTTTCTTTTTAAATGATAAATGTTCTTTAACATTGGATTTAAAAGTTTTTAAATTGGTTTTAAAATTTGTTAAAGTTAAAATTTTAAGTATTTGAAATCTTAAATTTGAAATGAAATAAAAAGGAAGATTTAAAAGTAAAATGTTTCCAAGCCTTTGTTAATAAATATTAAAGTAGTTATAAAGACTAATACTTTATTTTAAAGATTAATTAAAGTTTAATGATTTAGGATTCATTAAATTAATAAGCTGATTAAAGAATAATTTAATAATTTAATTAATTAATGATTTGGTGTTAATTAATTAAATAATTAAGATTATAAAGGGTTAATTAATTTGGAATTAAGGATCATTTATTTAGATAAGTACAGATTATTAATAAATGATTAGGAATTAATTAATCAAGTGATTAAAGATTAATTAAGAAATTAGAGATTTATTAATTGGTAATTAAGAATTCATTAATTTGTAATTAATAATAGTTGATTAAGCTTAATTACTTAAAGGAAGTAATTAAAGAATTGGTAATAATTAATGAGAGATCATTAATTAGGGATTATTAAATAATGTGATTAATTTGATAATCAATTAGATTAATTAGTTAATTAAGAAATTGGTTAAGTATAATTACTTAAATATAATTAATGAAGTGTAATTACTTAGGAAGTAATTAAAGGTAATTACTGGATGTAATTAATTAAAGGAGATTTAATAATAAAAGTAATTTGAGTTTAATTACTTTGTATAATTAATTAAGGGATTAATTAAAAGATAATTAATTAAGGGGTAATTAATTTATGTAAAGGAGTAATTAAGGGTAGTTAATTACTAAATGAGATTAATCAAAGGTGATTAATAAATGTGACTAATTAAAGATTAATTATTAAATGTAATTAATTTAAATAGGATAATTAATTAAGAGTAATTAAGGATCATTAATTAATATAATTAATGATGTAATTAAGGATTGATTAATTAAGATTAATTAATCAATAATAAGTGAATAAAGTAATTAATTAATTGTAATTAATTAAGGATTAATGTAATTAAGTATAGTTAATTAATTAATGAAGTAATTAAAATTAATTACTGTAATGGTTTAAGATAATTAATTTGTTAAAGGATTAATTACTTAAAGTAATTAAAGGATAATTAATCAGGAATGATTAATTAAGATGGATACTTAGAGTATGATTAATTAATTGGTTTAATTAATAATTAAGTAAGCAGGATTTATAAAATGAGGTAATTAATTTAATTCACTTTAAATTAATTAGAGATGATAAATCATTACTTAGGGATGGATGAATGATATTGAATGTTTTGCATTGTTTGATATCTCTGATGAGATATATGCTGATATGTGATATGGATGTTTTGGTTGAATTGTAATGATAATGTGAATTATCTGTTTGTGATGATAATATGAATAATCTATTGTGAATTATCTATCTCTGTGTATATAGATAAAGAATTGAATTGTTTTAACTTTAAAACAACTTGGCCTTAAAAGATACGTTTTGGATTTCGATGAGACCGGGATCGGGTTTCCAGATTTGGATATCTGAATACCACATCGATCCAAATTAACGATAGGTCGTGAATCTCAAGGAAGATGAAGATTCAGAGTGTAAGGGTTATTGTTGTTAACTCTGAGGGTGATTCCAAAACGAGTGTAACGAGATAATGCCTTCGGTTTCGTTCGAACCCGGAACGAACTTGTATGGATTGAATGCTTTCAGAACATCGTCAGGTGGACGATGAGCATTCTAAGTGATGTGTTTTGATTAAAGGTAATCGTAGCCTCAAGCCTCATCAACCGGGAATGGCTAAAATAGGGGAGGTGCAGCAAGGCTTCGTGGGTAGCACCCACTGAGAGTAAGGTCATCCCTGTCTAGAGAGTTCCTTTATTTCGGCTTAGTGGTGCAGTTGGCGACGGCCATCTGTGGGGTGATTTTATTCGGAATTATCCAGTAAGGAATGGTTCCGGCTTTGTGTTGCAGGGGATTGGGAGTAATCCTCGGTATGGTGATCTAGGCCCCGTACTGTGATGGGCGGTACCCCGGTAGCCCTGCCATTGTATGGAATCCAATTTCCAATAAGTGATAACGAACTTGATTGTATAACCCACTTTGTTGGCTAGTATGCTGGAATTTAATAATGTAACAATTTCAGCTATTTCATATTTATTTGAAAACCCTAGACCTATTATAATATAACTGGATTTCCTATCAATGTTTTGGTTATCGTAAGGTAAAAACTTTTCCGTGTTTATGTGCGGGAAGTCTTACGAGATACCTTTTCTTTTCAAAAGGTTTTAAAGTTAAGCAAGTTTAACCTGTTACTCACACCAGACCCATGTCTGACCCAAGTGTTTATTTCTGTTTTATAAACTCTTGGGTAGTCAAATTTTTACGAGTAGCCAAGGGATTCAGGTTTAGCTTTGACGAGTTTTCTGGAGGAGCAATGGAGCAGGAGGCTTCAGCGTTCGTAGATATAGTGTTCCGCTGTGTTGATCTGTGATAGTGTTTTGTTTGTATTTGAGTTGTAATGTCTAGACAGATGTTTATAACTGTCTAGTATGTGATGTATATGATTGTGTAACTCTGATAAATGTTGTATACTATGTAATAGTTTATGTTATTAATATAATTTATTCGTTCCGCTGTTGAGATTCTGATGTTGTTTCTTTCTCTCTTCTCTTCTTTTCTCTTTTCTATCCCTTTCTTTCTTATTGACGATGCGACTTTCAGTGGAGAAAAAGGCGGGTCGTCACAGAAATAATAAACTCCAGGTCAGTCATGGTGACTGGTGTGAGAACTAAAACAGTTTATCTCAAAGAAAGTAAAACATTTTCGCAATGCTTTTGGAAAATGAAACTACCATAAGACCTCCCGCCACACATACAATGAAAACGCAGAATTGGAGGAGATTTCTTCTTATGATAATCAAAACTGCTTACTACGCAAAAATCATTCGATATTATTATCATTAGTGCATAGTGTTGAAAATCATTTCTAAAATATAATATTAATCTTAGCCAACATACAACCATTATTGTATGCCTACTATAGCTACTACGTTCAGTAGCAGGTTACCGCCACATTCCATAGCCGGTAATACAAATAAAACCGTATAGGGTTCGTATTGTTTCTTTGGATTTCCAACAAATGGTCAAGCTAAGGAACTTCCTTACACTGAAATAGAAAATGCCTCTGGAAAGACGCCCCGGATCCTAACCGGATCTTTGCAAACACAAGGCCGACGCTATCTCACGCTTTAACCAAGCTGTAACTAGGTAACTAACACACGAGCTATGTCATCCCCCGGTCGTCCGACCTTTATCTGAGGATCCTCAATCAAAAAGCAACAATCACAAAGTATAATCAACATAGGTAAAATATCTGGGCTCCATACCATGATATCACCTTTTATCCAGAAGGAAATGACATACCCTAGGGGCGCTACCCGTACAAACCTTTGCTGCAACCTTCCTGTTTTGACCATTACCGGGTTGTGAGGCTCGACGAAGTCTCGTCCACAAAGCTACGCTTTTTCACAAAGCCACGCTTTTTCACAAAGCCACGCTTTTTCACAAAGCCACGCTTTTTCACAAAGCCACGCTTTTTCACAAAGCCAGGCTTTTTCACAAAGCCACGCTTTTTCACAAAGCCACGCTTGTTCACAAAGCCACGCTTTTTCACAAAGCAACGCTTTGATCAACAGCACTTCGTATGCCACATTACCAAATTGGGAATGTATCACTAGTAACCATCAACTACATAACCTCTGAGCTCATACGTCTTAGAGAAGGGTGTTAAGCTAAGAGAATAAATTCTCCGCCACCAACAGAAATGTATTTGATAGAAACCAGCTTTACATCTCAAAGTGTAATGTCAGACACATCCATACAAGTCCGTTCCGGGATCGAACGGAACCGAAGGCACTTCCAAAGAAGCCCTTGCAATCCGGATAATTTCTAATCACGTCCAGACTTCCCATCACAAAATGAGTGATATAAATCTCTATACTGGAGCAACTCGGTGCAGAGACATTCGACAGGTTGTCCTTTCATTTTCGAAATATCTGATCTTCACCACCGGTCTTCAATACGATCCATATCGTCGTATCACTAATTCGGAATGGGTTATATGACACAAAGGTCTTTTCCCGGCTAACTCGAATAGTGAGCGTTTGTTTTAAAAACAAATCAAGTGCCATTTCAAAGGCAAATATTGATAGTCGGTTATTTAACTATCAACAACATTCACAACAATCAACCAATTTAAATAATTTTTCCCAAATTATTAAATTTCAAATCTCTTCGCGAGATACGGTTTAACACTTCAACCATTTGAAAACAATTTCAAATCTCATTCATTTAAACCAATTATATAAATCCTTATCGATTTATTTCAAATTTACATCTCAAATCTGTAAATTTATTTCCACACTTCATCACTTTGAAAACCAATTTCAAATCATAATTAAATAAATCCTTATCGATTTATTTCAAATTTACATCCCAAATCTATAAATTTATTTCCACACTTCAAAGTAAATCAATGTTTATTTTTAAAACAAATTTCCCCTTTCCTTTACAAATTCCATTGTGAAATTAAATTTCCAAATATCCATTTTTAACTCCAAATCAACTTTCAAATTGATTTCCAAATTTGTTTCAAAACCCAATTTGATTTTCCAAACATTTATTTCAAAACACCAAATCAAATTCCAAATTGATTTCAAAATTTACTTCAACACCAAATCAATTTCCTCATTCAACATCAAATAAATTTTCATACCGATTTCCCAAAGATTTATTTTAAAATACTAAATCCATTATAAATTGATTTCTAGAAATTAATCACCTTTTAAAATAAATTCATTTATCTCTTCCAAACCATTTAAAATTCCATTTTAAATAAATTCTTCAACTTTCAATTAATACTATTCAAAATCTATTTATAAAAGCCTTTCCCCATATTTTAGAAATAATTTGATAAGATTTCAAAAATCGACTTTATACTTTTAAATCCTTTCTTTTAAATCCAACCAAATTCTTTCAAAAGAATTTACTTAAAATTTCCAACTTTTATTTCAAAAATCCAATTTATTCATTTCTGGTATCCAACGATACCAGGAATACATTCGGCTAAATTATAGCCTTCAACGAGTCCAATGACAGATATAATCATTCACAGATTATAAATAAATAATCACACGGCGATTATAAATAAATCAACACACAGCATTGAAATAAATTCAAATGTTTGAGGAATCCAGTTGGATCCCTCCAACCTGTGTCCCTGCATCCACAGATGTTAGCACAATACTAATTTCACTTCAATGTGAAATTATCGTGGTATATGGGATTTATAAATATTATCCGCTATTATGCGGCACAATAGGGTCTCATCCGCTATATAATGTGGGAAATCAACAACTCCAATATATACATATTCCAATATATATATATATATATTGCTATATACATATATAATACCAATTCCACTTCAATGTGAAATTATCGCGGTATATGTTTTTAATAAATAACCTCCACTTAATATACGGCGTATAGGGTCTATTTAACACAATAAATAGCAATCATCATTCAATCAACCCTATCAACAATTTTAAATCTAACAAATTAAAATTTAAATCGAAACAAAACATTCGATTGAGTGAGAAGTTCTCACCTTGCTTTCAAAAACGGTTGCAGCGTTTTATTTCGGATAAAATTAAACAGACGTTTAAATTTACTCATAATTTTCACTATCTCCAATCGACTCCAATCCAGCGCCATTGCGAAGAGCTCGTCAAAACGAACCCGACGCAAGTCGTTTCGTAATTTTTCGACCTCATATGAAAAAGTTATGGCATTATAAAGATTGAACGAATTTAATATATAAATATTTACAATTTTCTTTTATATTTTTAACCTAAAATTCATCTTGGCCGTTCGTTTTGGCCAGAGCAGATCTCGGCCGTGTGCATCCTTCTTCCCCCACCAGTTTCCATTCACGTGAAAACCCATCCCGCCGCCTTATGCTTGAATTTTTCGCAACCAACGCACACGACTTCACGTTGATCAAACCACGCCACGACGAAGGTCGACGTCGCCTCTACTCACGGCTGGAACAGCTCGGTGGCCCCCATGCCTTGGGATTCATGCTCAAACGCATGGGGAACGCGGGTCCCTAGCTCCCACCTCATCGCTCCAAATCCGATCACAATAGTTGATCTTGTAGCTCCCAACGCGCTCTACAACTTCGTAGTTGAAAGTTTTGTGAATCGATTTATGGATGTGAAGAAAATTGAGGAGGAAGTAGAACAATTTTCGGCCATTGAAATATCAAGTGGGGCTGAAACCCTAGTTTGGTCTTGAGTGAAAATAAAAAGAAACAAGGCCTTTTATAGAAAATTCTCAAATTACTATTCATTGAAAATTTTTCGAACTCCAAATCGAGCGTGTCGGCTGGCGTCTCTAAGGTATACCCCGCATTCCAAACACAATGGGACTTGTTTCGGGAGCTAATTCGATCGTATGTGAGAGTTACGGAAATAAACGATCAAATTTAAATCAAATCGATTTAAACCGATTTCGATGCGTTTTGGCTTGCCCCGGACAAACGGTACATCCGATTGACACGAAATTTGAAATCTTATAATAATATCACATTATGGATCCGATGAAACTGGTTTCGTCGAAATCCGATACCGTTTGAAAAATGGTCATTTTTAGTCGTCAATTAAATATTAAAATAATCAATTTTCACAATTTAACTTTTAATTTAATTTTAAAAGTGTACAAACATCATTCTAACTTCAATATGATTTATTATAACTTTATAAATCATTTTCAATCACATTTAATTCAGATTTCAATTATTTACCCAAATTCAGGTATTAAATAAATAATTTAATCGCCCAATTAAATCACTATATCGAAATTAAATTAATTCGACTTAAAATTCTTACTTATTAATATTTAAAATTAATTAAATACACGAATTTCAAATGACGGAAATTCTGGGTCGTTACAATCTGTGCATGTGCCAACTAGTCCCCTACTTCGTACTAAAATGGGTTCTCAACATAGATTGGGAATTTATGTGGGATTTGATTCACCCTCGATAATTTATTATCTTGAACCTCTCACGGGTGATGTCTTCACTGCAAGATTTTCATACTATAAATTTAATGAGACAACCACCCTACCGTTAGGGGGAGGAAAGACCATTCCAGTATAACGGTGTGAAATATCATGGAATAATCCATCTATGTCTCATTTGGATCCACGTACCAAACAATACCAATATGAGGTACAAAGAATTTTGCATCTTTAGAATATCGCAAATCAAATGCCCGATGCATTTAATAATGCTACAAAAATATTTAAATCTCACATTCCAGCAGCAAATGCACCAGCTAGAATTGAAATCCCAGATGAACCAAAAGCAGCAAATGAATCTAAAGCAAGACAAAAACATGGAAGACCAATTGGTTCAAAAGACTTGGCGCCTAGAAAAAGAAAGTCTAATGAAAAATCATCAATTGATAAACCTTCCAAAGAGGTTATAAATGATCTAAAGATAACTTAAATATAAATTCCAATTCTCCTAAAAATGCCGAAGAAACTATTATCCCAGAAGAAATAATAGAAACTTCCAAAAATAAAATGGTACCTAACAATAATGAGATCTCAATATTTTATACAAACTATAGAGAAATGTGGGATCGAATTAAAATAATAATTAATGAGGTATTCTCATTCGCAGTAGCTATTGAAATAAATGAAAGTCATGACTACAATGAGAATAATGATAACGAACCAACTAGTATAAATGAATGTCGAAAAAGACATGATTGGCCAAATTAGAAAGATGCTATCCAAGTTGAGCTAGATTCACCTCAATAACATGGTGTGTTTGGACCAATAGAGAAAACACTTGAAAATGTTAAACCATTAGGTTATAAATAGGTATTCGTTAGAAACGAAATGATAAAAATGAAGTCATGAGATACAAGGCATGACTTGTCGCACAAGGTTTTCTACGGAGACTAGGTTTTGATTTTAAAGAAACATATTCTCCTGTTATGGATGTCATAACATTTTGATGCTTAATAAGCCTTGTAGTTTCTGAAAAACTAGATATAAGATTAATTGATGTTGTGACAGCTTATCTTTACGCTGAATTAGATACCAGTATTTACATGAGGATCCCAGATGGATATAGGTTGCCTGAAAAAAAATCTAAGTCGATGTACTCATTAAAACTGAGACGATCACTATATGGTTTGAAACTATCTGGAAGAATGTGGTATAACCGTCTTAGTGAATATTTGGTAAAAGCCAGATATAAAAACAATCTCATTTGTCCATGTGTTTTTATAAAGAAATCGATAAAGGGATTTGCTATTTTAGCAGTTTATGTTGATGATATAAATTTGATTGGAACTCCAGAAGAGATTGATGAAACAATAAATTACTTAAAGAAAGAATTTGAAATGAAAGATCATGGCAAAACTAAATATTGTCTCGATCTACAAATCGAGCATAGTACTAATGGCATACCGATCCATCAGTCAAACTACATTGAGAAAATCCTGAAGTGTTTTCAAATGGATAAAGCATATCCAGTTAGTACGCCTATGGTTGTCAGATCTTTGGATATTAAAAAGGACCCTTACCACCCAAAAGAAGATGATAAAAATGTGCTTGGTCCAGAAGTACCATATCTTAGTGCTATTGGTGCATTATTATATTTAGCCCAATGCACGAGACCAGATATTGCATTCTCGGTAAATCTTCTAGCAAGATACAGTTCAACACCAACAAAAAGACACTGGAATGGTATAAAACATATCATGAGATATCTTCGTGGAACGACAAATTTAGGCTTGTTTTATTCTAACATACATAATAACCCAAATCTAGTTGGCTATGCTGATGTAGGTTATCTTTCTGATCCACATAAAGTAAGATCACAAATTGGATATGTGTTTAGTAATAGTAATGCAGCTATTTCATAGCAATCTACGAAGCAAACATTGGTAGCAACTTCATCCAATCATTCTGAAATACTAGCACTACATGAAGCAAGTCGAGAATGTAAATACGTGCCAGCTCCCTTCAGCTACAGAAGGATCAACTATTATTTATGAAGACAATGCAGCTTGCGTAGCTCAGATTCAGGCAGGTTACATCAAGGTTGATAGGACGAAACACATTTCTCCTAAGTTTTTCTTCACTCATGAACTACAAAAGGACAACAAAATAGATGAAACAAATCCAGTCCCAAGAAAATTCGGTTGATCTATTCATAAAGACACTTCCAAAATCAACGTTTCAGAAGATGGTGTATAAAATTGGTATGCGTCGGATGCATCAACAGACTAACTGAATAATGCCTTATAAATCAGGGGAGCATTCAAAAGTATGCTATAATGTAGTCTTTTTCCTTCACTAATATTTTTCCCTCTGGGTTTTCGTAAGTAAGGTTTTGATGAGGCATTATCTTGATCCAGAAGCATCAACCCTCATAATGCCATATGCTTTTAATGAGGCAATTATTCTTATCAGACGCATATTTAAGGGGGAGTGTTGTAATATATATTAGGAATATTGGTGAATATTCTAAATGGCAAAGAACATTATTGTAATCTCTATTGCATTTGGAGTCTATAAATATAGAACTCATTTGTATTATATAGAGATCTATATGAATAAAAATATCTTCTCTCTCTAATGGTTTCATATTTTATTTTATAACATTTTTCATTTTTATGTAACGTATAGAAATTAATGTGCTAACGTGTGGTTTTTTAATGTAAGTAATATATTCTATGTTCGTGGTCCTAATGATTAATCTTAGGATAGTTAAATAAAAAATGGTTGCATTCAATGTTTTGATTGGGATTTAATTGATGATAAGGAAATGAAATAGGTGCTTCGTTACAAACATGAACCCCTTAAATGCTAAGATAATTCATACTACTGGTAACGTCCTACAGTTAACCTAATATAAAAATATATTTAGCCTAATTTGTGGAAAGATTGAAGTTATTATGACTTAAGTTTCTCACCATTCATACTGTTGAAAATTATCCATGACCATATAACTTTGTATTTTGCAACAACAAAAATTTACCTTAGCAATGATTGGGTTCATCAGAGCCGGCCATGGGATTGGGCAGACTGGGCCCAAAGGTTAGTTTTCAAGCTGGCTGAGAAATAATTTTGTACAACAAAATCTATATATATGTTGGCTATTTTGCATTACTATTAAAGTTGACTGGGTAAAGAAATACAGATATTAAGTAACAAATTAATTACTTACACCAAGATATATTTATTTCACACCTTCCCATTAAACTAAATACCTTTTTATTCTTCAAGGACAACCTTTCCTCTTCCAGTGTTAAGATTTTCTTATGAAAATTACCATTTGATGGTTAAATAGTCATTTTTATATAAACCCGTGTATTTTGTGAGCCCATACAGTAACGAGTTGTGCTCTAGGCTATAACTGGGGTTTTTAGGATCATGGATAAAGTTGAAAGTTTTAGTTTCAAGGACAAGAAGTTTTCTTTTTAGACTAAAGGACACATTTTAGTGTAAACCACAAAATGATAGTTGTAACTATCATATTATGTTTACACTAAAAAGCGTCCTTCAGACTAAAAAACAAACTTGTTGTCCTTGAGCATAAATTATTTTGCAACTTCTTCCATGTGCCCATTTTCCTATTGAAAAAATCTATGTATGCATTATATTTTTTCCAAGTTGTAATTTTATGAGTTAGTTAGTAATAATATAAATATAGGGCCAAGTTATATTTGTTCCTATAGCAAAAAATAATATTGGGCTAACCCTTAAGTCAGTAATAGAGTAGACGATCGGAAATTATACTTGTGCCTATAGCCTAAAATAAGATTGCACCGGTAATGGATTTCATTGTCAGTTTTTGTTCGAGTTAGATGCACCATATGGACTTATTTGTTATATACGGATGCATGGATGCCTTTCCTTTTCAGTAGACACTAGTTAGACTTATTTGTTGTAGACGCACAAGTCGTGCAATTATTAAGAATTTAATCCACTGTAAATGTAAGATTATGGTCTATAATTATGCATGCTATTACTATTCTTGATAAAAACATAACCATTTTTGTCCCTTTTTGCTCTTATGGAGTGTAAGTAAAAATTAAAAGACAGTTTAGTTTAACTTAAATAAACCACCATTTGGCTTTTGAAAGCCTAAATGAATAAGTTTTGACTTCAAAAATTAAAAAAATTAAAAAAATTATTTAATTCTATCTTAAATTATTTTTTGCTGTGTAGTTCATCCTTTTAACTTATATCTCTCTTTTGTATATCAATATATCAGTCTATTTCAACATGTTTGCTAATAATGTACCGACTTGTTGAAATGAGAAACTACAATTTATTAATCTAGACAAGAATATTAATTATTTATAAATATACTAATTAACCTATATCATAATTAGTTCCTCATCATTAATCTTTAGAAGAAATTATATTATTCATGATTAATAATATTTGTTGTAATAAATAGTAGTATCTTCAAGGTTGAAAAAGTATTAATGTATGACTTGAGAGGAGCTATTTCATATTTGAGAAATTAATCTCCTTTAAACGAAAGAGAATATCTTTTTATTATTATTATAGTAATACACAGTGATCAATTAATTCTTCATAATCCTTTCTTAAGAGACAGTTCATGAAGGTTGTCACATATCTATTATTTAAGCATGAAAATGTTAATAATAATATACCCACTCTAGAATAAGCATTCAAGTGGATAATTGGATTTGTGTTAAAAGATATCAAATTGAATATAAGCTAAAAAAGAAAAATAAAAGAACTTAACTTCAAGGAACTTGATCAATAACCAATCAAATCGAGCTGAAAAACGAACTAGAGAAAGTATCATTTTTTTACTATTTGAACATCTAATTTACAAAAAAATACAAATGTATAATATTAAATCAGTTATTGAATACTTTCATCATTTCTATAAGCAATATTAGTCATTTTATTATAAAGTCTATTTAGAATAGTAAAACTATTATTAAAATATTGTAGAGCTATAAACATCGATAAATTAATAAAAATAGGATTTAAAATTATTATACAACAAAATTAACTTGAAAAACTAATCAATCAAATGAACTAATTTGGTCAGTGAATATTGCACATTTTTAGCTGAATATGTGTATTTTCATATTATAATAATCTTTGTTGTAGATTTCTTGAGAATATGTGTATTTTCATACTATAATGATCTTTGTTGTAGATTTCCAAAGAATTTATTGCTCCGATAATATTATTTTATTCGAGACATGTAAGCAATGTTCCCTTAAAAGGGTAAATGAAAGTTTAAAACAAAAGTTTATGTGAGTGTATTAGCATATATAGTGAATAAAAGGAAGGAGAATGACAACATCCATAATATGACATCCATTATTTACAACTTCGCAACTCCCCATGTGCATAGCATGAGCCACGCACTAGTTAACAAAAGATGGATGAGGCAACAATGAGTTGGAACAAGAAATAGAGTTAAATTTATGCATCTACCCTAATTATCCCACAGAGTGTAGGCCGTACCGCAAGACGTGGACCAAGAAGAGCATGTGCATGACAGATAGAAGGATTCTATAAGATGGATGGTACTTGACTCTTTTGTTGGGCGTAGGCTGCCTTATGACTGTGGAATCTGACGGATTGTTGACTGAAGACATACATTTCATAAAGGCGGATGGGAAGTAAGAACCTATATGTTGCAAACATTCGGAAGTATGATGTGAAAAAGCATTAAGCAAGTTCCCTCAAGAAGGTGTACATCAACCACCACAAGAGGATATATCTAGTTTTTATGAAGGTAAGTAGAAAAGAAAGAAAGTCCAAGGGAAAGGACGAATAAAAGTCCATTTCTAAGTTCGACCCCGTGTGAAGGAATTTAACAAAAATATTTTGAAAGTTTCTTGAAATGTTTTGAATAGTTTTTCAAAAGATTTATTTTAATAAAAGGGCCATACCATTGAAAAGTGGTTGTGCTGAAAAAGAAAGAATGTGACGACTGCCCTACACCTCTTGTACCTAATATAACTGTATAACACGCTATGGAGGAACGCAGCCAATGTAGAATGGTAACCAAGAATGTAAAGTAGAAAAAAAAATTCAAACACAGAACCTGTAAAACATTTCACAGCGCATAGACAAAATATAATATAAAAACATTGATGTAAAATAGGCGAGACAGTGATATAATCAAATGAACCATAAATAAAAACATCATAGTACATCATGTTACAGACTATACAAAAACTAAAATAAAGAGTTTATACATCGCAAGTCTTAAAAATGAACTCTATAACTGTCTCTCAAAATACAAGTACTGACATAGTTCCACAGTAAGCAATAATAAGCTCCAAAGTATAGATATATGATAGCTTCCTGCTCATACTCCATACAGCCCCATACATTATCCAGACTTGTTATCCCTAATCTACTCATTTAAGAGTACCCAGGATAATAAGAAGCAAAACATAAAACCTCAGGTCGGATAAAAGTCCGGTGTGAGTGATAGATCATCTCAAAACACTATAACAACTTTATATAGTAAATAAGGGCATAGATTATGAATAGCCATACCTGACCTGTCCTTGCATCTAAAGAGTCAGCACATAAACACAGTATATGCTAAACTACTATCAAAAGTGGAAAATATGGGGTATAGAGGTATCACACGGCATATCAAGCACACAATAAACATATCATCCATCACACAGCCTTACACCACTCACTCAAGTGCTTCAAATGTATGATAACTCCAACAGATGCTCAATTCATTTTCCACGTAGATGGCAATGGACTGGACACATGCATATGTCCAAAATATGGGTACACATAGACTACCATGGGTATATGCAAGCTATCTTGTCCCAACAATGAGCATCATAACCACAGAGTCATCCATCAATCCCTTAGCAAACGTACCGATAGTAGAACTTCATCACAGATGCTCAACTCATGCCACGCAGATGGCTAAGGACTAGTCACATGCAAACGTCCAAACACATGGGTATACATAGACTACCCTGGGTACATGTACACTACCATGTCCTACTCATGAGCATCACAACCTCATGTTCTACTCTAGGAGTCATCACGCAGAACTCGTCCTTTCGGTCCATCACTAGATGTTATATTCATTCACCACATTGAGTTGTCGAAGTCATCGCACTTCATTAGTTGCCATCCCAAAGTCATCTAGAGTCATCTTGGGGTCCTCCATCCTTACTCCGAGCCAACTCCTAAGACCACTAACCCTAGGTTAGTACGCCTTTTTGACGCTAATTTACGTAGAGATATTGGAGTTGATGAGATGGCCTTCCAAACGGAGGTCAAGGGAGTTGCAGTAGCATTTACCGAGACACGGTTTGATACTATTTTAGATATTAGAGGACATTGTCTAGATATAGACCGTATTGATATGACAGACCATGCCATCTTACAGCAGATTTTAGTAGACCCTCAGCATCCCGATGCGCGTAGGACAGTTGCGCCCATTTGCTAGATTGGTTATGCACATTCTACAATATAACCTTTTCTCCAAGACGGGGAGCTACGACCAGATCTATCCCTTGGTGAACCAGGCCACATATGACATATTTGGAAGCTTACAGGTAAACTGGGCTAAGGCGATCATGGCCTAGTATGTTATAGCAGCGAGGGGTCGTCGATCCTCTATTATCTTTAGTCATCTTTGGACATGGGTTTTTAGGTGGGCTGGGGTAGAGATGGATAGAGAGGTTTATAGTGAGTAGACCCATCCTATGATAGATTCCTCCACTCTGAGGAGGATGAGTATAGAGTTAGCCTAGCTACAGGCCCTGCAGGAGGAGCAAGAGCTCGAGCCCGAGCCACAGCCTTCGCTACACCATCAAGCGCCGTAGTATTTCCACTGGCAACAGAGATTTCCTTCGCCACTGTTTGGAGGCGGTGTTGGACACATAGAGTCACAATGGCCCTCTTGGCCACCAAAGCCCGCGACGTAGAGTACTTGGGGGCAGGGATTTTGGGGAGAGGGCGCGGGACCTTCCCAACCCCCTCTGCCGATGGTTACGACGAGCAAATGAGGATCATTGTCGAGAGGCAAGAGCAACTCGTTAGAGAGCACGTAGAGCTTCTGCGAGGATAGCAGGAGATGGTTAGGACATAGCACGAGATGGTAGCGAGCACCAGACGGCATGAGGAGTGCCTTAGTTGTTTAGATTCATTGATTAGGACCTTCTTATGTAAGGGCAGACATGGTCCTAGGCCTCCTAGCCCTAATTGATAGCTGTGTTTAGCCGGCTATTCTTACCTATCTAATATCACTTTGTAGTAGGACTTGTTTTCCCTTTTAGTTATAAGATTGTACTCTTATGTAAGCATTTAGTTCTTATTGTAGTAAATTAGTAATGATGCTTTTTATCTGTGTTTTTGTGATGTTCACAAATAGAGAATAAGGACATAAGATATTAAGAAAAATAAAAGCTGATAATAGAATAACTAAAAGGAAAATAACAAATTTAAAGAAAGCGATAGAAACGTCAACAAAAAAATTTAAAAAGAGATATTTTCTTACGTAAACTGTGCTTGAGAAAGTAAATAGGGATTTTTATAAAATAGTAACCTAAATTCCAAGTATGGAGAAATATGTGCGCAAAAGAAAATTCGGAGAAATATGAAGTTTTTTCCGTTTTCTACCTTCTTTCTAACATAAGAAATTGAATTCATTAAATTAGACTATTTTGAAATTCGAATATTAAAAGTTATGTGGTAGGATTTTGGATGAAAAATTCGTTGAACTACACCCCTATTTAGTAGCAGTGTGGGAAAAATTGGATGAAAAACGTTTTAAGTTTTCAAAAGATTGCATTCATATAGAAATTGCAAGTATATTTAGGGTGTGCATCATATTTTAAAATAAATTTTTAAAGAAGAAAAGCATTCATATAGGAGATACCGCTTAGAAATTCATGTACATGCATATATTTTGTATTGAATAACACTTTTGTACAAGAACACGGATGGTCGCAAAATTGGATGTACACAAAATGGATGTGATTGATGCAAGAAATTACATAATTTTACCCTTGTCGAATTTTGGGGATGAAATTTCCTAAAGGGTTGGAGAATGTAACACCCCGCATTTTTATATAATTAAATAATCAAATAACGATAAATAGTGAAAATAAACATTTTTGTAATTGTTAGAATATGACCTCGAAACTTATACCATTGTGTTCGTGGCAATTTTTTGATCAATTTCCATATATAAGTTGTCGAAATCCGAGTTAATACGGAGAAATTGCGAAAGAAACAAAAATCAAGAAAACTGAAGAAAAAATATATATATGGGTCGACCCATAGATCGACCCAGAGCACCCTAGGTTGACCTCCAGGTCGATCCGTAGAGAGCATAGGTTGGCCCTAAGGTCGACCGGCATTATTACCTGGATGCAATCTCGTCCAGGTATGTGCCGAAATAAATAAAAATTGATTTTTATTCAATCTGAGCCATACGTTGATTGATCTGATGGCTCCAAACGACACTGTGACGTGGTGGCTTCAGATTCAATCCAAGAATCCAATGGTCTGAGATCCCCAAACTCCACTATAAATAGTACCCTAGACATAGCTATTTTCTCACAATCTGATTTTCTCCCAATAGGTTCATTGCATGAGGCTGAACTCTAAATAGAAAATATTTCTTTGGGTTTATTGCTTGAAGCTGGACCCTAAAAAGAAATTATTTCTAGGGAGGAGATCTTCTCAATAAAAATATTAGACACCTAAGAAGGGGATCCAGGAAGACCATGGAGCCAAGTTAAGCACAGGCAGAGCTAAGGACGACATGTGAGTAGATTTAAATTATATACCTTTTACGTTTATGATATATTATCGTTAGATTACCGTTAATTATTTAATTCAGCATTTATTGCAGTAATTAGTTCTGCTAATTTTTTATGCTGAGACTGTAAATTTATATAAGAACTTATATTTAATCATTTATATGGAAAAGAAAGAAAGAGATCCAATTAAATATGAATAAAATTAGGCTTAACAATTATAGAAAAAGGCTTAAGCCTAGAAGTAAGAGATTATAGTAATTATGCTAAAACAGGAGTAATAAATTAAAGAAAAATCTGATAACTTGATTTGGAAGTAGGTGATAGATTAATTGGTTGGTTTAGAAAAGAGAATACATTTCTATAGTTTAATATTTAAAAGATAACGATAAACGTAATTGCAAAAATAAAAGAAAGAATAAGGGAATTAGTGTAAAATACAGAAACTACTATATTTTGCACTATCCAAAAAGTAAAGAAATAATAAAAGAAATATCTTGCAGTTATGGACTATTGTTTATAGCATTATTTAGTATTAAAATATGGAAATGGATTTTTAGCACAGTTTCTGTAACCAACCAAATAGAATAGAACTACTTCCTAGAATAAAAGAAGTTAAAGTGTAGATTTATCAAAATTAAAGAAGAAATCAAGTTAATTATTAGACAAGAAACAATAAACAGAAATGTACCTAGATCTGCATTTACTACGCAAATAGTACACTAAAAGCAAAGCAGTTATTATGATAAGTAAATTTGACAGTCGGACGTAGTCCTAATCCAAGATTGTAATATAATATAAGAGAATTAAAGAGAATTCAATATCATAATAAAAGAAGACAGACTAGAATAGAAAAGAGATGTTTGTAATTATATTTATAATATATAGATTATAATAGAATATAGTAGTGACAATTGCAAGTAAAATTATAACATAGGTTATAATTAAGTAGAAAGAACAGAAAAGGCTTATTTTAAGACTTAGATTAAGTTAATAAGCAAATAGAGCAGAAATAACAGAAGAGGCTTATTTTAATAAACTTAGATCTTGGATCAAGTTAATAAGCAAAATAATAGAAGTGGCCCATACCAACAGTATTCCCTTTCAGTCAGGAACTGATGGTCTCACGATAGTTAGGTGAGGATGGGACAAGCCTATGCTAATTAGGGTAAATAAGTAGCTAACAGAATAAAAAAAGTAAACTAAACGCAAAATAAAATATTATACTTAGGGTCTAATAAAAGAGTAAGATGCGTTTGGAGCAGCCCAAAGGATGAAGAGCCTAACGAAGCAGTTCATCATAGATTTCAGCACAGAAGAAGCACGTCCAACTTAGTTAATTTGGGCTAGAAGGAAGTGCGAGACTTCAACGGGACATGAGGGTACTCCAAGATGGCCCTCTGGGGTGGGCATAGTGAAGCAGTCCCCCGGAGGCAGGTCTGTAGGTGTTCCATCAAGAGAGTATGCCTTGACTGCTTTTGCATGGCAGGACCATTGTAGGCAGTCAAAAGGGGTTGATGTTTAGAGTAGGATATTCGTATGACAACGTACTTTGACTTACGAGTAGGTTTTAGTGGACAGGACCCAAAAGGATATTGCATGCGGATATCAAGCCAGCATCAAACCAAGAAGCGAGTTCAGGAAATACTAGAGTTAAACCAAAAGGCTAACGATTCTTTCACTATCGAGACATAGGATGAGGGGCATAGCCAATTGGATGTTTAGATTGTTTGCAGTAGAGAACAACCACTTAGCTCTTTAGAGGTCTTTCGATTAGTTGAGGGGTGGCTCTGTGGGGCCACAGCCACGATGAGAAAAGAGGCAAACCCAGTAGAATATCTGTAGGCCTAACGAAGCGGTCCTTTATAAGTATAGAAAATCCCCGACTGAGTTTCGTACAAGGTAGACCTTGTTAAGCGGGATTCAGGGAGTAGACAGACGTATAGTCCTCAAGGTACGCAGTGGGTGGTACATTGTGGATGTCTGAGCATTAGTATAGGCTAGTGCAGATGCATTTTTACGTTATCATAGCAGATGACGGAACATCTGTATTGTAGGCATCACGAAGCTATCCTTTACAGATGCAGTCACAGAATGCTCTCGGAGCAAGACGATGGAGTCCTTTTCGAGGAGGATACGGAAGGTACTATGGGTAGTACCTAGGATCGGTGCGGTCATTGGGTATATAACTACATATATGTATTAGTTATTTGGTTTTAATCCACTAGGGAGTAGATGGGTATGATTCACGCACGAAGGCAAGAGTAGTATAAACCCAATAAACCTAATATAACAAAAAATAGAAATAAAATGGTATATGTAGAATTAAGCCTAAAAGTGTATAGTTTGTCCATTCACAAGAACTTTAGTTCTGACCGCCTCCTCATAACATTCTACAGGTTAGGTAGATGATAGAGACTTTCCAGCTTTGAGATACTTGTTTAGAAAGTGTTATTATATTGGTGAGTATTTACTTACTATTATATTTTAGTCAGTTCCACTGTGAGATATTTATTGAGCTCTGATATATTTGTCTTTTCCTATTTGCAGGATACCAGATACCTAGCTCGGGCTTCAGTGGCTTGGATTTTAGCATTTTTGTGAAAAATACGGACCCACTGGAATTCGGGTTGTTACAGTGTGTGTGTTGCTATTGATTATCATGTTCATTATTTTTAGTTTCAGTGTTAGTTATTAGTTTTTATATTGCATCTTGCATCTGTTATTTAATTTGCAGACAATGGAAATAGCAAATAACAATGTCGATGCTGGTGTAACAAGACTCAATAACTTTCTTAACACTCAGCGGGACTTTAATGAGTAAGCACACACACCACGTTTAAATTTTTAGGCATAAGTCCCTACTCTATTTTTTGCATTTAATAGATTATCATTAAATGTGAAATAAAAGAATGTAAATGTACAAAATGAACATCAGAGGCTAAATTTACTGGATGGAATTCAAGTTTAACCACTTAAGTAGCATGAGGGGTATATTAGAACATCCCTACCTTATTCTACATATTTAAACTGTTCTATCTATATCCATTACTTTATGTTGCACAATGTTGGTAATTGATCTTAATATATATATGCAAACATAAATGTTCAGACATTTTTAGGTTTCCATACTCTGGATAAGATTATGGAAACCTATGATTAGGTTTATTTAAGACATGGGTAATTGGATTTGATGATTTCATGTCCTTTACTTGCAGTGTATTGATACATGGTTCAGAAGAAAAAGGGCATGTCCAATTTGCAAGTCAGATATAAGGTGATGAATCGCCACAAGTTTCTTCTATGGATTTTTTGCTGGCTTTATGCAATGAGCAGAGTGACAATCTTTGATTTGCAAGCAATGTATCATTTGCAATAATTTTCAGTTGTGGGGCAGAAAAGTTTAGCTTGAAGATATAAAAATACCCATATAATTTATGTTTTAGTTTCTTTATCCTGATGGCGGCGGCAAGCTATTTATATTTAAACCAATTTATCTTTGGTGTAGTGTTATTTGATTATTTGTATTTCGTATATTACCGATGATTCGGCTTTTGGTTGTTGTATTGGCGATGAAATGTAATTTTGAGGTTTTAGATGCAACTTTATAGATATGATATTGTTAAGAAACAAAAAATGTTCCCACAGAATTTCTCGAGCATCTAGTTTTGAAATCTTGGATGAACTATGTTAACTCTCTAACCAAAAAGGTTGGTAATAAGGTTGATATTAGAACCTGGTTTGGTTGGATTTCTTTGAAATTTGAGAACTGTCGCTACTGCTATCTTATGATAGTATATAACTAAAGAAATAAAGATATAAACTATTTACATTTAAGATATCTGTATAGTTATTCTTGATTCTAGCTTGCTAGTGTAGTCTGAAGCTTTTATACGGAGCCGTGGCTAATTTTATTGCGCTGTCTGAAATTTATTGGTGATATATTATAGCTTTTATTATGATGTTTGTGCTTCAGTTCATTCAGCCACGGCTCGGAGCCGTGGCTAATAGTAATTTTTCCATAGCTCAGAGCCATGGCAGAATGAAATTTTGCCATAGCATAGAGCCGTGGCCAAATTTTTGCCACTCCCCATTTAGCCACGGATCTGGGCCGTGGCAAAATTATTTATCCACGGCCCAGAGCCATGGCAAAATGGCTTTTCTGGTGTAGTGGCCCTTTCTCTAGTCACCCTTCAGAAGCTGCTTCTTGTTGTTGTTCCACTTCCTCTTGCCTCCCCCGTCATCTTGTGGCTTTGGCTCATCCCTAAGAGCAACAACCAACTTAGGCTTAGGATACAGACTCTCGTGTTGAAGAGCCTTCTCCACTAGCCTCTCAAATAGATCATCGATTTACCATACTCGCTTCTCTCCAAGATAAGCATCCAAGCCCATGATAAACTTCTCATTCTTCTTGAATAGAATACCAATAAAAGAAAGATCGTACTTTGACATCATGTCAAACTCAGCCACGTACTCCGACACGGAGATATCCCACTGCCTCAAGTCAGCAAACTTATAGAAAAGCACCAACTTTTGAGCAGTCGGTATATACTTCTCTTCAAATCTCTCCTTAAACTGCTTTCAAGTAATCTGGTCCTAGGGAGTAGTAATCTTGATGGCGTTCCACCATCCCATAGCTTGTTCTTGAAGCTGTCTAGAGGACAGCTTCCTCGTCATCACATCCTCCAACTCCATATACTCAAAGATGCATTCGTCGGTGTCCAACCAATTCTGCACTTTGATGGCAGATTCCGTTCCGAGGAACGGTTTGCCTTCTGGAGTAGAGTCATCCTTACTTATTTAGGCAAAGTCAGCCCTCAGTGCTTGCACTGGAGCACCACCACCAACGGCCGCACAAGGAGCAACTTGGGCATTTTGAACCATGTTTCCCACCATCTCAGTGAACATGTTCTACAAGTAAGGGTTAGTAATCCTCGATCCTTCCCCCTCCTCAACTCTAGAAACATAGTTCATAGCAGTGTTTCTCTTTGGCCGGCTCATTCTTATAAGCTGTAATATGAATGATAAGTCTCTTTAGAAGGAATATGTGGTGTCTGTGAATGCAGTGCAACTTATATACTATAAATATACTACTATATAGTTTTGAAAATCAAAATATAATAAGTATGTTCTCTCTTATATATCGCTCAATCCATTCTAAGGTGATAGCTCCTTCTTAATCTCTAATGGATCTGGGTATCAACTTAGGTCGTCTACACAACCTAAGCTCTGATACTAAATGTGACGACCGCCCTACACCTCCAGTACCCAATATACCTATATAACGTGCTGTGGAGGTATGCGGCCGACGCTAAATGTTAGCCAAGAATGTAAAGTAGAAAAAAAATCTAAACACGGAAACCTGTAAAACATCTCACAGCGCATAAACAAAATATAATAATATAGATGTAAAATAGGCGAGACAATGATATAATCACATGAACCATAAATAAGAATACCATAGTGCATCAGGTTCATATACTATACAAAAACTAAAATAAAGAGTTTATAGGTCCCAAGTCTCCAAAATAAACTTTATAACTATCTTTTAAAATACAAGTACTAACATAGCTTCGTAATACCGCACGATAGAATATAAGTGATTGTAAGCTCCAAAGTATAGATATATGAAAGTGTAGCCTCTTGCTCGTACTCGTACAGTTCCATGCGCTATCCAGACTGTAATCCTTAATATACTCGTTTAAGAGTACTCAAGATAGAAGCAAAGCATAAAACCTTGGGTCAGACAATAGTCTGGTATGAGCGATGCATCATCTCAAAAACTATAAAACTGTATATAATAAATAGGGGCATAGGGTATGAATAACCATACCCGACCTATCCGTGCATCAAAAGAGTCAGCACATAAACACGGTATATGCTAAACTACTATCACAAATGGAAAATATGGGATATATGGGTATCACAAAGCATATCAAGCATACAAAAATATAGCATCCATCACACAGCCTTACACCTCTCAATCAAGGGATTTAGATGTACGATAACTCCTACAGATGCTAAAATCATTGCCTACGCAGATAGCAAAAGACCAGACACACGCATATATCTAAATTATGGGTACTCGCAGACTACACTAGGTATATGTAGGCTACCCTATCCCAACAAAGAGCATCATAACAACGGAGTCATCCATTGATTCTTTAACACATGTACCGATAGAATTTCGTCATAAATGATCAACTCATGCCCACGTAGATGACTAAGGCTGGACACATGTAGACGTCTAAACACATGGGTATATGCAGACTATCTTGGGTACACGTAGACTACCATGTCCTACTCACGAGCATCACAACCTCATATTCTACTCTATGAGCTACCATGTAGAATTCATCCTTTTGGTCCATCATCAAAAGCTACAGTCACTCGCCACATCGAGTCGTCGAAGTCATCGCACTTCATTGTTTTCCATTCCAAAGTCATCTAGAGTCAACCTGGGGTCCTCCATCCTTATCCTGAGCCAACTCCCAAGATCACCAAGTAACCCCACGTCTTGCCACAAAGCCAACACCCTAAATAATTTGCCCCATATTATGTTCAACGTCCCTCTTATAGCCAAACCCATACCACCCTCGAACAACATTTCTTGTTTGGCTCCTCATCGTCGAACCAAGAACCATCGTACATGATTTCTTGTCTAGTCCACCAATATCGAACCAAGTGCTACCAGACAGGATTTCTTGTCCAGTCTTTCCTCTATCGAGCTAACCTCCTATCAGAAAAGAATTCCTATCTGATCTTCTTCCACCGAACAGCCATAGGCTCAACCTAATGCCTTCTCTTCTTAAAGTCAACAACCGAGCCATCGAATACCAAACCAAGCCCTACCGATCTATCTTATACCGGACCATGCTCTACTGAACCAGATACTATAGCTCCTTCAGCACATCAACATCGTGCCAATTGCATTGCTCCACTCAACACTTTAACCCTTATGCATTGCCTATGCAACGCTACGACTACAAACACTCTAGAGCCTATCCGTCGAAGTGAGATTTCACTGTTCCTACCTCTAGTTTGCTCCGATGAGAATTTTCAACCATACAAGCATACAAACAAAAACCATACATGCACCAAACAACATTCAAACATGTAAATCACACAATCAATCATAGCAATCATTATACAATGTGACTACAACATAGCCTTACATATATCAAGGTAAACGCATATCCAAATAACATGTCTAGAACACCAAAAATCCATTTATTCACTTTTTACTATAAATATGGGTTTAAAAAGCGATAAAACATAATTTTAACTTCATAAATGGATCAAAAACGTATTAAAACCTATATAGACATATATAACAATGTGAGAGATGATAAATCATTCACCAAAACCTCCAAAATCCAAGTTTCATATGCAAATCGAGGCAAATCCAAAAATCAATAGCCAAGCCCAAAAATGTAGATTTGAAGATCTCTAATGTATCCGCTTACCAATCTACCCTTATTTTAGTATTTAGACTTGATTTGGAGGAGAAAAGAGAAGGTTTTGAATGGAGGATGGGTTAATGGGAGCTTAGATCTATTTAAAAGACGGTAGAAATGATTTGGGAATATTTGTTTCAGCCAATGTAGGTATAAAACCCATAATGGGTTAATGAGCCTATCCGCAAACTCATTAATTAACGACTAAGCTGCTCCAAAAACTATCAATCTTCAAACAGTTATATCACCTAGCCAGAAACCCCAACTCGTTATTATGACCACTCTACGAAAGGGAAACTATCATATCTTTTCAATGGAAGTGGTCTTAGATGTTAATTCTGATTCTATAAAAAGTTATAGCTGTTATAAGATTTTAGGGGTAAAATCGTTCGAAAAAATTCTAAATGTAGAAAATGCCGCCAGTAGGTATTTACCAAGTTATATAATCACATGACCTCATATGAATTTAAAAATAATATTTTACGATCTTCGATACGTAAAATATAGGCCGTTATAAAGAAAGTTGGAAGTTTTAAAGGGATATTTAGAGATTTCTAGTGAAGTATAAAATTAGTTAGATCAAAAAAATTCGATCTAAAGGTTTTTGGTAAAGAGTTTTTCGTTTTGAAATGAATGGAAAATAGAGCGTATGTTTGGCCCGATGATTTTCCTATTTTTGTAAATTTAGAAGTTCCTTTTTAAAATTCTTTCTAAGGGGTGGATAAATGAAAATGGTACTTGATTGAAATGGGGTAAAGAGAATAGAAGAGTAAGAATACCCAGTAGTGAAGATAGGAAGAATATTACCGTAGAAGGAAAATACGAAAAAAACAACTGAACCAGATTTATATATATCTCTTTTAATGTTAATGAAGAAAAGCCCATGACTAAAGCAGTAGGTCAACGCAATGTAATGAGTCAATGGGGAAACAATAAAAGAGGAGAAGAGCTATATAAGGAGAAGCCACTTGAAGGCAATTTAGGTAGGAGAAATTTTAGTAGTAACAACGTTAGAAAATTTAAATAGAAACAATGTTAGGAATTTATATTAGAATAGTGTTAGTAATCTAGTTAGGAATGATGTAGAAAATTAGAGGCAAAGTGTAAGCATAATGGATAATTTCCATAAATATATGCAGTAATTGCGCATATCTTATAAATGTCCCCCTTATGTGCTATTAGAATATCCTTTAAGGTTGAAAGCGTAAATAGCATGAGTAATAGGAAAATAATAGAATGGAAGTTATTCTTGTCTACTTCGTTTTTCATTGTTTAAGGTTATAGAAGATGTTTTTGAAAAAAAAAATGGATTTTTGAACACAAGTAAATGTTTTGAGTTAAAAATCCTACTTTTAAAGAAGTAAATCTATGTTGTAGAAAATCTTTAAAAAGGAAAAGTTGGTTAGAATGGAAATTTTTCATGGCTCCGTTTTGAAACCAAGTAATTTTTGAAAAAAGTTTCTAAGTTTGTATTTTCAATGATAAAAGTTTGGACTAAGTATTCCATGACTGTAAAGTTTTAATTTTTTTTTAAGAGTGGTGAAAACCAAACCAATTTTTGGTATGGAGTAAATAGAGATGACTGTCTAGGTAAGACAGGGTAAAGGTAAAGGCTATGAATAAAATAGCTACAAATGCTCATAGGGTAGCAATAAAAAATCCCAGTTAATTATAAGGAATATTGGTATGAACATAGGAATATTTGATTAGACATGTTGGAAGCCATAAGAAGAACCCATAAAGGATTGGAGAATGATATCAAAGTACACTTTGGCGAGTCCTAGTGCATACTCACATGAAAAAAAAGGATAAAGAAAGTAAATATCAAAGTTTAAGAATACTATCGAGATATTTCGATTGGAAGAAGATAGTAGTATGATTAGAGAAGAGGGTAATGATATGGCAAACACACATAAATGATGTTGGTTGACTCAAGGTTATAGAAGGCAAAATAGGTGGTAGGAGATTTATTACACCAAGCCAATTTTTCAACGAGTTATTTTAAATGCGCGTAGTTTATATTTCCGACCAACTGCAGTGTGGAAATACACGGTTTATTCCATAATGGTTGTAATAATCGAAGTAGTGGATGGATCTTATGTATTAGAGGCCAAAAGGTGAGTTAATATATGTGAGTTATAGTAAAATGACATACTAGAAATGTTCGTCTTAATTGAGTAAGAAGTGATAGGGTCATAACATCATTAACACCAGTTATGTTGGAGGGCGGATTTTAGTAATTGTTCCCTTTAGATTATTTGGATTGTAACCGCTAGTTGTCTCTTTTTGAGTATTGAAAAAGAAAATGTGTACGGTATGATATGAGATATATTCCTATTTTATCACTGTTTTATTTTTTGGATGAGCATCGACCGCTATATACATTGGAAAATAGTGTAAATAAAAGGATCTAATAAGGACACTTATAAAGTGACCCACTTCTTTCTGCATTTATTTTTAAGGATTTTCAAATGAGTTTATATATATATATAAATCAATGGATCACTTCTCTTAATTAATTTCCCAAGATTCAGAATTTTACCAATATAAAAATATTAGTATATAAATCAAATCATGCCATTTATATATATATGAAGATATATAAATGTTTCCTTGCTTATCAGAGTAATTAAATTAGCAAAGAAATTCAATCACACAGTATTTCTCACATTTGAGAGATTTTGTGTCACATATCCATTTCTACTTTTTAATCTTCTTCTTTTGAACTCAAGCTTGATTAATATTTAGTTCAAATATTACCACTTATTATTTTCTTGTTTTACTTCTCAAATTAATTGATTCCTGGATTTACAAGCCATACATTTGATTTCTAGGATTTTGTAATTTTGATACTTATTGTTTTTGATTAAATAAAGGGTGTTTAAAACATCTCATGCATATTTATTTAGCCCGGGGTTCTTATTTCAAACACAAACAATTTTTATGTTAGGTAAAATACTCATATTTTGGTTTATAAAGTATGCAATGATCATATGAATAATAAGGTAGTAAACTAGTTTAAAGGCCAAGCAGAGGAAAACAATACGATCAAACCAGAATGCTAACTCAAACTAACATGCCAAATGGAGACTTAGCATATGCATGAAGACAGTATGATTAAGGCAATGTCAACAATCAGACCAATGCAAAACTTTCAGTTGAACCTATATTGAAGACACTGATGTTCTCTAAGTAAATAACAAATGATAGTGATCAATATGCTGGGGAGTGATGGACATGCTTATTACAAACAAGATCACATGATACTACAAACTACATGTTTTGACTATACCAAATGCAACCAGACTTGAATCTAGTATCCAGATAATGGGGTTTAGTTAAATCAGTTTGCAGTGATGCCTACAAGTACCAAGCATGCATATGAACTACAACACAAAGCAATACAAGTTTCTACTTGAAAATCAAATGGCCAGATAGGATTACAGGCTATGTCTTCAAACTTTTGCATGTACCTATATCAATTACAAGTCATGATTAGGCTCTACTGGTTAACCAAGACCTTATTCTACCCATTCACTTAAAACTTTGGCACATATTTATTCAAGAACAACTTCAATATTATAACTGAAGTCAAACAAATATGTCAAGGAGAACATATCCACATATCAGATTATATGGCATGTTCTTATTCATTTTAATCCATCAGATTACTTCAGAATCTATTACTTATAACTCACAAGCACATCTGTTACTTAAATCAATATTCCACAAGCACATATAATACTTCAGTTTTTACATGTTCTTTTCAAAAACCCAGTAAGCATCAATTTCTGAGAAATACATAAGACATAAAAGAGTTTGCCTAACTTATTTATTACAATAATACTGCTACTTTTCTCAAGCATTTTAAATTCATCAAGATCTTCAAATATCCATGCAAGCAAGCTACTCATGCAACTTTCCCTGCAGCAATACTTTGAACTGCCTCAATAAAATGAGACACCCCAAATATTGCAAAGGCAACAAATAGGGTCAGAAATAAATTCTGGTGTGAGTGAAATAAAGGATTAAAAATAACTTACAAATTACTATGACTAGGTAGAGAGCTCATATATTTGATGTTATTCATTTTCATATTAAAACCTGAGTATGTGTATCTTTAAACTTATCTAACAATCATACATCCAAGCATTCATCCATTCACTTCATTCAGTCATACATGCACATGCTCCTATGGATTAACTCCCTAAGTTCCATAACTCAATTTCTCAATCTCATTTATATTTTATTTGGTCTGAACTCTTGCCATTGAACACCATGTGTGCATTGCAAAGGGGCTCAGTTCTGTTAACCCTTTACACAGAGGCCTACAGGACTTAAGCAAGTCATGCACATACCCATCATCCACCTGATGATGAATAGATCAAGGCACTACTCCTAAATTATTTTATAATTTAGAGACCATACTTATTTATTTTCTGAGGAATTTTTCTTTTTAATTCCAGAGACGCTTATGTTCTTTCCTTCATTACATAAGTCAAAAATTATTAAACTCACTCAAAGATTACATCCAGACATACAAAACATTCATGTAAAATTGCACATCTCATTTCAAAGTCATTTTTGCTTAATCATATTTTCTAAATCCTGCTTATATATTTATTTCTAGAAATTTTCCCATTGCTTGCATAAATATGATGAAGGCATATGGAATACTATATTTATTTTTACTGTGAACATAGGATATGGTTTTTGAGAAAAACCCATAAAAATATGTTGGCTTATGATCTGAACAAATCAACACATATATATAATATTGCTTTGTTCATATCAATTTTTAAATGAACTAGACATAAGCATGAACCTCATTATTCACACTGCCTACTTTATTTTTCTTTGATACCCTATTTCTCAGTAAATATTTAGCTCATTTTCTTATAAAACTTAGATTATAAAATCCATTTCTGTGATCAGGGTATATGTTTGATTATTTATATTTCAAAGCAAAAATTGAAACAACCATAACAAATCAAACAGATTAAAATCTCAATCAAAGGTTCAACCAAAATACCATCCATGATCAACATATATTCATTCAGAGAATAGAAATCAAACAGAAAAACATAATATGATTTTATATAAAAAAAATTGGCTTCCCTTAACTTGGGTCTTAATGCCTTAAATCTCATGGGTGATTAATCACTCACCTTCCTCTTCTCTTCCCCGAGAGTGGTTAAGCTTGAAGACAGTGTGAGTTTTGCTTTTCTTTTTTTTAATATTTCTCTGTTTTCTCTCAGAAACAAACTGCTGTTATTCTCTCATTTTTAAAACATTTAGCTAGGGTTTAGTAGAGAGAAAAGCCCATTTTATCCTTATGCAATTTAGAGAATTATGTATATATGTTTATGGCTAAATGTGCCATTTTCTTTTTGATTTCTATTTCAGGTAAAACAGTTGCCTTTCTTCTTTTCTGGGTACATGCCATTTGCATGTTTCTTATGCACATTATTTTCATGTGACTTAGCTTCATTGTGTATTTTCTTAAATCTGAATTGTTCACTCGTATTCCTCTTTATAAATTTAATTCCTAGCTATTATTTTTAACCATTTTTTTCTCTTGATTTATTTTAAAAATGTATTTATGCACAAAGAATACTAAACTGGTTTTATGCAATTTAATTATCAGAAAGATTTATTTTATCACTTGATATTTCTCTGGCTACTCATATTTAATATATATATATATATGTGAGATATATGTGTATGTAAAACTCACTCGTACTTGATCATTTTCTTCTCATTATTATTCATTGAAAAATCACTATCCTCTTATTTAATTATTTCCACTCATCCTTGATATTTATTTTCAAACTGTTTATCCTTTAAATATTTTCTATTAACTGATTTCCATATTTTTTTCAAAATTATTTTTATCTCAATAATTTGGGTCTTCACAACTTATCTAGCGATAAAACGTAGTTAAAGCTAGAAGTTTATGAAATAAACTAGGAAATTAAATCAGCAACTAGAATGCTTTAATCCTTAAAACTCTAGAATTTTGGAAAAAATAAATTTTAGCAAGCAAAGGACGGGGAAGGGTTGTTGCGAATTCAAGGTCACTATTCCTATGCCTTAAAAGTAAAATTTATAAATAGGCTTGTGTGTCGTTGTTTTGAGTAAAAGGAAAGGTTTCCAAATATAAGATTAATTGCACAATACTAGGGTCAATCATATGCATTAACTCATTGACTAAATCTCAATTATGTTAAAATGTGGCTTGATTTGATTTAAGGATGGAGAGGCAAATATTTTGAAAAAATTTGTGTTTAGATGCTTTTGAAAAGTTGTGTTCGAATGCTTTTGAAAAATTGTGTTGAAATGCTTTTGAAAAGTTGTGTTTAAATGCTTTTGAAAAACTAGATTTGAATTCTTTTGAAGATTTAATTTTAAAACTATTTTGCAAGTTCGATTGGATAGGGGAAAAGCTTTTTAACACAAATTGAGAAAATTGCTGATTTTTAAATGCCACATATTTAGTGTAAGGAGGGTCAACGTGTTAGTAAATATGAATTTTACTACCCAATAAGGGTGACAGTAAACAAACCACAGGGAATAATAAGAAGAATAAAAATTTAGCTTTGAAATTTCTATTTTCATACCTTGTTAATAGTGAACAAAACTTGCATCTAAAATAACACCATTTTAAAATCCAAAAATAAACCTCCTTATGTAAATTATACTTGGAAAAGTTAGAAGAGATTTGGGGGTAAAAGATAAGGTTCCAAGGTACAACGGAATATGTATCCATTGGAAGGATGGAAATGTAATGTTTTCCATCTAAATTCATTTTCTCGACATAAGAGTAGATCTAGGAAAAATGCATTTTAAATTTTTTGGATATTAGAAGTTGTGTCTTAAGTATTTGATGGTAGGGATTGGATGGAAAATTGGTTGAGCCAGACTCATATTCGTAGGTATAACACCCCATATTTTGGGGAGTCCATAATATGGAAAATTAATTTAAATCAAATCGAATTGAATTAGTATGAAGATTTTATTAATTAAATTAATAAAATGATTTAATTTCAAGAACTGCCTAAGGCAAATTTAATTAATTAAGCATGAGACACTTTAAAAAGTTAATCGGATGGACTAAGGGTAAATAGAACAATTTTGGTTGGTCTTGGTTAATGAAATAAAATAATTTAAATTTTAATGGGAATTATTTAAGTAAAGGAAATAAGTTAGTAAGGCCCAACCCAGTAACACATATTCCTTAGCCCCAAATCCTCATTCCATCTTCATTTCACTAAAACAACACTTCCTAAGAACTCTAAGCAAGACCAACATTTTTCAAAGTAGAAGAAGAGAATTTCATAGCTAGAAGATCAAAGCTTTTAATTTTAAGGAAAAGAGAAGATTAAAACAAGTTTTATTAAATTAGGTGAGTAAAATCTTTCTTTAACACCTATCCTAACCTGTTGTGTTTGGATTTCAGTTTCGTATGAATGTTATGATGATGTTAAACATGTTTGGATGTTTGAATATAATTTTAACTATGATTTAAAATTAAATTAAAGTGATTTTGTTTATGTTTTAGGGAAAAACATGATCTAATTACATCCAAATACCATGAAATTTTGATATGATATGTTTAATGATGAAATAGAGATAGATTTTTAATTTCATAATTTTTGGAATTAATGGGAATATTTTATGAATTTTCTAAGTTGGAAAATATGGTTAATTTTGGGTTAATTAATTGTTAAAAATAATAAAATTAATTATTTCGGTATGAAATTTTCATATGAGGTATAGTATGTTAACGTATATTTTTGATGAATTTTTGGGATTTTTCCCATCGTTTTTTTATATGAATTATTTAATGAAGTAAACCGCGAATTAATTAAGGAAAATTAACAAATTAATTAATCAATTTAGGTGTTTAACATTTTCTAAAATGAAAATGAAAAGACAAGAAGATTAACCAATAAGAAATGACAATAAATTTGGTTAGATAAAAAGATGTTGCTTAATGGGATAGTAAATCAGTTTTTGATTTAATTACAAAACTACTATTGAACCATTTTTTATCAGCTAAAATATAGTAACCTAGGCTAAACTTTACGTTAGGTTAAAAAAAATCATGCTCATAAGCTAGAATAGAAGAGTGACACCACATGGGACCCAACCCTTTAATTCTAAAACGAAAGCAATAGAACATTTATTCACGAAGGCTTATAAACTAATAGCGATGACTAGCCTGCGAAATATATATAGCGATGACCCCTATATACATTACACGCGATGATTCAAGCACGATGTCATGAACTAGTGGAGACAATATGAACTATTAGCGATGGAAACTATATATATATAAACTAGTGGCGATGACTATAGAGCGTGACATCACACTAAAAAATAACACGCGATGACTATTTGTTAGCGATGACTTAGCATTGCACTGAAGGTTGAATATATAACGCGATCACCTGGCACAAAATGATAAAGACTTATTATGGCATTGGAGCATGCATGCATGTGATTCTAATTCTAACAAAGGCACAGCATATAATTCCAGGCGACAATACACAAATTTAAATAACTCAAGGCGATAACATTTATTCACGAAAACTTGGTTAAGGTATATTTCACAAAATATATTCAAATATCTTACACAATGACTAAGCATGCTGATAGGAAGTATAGTCTAAGTGTGAATATAATATATATGCTAATAGAAAATATATTGTTATACATAAAGGAACATATATGTAACTGCCTATATATTTGCACACGGAAACAGGCTCCATAATATTTCATGAAGCCAAATAAAAATAATATTTTGCAAAGACTTATTAACAGTAAACGAAAGCCTGCATGCCAATGAAAGATATATAGAAGCTCTTGCTTTTAAAATATAAATTCACACAAAGGCAGTTAAAATTTAATATGATGGCTTCAACTAGACATACGATGGAATAAAAATAAAGTACAGGAACACTTTGAAAAAAATGACGCATGAAGGCTTATATAAATGGACACGAAATAATACACGAAGGGCAAGGCATGCGAAAGAAAATGAAATGTGTGTATGTAAGGATCCGAAACCCCCTTATTTAGTACCATCATGTAGCCTCCTAACATCCACAACATGTTTATATTTAAATATTTACCATTTCTCTCTCATGTCACATGAGCTGAATATTTAAATATAAACAAATGTTAGATATCAGGGGACTGCAAATGATGCTAAATAAGGGGAATTATGGATATTATATATATAATATTCGCAGCCCCCTTATTTAGCTCCATCATGCAGCCTTCTAATATCAGCCACATGTTAATATTAAATAAAAGATAAAAATATTTTACCTAAGGAATGTGTAGTGTACACGGTTATTAAATGAAGCCATTTGCAATAATATAAATCCAAATGGAAGGCCGTTGTGGTAATAAGAAGGATAAACTCAACTTCTTACTCGATGTGATTGATGTAAGGCCTTTATGGCAATCACATGTCTAAATATGACTTTATACTTTGGGAATGGCCTGGGTGGCAAGCAAAGTCCTGTGTGGCTCCGATTAATTGGTATCGTTAAGTCCTATGTAGCTACCGAATAATTGGTATAACTAAGTCCTGCGTGGCTGTCAAATAATTGGTATCGTTAAGACCGGAGTGGCTATCAAATGTCAAACAAACAACATTATAATTGGTATCGAAGGCCTAAGTGGAATGTCAAACCTACGACATTATTATCGGTATCGAAGTCATGTGTGGCTGCCAAGTGTCAAAACCACGACATTAAAATTGACATCATTGATCGAAGGCTTGTGCAGCATCTAATTGTTTGTTTACGACATTTAAGCGAGTACAGTGGAGTAAGACTTTCATAGCATCCAATTTCATTCACGGTAAACAAATAAGAATGGGAGAGAAAGACTTGAGTAGCATCCAGTGGTCCATTCTTGATAAAACACGAGAATAATGTGGCAACCTAATTATCTATTGACGATAAAATAAAGATAAGGCACTCGTGAATAAACCATAAGGGTTAAGAACTGGAAGTTGAACTGATAAAGCTAGGCATGTAGTGAGCAGTCGATCGATTCACCTATTTTGGGACCGTTTACATTTTTGTCGTTGTATATTTATTTCATTCCTTAATTATTAATCCTTAATTATTAATTAACGTTAACATTTATTTTAATGTTTACTTAACCTCCAAGTCTAATTACTGTAAATTTTTAAATTTCAAATTTTGGAATTAATTATTTATTTGAATTTGATCTTTATTTAAATTATTTTGAATCTGAAAAGTTCAAACGTCCATAACTTTTCCATTTGAGCTCCGTTTTCGAAACATTATATATAAAAATTGATCAGAAAACCACCACGAATGCAACGGCACAACTTTCATGGACAAATTCTTACTTTTACAAAAAAATTATTTTTATCCTTATCTAATTTAATTAATTCATTTATTTCTTATTAATTTTTACGAGGTGTTACATTCTCCCCCTAAAAAGGATTTCGTCCCCGAAATCTCCCCAAGGGCGGACAGCGTAAGATGCAATAAACATCCATGTTATACAACTAAGTTATCTATGCATCCATCTACTCAACGAAAAGTGCAATGTGATTATGTATGTAGACATATTATAAATGAGCTCAATCCTAGCGTAAGTGTATTATAGTGACATATAGGCATGTATGCAAGCATCCTAAACATGCATAAAAATTTCTATATGAGTACAAAGTGATACTAAAAACTGTGGCAACCATCTTCTACCATTGTAATGCCCTTCGTTTTTACATTAATTAATTAAAATATAAATTAATTAATAAATAATTAGTGAAAATGGAATTTTTTATAAACATTGGAATTTGGCTACGAAACTTATACCATTGGATTAGTCGCAATTTTCTGATCAATTTTCATATATAAAATTTTCAAATCGGAGTTCAAATGAAAAAGTTATCAACGTTTGAATTTTCGTAGTTGGAAATAATTATATATATAATTAAGAAAATGATTTGAAATTAATTAATGATTGATTAATACCATTAAAGTTAACGGTAGCTTAATGTTTAAGAAAATTAATTAAGGCATAAGATAAAGCTGGTGATTGTTAATTGGAGAATAAATAGTAATAAATATATTAAATCAACAAACCCTCAAAATTCACTATTTTGGCCTAGTCAGGTCGACCATGACCTAGGAACGGTCGACCATGAGCGATCGACCTGGGTCATGGGGCGGTCGACCCCCCTCATTTTGTTGGTAGCTATAACTTAAGGTTGTATGGCCCAGATCTAATCTATTTCTATCTAATGGTTAGCGCTGATTTGAACCTCTATAAATTAGGACCTAGGGCTTCTCTTCCAACTCATTATTTTTCTAATGAACATGAAAGCTCTACCATTTTCTTTCTCCTCCAAAATTTCTAAATACACAGAAATAGATCTAAATTGTACTGATACACTTTGGAGAGGAATAAAAAAGAACAAAGGATAGGAAATAGGTTCAAATCAGGTTGCTACATCAAAGTTAAACTTTTAGATTCGGTTCTAACTAATAAATCTAAATCTCTTTTCCCTAATCCAATTTCTAATGAGATCTGTATAAATATTGTCCGTGTATTCAAATAGGGATTCAAAAGTGGGGAATACATATAACAGTGTTAGATTTGAATTAGATCTAGAGATTTGGAAGCACTAATTAAAGGTGAGTGAGAATTTTTTTTATAATACTAGATTATATCATTGCATATCTATTCCTATATGTCTAAGAATTGAAATTAAATTGCAATAAATTTACAAGTATGAAATGTTGAAGACTGTGAACTTGTCTATAAGTTTGTATTGATAATTATAGAAGCGTAATGATTAGATTTTATTTTGTAATTGCGAAATGATTTTATTTATCAATTTTACATCGAATTTGCTAGCTGAAACATAATGAATTGGGATTTTAGCTTATTTGATATTGGTGGTTGAGACTGGAAAAGAAAGTTAATTGGACTTTTGGAATTTTAGTGATATTTTGATTCATTGGAATATATATTATTGTAAGTGGATTTCCATATGCTGTCAAGTTTAAATTTAGCAAAAGTGTGGTGTTTGAAATAGCAAGGAACAAATATATTTTTTATAAAAGAAAGAGATTTATAGAACAAAGATAGTTACTGTATTTTGTACTGTCTATTTTAATAAAAAAATACAGAGCTCCTCGTAATTACAAACATCGCACAAACCACCTCTTTGTGACAAAATATGAAAATTTATTGTGTAACAATTAATTGTTAAAGTTTAGATTCCAATTTATTAAAATGTAGTTAATCCCAAAGGCGTAATATTGAAATAAGAATGACACTAAAAAGTTAATAAAGAACCAATGAAAAAGGAAGTTTGAGTGATAAGCAAGAAAAAGAAGCTGGGAAATGAAATTGATGTTTGGATTAAGTCTAATAATCGAATGAAATGGATTAATTTGCTTAAAACAAGTAAACTGAAATATGTCTGAATTAAGTATGATAATCAAATGAAATGGAATAGAGATCGAAGTTGAACTAATGAATGTAGTAGCAACAACATTGATGATAAAAAATGAGAAGCGGTAAATGAATTTGATAAGTGAAAAGCCAAACAGATAGTAAAATGAAGACCTATGGTCAAATATAAAAGATGTAGAGGCAGTAAGGAAACTGTAAGAAGAATAAATAAATAAATAAATAAATAAATATATATATATATATGAATATGAAATATGTATATATTGCCTCGGATATGCATTTATGATGGGTATGAATAGTTATAAATTATCTGTTATAATTATAGAGAATAGGTGACTTAAGGTCATTAAACTGGGTTGGGATGCTTGAAACATATCCAACCAATAGGACCCGAGGAGAGTATATGCTTGCGTATAGATGAAGGGATACCCTTAAGTCTGTGGGTTCTTGGAAAGGAACCTTCATAATTGCATGCAATGGGCGGACCTTTTATGGATGACTAGATTGTACCGGCAATGGTAGTCTGCTTCAAATTTGTTAGAGGAGGGTATTGCCTTGATTGCACTAGGCAATCTAAACGGACGACGAGTGAGATTGGACTTATGCAACAGGGTGCGCAAAGGTTGGCGTACGTAAGGACCAAAACAATAGGTAGGAGTTGCATATTTAGCGAGCTCAACATCGGTCCCTAACAATCAGAGGGAAGGACATGGTTACGCCTAACTGATCTCTTCTGCCTACCAAGATTGATTCAGTTGGGTTATGCACCGCCATAGTTGTTTGTTAGTTTGTTTGATTGGGCAAGGCTATTTAATCCATATTAGAGATTTCTTTAAAAATATTGATGGGGTGGAGGTGCGTGTGGCCAGAAATCCATGATATATGAAGCGGATGAAGGTTAAAATGCCCGAAGAATACAGGACCTTATGGACTGGAGGTCATCGGTGCGCACTATAAGATTTCCTCGAGTTATACGACGATCATAATGCAGTGAGGTGATGAATACTTACAAGGTGCTGAGCGATATATATTTTAGTGGGGATAGTATCTAGGTCCATTAGTGGACGATGGAATATATACACTTATATATATAGATATAGATCTACATGATGTAGATGGGAACAGTTCGTATGCAGCGATGGAGTCATAGTGACTATTGATAAATCTATCATAACAAGAAATGGTGAACACTCGACATAATCTAGTGTATGTATAATTTACCAGTCACCAGAATGTTATTATGACCCCTTCCTCATTATAACCCATAAAATTTAGAAAGGCATGTACTGATATTGTTTGGAGCGATGGTCTGGCTGAGGCACTTGACATTTGAGTTGTTAATTATGGGTCAGTGATTATTATAATATATTATATTTACTTATTTCCACAATGAGTTATTACCATTAGTGCTATGATATAGCTTCTCTTTTGTAGGATACCAAACCAACGATCCATATTTTAGTGGACTTAGATTTTCAGGTTAGCGAAAATCTAGGCCCACTGAAGTTTTAGTTGTTACATTTGGTATCAGAGCATAGGTTAGTCGATCCCTAAAATATTAGGAAACGTTAAGTGAACTTATTTGTATTTTGACTATAAATATAAGTATAGTATATGCAGAAATCCTAAGAAGTCCATCTATAGAGTAATTGCATATGGAAAAGTCCCTAAAACTAGATGGTACATGACTCCCTAGTCGGGCCTTGATAACCTAATGATTACTAATCCCCGTTTTGATTGTCGATTGATGATGTACAATAGGTCTAGATAAAGATAAAATAAGAGTTCATATGTTAGGGATAGTGGAGGGTGGAGAAGTTTCCGAAGAAAGGTGTGAAATAGTCACTCCCAATTAATAATTGGTGTTAACCCGCCTTTTGGCAAGGCTATAGGCAGGCGGATTTAACTAAGTCGATTTCTCAGTTATCGAGGATGGAATGTGGTAGGTTTGAGTCGACTGGATGGATAGGTAACGCAGCACGTTTGGAAGTCGCTCGGCATGGAAGTCGCTCGGCATGGAAGTCGCTCGGCATGGAAGTCGCTACAGGAAGTCGCTACAGGAAGTCGCCATAGGAAGTCCCTATAGGAAGTCGCTTAACAGGAAGTCGCTACAGGAAGTCGCCACAGGAAATCACTCGGCACAGGAAGTCGCTCGTACCATGATGAAGGATGTTGGCTTGGCTATGGCCCTAATGGGCCTGGACTGCTAAGGAAGCCTAGTAACTCGGGATTTGCCTATAAATACAGCATGAGGGGGTTCAGAAAGGGGATCTTCTCTTCTGCTCTCTGACTTTCTACTTTCTAAGGCTAAGGCTACTCTACCATTTTTGTATCTGTAATCGATTATTACAGTAATAAAAAGGAAACTTCTGGAGTGGATGTAGGCCGGAGTTAGCCGAACCACTATAAAATCTATTATTCTTTACTGCTTTTATTTTAATTTTGACTGTTCTTCATATTATTATTCTCTACATACATTCTATCTGTTATCGGTGACTGTTAGCTAGTGCTTTCATTTACATTTGGGTGTTAATGACCAATTTTGGCGCTAACATTTTGGTGCTTCCACTGAGAAGGCAAGCACTCGGGGATTTCGGTGCTAGGATTTTGGATTCAAAAGCTTAGGAACTTGGATTCTAGGAAGTAATGGCTAGGCCACCAACAAGGAAGCAAGCGATAGAAAGGATCACTCAAGAGGGAAGTCAAGAGGCTTCCTCTGGAGCTGGAGCAGGTCAAGCATCCATCTACATCACCAGAGATGAGATGGAAGCGATGCTGAAAAGACAAGAGGAGATGATGCAGGCTCTTCTTAGACAATTTGCACAAGCAGGAAATGCAGGAGCTCAGATCCGTGGAGCTGAATCAGAAGCGCTCAACCAGCAAGCAGAGGGAGTGGCTCAGCAGGGGGCAGCCCCCAATCAGCAGACGGCTATCAATCTGGATGGACCTAGACTCGGGGGCACACCACCAGGAAATGCTAGACCAATCCATGGAGGGATACCAGATGACGCTGTGCAACCCGACACTAACAGGAGTGCGGGAGTACGTGATGAGGAGTATGTGCCAGGATTCCCTCGTGAACTCGAGAGACAGACCAGAGGTAGCAGACAAGGATTATAGTATGGCGACAATGATAGATTAGCGGAGATGGTCAAACGAGCTGTGAGAGGTAGATTGGTAAATAAAGACTTAGAGGATGTGAATAGGAGTCCCTTTACTCCGACTATCAGGCAAGCTAGGAACCCTCCGGATTTTAAGCTACCAACGTCGGAGATGTATGATGAGGGAACGGATCCTGCCGTTCACCTGACAAGGTACATGAGGCATATGGAGGTACTGGGGGCATCGGATGAGGTCATGGCTCGATGTTTCCCTTTGTATTTGACAGATATCACAGCTATGTGGTTCAGATAGCTAGAGAGTGGTTCTATTGACACTTGGACAGAGCTGATTGAGAGGTTTATGAGGCAATTTCGGGTCCATATAGTCAGACCCAATAACGTAATGACCTTGACATCGATGAAACAATGGAAGGGAGAGTCGCTCGGGGATTTCTTAACCAGATTCAACGTAGCGGTAGCTTCAGTGGATCGACCCGATCCGCCGATGGTTTTGATGGAAGCAGTTTCAAGAATTGCAAATAATTCGGATTTCAGGATATCGTTGGAACGGGACCCACCAAGGGATCTCGGAGAGTTCTACCATGAGGCGGAAAGGTTCCTAAGGCAGGAAGATGCGCAGGCTGAGAGAGTAGGGAGAGAGGATGAAGCTTATGCAGTGAGGAGTGGAGGTCCACCCAGGGAGGATCCAAGTAAAGACGATAAAGGAAAAAGGAAAACAAATGGCAACAGTGGCACTTCGAAGAGGCCTCGAAGGGAGTCAAAGTTTTCTTCTTACACAGATTTAACTGAGACTCTAGAAAGGATTTTCTTGGATACTCGAGGGCACCTCCAATATCGAAGGCCGGAAAGAGAGAGCCTTCTGAGTACGAGCGGGCATCGGGAAAGCATTGCCTATTCCATGAGCTGGATGGGCACAACACAAATGACTGCAGGCATTTGAAAGATATCATTGAGGAGCATGTAAGGAATGGTCATCTACAGCAGTATGTAAGGAATCGATCTGTGGCAGTGGGATAGGAGCGACCACCGCTTACCTCAAACGAAGATGGCACTGGGCCTAGGCAACATCGGCTCATTATCAACTAAACAGATTTATGGTTTTGAATAAGTAATAGAAATAAAAGTAATACGGCTAGGTCACTTACACACATACGGGATCGAGGACGGTCCCTAGGCGTGCTCTGAGATGACAAAAAACCGTACTACTTGAGTCTATGAAATCCTATTTTCTTTATATTTTTCTCCAAACTCTGGTTTCTTCTGTGGCACTTTGGACATTTAATTCCTTTTGTTGTACGAACTTCTGCTTTGATAACTGAATTCTGTAACAATTGGATTTGGATCAGTGTAATAAATAATACAGGTCTCGCGATCACGGTCCCGACCGGTGAGACAGGGCAGTGATCGCAAGTTACGAGTCCCTTTGCCGGAGAGCGATGGAATGGACTCGGAGAGAAAATCAAAGTCCTTGGCCGGAGAGCCGAGGCCGGAGAATATAAAAGTCCTTGGCCTGAGAGCCGAGGCCGGTGAATATCAAAGTCCTTGGCCGGAGAGCCGAGGTCGGAGAATATAAAAGTCCTTGGCCGGAGCACCGAGGCCGGTGAATATCAAAGTCCTTGGTCGGAGAGCCGAGGGCGGAGAATATAAAAGTCCTTGTCCGGAGATCCAAGATCGGTGAATATCAAAGTCCTTGGCCGGAGAGCCGAGGCCGGAGAATATAAAAGTCCTTGGCCGGAGAGCCGAGACCGGTGAATATCAAAGTCCTTGGCTGGAGAGCCGAGGCCGAAGAATACGAAAATCCTTGGCCGGAGAGCCGAGACCGGTGAATATTGAAGTCCTTGGCCGGAAGACCGAGGGCGGAGAACTTACAAGCCCTTGACCGAAGAGCTGAGGCTGGAACAGGGTAACGCAACCTGGCGAGGTCTACGGATTCAAGGTTAAACCCGGAGAGGTCATGAATTTAATAATATGGTCATGAACGGGATATGGACTTTGGATATCGGATTTGAGGCTATTCAAAACACACCTTCCAATAGCAAGGCATGCTTTGGGGGGCAAAGTGTTAACCCGCCTTTTGGCAAGGCTGTAGGCAGGCGGATTTAACTAAGTCGATTTCTCAGTTATCGATGATGGAATGTGGTAGGTTTGAGTCGACTGGATGGATAGGTAACGCAGCACGTTTGGAAGTCGCTCGGCATGGAAGTCGGTTGGCATGGAAGTCGCTCTGCATGGAAGTCGCTATAGGAAGTCGCCACAGGAAGCCACTACAGGAAGTTTCCACAGGAAGTCGCTCGTACCATGATGAAGGATGTTGGCTCGGCTATGGCCCTAATGGGCCCGGACTGCTAAGGAAGCCCAGTAACTCGGGATTTGCCTATAAATACAACATGAGGGGGTTCAGAAAGGCGATCTTCTCTTCTGCTCTCTGACTTTCTACTTTCTAAGGCTAAGGCCACTCTACCATTTTTGTAACTGTAATCGATTATTACAGTAATAAAAAGGAAACTTCTGGAGTGGATGTAGGCCGGAGTTAGCCGAACCACTATAAAATCTGTTGTTCTTTACTGCTTTTATTTTAATTTTGACTGTTCTTTGTATTATTATTCTCTACATACATTCTATCTGTTATCGGTGACTATTAGCTGGTGCTTTCATTTACATTTGGGTGTTAGTGACCAATTTTGGCACTAACAATTGGGTTTTTGGATTTGGAAAGAAGGATGTCTTGAGAAAATAGTTAGAAGTCCACTTTGAGTCCAACCCAACAATAAGAAATTTATGTAAAATGAGAAAAGTAAGTGAGTGTTGAATTTTGGATATATATATATATATATAATAAAGGTCTTGTAACAAAACATATATTTAGCTAATTTGATTTCAGTAAAGGAAATTTTGTAAGAGGCTATTTTCTTTTGAAAAGAAATGATAGAGCGATATAGCTCATGAATCTTTCTATGTAATGAAAGTTTTTAAGATATGAAAAATATTTGTATGGGTGGACAATAAGAGTGGTATATAAATCAGAATAGGGTGAATGTTATAGAAAAGAAGACTTAGGGTCTTAAAAATTAAGCTGTAAGTGGCTGCAATAGTTTAAGAAAAAGGATGGTAAATTAAGAGAAAACATTTGGAATTAGTGCGGTTCGGGCTGAAGAATTGAGTAGTAGGAAGTATAAATGAAAGAGAGGTTTGGCTTATTGTAATTAGGTCGGGATTTGATATATTTTAATTCATTGGAATGAAAAGAGGTAACAAAATAAGTTTCTATGAGTCAATCAAGTTACAAATAAAGGTATTTTGTTTGAAATAATAAGGAATGTAAATGCAAAGGAAGAAATGTACAAAATATCGGAAATACTATATTTTGTATTGTTTATTTAAATAAAGAAAATGAAATATAATTTCTTTTAATTTCACACAAAACATGAATCCTCGTTTAAGCGATTCATATAGAATTATAGCGTTAACAGTTCCTCTTGGAGTGAAAAGTAGTTCCAATACATTAAAATATAGGATCTTTAAGTATAATAAAAAGTGTCAGCAAATTATATTAAAATAATGCTAGTAACCTAATTAGACAAACAAAACAAAAAAAATGGGCATTTTCCGTTATTACGTGCATTTATTGCTAATGTTTGTTAGAAGTCCCCCTTTCATGATGTTAGAAACTCTTCCACATATTGGATGTAAGGAGAGTATGAGATGTAACGAAAGTGATAGGATAATAATTGTTCTTATCTACTCCAGTTTTTATAATCTAAAATGTATGAAAGATGTTTTAGAACATGTAAAGCATACTTTTGAAAGAAATGGTTTGGCAGAAATAAATAAGTTTTTTTGGAAGGAAAACTTAATAAATGGTTGCTAAAAATCCCAAATTTTTAATAAGCGTTGGAATGGTCTTTAAAAGAAAAGGCTGATTTGATTTTAAACTTAGAATTATTAACGTTCCCTTTTAAAGTTTAGTGAATAAGTTAAATTCAAAAATCTTAAAATGTAAGTTTTGAAAAGGGTTAAGACGCAAAATATTTTTGGATTTAACAAAAGTTTTTAAGTAGCACTTTTAAAGATAGGAGTTTTGGGATTAAATATTTCAAAAATTTTGAAGTTTTAATCTTTGAAAAAAAATGATAAAGATCAAACAAGAATTTTAAATGTGGAGTAGATAGGAATTAGTGCCTATGTGAGACGGGGAAAAGAATAAGGCTATGAAGGAAATATGTATGACTACTTTTGGAATAGTAATAAGAAATCCCCGTAGAGTGTGAGGAACACTAGAAAAGCCTAGGAATGTTATGTTGATATGTATGTAAGCCATAAAGAGGGTATTGGGGTACACTTCTATAAGTTTTGGGATATGCTGGTAGGAGCCTTATGGGTAAAGGAAATACTAAGGACTGAGGATACTATTGAAAGATTAGCATTAAGAGAAGATGGTAATAGATGGTAATGAGATGGTAAACACACATGGAGGATATTGATAGACTCAAGTTGGGAAAGCAAGAGGGGAACTAGAAGGTTATTTCCCCAAGCTTAGTTGCCATTTAATATTGAGATTTCATAAGTTGTATTTTTTATCCACTGCAGTGAGAATAGGCATAGTTATTCCATAATTGAGTATGGGATAGAAGAGATGAATAGACCTTATTCATCGTAAGTAATAAAGAAAGGATAATATATGAAGGTAATAGTGGGATGGCCTGTACAAAGGTCCATTCTTGTAGTAGTAGTAGTAGTTAGTGGTGTTGTGTTTCCTTCCAGTGTTAGTTTTTCTTTTCGTGGGTTGTAAGCATTAGTTGTTGCTATGGACTGCGTATGTTTAGGGAAATGTTCATTTTTATGTGTTTTCTTGATGGACCGTAATGATTGAGAAAGCAATAAAAAGGAAATTTCAGAGAAGGTTACTTAGCTAATGCGAGGGAAAAGAAAATAGTTGAAACTGGAAGTTAAGTAATAAATTAAGAAAATTATTTAACTAACTACTGAATAAAAGAAAAAAATGAAAATATAGGTTTCGAAAAGAATAGGGATTTTTTGGAAGGTAAATTTTGGTAGACGGAGGACGGGAGGGCAGGAGTACGGAGGGATAAGTAATGGATCGATGTTCTTGTTCCTTGAAGACTAAAATTTAAAGTTGAACATGTGTACTGGTTGATATTAATAAGAAATAAAAAATTTGAGAACTTAAAATTTACCGTGCAATTAAGTGAATTCCGTTATGGATAGTGGATGGTTGACTAAATCCTGATATTAGAAATGTGGAAAAGGTTATTTATATAAAAAAATTGTAATTATACATATATTTGAAAAAAGAAATTTTTTATGAAAGATGTACTTCTGAAAAGTTTTCATTATAAATATATACATATCTTTGAAAAGATTTTAAAAGTTAAGGATTTTAAGTTTTAGAAATTTTGAAATATCGCATGCTGACATTGGGGAATAGTCGGTAAGTTTATTAGTGTAGATTTTACTACGTGGCGGTAGTTGTAGTAAGATGGATACGGTGAGCAACAAGGAAGCTGTTTTGTTTATGGAAGTTTTTTGAGGAACTTTGCTGATGAGGTAAATTTAAAAAGATGATTTTTGGAACTACAATGTTTTTTAACTTTAAAAATAAAAGTTACTTATGCAAACTGTACTTGGGAAGGTAGAAAAAAGGATTGGGGGCAAAGAAGTAAATCCCATGGTACAATGGAGAAATGTTACATAAGAGAATGGTAAAAATATGTAATTTTCCATCTAGACCCTTTCCAAACATAAGAAAATAAGTTTAGAAAACAGAACTTTTTAGATTTGGATGTTAGTTATGGTGTGCTAGGAAATTGGATGGTAAGAATTGGACGAAAAATTTGTTGAACTATACTTCTACTCGTAGAAGTGTGGAAAAATCTGGATGAAAACCCATTTTGCTTTTTCAAAAAGTTGCATTCGTGTAGAACTACCTGTATTTAGGATGTCAGCATCATGTTTTTAAAACTGATTTAAAAAGAAATCATTCATATAGGAGGCGTCAAATAGAAATCATTGTTCATATATATCATATGTATTGTGATGCACTGTGCACATGTACATGAACTATTGCAAAATTAGTTGTACACTAATTGATTGTTAGTGTAGAATGGATGTGCGATGGTTTACATGATCTTATCCTTGTGGAATTTCGAGGATGAAATTTTTTTAAGGGGAGAGAATGTAACACCCCATATTTTTACGTTAATTAATTAAAATATAAATTAATTAATAAATAACAAAAAGTGAAAATGGAATTTTTGTAAATTTTGGAATTTGGCTACGAAACTTATACAATTGGATTCATGGTGATTTTCTGATCAATTTTCATATATAAACTTTTCAAATCGGAGTTCAAACGAAAACGTTATCAGCGCTTGAGTTTTCATAGTTGGAAATAATTATATATATAATTAAGGGAATAATTTGAAATTAATTAATGATTGATTAACACCATTAAAGTTAATGGTATCTTAACGTTTAAGAAAATTAATCAAGGCATAAGATAATGCTGGTTCACGTTAATTGGAGAATAAACGGAAACGAATAAATTAAATCAACCAACGCTCAATCCGACGGTTAGCGCTGATTTGAACCTCTATAAATTAGGTCCTAGGGCTTCACTTCCAACTCATTATTTTTTTAATGAGTATGGAAGCTCTGCCATTTTCCATTCTCCTCCAAAATTTCTAAATACACGTAAATAGATTTAGATAGCATAGATACACTTTGGAGAAGTATTGAAAAGAACATAAGATAGGAAATAGGTTCAGATCTGGTTGCTACATTAATGGTAAACTTTTAGATCTAGTTCTAATTAATAAATCTAAATCTCTTTTTCCTAATCCAATTTCTAATGAGATCTGTATAAATATTGTTTGTGGATCCGAAAGGGAGTCGAAAAAGGAGAATACAGATAACATGGTTAGATCTTGATTAGATCTAGATATTTGGAAGCGCTAATTAAAGGCGAGTGGGAATACTATATATTTTTATATAATACTAGATTATATCATTGCAGATCTATTCCTATATGTCTAAGAATTGAATGTAAATTGCAATAAATTCACATATGTGAAATGTTGAAGACTATAAACTTGCCTATAAGTTTGTATTGACAATTACATAAGCATAATGATTAGATTTAATTCTGTATTTGCGAAGTTATTTTAATTTTCAATTTTGCATCGGATTAGTTAACTGAAACATAATGAATTGGGATTTCACTTTATTTGATATTGGTTGTTGAGATTGGAAAAAAAATTAATTAGACTTTTGGGATTTCACTTTATTTGATATTGGTTGTTGAGATAGGAAAAAAAATTAATTAGACTTTTGGGATTTTAGTGATATTTTAATTCATTGGAATGTAGATTATTGCAAGTGAATTTCCATATACCGTCAAGTCTCAATTTAGCACAAGTGTGATGTTTGAAATGATAAGGAACAAATATATGTCTATAAAAGAAAGAGATGTATAAAATAAAGATAGTTACTGTATTAGTACTGTCTATTTCAATAAATAAAAAGAGAACTCCTCGTAATTACAAACATCGCACAAACCAACTCTTTGTGATAAAATATGGAAATTTATTATGTAACAGTTAACTGTTAAAGCTTAGATTCCAATTTATTAAAATGTAGTAAATCCCAAGGTATAATATTTAAATAAGAATGAAACTAAAAAGTTAATAAAGTGAAAACCAATGCAAAAGGAAGTTTGAGTGATAGGCAAGAAAAAGAAGCTGGGAAATGAAATTGATGTCTGGATTAAGCCTGATAATCGAATGAAATAGATTAATTTGCATAAACCAAGTAAATTAAAAGATGTCTAGATTAAGTTTGATAATTAAATGAAATGGAATTGAAATCGAAGTTGAACTAATAAATGTAGTAGCAACGATATTGATGAAAGAAAATGAGAAGCGATAAATGAATTTGATAAGTGAAAAGCTAAAAGCTTAATAAAATGAAGACCTTGGGTAAAACATAAAAGACGTAGAGGTAGTAAAGAAAATGTAAGAAGAATAAATAAAAATAAATACGAAATATGTAGATATGCGTTTATGATGGGTGTGAATAATTATAAATTGTCTGTTATAATTATAGATAATAGGTGACTTAAGGTCATTAGATTCGGTTGGGATGCTAGAATTCTGGTGACTAAAGTTGCGACGAGTACCACCGAGGATCAAGATGACGATTAAGGAGGTTCAATATATATTTATCAAAATATGTGTTTTGAAATCTACATTTTTTTCAAATAATTACCAACTTCCATAAATATTTTGAACAAAGAGTTTTCACTTTAGAATTTTTTATAAAACAATGTTTTCTCAAAAGAATTGTAAAAAAATGATTGAAAATGGTGAAAATATTTTAGGAAATTGTTATCCTTCGGTTTTAAACATAGGTGTAAGCTTTGACTTGAAAATAAAAATGTTTTGTTTTGAAGATATATTGGAACACTCCTCACTGGGGGATCCCTTTTTGATATTTTAGGTGGGTTATCTTTGTCATCAAGTGGAGAAATTATTATAAAAGAATTTTGGAATTGGATTTTTTTAACTTGAGCTGAAGATTGGAAGGGTGTTGAAGTTTCGGACTTGAAGACTCAATGATGGGAGCAGTGATGATGATCCATAAGGGCAAGCTCTATGATGGGAACATGCGAAGTGGAGCTAGGACGCGCTCTACTATGGATATGAAGTGTGCCGAGGGATCATTGATACTCGAAGGTCTCGATGTATGCTCGTAAAACAAGGGTGATGTGGGGGCACCCACTTGGACCATGATGGGTCCTAATCTGTATGATGGGTGATCTAATCTTCATGACGGGCGATCTAGTTTCTTGACCCTTTAAGTGGCATGGATGCAAGCAAGGAACCAAACGATGATGAGTACTCATATATCCTAAAGTGCAAAACTCTAATGATGGTGAGTATTCATTGACCTTATGATGGTGGTCATTTGGAAGAGACATTATGGTGTAGGTTTGGGGATTGATTTTTGATGCAGATGTAGAATGAGTAGATGGACATAATAATTTGAGCATTTAGCTATGACTAGACATTATTTTGAGGATATAGCCATAACTGGGCATATGTTATTTTGAGGATGTGATTATAAGTGGGTGCATAGGATATTCGAGATGGTGTGAAAATGGAATGATACATCGATTATTATAAAGATGAGACTATGAAGAAGTTCATCGACAGTGCTGCGGACACACATATTATAATGGTTGCGTAGTCAGCATAGTAATTAACACACACGTGTAATTAGTTGATAGGTTAGTATGATGATTATACCATATTATTTTGGGTATGTGTGTTTATTTTAATAGGCTATGTTGGTTTTTGACTTATGTGTATTCATTTATTTGTACATGCGTGTTTTCATTAGCTTATGTTTTGTTGCGGACGTTTATTATGGTTGAATTATGATGATGCATAATATACGCTAATCCATAATTGAGATTGTTTCAGTTTTTTGTTGATGGAGTGTTATTTTTACATATTGTATTTTGGATTGTATGATTAAGGAAGCACGTGTGGTATTATAGTATGTAGAAAATTGAATTCATTGCTGTGAATGAATTGCATTGTGTCACGATTAGTGGTGTTATGTGGTCGTTATATGCTATTTTTATGTTAACTTGTGATTGATGTGTTTCCCTATATTTTGTGATTAAGTCCATGATAAAACTTTATTAATTTGGTTTAAAATTGTATTTGAAGAATTACGAGGGCGCAATTCTTTTAAGGGCGGGAATGTAACGACCCACAAATTTTATGCTTTCAATATTAAAGTAATGAAAATAAATTTTTAATATAAACGAGAATTGGGTGTCTTATTTATAACCATTGTAAAGGTATCTCCGAGCTGATCAGTTTGATATACTTGGAGTTATGGTTTAGAAGATATTGACTTTATGAGTCTAAAAGATTTGCACATATGACCAATTATTTCAATGTTATAATTTTACAAACAAAAATATGTTTGGTGTAGTTGTTTAAGAAAGTAGACTTCAATTACTTTTAGATTACACCAAACAACTACACCAAACATATTTTTGTTTGTAAAATTAGAACATTGAAATAATTGGTCATAAGTGCAAATCTTTTAGACTCAAAAAGTCAATATCTTCTAAACCGTAACTTCAATTATATCAAAATAATATATCAAATATATCGGCTCACAAATACCTTCACAGCGGTTATAAATACGACACACAATTCTCATTTATATTAAAAATTCATTTTAATTACTTTAACATTAAAAGCGTAAAATTTGTGGGTTGTTACACTTTGTCTCCACGAAACCTTCTGTTCCTGAATACACCCTTCCTCCCATGGTTTGGAAATCCTTGCTCGTCTTGGGGAAGTCTATGGGGCGGGGTGCTACTTCAGCAAGCAGGGCTGTGAGTGCTGCTGATGCAGCAGGTTGAAAAGTGGAACTTGTTCTACATGCCTGAGGTATTGTTGGAACCATTCAGGCATCCCTCCGATAGTGGATATCTCTTGGGAGTGTTCCCAATCTCAGAAGAATGATTTTCAGCCACAGTCTACCATCTGTAGGTTAAACTTTTAGTTATAATTTCCTAAGATAGTATTATAAGCTAAAATAAAGGCTTGCCTAGTGTGTTTGCTTATGTTCAAAGATAGTACATATATAGTAGGGTTTTTGAAAGTACTTTCAAAACTAACAAGTACGCCACTCATATGTATGCCTATCCCTATTAATCGACAATCTAAGCTCTAATAACAAATGTAACACTTACCCTGAATGGTGGTGGCTACAAATGGTAACCTCGGTAACTTGTTTACTGCCAACCTCTCGACTACCTAAGCCAGTCCTTTGACCGCCTAACTAACCCATCCAGGGACATGTAGGGGTAAGAGACAAAGCTTCACCACAGTTCACAATGCGATAACCCCTATCATGCTTCAACCAGCTCTGATACCAAATGCAACAACCCACCTCGAAACGGGCCTAATTTTCGACCCAGAAAAGGCCCATCGAACCTTAAATCCATTCCAAAGCTAGTTGTTGGTTGGTAAATTTATTTAAAGAGCAATACAAAGAGCTATCTATCTACATATTCAAATCTCACAACTGAAATATAAAATATAATATCAAAACAGTACCCATTCATTAAAAATTCAAATGTTAAAAAAACAACATAAATCTACATAACAACGCCAAATATTAGAGGTACAATATCTTAAAATACATCATGTTTCAATTGGTACATCAAAAATAGAAAAATAACATAAACATAATTCTACATAACAACGCCAAATATTCGAGGTACAATATCTTAAAATACATCATGTTTCAATGGGTACATCAAAAATAGAAAAATAATGTAGATAGCTAAACAACTGCCACAAGTCTGCGTCTCCACCACCATCTATGAAAATCTACATCATCATATCTAACCTGTGTTGTAATGAGGAGGAGTCAGAACAACAATGTCCGGTGAATAAAATCTCGAGCCTTTCTATAATAGTACTCGGATAGTATAATTTAAATAAGAAAATGTCTTACATATCTTAGCCATATTATAAGTCTTCCAACTATAAGCCCTAAGGCTTTCCCATTCTAATTCCATAACCATTATTCATTCGATTCAATAACCCATATTTACCATCAATAATGTCATAACAATGTAAGATTTAGCTCCCAAGCCACTTAATACCTTTTTAATGAGAACTAGGTAGACTCTGACTGTAACGACCCGCCTTTTCGACCCTCGAATGTCGACACTAATACATCCACGGTATTCACATGCTGAGCACCCAAGTGTCGGAAAGACGAATTGTTAGAATAATATAAAAGGAAATAGAACATGAAAGAAGAAAACACAATATCAGAATCTCACTAGCGGAACGGTAATATATAATATCAAAAGAACCGTACAAATGGTTACTTCGATACAGAAATATCAGAGTTACAAGACCTAAGCACTATCATCAGCTTGGATAGTTATAACTGTCTGTCCTCACAACTGCTGATATGTACAATATATTAATGCAGCTAAAATAAGAATACTACGGTAGGTGAAACATCCAGCTCATCTTCTCGAGCTCCAAAGAACATCAACGAGAACCTTCCTTTCTCAAACTACTCAAAAGAGCACGTGAGGTATTTAGGGGAAACAAAAACCAAGCGTCAGACATAAGTCTGGTATGAGAAACTCAAGAAATATGTGTACAACATATAACATGAGGATTTTCCTAGCCTCATCCTTGGTTACACACCGAAGTAGGGGGTTGAGAAACCTCTCATGTAGAGCACTCCTTCTTGCCTTATAAATCACGACACTTTACAAAGGAGTTTATTCCCCTCATTCCTTCCTTATGGGAGAGTTCCCTTCAATAGATAGTCCTTGATCAGAGTCATCCGTGACTCCTTTTCCTTTGCAATCTCTAAAATTCGATCGATGTTCATTTGGTCGACGCTAGGAGCGAATAAAACCTTCATCGGAACCAATCCCATCAACTCCACATCTCCAGAGCTTGCAAGCTTAGCCAGTGAATCAGCCTTTGTAGTCTCCTTTCCAGGGATGTGAGTAATTGTGTAATGCTCTATATCGTTCAAAAGTTCCAGTGTCTTCATATGGTAAGGGGTAAGTCTTGCACTCTTAGCCTGGATTTCCTTCTTTTCATGGAAAACCACCAACTAGGAGTCACTGAATATATGCAGCATCCATAACCCTAGTTCCTTCGCTATCCCGAGTCCCTCTATCAAAGGTTCATACTCAACTGTGTTGTTTGTCATGGGGAACTCTAGCTTTAATGCATAACAAACCGATCATCCTTCTGGAGTCACGAGTACCACTCATGCCCCAGAATTGCGTTCATTAGAAGCTCCATCTACAAATAGTTTCCATTAAGAAAATGTTACCATGTCGTCTTCCTCTTCTCCATCGCGGATGGTAAATTCAATGATAAAATCCACCAACGCTTTTCCTCTTATTGCCCTTCTCTAATGGTAGTGATGTCATACTAGCTTAGTTTGATGTTCCATTTCAATAATCTTCCCAAAATCTCATGTCAATGCAATACTTGCTTTAAGGCTGATCCGTCAACACCTTTATTGGGTGAGCCTAGAAGTGTGGTCGCAACTTCCTTAATGTAATCAATAAGCAATAAGCGAGATTTTCTAGCTTTGGATAGTTCCTTTCAGCTCTAATAAACCGCTTGTTGATGTAATAAACTGGCCTCCTAATCTTTGCCTCCTCACATACCAATGTTGCACTTAGTGCATGAGTTGACATCGCCAAATAGATGAACAAATCTTCTCCATCCAAAGGTTTGGATAGGATAGGTGGTGTTTCAATATGCCCTACAATTCCTCGAAGGCATCCTGGCATACCTTCATCCATACAAAATTTTATTTTTCCTTTTTAAGGGCATCGAAGAATGGTACGCTTATCAGTTGCCTTTGAAACGAACCTATTCAACGCGGCAACCTTCCTGTTCAAGCTTTGCATCTCCCTCCTTATGGTTAGGGCAGTCACATTCTTTAAGGCATCACTTTGCTTCGGACTAGCCTCAATGCCCCTCGAATTCACAATGAATCCTAGAAATTTTCCTAATGCAACTACCCAAGAGCACTTCAATGGATTTAGCTTTATCCCATACTTCTGCAGCACTTCAAACATCTCTAAAAGGTCATCCACGTGGTTCGTCGATAGTCATAACTTCATGAGCATATCATCCACATACACTTCCATAATCTATTCGATCTGATACTTGAACATGGAATTCTCTAGTCTTTGGTAAGTAGTTCTTATGTTCCTCAAACCAAACAGCATCACTCGATAGTAGTATAGTCCCAAATCCATTATAAAACTTGTGTGCTCTTGATCTAGAATGTGCATCGGTATCTGACTATAGCCGGCGTAAGCATCCATGAAGGAAAGTAACTCATGTCTGACGGTCCCGTCTACTAACTGGTCAATCTTGGGCAACGAGAAGCTATCCTTCAAGCATGCTTTATTCAGGTCTAAATAGTCAATACTTGATTGCTACTTCCCATTTTCTTTCTTGACTAACACGGGGTTCGATACCCATTTAAGGTATAGAGCATCGTGGATAAAGTCGTTTGCCTTTAGCTTATCCACTTCCTCCTTCAATGTAGTGGATAGCTCCGGACCCAGACATTGTCTTTTCAGTTTTACAGGTTGATATTTCTGGTCCATATTCAGTGCTCAACATGTTATCTCCAGCGATATCTTGCACATATCTATATGTGTCCAAGAAAATACATCCAGGTTTGCTTGGAGAAAACTAACCATTTCCTTCCTCAACCTGGCGCTGAGCTGAGATTCGATCTTAAGGAACGGAGTAGGATCGTCCATGTTGATCAAAACATTGATCATCAACCCAACTTGTGCTGCCCGCACTACCTTCAATTTCTTCTTAGGATCCATTGACTTCTAGAATTTGGTATGGTTCTTGAGCCACAACTTAGGCATTAATTGCTATGCATCTGCATTTTTAATGCAGTAAGACTTCTCTACATTTATCCTCTTCTCCTATCGTTTTGCCTCTCTGAACTCAACGACTTAACATTTTCGATTAGCACTTTGTTCACCTTGAATTGATACAAACCCCATTCTCCATGTGGAACTTCATCATCAAGCACCAAGGAGCAAGTACTATTTTGAAATCAGCAAGGGCTGGTCGGCCAAAAAAGGCGTTGTAACTCATCCACAATCACAAACTTATAAACCCGCACAATCTTGCGGCCTCTATCTCCTAATTCCATGGACAAATCAATAGCCCTAATGGGTTCCTTCGCCTCCCCGATAAATCCTTGAAACCTGGATTTACAAGGCTCGATGTCCTTCAGACTTATCCTCATCTGATCAAATGTTCTTTTAAACTGAATATTCACTAAGCTTCCATAATTCATCAAGACTCGGTGTACAGTAGCATGGCCTACAATGGTCGTTATCACCATGGGGTCAAAAGTTGGCGCTTCAACCCCATCAACATCCCTATTTCAAAAAACAATGTCTTCAGTTATCAACCTTTGCCACTTAACCGGAGATTCATCCTCAATGGCGAAGTAGCACTCTTGTGGCATATACCTTAACGAACTCACATACCGTTACATCTTATTCTATCTTTTCTCTGCTAGATGAGGTCCTCTAGTTATGGTATTAATAACAATCCTTCCATCTGGCCGCTAGGGCCCCTCTCCATTGGGTCTAGGCTGGTTCCCTTAAACGTTCGGCCCTTGGGATCTAACATTATGTCCATCATCTGTGGCTCTCTAACATTTTACTACAATTTCTTTTCCCATATCAACTCTTCAATGAAATCTCTAAGATGTCTGCACTTGCTCATATTGTGCCCATAAATTTTCATGGAAGCGCTACTTACCATAGTGCTTTTCCACCTCAGTCTCCTCTGTTCTAGGTGGGTTCTTATACCTTTATGTGCCTTATATGCCAAGGTATATATTCTCAAATGTATCATTGAGGGGCGTGTACTCATATGGTCTCATATTCCTTGGATGCATTTTGGCATCGTTCTGCCTACCCGCAACACCCTGATTCCTCTTTCTTTAGTTATTAGAGTACCCAACATTCATAGCTATGTTACCGGTGCTCTTACTAGTCTATTTAATAGCTAAATTGCTCTGAATAACTTCCTTCGACTGTCCACCACCAGCCTTTTAAGCAACCTAACTTCCCTCTTCCAAGCATAAGAACTAGTTAGCCTTTCAGTGGAACTACTCCTTAGCAGTCGACTGCTTCATCTTCAGCCACTTTCCAAAATCATATACGGATGTACCCCTCGAACCAAAGCCATTTATACATTTCCTCATTTGGATTATTTACTTTAGTAACTGCAATATTAAACATGTTCAAGAATCCCTTCAATGACTCTTCAGGTCCCTAAGAAAGGCTCGACAAGGACCTCACATCCTTAGGCCGAGTAGCATGGAGCCTGAACTGCTCCAAGAACTTCTTAGCTAATTCATCAAAAGCTGAGAGAGATTTCTGTGCAAGAAGGTGAACCGCATCAATGCAACTCCATCTAAAAAGATGGGGAAATACCTACATCGGACCACATCTATTGCTCTGGCACCATCCACATGCCATACATAATTGAACAAATGTTGCTTGGGGTCAGTTGTCCCATTATACAATGGCATTGAAGGCATCGTAAACTTCTTGGGATACTCTTCCCATAGTATTTTCCCCATAAATGGAGTTCTACTAGGTGCCAACCTCAATCTTTATTCTTTCTCCATTTGTTTTCTTCCAGCAACCGCTAGATCATGTCCGCAATATGCTACTCACTAGCCTGATAATCCATAGGATGGTTATTAGGAGCTATGCCGATTGTTTGACTCCGCAAACAGTCTCGGTTTGCTCATTGATGTCTAGGTTCTCCGGTCTTTGAGAGAACCACTCCTTCGGTTCTCCTTTAACGTCCAATTAGCTCTATAGTGGTTGCTTGAACATCAACATCTTGAGCTTCAACATTTGGCCCATCCTCGTTGTTAGCATCCTGCAAATCATCCTCAGAATCTAACAAGTTGACGGCCTTGAGGCTTTGCCTCTTTAAGATCCTTAAACTAATGTCGGTATCGATCTGAATTCCTATAGCAGGGGCTCTTCCACTTCCTCTATCGTTCCTCCTTGCTGCTCCAGTAGTATGTTCCTTCATCTTTTGGTTTTCATCCCTTCTGTTTTGACCTGAGGTAGATGAATTTTCCTCCTCGGAACCAGCTGGTGATGATCCTCTCCCATCGTTCCTGGTCCTTTGAGACTGCAGGGTCAGTAAGGCAACGCTAACATCCATCTTGTCAAGGAGAGCCTTCTAACTATCTATTATCCTTAGATTCAACTACACCACCATCTTGTCAAACTCCACCTTCGTCGCCATCTCCTGAGAGGCAAATGGTCCTGGCAATGTGTCTGCTGGTTGGTTAGTCTCTCATCATAGTGGGAAGCTCCGTCTTCTCTACCAGCAACTGCACTAAATCATCCAGACCTCCTTGGTGCCATCTCTTCCAATATGATTTTCCTTTAGACTTCAGATGGAAACCTTTTGGATCTAACTCCTGGATGCTCTAATCCATAATAGATAGCTAGATCAATGCATGAGAAGCTCTCTTCTCAGTGAAAGCTCAAAATATGTTAGGCCAAAAAGTGGCATGACATCCCAAATTCAAATTAAAGTACAGAGATATAGCTTTAAACAATTAAACAAAGCGAGAAACGCAAGAAATTTTATAATGCTTCATCAAATCTGAGGCCCAAGTCCACTTTAATGTAATTATATAGAGTTTTTCACAAGAACAAGGGATTTACAATTCTAAACAACCTAAAACAATAAATAGTAGCTACCTTTGTGGCAAGATCGAGTAGAGAGAGGAGATGAAGAAGCTGAAGTGCCGAAAGTCCCATTTCGATTGATCTATGATTTCTATTTACAAAGAAATCATCTAACGAAGTCATTGGATCTTGAAATACCAATTCAAATTCTAGATCTCGAAAAGTGGAAGGGGAGACGAAGCCCCTAAGTGATAAATTCATTCGGTACTGATCAGAAGCGATCAGTACAGATCTGAAATGTTGGTTGCAAATCTTGTTACTTCCATTCCTTGCTTGACCCTTCGAGTTCTGAGTACTTTTTCTTTAGAAATCAAGTCGTTATTTAAAGGCTCTGACATGTCTAGTACTTGTCCTTTTCTTTAGAGCTTATTGGAGTTATTCACCTACTCCTTCAAAAATAGACCCAGGACGATCGCTTTACCCACCTATACCATGACCTAGCTTCAAAGCCTTCCCAAGAGCCAGAAATTATCTCGGTACCGACTTAAAAAAAGCCCGGTACCGACCAATCCCTTATCCAAATTTGCACTATCATTCTTTAAAGCCTCTTCCATTATCATTCCAAGCATGCCTCTTAGTCCTTGAACCACTTTGTCTTTATCTTGATGTCCAAATTCATTTGAAAGCTGCTTGGTCTAAAATTCGATAAGAGATATAGATAAGGAGAAACTTAGCAGTTGGAAGTCGCTTCAATAGACCAAATTTTTGGGCCAAATGAAGGATGGGTAAAAGTTCCATCAAAGAAACTTTAGTATCTATCCAAGTCTATCCATAATTGTCTATATATACTATTGTAATATATTTTTATTTTGTTCTTTGTTGAATAATTATAATTTATATATAAATTTTTGTAACTCGTTGTTTGTGAATTAATATAAAATGTTTTATCATAATATATATAATTATTAGTACATTAGATATACATCTCACTTATACATGACTAATTTTGATTTTCCATACACATTCCTAAAGTCAACACCCTATACTCCTTTTATACCTGTTAACTTTATAAACAGTTAATACCTATTTTTGTTGATCACAGAGGGGGAGAAAAAGTATAAAATATACACCAAACAAAAAGATAGGGAGTAAGAAATGCATTAAGTCGGGGGGTTAATTGATTTGTGGGGAGTTAAATTTAAGTCCAAATTAATATTATTATATTCTATTTTATATCAAAAATATTTTGATGTTTGTCATTATCAAAAAAGGGTAGATTGTTAACACCAAATGTATTGATTTGGATGACAAAAACCATATAAATATTGTTTGTAATGATTTTCAAGTTATGTAGATTATAATGCAGGAAATACAGGCATACTACTCAGATATATTACAGGAATATACAAGTACATGTGGACTATACATCAAGATAAATCAATAAAAGAACTCAAGAGCATATTAAGATGACCTAGAAGAATCAAGGTTAGGAGGAAGAGAATAAGATTATGAGAACACAAGACATTCAAGGACAAGATTAAGAGAACACAAGATATTTTAGGACAAGGTTAAGAGAACATAAAAAACTAAAGAAACAAAGATGGAAGAGCACAAGGCATTACAATTACTCAGAACTCTATTTATTGAGTCTTAGAAATATTTGTTAAAGGTTCCATAGCATATCTTTGAACTCTCTTACAAAGCTTTATTTTCATCTCTAAAGCCTTCTGATAAAAATACAATATTGATTTAAAATTACAAAGATAAAAAATATTAAAAAAAAGTTTCAAAATTAATTAGGATATGTCGACATATCCTTGAGCCATATGTCGACATACTAGCCGTTGAAGAGATTTCAAATTTAAACGAATAGACACTTCCTTTAACCTTTTCGCAAAAAGTCATATCTCTTCATCTTCTATATAAAGGTTATAGAAAACAAAATTTTAATATAATTCTCTCATTCTTCTCTATCTTTCAGCATAATTACTTTGGCATTGAGTTCTTTTAATTCATTTACAATTACTTTGCGAAATCATACTCGCTCACTCTTTTTCTTCTTGTATTTGCATACCACACAAGGTCAGAGAGTTCATACTTGAATTCTTGATCATTATTTCTGATCTCATCCTATTCCTCTCAGATTTCAAAGAAAAACTGCTATCGGAGATCTATAGGATCTTTGTGCCTACGACTGCAAGATTTTGTATTCGAAAAGTATGATTTCTTGTTGTATTATTATACCACTATTTAAATTTTGAAGGTGCATCCTACCATCGATCAAAAGTTAGGACTATATAGGTGATCTTGACTACCCTTGGAAAGTCAAGAGGTCCAGTGTGTCCTACCACCTGTGGAATGTCAGGATAGGTTTACTTGCCAACCAATGAAAAGACAAGTTTGTATAGGTGTGCTTGCTACCCATGAAATTACAAGTTTGTGATAGTGAAAATTATATTCTAGGTACGAGACTAAATGTATGATTGGGAATCCGAACTTGTATAAAATTCCTAGTGTCTTTTTTTACTTTACTGCCTTTTCTTTTTGCATTTATTTTAACTTATTGTATACGTATTCTCGGCATTTGAACCAAGCAACATCTCAATGAATATGGCCTTCAAGATGATGAAGAAATGGATCAAAAAGTTCAGAAGATGTCAGAATGGTAAAAAGAAGAAGCACAAGAAGTTCGATGAAAATTTGCATAAGTCAAATCATGTCAGCGCTGAGTTGTTTTGTGAAGTAGGGTTTATTTTCAATGTAGAAGAAGAAGGCTTATATTTGAATAAAAAGGCAAGATTTTCATAGGAAAAGTCATATCGGTATTGACATAATTTGTAGAAGCAATTTTGTCAACGAATCTTGGAAATTTGAAGACTTGTGCAAATATGAGACAAGATCTAAGATACGAGATGCAAAATCATGTCGTTACCAACATGATGATATCGACACCGACATGATTTTAGTTATGCGTTTTTACTCGTTCCTTATGCCTAAAGGAGTGGATTTGGCTTTTTACCTACTCTTCCACGAGCTAGCAACTTTGATGGGTGAATTCGCCTATAAATATCCATCCTTTAGTAATGAAAAAGGGACTTTTTGAATTTCTATCTCGTTTTGCCACAAAGTCCTGCTAAACTCAAATTTTAGTAGGTTTCTAGATTAAAAGTTTTGTAATTCGATTGTACTTGAGCAAAATCATTGAAATAAAATTAATAGTGGACGTAGGCAATGATTTGAGGCCGAACCACTTCAAAATCTCATGTGTATTATAGTTTTAAGCTCGATTTTAAATCATTTCGTTTCATTTTTGGTTGATTTAGGGTATTGTTTCATTTTTTGATGCCATATTTTTAGTGCTTTCACCGAGAAAAATGATTCTTAGGAGTATATCTAAACTTTAATTTTGGATTCGAAGAGTCTAAAAGGTGGATCTAGAGCTTTTGTTGTTGAAGAGCTATGGTTATTTGGATTGAAGAAGGATCTACTAGCATATCTGATAAGAGATGGCTCCAAGGAAAGGTGCTATGAAATCTAGAACAATTGTGGAAGGAGGGAGGTCATGAAGGATCTCTGCATGCTGAAGGAGAGACTACTCAATCTGTAGGCAGATGAACGTCATTAAACTTTAATTCATTAAAAGAAACTATAGTAGTATGTTCCTTCAATGAAACGTTCGGGGAAATATTATCGCTTCCATGAAACCCATGGGCACAACACTAACTAGTGCATGCATCTAAGAGATGCCATCGAAGAGTTAATTCATAAGAAGAAGCTACAGAAGTATATCAGGAATCCACAAGTAGGCAGGCGAACGAATAACAGACCCAAGGGCAGCCTGCCCAAGGGAATCAGGCTGGGTCTAGTGGAGAGGGACCAAGACAACAAACGAGAGAAATTGTGATTAATACTATATCTAAGGGCACACATCCAATGGAAAAAATATGAAATGAAATGGAGTGTTATGGCAGCTCATTAAGGCATGTGTCTTAAGAAACGTGTTTCGCTATAAAGGATTGGACCCCAGCAAAGCAACAAAGGATAAAGGTTAATGATATTGTGTTTAGAAATAGATATTCTGATGGGGTCGAAGTGTTGATGCTTGACCTGATGTTGATGATGGTTGTGATAGGTCTAGCAATAATGCACCAAGTCCTTGTTGAATGTGGGAGCTTGGCGAACATCTTGTTATATAAACACTTGACAAGATGTGCCTCGATGAGAAGGATCTGAAGTCTTATAAATCCCACATCTAAGGATTTACCAAAGGGGTTAAGGAACCAGTGGGGTGCATAGATTTATCGGTTGAGTTGGCACAAGGTGACCGCAAGGTTGTGTGTGCAGAAATTTGTTGTGGTGGATGGTTTTTAGCTTACAATGTTTTTCTAGGCCAATCGTTCCTTGCTTGTTTTCGGATCAAAATTGCTCCATGGTGTCTGATGATGAAATCTTCAACCACAGATGGAGTAGGGGCAATCCAAGGCAACCAGAGCATAGGTCGAGCATGCTATGTTGCCAACCTCAGAGAGGCGAAGTGACGTAAGAAAGAGAAGGACATAGATCTCTACATTAAGTCTTCCAACGCGTAGAAACTACCGCCTAAACCCTGGCTCAGGTCTAATAGCAAGTTTCATGAACCAATAGACCCTAAAAAGAGTCAAAAGATGTAAGAGCGGCCCAAGCCGAGCTGATGATTGACATCCCAATCAATGATGAGGACCGAACAAAGGTTCTTAAGATCGATTCTCAACTTGGCCTAAAGATAAGAAAGGAGTTGGTAGGGTTTCTCTGGGCAAACACGGACATGTTTGTTCCAATATATATGGAATATCTCTGAAGATGCTCTCCTATGAAGAGAAAAGAAGCACAGTATGGAACCAGAGCGGTTTACTACGTTGAAAGAAGAAGCAGATGTACTGAAGGCAAATGGCTTCATCCATGATGCACCATACCTGAAATAGGTATCAAATCTTGTATTGGTCAAGAAGGCAGAAGGGAAATGGTGAACATGCGTTGATTATTTAGATTTGAATAAAGCATACCTGAAATACTGCTTCCCCATGTCAAGGATCGACTAACCTGTAGATAGAACAGTCGGACATGAACCGCTATCCATTATGGATTCATACTCCAACTGTAATCAGATAGCAATGCACGTCCCAGATTAAGAGCATACAAGCTTCACCGATTCGGGGATGTATTTATTATCGAGTCATGTCATTTGGTCTGAAGAATGTTGAAGCTACTTACTAGCGACTGGTGAACAAAATGTTTAAAGATCAGATCGAACAACTACTATGGAGGTCTATGTGGACAACCTGCCCTCTCAATCTTAGGTCCGACACTCAGTTCGATGCTCAGTCCAGCATTGACAACCCGAGAGCCGAAGGGTCGAGTCGTCAGGGGTTGATAAAATATAAACAATTACAGGCAAAAATAGATATTGGATATCAGATACAATTCTAACTAACACTGACTATCTACTTTCAGAGTCTCATAGTGGAAGGAAGTAAATTATAGTACATTAATAAATACCATAGTCATATCACCATAATAAGCTTGCAATATCAAATACATATGTCTAAATGATAGAAATACAACTCAATTAACATATAATGTCAAATCCGGGTCACAATATTTAAATACATCATATATACATACACGAATGAATCTCTATCCCTGACACCGTCTCATCTCCAAACTCCATCAACCTACACATACATACATACATACATATAAAGGGAAAGATAGGAGTAGGTCAGGCATAAGCTAGCGAGTGAGCCATGCTCTATTCTACATATACTGCAATTATAATGATATAACATGATATGAGTCTATCACTTGGTCGTCACACGTCCTATCACCATGTCATACCTAACTGTCGTGTACATCTAGTCATATTGCATCATATCTATTCAGACTCACTTCCCTAGACTTGCCTCGTGTGCTACAGTGCCGCATATTGTCCACCGTCACATAAATCGCATATAGGACTCACGCCCAAGACTAGCCTCATGCCTTATAGGGTTGCTTGTTGTCCTCTTGCCAACTAACTGGATTCGCACCTTGGAGTAGCCTCATGCCATACATTGTCGCTTACAATCCACCGCCTCCCACCGGTCCATCGTAGCACCATAGGGGAGCAACGCAATGCCTGGACCACCTACTTGTGTCATAGGTTCATATCCGTATACATCTCTTGGGTCATCTACTTATGTCGCCATCATGTTCACGTTCACATCCATCATCATATCACATTTCTATATCATCATGACATATATAATCACTTCAAATAGCAACCAATCATCATACACATTCATTTAATTCATAATGCCATTGTTCAACTGGTTAATGCCTCCAATTATTCTCTAGAACACAAGTGAAACAAGATTCGAATCGATCGATTATTATTTATATAGGCCCTTCTGGGTTTAGGTTCAACTTGTGCCCAGAATAAGCCACCGGTGCCTAGGTCCAGCCTACCAATGGACTAGTATACACAGTTCCTGGCAGTTTCAGACTATGGGTTTTAGTTGTTTTCATCATCGTTTTCCACCTCTCAGGGCCTCCAATCTACCTTTGATCGCCTGAGAATGTACTTCATACCTAGCCTTACATTCCTAAATTCGGTTTGATGATTTATGTCGTAAATTTTAACATACATCAAATTACTATATTTTAATATAAACTAGTTTCTAAGTGTTGTTACTAGCCAAATCCCACCCAAATCCCTCTTAAATCCAATGTTAAGCATTTTTGGGTGTCAAACTAAACTAATATAGCCTACATGTCATGGATATAGGATTATAATTGCATGAAAGTAAGAGGATGAATTATTCATCGAGACACCTATTTCTACCCAGATCCTCACTATCCGGCCTACTACGCCTCCTCACTTTAGATTTTCATCATCAAATCATCACTATTGTGTAGCCTTGTCCGATAGCTCCATAATGTTGTTGTTCTCGCTCGATTTAGTTGAGTTTAGAGGGAGATATGGAGTTTTTATCTTTAGTTGGTTAAGAGGAAGAAAGAGGAAGAAGAAAGAGTGATCCGGGAGTTTTTCTGAAAATGGAGTACGTGACTTTACGTTTTAAACTAAGGAGGGAAAAACTAATTTGTCCACTCAAATTCAAATTCTAACTCTAGGTTTTTGGCACCCATTCGACTCGATGCTATTTCACCCATAATTTCTTCATATGAACTCCAAGTGAGGCAAACCAAAATACTGTATGAATTAGAAAAATGAGATGGTCGCAATAGCACTGATCTCGTCACCAAATTCCAAAGTCAAAAAATGATCATTTTTCCCCTCCTAATTTTTAATTCATTAAATTCAAGTATTATTATAATATTATATAATTAATATTTAATTAAAATATTTATTAAATTTTCCAAGGTATTACAGCTTGGAATAGCGAGCATCTACGGTGCTATTTCACTTAGTTTTATTTTTGCAAATAAAGCATCTTGTTTATCGGGATTTGACGTAATAAGACAGTGATTACCATTTTTTCATTCATAAATAAAGTTGGTTTTTTGAAGCAATGAAACTATATTCTTAAAGTATGACTTTATGCTACATGATCAGTGGAAAATCAGGCATTTTGTGTTTTGAAAAATCAAATGTCTAGGTACCCAGAGATAGGTATCAACGAACTCCTTCGGTCCATGATCGGGTCATTGGAGTATAATTGTATTAGGGTCAATCGAACAATTTGTCCCTACATATATATTCTTTGACCAATGCTCGAAGATAGCGAGGTGAAGGGATGATGTCCACAAATAGGCATCTACGACACAGATTCCTGAAGATAGGAGGTGGTTTGTAATTGAATATTATTATGGGTACGACTTGGTTTACGACCGAGTGATATACATTCAGCTGAAGATAAACAAATTTGATCAATGAAATACAGTTTTGTTTAAATCGAACAGCAATGATAAACATAACTAAATAGAAAAATAGTACTCAACAATTGTAGAAATTTATTTATATGTATAAAGTTATAGTAAATAATAGCACTACACATATTATAGACTTGGGCAGGTATAATAAATAAGTAATTTAATTACAGATGAATATATTTATATGTGAAGGTGGTATATAGGCAAAAGAAGTAAAAGATGTAATAATGTAAGTGAGACAAAGGTTGAACGGTAAACGATCTTTATTTACTTTTCTTTTATACAAGGTTTGCTACCACACAATGTGGCCTATATACATGAAAAAGCCAAAAGGAATGAAACCCAAAAGACAAAAGAGTGCCATTTGAAAGTAGCAACATCTAGCTACTTCTTCCTCCCTTGCCTGCCTCCCTTCATATGCTTCTTAGCGAGGCATTTCCTCTTAACCTCTTTCACCTCATCCTTTTCTAGGGTGCTCTTCTCAGAGTAGGAATTCTCTTCCTCGGTAGTCCAATGGATGGACTCCTTGGGTTTTCCATAAGCGCCAGGAGGGATTTTAGAAGCACTTATAGTAGGAGTGGAAGGCGGCTTGTCATGACCAGTATGAGGCTTAATGGAATGCTTAGCAAGGTAAGGACGTCGATGCTGGAGGAGAGGGCTTCTCCATGCCCGGTTCCTCTTTGAACTTGATCTTAGACATGTCGAATGCTAATCTCTCCGCTATGGAAGTAGATTTAGGTCCTTTTCGCTGATTATGTCCTTAAGGCCTTCCAATGCCCCTATCTTCTCGGAGTCAGTACAGTAGCCAGAGCTAGAGGGGAGAGACAGAGGAATGGACGTTGTAGTGATAGTGGTAGACGTAGTTGTGATGGCACTGGGACCTTAAGCATGAATGGTTAGTGATAGAGGAAGCATGGTAGGTTGCTGACTTGTAAAATTAGAAATAGAAAGGTTGCTGACTTGTAGAACTAGAAAGGTAGAGATTATACATGTCCTCGGGTGAGAGCTGAAGCTTTAAGAAGATTGGAGACATGAGAGATCTACCTTGAGCAAGTGAAGATTCTTTTGAGGGCGACATAGCAACTTCCCCTTCCTCCATATTTTTTGAAGATGTAGGCAACGTAGGAGGACTTGTCGGAGGAATGAAATCTAGAGTGTTGGGATTGTAACCATTAGAAGTGTTAATATTAGGAGCAACAAATATAGGTTTTCGCTTATTACAACCTCTAGAGTAGTTGCCGCAGAAGCGATGGCATTCACTAAAGACTTATTTTGAGCTAGAATGGACTCGTCTGCATCATTTGGAGAGTTGGGATCAATGGGAGTCGCAGTATGCACCTATTCTTTGACTAAAGCCCATGTTGCCATGATTTTCCTACCCTCTTCTAGGGCTACTAAATCCTCTTCATCCAAAAATCTGCTCTTCAGGGTCCCTTCATCAACACCATTGTTGGAGTCTTTAGCCCTACTCAGAATTTCATTCCAAGCCTCAACTAATGTCTCGGAGTAGCCATCTCCCAACCACTTTAGATTTTTCATTTCTATAGCATTTGAAAAGAACTTGAGGAGAGCGGCTTCCGTTTCTTCTACAGCTCGGGCTGTCTTGGCCTTGAAATGTGCCTTTTCTTCTCTATTGTGGCCCTTTTGATTTTTAAATTGACTCACCCTGAGCCTTCTCTCTTGATTCTTTTTCAACCTTCAGGTCAGCTTTGATTTTTTTGATCTCAGCCTGGAGTGCAGCGTTCTTGACTTCTTTCACCTTATTGTCCTTTTCAAGTTTAGATGCTGGTGGCATGGGCATTCCTTAGTTGTTCATCAAGAACTAGGATCTCATCCATGTGAGCCTTATCCAACTCAGTCAACCTTTACTGGGAATCCTTAGCAGTTAAGCTTTTTCATTCCTTTTCTTCTTGACTACAACTAACTCCTTTTCATAGTCCTTGTAGATGCAGTTATGGTCAGCTCTTTCTATGCCAAACCTTTGTGTGATCAATTGGTTCGCACAAGTGACATTAGAGAGGCCCTTAGCCAATCTTTTCCATTGATAGAGCTGCTCCATGACCTTTCGATGCCTATTGATGCCATCATTCGCATAGCTTCATAGGAAGTCTTTGACATCGCAATCGAAAATTACCCGTTTTAAGTAGAACCTTAGGAGGGCCGTGATGTGAAGTTATTTCTTTTCCAACCCTACAAGATTGTTGAGAATGAGAAGGGCTGATTGATGGGGAGTTGTGATAGCGGTTGTAAGAGGTCAAGATGATAGAGGAAGTTCAAGGTGGGAGGATTAGCGATGTTAGGAAGATTAAGAGTGCGAGTTTTGGTGATGGTAGGAATCGAAGTCGCGCCCGAAGCGGTCGCGTGGTTCTCTCTATTCATCAAGGTGGCGCTGTATTTCCTCAGCATCGCATCATTCTTGATCCTTTCTCTTTAATCCTTCATTCTCTGACTCATGGAAGGAGCCGTGATGAAGGTAAGAGGTCCCTGTAGTCTGGGAATGATGTTGGTTTGTGTCTGCACGAAGCCTTCCCATTCAGTTGCTTCTCCACATTGAACCTAAAAAGAAAAAGGATAGCATCAAAATTGAATTACTAAGTTAAGAATGAGTGCTGAGTATAAGTGCTTGTGATCCTAGAAGTGTGTGAAGTGTTGGCATGTCGTACGTAGCCTACGAACCATGTTTGAGGGGTTCTAAAGACGAAGTCTCATCACCATCGACGGTTCTGAGTATACACCCGAAGATAAGCTGAAGTTGTGGGGGCTAGAGTTTAGGATGTCTTCAAAGTTCAACCCAACAAAGGGAAGTTTGAGAGGTTCACAAAATCGCTTAGAGAACTGAAGATGTTATCAAATGCGCCTGTTGGAGGACTCTTTAACTGGGTCATAATATTTGGTTTAAGCGCAAGTTAGGAAGACTTGATTACTAATCGTTTTGGTCTAGGAGGTGATTTGACCATGGAGCCCTCAGGGGATTTCTCCTCGAATGGTTCATTTTCATCGGCACTATCATCTTCATCTTTTCCTTCATCCACTTCTTTGTCTCATCTTCATCTATATTTTCTCCTCCTCTTATCCCTTATTCATCGAAGTTTTAATCTCCTCTATCTCCTTCCTCCTCCCCAAGATTTGCCTCGGTTCCTTAATCTCCATCACTCCCTTATTCATTGTTGTTGAAATCTTTACCTAGGATAGCAGTACCACGAGCAGCTCGAGCTGATCTAGTTGGAACAAGATTAGGCCGGACGCTCCTACCGTTATAGAGAAGGTGGAACTGGTGCACATGAGCATTTGTAAGGAGGTAGGAAGTCTTCCTCAAATCTGAATTGATCCCTCTTAGGAATGTCAGAGTATTTGATAAAGCTTTAGTTGGGACTTGTTCAAGGATATCCTTCAAGGATACAGAAGAGGAATTAGCCGGTTGGGTGAAGTAAACCCAAGTTTAATGAAAATTCTAGATAAGGAAGCTTACGGCTAGACAACCGAAAGCGGATGAAACCTTTTGGACATCAGACGAATAAGTATTCACCCTTTAAGTAGCTTCTTTTGTTATGAAGCCCTTGAACAACCTTGTAGCGGTTGAAGACTTCAATGATCAACAATGAAGGATTTTCTCATCTTCTTTTATAGTTTAGGAGATAAGTGAGCTCTTCGAAAGTGGAAGAACGACCCAAGGGCATCATGAATATGCGGAAAAAAGAGCTTGAACTACATGGTGTAGCCATTTGAATGAACTTGTATTGGAGACAGCCTAAGCTCTTAAAGCACGAACTTAAGGAATTCATTGAATAGGGGCACGACGTTAGAGAGGCACATGTATCTGTTGCATGCTATATAGCCATTGGTGAAAGATGAGCCCTTTGTTGGGGTTCAGGAAGGAGAAATTCATCCTCGGGAATCCCATGCTTTAAGCAAATCAGCATCAGGTCCTTAGTAGTTTGTCTGGAGGCTGTATGATCAAGGGGATTGTCCAAGATCATAAGTATGGGTCAATCATCCCTAGGAATAATGAGGCCTTAAGGTTCGATTGTTGGAGAAACTTGGAGTTGAAGTTATCGCATAGTTGAATATCTTACTTTTAATGAGGTGAATGTATATGCCTGGGCAATAAATGAATCTACTTCTGAAAGCATAGAAAGGTTGTTGCCAGTTCGAAGACGAGGAGATTGATTGAGGTCTGCCATTCTATCTAAAAAACTTGATAACAACTGTCGTTAGGTATGATTTATCTTGACGCTTCATTTCCATTAGTTAAAACCCGTGTTGCCAATGTACAAAGTCTAATAGATGTCGATGTGTATTGACTAATCAGACACTACACATTGACCGGGGTAGTGCAATGTGTCAATCTATGTAGTATATGTCCTACGTCCATGGCATGGTGCACACGAACACTCTATGCAGATAGCCTGATCGTGCTGGCAAATGAGCTCTATCACACTATGGAACTATGTGTTGGATTTTACCATTATCATGGAATGTATGATAATTGAACCATTGTCTAGAGCGACATGAAGCTTTTCTTTATAGGATCATAGGAATGTGCGGTGCAGTTTAGAGTAAGAACGCTTAAATTCATCGAACGATGGAATACGTTCGATAAAGAAACTTATTGAAAGTGCCTCGTTAATGCCGAAACATCCAATCCACGTTCAAGAATTCTAAGGACTCGGAATGCTTCCCTTAAGCCATCTTCTCGTGTCAATTCACTTGACTTGGAGATTCTCTCAACAAACTCGAGAATGGCAATGAGTTTCTTTAGATGAGGCCAGAGCCAGTCGTGGGTTTGCTAAGGGAAAGACAGACGATTTGAAGGGGGTAATTGACTTGGCCTTGTATGTGAATCAAAGATGAAGGTCGTGGTGGAAACGACGACGAGGCAAGGCGGTGATGAGACGACGATGGCATTAATGGCAACAAGGTTATAGTGGCAACCCACCTTAAGTTGGAGCCTGGAACGGAAGTCGATGAGATCCGATGGTGCTTAAGTTGGAAAAGTTGGTGTATGACATGATTTGGAGAGAGCGAGCGACGACTTGATTGCGGCAATTCCGATGATGGTGGCACTGAAGATCGATAGCGGCGAAGTTGAGAAAATTGGGATGATGTTGAATTCACGAAGCCAAGGAACAAGAATGCTGGCAAATGAGAGTGTAGACCTAGAAAAAAATTCTAAGTCTCAAATTATACTCAACTCAAAATTCATGTTGGTAGCGACATATTCTGAATGATATGTTTTACCTCATGTTATAAAAAAAGAAGTCTACCTAATTGAGAGATAGAGTATCTTCTAGGAAATGATTGAAGACTTTAGGTGGAAAACTTCTAATTTTAAATTTTCTGAAGAGATGTGATTGTACATCTGTTTGAAACATTGCACTAATCTTCTCGAGAAAGATGCGATGTTTCGATAAATTAGTTCAGAAGATAAGAGCTTCTTTACATATTTGGATTTGGATATAGTCGCTTGCCTCGATCCAAAGCATGCTTTATTGTTTACAAAAGCATACTTTAGGAGGAAAGTGTTATCTGACATTTAAACAAAGAAACATCTCGATGAATATGGACTTTAAATAATGCATAAATGGATCAAGAATCTTAGGAGATGTTAGGAATGGTACAAAAAGAAGCACAAGAAGTTTGGTGAAAATTTGCATAGGTTAAATCATGTCGACGCTAAGTTATTTTGTGAAGTGGGATTTACTTTGAACTGTAGAAGAAGGCTTGTACTTTGAAGTAAAAGGCAAGACTCACATAGGACACCGACATGATTTATAGGAGCAATTTTGTCAGCAAATCATGGAAACTTGAAGACTTTTACAAATATGAAAAAAGATCAAAGACACGAGATGCAAAATCATGTCGGAACAACCATAATCATATCATTACAGACATGATTTGGGTTACGAGTTTTACTTATACTTCATACCTTAAGGAGTGGATCTAGTCTTCCATGAGCTAGCGACTTTGATGGATGAATTCGCCTATAAATATCCATTCATTGGCAACAAAAAAGGGATTTTTGAATTTCTATTTCTTTTTTGCCACAAAATGCTGTTGAACTCGAATTTCAATAGGTTTCTCGATCTGATATCTTTGTAATTCGACTATACTTATGCAAAATTATTGAAATAAAATTAATAGTGGACGTAGATAGTGATTTGAGGCCGAACCACTTTTCATGTGTTCATACTTTTAGTTTCAATTTTAGATCTGCTCATCTTATTTTTGATTAATCTGGGGCGTTCTGTCATTTTTTGATGCAACGATATGTGATTCTGAATTGATTACTTTGAAAAATATGAGTTAAGTGTTAAAAAGTTGAATACTGTATAAGTATGTTATGGTAACTCACATATCCCACGGTTTTCTCAATTAAATTTGGTGATGGGTTTCCACCAACTGAGTGTGGTGAGGGCTAGTGTGTTGATTACTGCATCCTTACATAATCGAGATTTTATAAGTGATTGGTTATGCCGTTCGAGCTAATTGATGCACCGACATACTTTGTTGATCTTATGAATCGTATTTTCAAATATCAGCTTAATAAGTTTGTACTTGTCTTCATCGATGACATTCCAGTCTATTAACAGCGAAAGAGGAACACAAGGCACACTTGAGAGTGAGGATTGAAATTGCACTACCGAGGCTAAAATTTTGAAGTGTCACAGCTAGAAGAGAGAATTAAGGTTCTTATGCCATGTTGTTTCGGAGTAGGGCATTGTTGTTGATCTTGCAAAGTTAATAGTAGTCCAAGATTGGAAGAGACCTTAGAATGAAGTAAATGCACAATGTTTTCTAGGATTAACAGGTTATTATGGAGGTTCATCAAGTAATATAACTGCAACATTAACCTCTTTAACGAAGAAGAATTAGAACTTTACTTTGAATACTAGATGTGAGCTTGCATTCGTTGTCTGAAGGAGAAATCGATGAGTGCACCAATGTTAGTTATCTCGAATGGGAATAAGGATTTGGCAGTATACATAAATACTTATGCTATTGGGTCCATAGTGTTGTTAATATAGAGAGGTAAAGTTGTCATGCAAGTAGACAACTAAAGACGCATGAAAAGAGATATCCAACTCATGATTTGGAGTTAGCTACTATATTCTTTGCATTGAAAACATCGAGGCATTACTTGCTAAGAGAAAGGTTTAAATTTTTCATTAACCATAAGTCATTTAAGTACCTTTTCTCAATGAAGGATCTTAACTTGAGGTAAGGAAGGTGGTATGCTTCTATGACTTTGACGTTTCCCATATGTCCGGGAAGAGAAATGCAATGACATATGCACTGAGCATAAGATATGCTAATTTGGGAGCTATATCCCTAGAGTGGAATCAGTCAGAGTATATCTCTGGGTATGACTTCCAAATTAAGTGTGATCTTAAGCTGAAGGTGTTAGCAAGTTTGATGACTAGACCCGCTCTTATAGAGCGGATTGATGCTAGTCAAAAGCATGATGCATGAATAGTGGAGAAGATTGTCAATAATCTAGAGTTAGGGGTAGATTCTAAAGATATGAACTGTTATACCATGATTTTTACTCCTTTATATTCAACTTCTAGCTATAAAAGCCAAAACCCAAAAGGAATATCCCAAGATATTCATTATACATGAACATCGAAAGATTGTAACCCTTTGGCTTAAGCTCAAAAGTTTTACTCTGTATTCAGTTTCTCATAAGTATTAAATATCAAAACATATTTTGTATATAGCTTTATACAGCCTTTTCGGTATATTAATACAAAGGATAAGGTCTCATACCAAAGCACAAACAAATGTCCAAAGGATAAATATCAAACAATATACTAAGACCTAAAGAACGAGCTCATAATACAAGGAAAATCAAGAACTGCATGTGTTACTCATACCGAAGGCAACGGTCACCCAGCCGACCTTCAACCAAAAGCATAAGTTACAAGATCAACTTTATACAAATGACTAAAGGCATTAAGGCATGCTACAGTCCCGAGGCTACATACCGCCTTCAGATTATGTACCAAACCCTCCAAAGGTCATTATCTAAAGAAATGGCCCCAAGCGGCTATAACCGAGAGTAAAGGCCAAAAGTTCCTAGTTTAACATACGAGACCAAAGCTCTCACTTCTCGAAGCCTAAACCACATTACAAAACCAAGATCAAGTGGCTAAGATAGCCTCCAGATATATCAACGACTCAAAAAACCTAAAGTTTATATAAAGTAAATGAGTTACAACACCCAAAGCTATATATAGAAATGTCATGTCCTCAATCTGCAAGTAACCAGATGATTACACATGTCCAAATCTTAGTCCTACAAATGGGCCATGTCGGCAATCTAGGAGAAATGTTCTGTACCAATGACGGAGCTATGAGTTGTTTATAAATACAAGGCATAGATCTCCATAAAGGGATTTGAATCTTGAAAGCCTGAGAGCATACCATTACAATCATTGACTAATCATCTTAATCTTATAACACTTAAGCTTTTTGATCAGTGGTGAAGTGTGTCAATCTGACTTTGTAAAGGCATTCATGGCTTCATCAATCGAACATTAAAGAACTTTCTTGACAGTGGAAGCAGGGACAAGCTCCAAACCACTATAAATCTTCATGTATTAACCTCTGGCATTTTACTTTTCCACTACTTTTGACCTTTGTATTTTGCCTTCAGCTGAACCTTGTAATTTATATTACTGTCTAGAACTTTCTTCTGAAAATCTGGGGTGTTGAACTTCGAATAAAAATCAATCCAACATGAATGAATATGGATTAGACTACGATGGTTTACTCTATAAGGATATAAGAGATTTTATGTTCCTTATTTGGATGACTAAGAGATGAGGTACTAGGAGGTGTCATCATTCAAAGTTGGTAATCCATCTTAGGTGCAATAAAATGTCTAGTTATATGAAGTAAGAATTTTATTGGGAAAGAATGAAGAAGGATGTTGGAAAGTTTATTTCAAAGTGTATGATTTGTAAGCTTGTTCGGGTTAAACATAAGAAACCTAGTGGGTTGTTGCAATCGCTTGAAGTTTCACAATGGAAGTAGAAGTAGATATCCATGGACTTTATTAATGAATTATCTACGATAAGAGGAGGGTATGATAGTATTTGGGTCATCATCGATATACAGTACCTCTAAAGTCTAATAGAACGACAATGAAGCAGGCTAGGTTGTATGTGTACTGGGTAGTATTATTCCATGGAATACCAAAGAGTATTGTAATCAATAGGGATCCATTGTTCACATGTGGTTTCTGGAGATTCTTGAAAGATGCGTTAGGAACATAGCTAAATTTAAGAATAGCTTACTACCTATAGACAAATATTTAGACGAAGAGGGTGAATCGAGTGGTTGAGGATATTTTACGAGCTTGCATACTCGACTTTGAAGGTCTATTGGAGGGCCATTTTCATATAGTAGAGTTCTTGCATATAGTAGAATTCACATATAATAATTTTTATCAATCAAACATTGGTATTACACTATTTGAGGCATTTATATGGGCTACCTTGCCATACCCTATCGTGTTTTTTTTTGAAATTTGGTACTTGGATGGTAGTGCATATTAATACTACAAGTCTTAGGTGGTATACAACATACTACATGCTAATAAATGTCTAGTAGTTTGAATCACGCTACGCAAGTTTCGAACATGCGACCTCTAGCACCAAAGTTGAAGTACCTAACCATAAGACAATGGTGCTAGTAAATTATGGTGAGAGAGACTTTAAAGAAGATGAGACCATCCAAAAATGAATGAAAGCCGCATAAGATAAACAAAGACTACCGTTGATAAGAGATGTCATGATCATGAGTTCTCCATCGACAATATGGCATTTGTCAAACTTTATCCATAAATAAACTCAATTAGATTCAGTAATATAAGTAAGTTGACATTGAGATTTGAGCCTTTCGGATACTCAGCAATATTGAGAACCTTGCATATAGAGTTGACTTATCTCATAAAATGAAAGGCATGCATAATTTTTTCCATCTCTATATCTTAGGAAGTATGTGCATGACTCAGTCATACTAATCGAACTAGATCAACTAGATGATTTAGAAGTGGAATCTAAGATGGACATACCTTAAAGGCCTATTCATATAGTTGAGCATAGTACAAAACAACTTAAGAGGAAGATCATAAAGCTAATAAGGGTTCAATGGAGCGAGAACAAAGGTGAAAGTACTTAAGGGACCACTAAGAGCATGTGAACCATGTATCATAAGTTTTTCACTTGGTAAGATCACCTTAAGTTTACTTACTTATTAGTCTTTTACGCAAGATAGGGTGTAATAAGTCTTTTATGCAAGATAGGGTGTCAGTAAGGATTTGTTGTTATGCTTTTGTATCATTTATGTTTGGTTGCTTGGATGTACTGGTTATGCATATGTGCGATGGCTGAATTTTGAGGATGCAATTTTTAAATGAGGGACAATGTAACTGTCTACACCTTTAAGTATATAATAACATGATGTGCACGTAAATGTGCATATTTTTACCACCATATTTAATCTATTTAAATTAAATAAATGATCATATTGGGTATTTTAACTTGTTTAAACCAAAATTCAAATTATTTCAAATCGCCAAATATTCATCTTCATCCAGGGGCAAAATGGTCATTTTTGTGCACATATTAATTTTCTAAAATTTAATTGAAAATTTTTATGTTGTTTTGTAGGAATTTAAATTCATATACAAGTGGTTTCATGAAGATATATGCATGCACAAGAGTGAATACAAAGGAATGGAGATGGAAATAATTCATTTTATGGATCACGGAGGACCCTACCTACCCATCTTCATGTACAAATTAAAAGCTAATCCACATGCTAATGGCCATTACACTTACATGCACATTTAAATGAAGGGTTATGCTAATGCTAATGGTTACTTGGAGGTTACATTTCCTAAAAAGGTAGTTTGAGTAGTTCCCAAAAATTGGATTGGGGTTTCAAGCTTGTATAAATACCCCTTATGCTTCATGTAACTCTTCCCTCTTACTCTCTTCCCTTAGTCTCTCTTAGGCTCTCTTCACTTAGTTAGTTTAGATCAAAAATAATATGAGAGCTCTCTTTCTTTTCATGGCTACTTAACCATTTCTTTTATGTACTTTTTTTATGCAATTTTAATTAAGTCTTTTCTTGTTTATTTACTTTTATGCAAGTAGTGTAGATCTTCTTTTATTTTATGCAAGTAGAATAGCTCTTCCTTCACTTTGCTTTCATCTTCTTCTTTTTTGTGTTTCATGTTGCATGCTACTTGTGTTGATATGATAACACAAATGAGAGGCTAATCCCTTCAATTTAGGGGTAATGAAGCCTCTAATCATGTAGCTTCAACATTTTGATAATTATTGCTCTCTTTTTGTGCTTAATGAGAATGCATGAAGTGGTTTAACTTGTTGTTTTTGCTTTGAATTTGATAGTCTATATTGTTGACACCAAATAGGCTATGCTTAAACAATCACAAATAATAATTGTCTCTTCATCTACATATGATGATAATGAAGTGAATGTTGAAATTAAAATTTGATGGCTTATATTTCTAGTTAATAGTTAATAGGCCATGCTTAAAATAGATTTTGCTTTTAACTTTGTTGTCATATTTAATGAGATTTAAATGTGTATTAGTGGTTGTGTTATAGTTTAATGGTTTATATTGGGCTAATTAATAGCACAAATATACCATACTTATGATAAGCACATCAACTAATTTCACTAATGACCAAAAGAGAGATCATAACTTCATTTTGTTGATTTATATGATCTAGAGAGTGGAAATTATCTCTAAATTGTCTTAACACTATCATATTTTTATCAATTTTCTTTTGTTAGTTTTCTACATTTTTAGTTAATCACGCTTTCAATTTTGGTTAATTTGATTGAATAGAGATTTAAAATCAATAATTCCTTGCGGATCGACCCGTACTCACTACGTACTACATTAGTACGTCGTGCGCTTGCGGTTATTTTTACTTCAAAATTTGTCGACGGTTTTCTAATTCGATAGAAATTCCGTTGTCAAACAAGTTTTTGGCGTCGTTGCTGGGAAGTAGTCTTGATTTTAGTTTTCTATTCTTCGAATTATTTTCGTTTGATTTTTATTGTGTGTTTGTTTGTGTGTTGAGTGCATTTAAAAAAAATTTGTGTTTGTGTGTGATTTTTATTGCATTTGATTTTGAGCTTGTTGTTGTTCTAGATTTCTAGTTGCATTTGCATATATATAAAAAACACACAAACAATTTCAAAGCAAAAACAAAAATATTTTATTTCCTTTTCATTTTGCATTTCATTTTCTTTACAATTTTTCACTTTTTTTATTACAACCCTCCTCTGCCCCCATTCACTGTTCTACTGACCACAAACACATTCAATTCACTGCCTCTGTTAAACCACATTCACATCACAATTTCCCTTCCTCCTCAAACTACATAATCAATGACAGACAATGCCCATTCTCGACTGCTTCTATCACCTAAACCAGCCTATTCTCCGGCCAGTCATACAAATACCAACAGCAAACCATCCACCTCCATCTCTGACAATAGACCATCAACCATATCCATATTCTCCTTAGTTCAAACCCATCTTGCCACTGACATCCACCACTTCAGAACACATTTCTAACATTCACTTCATATTTCTAACATTTTCAGTTTCTAACATTCACTTCAACTGTTCCAACTGCTCCTTGCTACCTCACATATCTATTACAATGACTTCTGCCACAGTACATCCTTCAAAACTACTCAATCAATTCACCAACAATTCTGCCATACATCACCCAAAAACCACTGCATCTCTTCACATCAACCGACTATCTACCATCCGTCTGCAAGCCATTGCATAACTCGTCTTCCACATACATCTACATACTACGGCCATCTCCTCTTGATCATATCTACTGCACCTTCCTGACCACCCACAATTCCTCGCCAATTCTTACTTCAAACTTCTGCACTTCTTCATCGCCACAACCTTCATCTTCATCGCCACAGCCACAACATACAACCTGTCATCAAACCCCTTTTACACAACATCCACTCTTCTCAACTGCATTACTTCATTACTGTTGCACTGCCTCTATCCCATTCCCCCGCTCCAGTCCACTACTACATCAGACAAACTGTTCACCGGAAACCATCTACCATCTAGCCACTTGCTTAGTACCCTGCCAAACAACCCTATATCACTCACCAAATACTTGCAACCATCCACACAATTAATAACCAAAACTGCAACTCCTCTACATACGTCTGCTCCTTCCTTAGTGTGAAACCACATAACCACACATTACTTCTACATATTTGAAGTGCATCGCAATACCCTTCACCATAGCTGGAAACTGTCGTAAAAAAAAACTTCACAACACTTCGCAGCAACAAACAACTGCTGACCATTCATACTGCCATTCTACAAATTCCAACTTGCCTTCACCACAACTTCTACAACTTTTGCTCCTTCCTTCCACACAATACAACCTCCCAACACTCAACCAACATCCACGCTACCTGATCACTTCCTCGCCAATCAACATTACTACACATCAACAATTTCAAACTGCTACCATTCTGCCTTCCTCTCTGACAACTGTCCCCCTACTTCCCGAACAAACCAGTCACCATTCTCCAACTTCCTACCCTTAACGTACAACAACCAATCTTCTCCACCATATACTACCTTCAGACAACCCACAATCAAGCATACCACTACATCAGACTACAAACATCAAAACTTCCCACTGTCTATAACCTCTACAACCCACCACCGTAACCAATTTGAACTTCCAAGTCCACACGCTACCACCAGCAAACCACAATTCCTCATCACCCAATCGCCAATAACCGGAACCGATTGACTCACAGATACTCGCGTGACCATCGACCTATCTATACAAACCCCAACTTGAACCGCCTTAAGTTTTCTGCAATCAACTTGCAGCCGCAAACAACCACCGTTGTCAAACTAAGCAAAAAACACTCTGAACCCACGAACAACCCATCAACCACCAATCGCCCTACAATCAACCAACCTCCTGCTACCCAAAATAGCAACTCCATCTTCTCGCCAAACCCAATCTTCAAATACCAACAGCGAGCAGTTGAATCGGCGAAGCTTGGAAATACTTTAAAATCGGTTTGAGACTTGAAACTTTGAAATTGATTTTGAAATTCTGAGAATTGAAGAATTAAGGTCGAACTCGTTTGAAAATAGAAGGGATCGGTGGCTAAGTTTTTCAAATGGGAATGTTTTCATGAGTATGTTTGAATGCTTTGGGTAGTGGGCTGGGCTGTGTTTTAATTTTTTTTTATTTTTCTTTCTTTTTTTTATTTTTTTATTTAATTTGTTTGATTCTTAAGTTTTTCTCTATTAAAAAAAACTAGTTCTTTCAATTGTTAATTTTCATTTAGTTCTTCTTGCATATAAAAAAACAAGTTTGTTTTGTTTTGTTTTTTTTTCTTCACTAGTCTTAGTTTTCATTTTGTTTTGTTTTCACAAGTTTGTTTAGTTTTTGTTTTGTTTTTTGTTTAGTTTCCTTCTAAAAAAAAGGGTATCCTTCTTTACTAGTTTTAATTTCAATTGTTTGGTATTTCTTTACGTGCTTTGTTTTTCTTCTTTGATAAACATATATAAAAAACTTGTATATATCTTGTTTTATTTTCAGGCTGCCAAAGCAGATTAGAAGAGTCGCTTGCTCCGCTTGGCTTGCCAAGAAAAAATTGCTTGCTTATAAAAGCTTTGCTGGTTTTAATCCCTATCTATTGTTTTTTATTTTGCATTGTTGGTTGATTGCATTTGCATAGAAAAAAAATTCAAAAACAAAAAAAAATTCATCGTAGTTGCATTGTTAATACACGTTTAATTTTTGCTTTGCATTTCATCTTAGAATTTGTTAATAACGGTTTTGGTAAAACTTAATTGTATATTGACAAGTTGTCTTCTTTGAACAATTTAATTTCTTGGTGTCTAGGCTACGGCAGAGTAATAACCATTAATTATGACGGTGATTCGTAAATATTATAGTGGTTGTTCCTTTGAAGGTACTTAAACCTTCGGCTGCATTGCTACGGTGATTCGTGGTGCACCTGTTGGATATGTTTCTACCATCATCGAGCCAACACGAGGAAGCAAGGGACGGCCACCAGAATAATCGAGCCAGCTATGCAGCATCCCCTAACCAAACTCACCCACCGGTCCACTGTGTCCTTCCACTGAACCAAGCACACCAGTCCACCGTGTCCTTCCACCGAACCAAGCACACCAGTCCACCATGTCCTTCCACCGAACCAAGCACACCGGTCCACCGTGTCCTTCCACCGAACCAAGCACACCGGTCCACTCGTGTCCTTCCACCAAACCAAGCACACCGGTCCACTGTACTCCCACCACCGAACCAAAGGAAACCGGACCAGCTCCACCAGGCCAGATTACGTCAGCCCAGGCCCGCCAGCTGCTATCTACCTCCAAGACCCCTACCCCCAATCTCACTCTATAAATAGAGGGGCAGGGGTACAGCAATGGGGGACAAGTTTGAGAGCTCAAGCACGGAGAGAACTTTCAAACAACTTTCTTTTACTTGTATCAAAGCTTTGTACTTGTAATCAAAACAAGAGAAGAGAAATAACATATAAAGTGGACGTAGGCACATTCTGGCTGAACCACTATAAATCTACGTGTCTTTTTACAGTTTAGCCCCCTGCTTTTCATATATTTGCATAAATCACCCAAATCACTAAGAACAACATAAGATCTACTAAATCATACAACTTTGAGGTGTTTGTCCATTTTTTGTGCAAACATTTTTGGTGCTTTCACTAAGAAAATTTGAAGACTCGAAGCTTCAGCTTCATCCACTTAAACATTTTTCCTAACAGCATCATCCACCGTTCGGAAAACATGCCTCCCAAGCAGAAAAAAGATGTTAACAAAGGAAAAAACATCGCTTCCAGCAGTCTTCCAGATCCAGCGGTCACGGATCAAGTAAATCGTCCTCCTATAGCGGCAGTACCGAATGAAGGACAGGCCAATCCGACCACTCCTACCGTAGAACAGCCCGCAGCAATTACTAGGGCAGATCTAGACAGGGTTGTGGTTGAAGTAACTAATCGCTTCACGTCCCAGCAGGAAGCCTTGGTGGACCATCTCATGTCACGCTTAAGGGATGCTGAAGAGTCCAACCGCAACACTGAATCATGGGGCGAGTCCCAGTCTGGAGGGTCTCGGAGACAACAAAGATCTTCCTTCTTCGAAGGAGCTAACGGCAGAAGCAGCCATGGTAGGAGTCGAGATCGAGCATAGCCCGAAGTTAGGCCTGAAGAAATGCTTGGAACCGAACCCCACGGGGGAGGTACAGGGCGGAGGTCAACTGTAGCTGAGCCTGTCATACTGCCTAACCACGGAAACGCCAATGACCGGGGCCGAGCTAGAGTCCAGCCCGAAGTTGGACCCGAGGAAGTGCTTAGATCAGAACCCAGCAAGGGAAGATCAAGGCAAGGGATAACTATGGCTGACCCTAGCATGCTCCTAGAAGACCAAAGGCAGCCACCGGAAAATATGAGGAATGATAGACGATACCATCCCTACAGATCATCTGGACGGGATCAATCCCACATAACAGAGCCAAATTCGTTTCTATCTGCTCCAAATTCTGATGAAAGGATGGCACGCTTATTCAGAGAGTGCGTCCAACGGGAGCAAAGAGATCGAGGGATAGGCGCTAGGGTAACCAGCCCCTTCGCCCGCAACATCGAAATTGCTATCACTCCCCGAGAATGGAAGATGCCAACAATGGAACCTTACAAAGGAACCTCCGACCCCGTTGTACACTTACAGAGGTACACACAACATATGCTCATGAGTGGAGCGACAGAGGGAGTACTGTGCAAATTCTTTCCGCTCTTCTTAGCAGATCTCGCTACCTCCTGGTTCTGTCATCTACCCTAGGGATCCATCAGCTCGTGGGAAATGTTGAAAGAAAAATTTATCAGTCAGTTCCGCATCCATGTGGAACAACCTAAGGACGCTTATTCCTTATCCAGCGTCAAACAGAAACCTGGAGAGAAACTGCAGCAATACCTAACCCAGTTCAATGCCGCAGCAGCCGCAGTCCAAGATGCCGATGAGAAGCTTATCCTAATGGCCCTCTGTAGTGGTGTGCATCTGGACACTAAATTTGCTAGAAGGTTGACAAAAGAAAAACCAGCTACTTTACCCGATTTCTTCCATGAGGCTGGGAAATGCATGAGGCTTGAGGATGCTGCCATTGAGGGGCAGTCAGGACAGCAAAAGAAGGCAACTCACAGCAACGCCCCTGCTGTGGCAAGGGACGTTCGAAGAAATGATTCCAGAGACAATGTTGGGGGCAAGAAGGGAGAAAAGCGCCTATATCGGCCTGGACCGAGATTCGACACTTACACTCCTTTGAACGAGACTGTCGAAAATATCTTCCTTGCCACCCAAGGCGAAGTTAGATACAAACGCCCACCATACAAGAAGGAATCTGATAACGCGCAGAAGTCTGGAAAATTCTGCCGCTTCCACGAATCTCATGGGCATGATACCAATGAATGCCATCATCTCCGGGATCTGATTGAGGAACACATCAGGAGGAAGAAGCTGGAACGCTATGTAAAAAGTCAGGACAGGACTCCAGCTCCTGCCAATGAAAACCCAAGGCTACCCTCACCGGAGACCGGCAGAGGAAACTGCAACGCTAGCGGCTCTAGTCAAGAGAAGATAGTGGTCCATACCATCTCAGGAGGACCGCACATCACAGACAAGAGCTGGAAAGAGATGGAAAGATATGGAAAGTCGCTTAGAGACAGTAAAGACTGTGTCAATTCGGTTATAGAAGAACGCCACCCGAAACGGAAAGAAAGTGATGACATCACATTCGGTAAGCGTGACCTGGAAGGAAGGCAGTACCCTCACATGGATCCCATGGTTATCTCTGCCCGGCTCGGTCCCGCCGAAGTTTACCGAATCTTAGTAGACACTGGAAGCTCAGTGAACATCCTGTTCAAACATGCATTCGACAAAATGAAATTATCAATGAAGGATGTATCTCCCTGCGATAAACTACTGCACGGTTTCACTGGAGATGCGAAGATGCCCCTCGGGCAACTAGACCTCTTTGTTGAGATTGGAAGCCATCCCCGCTCCGTTGTACGAAAACAAACGTTTGTGCTGATAGAGAACCATTCGGCCTACAACGCCTTCTTAGGAAGGCCATCCCTGTCTGACTTCCAAATTGTCCTAGCCCCATGGTGCCTAAAGATAAAATTTCCAACGGACAATGGAGTAGGGGAAGTAGAAGGAGACCAAGACGTTGCTTGAGACTGCTATGTGACTGAACTTCGCAACAACCACAGGAAGGATAAAGGGAAGGGTGTAGAGGTTGCCCTCTGCACGAAAAGTCTAGAAGCATAGCAACTAAAGAAAGCCCCTCCTCTTCGATATACCAACGACCCTTTCAATGAATTAGACCCCAGGGACAGAGTGGAGGAGGCCACCGCTGAGCCTGCAGAGGCTATGGAGTTTATATCTGTAGACAAGCACGACTCAAGTAGACTATTGAAAATTGGGTCCCAACTAAAAGCAGAATTGAAGGAACAACTCATCGATTTTCTCCGCCACAACTTGGATGTATTCGCATGGTCACACGCTGACATGACTGGAATCTCCCTCGACGTAGCATGTCACATACTAAACATTGATCCTACCAAGGCGCCCGTAAAACAAAGAAAGAGAAGTATGGGGGCAGAGCGATCGGCAGCCCTCGATGAAGAAGTAAAGAATCTACTCGCCAACGACTTCATAAGAGAAACCATCTACCCGGAATGGATCGCTAACCCGGTGCTGGTAAAGAAGGCTAATGGGAAGTGGCGAACATGCATTGACTTTTCCAACCTAAACGACGCCTGCCCAAAGGATTGCTTCCCACTTCCCCGAATCGACCAACTGGTAGACAGCACAGCCGGGCACGAGCTCTTATCTTTTATGGACGCGTACTCAGGATATAACCAAATTCCCATGCATGCTCCTGACCAAGACCACACTAGTTTCATCACCGATCGGGGTTTATACTACTATAAGGTAATGCCTTTCGGACTTAAAAATGCAGGAGCCACCTACCAGCGCCTCGTCAACAAGATGTTTGCAGGGCTAATAGGGCAAACTATGGAAGTATACGTGGATGACATGCTGGTAAAATCAAGGAAAGCCGACGATCACGTAAGCCACCTAGGCGAGATGTTTCAAGTACTTCGCCAGTATGGAATGAAGTTGAATCCTCTAAAATTCTCCTTCGGAGTATCATCAGGAAAGTTCTTAGGATTCATCGTCCATGCCAGGGGAATTGAAGCAAACCCTGAACAAGCCCGAGCGCTAAGGGATATCAAGAAACCTTCCACTCGAAAGGAAATGCAAAGCCTGAATGGAAAAGTGGCCGCCCTAAGCCGATTCATCTCCAGGGCAACGGACAAGTGCATCCCCTTTTTCGAAGCTCTAAAGAAAGACAAAGGAAAGTTCGAATGGACTGACGAATGCTTAACCTCTTTCCTTAACTTAATCGAACACCTCCAGAAACCACCGGTACTCTCGACTCCAAGCGAAGGTGAAGAATTATACCTATACCTTGCTGTGTCATTTCACGCCCTAAGCGCTGCCTTGGTACGGGAAGACAACCGCACGCAGCGGCCAGTTTACTTCGTCAGCAAGAGGTTTACGGGGGCAGAAGTCAGATATCCTAAACTTGAGAAGCTAGCGTACTGTTTACTAATCACATCACGGAAACTGCGTCACTACTTCCAGTCCCATTCCATCAAAGTTCTGACCGATCAACCACTGAGGCAGGTACTCCATCGTCCCGACACTTCTGGGCGACTACTTAAATGGTGCATTGAACTAAGTCAGTATGATATCACCTATCACCCTCGCATCGCCATCAAGGGACAAGCTATGGTTGATTTCATTGCAGAATTCACTACCAACGAAGATAAGGAGCAATTGGAAATAGCAGAAGATATCAAGTGGAATCTCTTTGTTGATGGTGCATCGAACGAACAAGGCTCGGGGGCAGGTGTGGTAATAATCACTCCCAGGGGAAACAAACTGCACTATGCTATAAGGTTGGAGTTCGCTGCCACCAACAACGATGCAGAATATGAAGCAGTAATAGCCGGACTAGAACTTGCCATAGAAATCGGAGCCAATTCTTTGTGTCTTCACAGCGATTCTCAACTTATTGTTAATCAAATACTAGGAGAATTCCAAGCTCGAGAAGAACGACTCATAGCATATTTAAAGAAGACCAAGTTACTTCTCAGCCGATTGGACCACTACTTAGTCAAACACATCCCTCGGGAAGAGAACCAAGAGGCCGACGAATTGGCGAAGCAAGCAAGTGTAAGAGACATCGCCATCTTCGGGGCAGTAACCATCTCAAAGCAACTGGCCCCAAGTTTTGAGCAAGTGAATCTGATAGCTGCAACCGAGGAAGCAACTTGGATGACTCCCATCCGAGACTACCTACAAAGCGGCATGCTACCCAACGGGCGTAACGAAGTCAAGAAAATCTTGAGGAAAGCATCCCGCTACGCAATACAAGAAGACATCCTCTATCGACGTGGATTCTCTAACCCATTATTAAGGTGTATCGTTGGAAGGGAAGCCAAGGAAATCTTATTCAACATCCATCAGGGAAGCTGCGGAGATCACACTGGAGGGCAAACATTAGCAAAAAAGATACTCCGATATGGATATTTCTGGCCCACCTTAAGCAAGGACGCCTTGGATTTCGTCAAAAAGTGTGACAGATGTCAGAAGTTCGCTAAGATTCTGCGGCTACCAACGACTGAGATTACTCAAATGACCAGCCCTTGGCCCTTCGCAATATGGGGAATTGACTTAATCGGTGAGCTACCAATGGGCCGAGGCGGGGCCAAATATGATATAGTGGCAGTCGACTATTTCACCAAATGGGTGGAAGCGGAACCTCTGAATAAAGTATCTTCAGCAAAAGTTATTAACTTCTTGATCAAAAATGTTCTGTGCAGGTACGGAGTCCCACTCAAAATCATATCAGACAATGGACTTCAGTTTGACAGCGAGGAATTCGCTAACTGGTGCCAAGAGCACGGAATTCACAAAAGCTTCTCATCCGTAGCGTATCCCCAGGCAAACGGACAAGTCGAAGCCGTCAACAAAATTCTGAAAACTCTAATCAAAAAGAAGCTCGAAAAGTCAAAGGGTGGGTGGATGAACTTCCTACGGCACTATGGGCCTATCGCACATCTTTCAGAACATCAACGGGGCACACTCCTTTCTCTTTGGCATACGGATCGGAGGCTATGCTCCCAGTTGAAACCATTGTGCCTTCCCACCGTAGGATCCACTATAACCCAGAAGAGAACAAAGAACTCCTTCACATGTCTTTGGATCTAGTTGAGGAGAGAAGAAATGATGCAGTCCTTAAAGCAGCAGCCCACAAACAAAAAGTGGCAGCACAATACAACTCCAAAGTCAAGCATCGTACCTTACAAGAAGGAGATCTTGTCCTCAAGCGAATCTTCCCTCGTCCCGGAGCACTAGATCCAATCTGGGATGGACCATATGTAATTCATAAAGATCTCCGCAATGGAGCTTATATTTTGTCAACAGTGGACGGAGAGGTGTTCCAGAGGGCATGGAACATCCAACACCTCCGTTGATACTTTTCTTAACTTGTACTGCCCATATGAAGTGAATTAACAAAGAGAATCAGTGGACGTAGGCCTTTTCGTGCCGAACCACTTTAAAAAAACCTTGTCTCTTTTTTTAACTTGTTCCTTTATATCTTGGCTGCTTGTTAACTTTATCCTTTTCTGTTGAACAAAATCCTATGTGTATAGCATTTCCACCCGAAGCAATCCACAGCGCAATTTCACCTGGATAAGACCTAACAGGTACTATGCGAATCTATGCCCTTGCTAATGAGACGCTTTTGCCCCGGCATCCCTCTGCTGCGGGTTAACTCATTGCTCGCGACAGCCCTTAAAGCCAACTGTAATGAGCCGATTATAAGCCACCGAGAAGGCCGACTATAGCCGAGGCAGCTCATTACGGCGTTCGGCTCGCCGGCAACTGTGAACCGATTATAAGCCCCAACATAAGGTGTGGCCAGCCAGGGGCAGTTCACGGTTGACGATCGACACCCATGCTAGCCGGCCACAGTAAATCGAATAATACCCACGATTACGGGCCATAATGGCTCGGGTAGTTACTGTGCGCGATCTCGGCTCCGATGTGTCTTAAGTGCGGTTGTGATAAAAAAGAATTAACTCCCCGCGGAGGCGTAAGATGGGTGACAAATGTCTCCAAGACCCACAGCTAGGGAAAGTGACTACAAAGCCCGTTTTCCACGAACTTAAGCACATCGAAGGCCTTCCGTGATTGGAAGTTTTACTATTTCACATATTTCAATTTTACTTAAGAAACTTTTCTCCTATCCTCTGTAACAATCCCTGAAGTGCAGGACACAAAACAGGAGACACTCACTAATAGAAGCGGATACTCACAGCAGGACACTGGACCGCATCCCTTACTCGGTCACACAGGATATTCAAAGCTGCCATCTACAAGCAAAATATAAAGGGCGGTATTTCCTTCTTTCATATATGCCTATAATTTGTTCACACCTCACGCTAACACTGCAAGTCATGAAATTATGTTTTAAACAAGAACCTGACATCAAACACAATTTAAGAATATGCATAGCTATATTTCTTATGCAACATGTCAAAATAGCGAAAACATTCAAAAGACGACAAAATCAGCTTAAGTTAAAGAATTACACATCAAGAATAGAGCTATTTATTACAAGTAGCAAGAATTACAACCTAAAAGTTACTTTACTGTTTTAAGACTAACATATACAGCCATGTCAAGTCCACAAAAAGAATTTTCCAGGTCTAATCAGGGAGCCGGCTGCGTTGGAGTTTGTTGTCCTGTTGCCCACCTGTCCGGTCAGAAAAGGAAATCATTAGTGATAAGCAACAGAGTTAACAAAAGAAGAAACTAATGAAGAAGAGGTTACCAGCAACTTCCCCTTGTTCGTCTTGGTCGTCATCCCCTACTTCCACACCTGCCTCCTCAACCGCGAACAACCGCATCCCCTCTTTCACCGTTGTCTTCTCCTCCTTGGTAAACTGAGCGGTGACCACATCCATCCTAAAGGCCGCTCCACCCTCCTTATCCGCCTCAGCCTTGGCCTCCTCTAGAGCCCTAAGGTAAATCCTAGCCATAACCCGGGGGTAGTCGTCCATCCAAGATAAGCTGCCCTGCTTCCAAATGAGAAAGTACATATCCTGCAGCATATCATCCATCATCCCCTCATTCTCCTCAAACTCCCTCATACGAGCCTTAGAGACCGATAGCCTTGCAATGGCAGCATCCCTCTCTAGTCGGTATCGCGAGCAGTCAGCCTGAAGGGACCTCCCCATCGCCTCCATCTCCTCCTTTAGCCTGACCTGAGCAAGCTCTGCGGCTTCAAGCTTCCCCGATAGCTCCTCTACCTGCTCAAGATCCGCCCTCCGAACCTCGTCCACTGTCGAGATGGCCATATTTATCTGCTCCTTGCAGGCAGCTTCCATCTTCCACAATTCCGCCTTACCAGCCTCCTCCATAGTCTTCCTCAACCGCCCGGAGGCAGCCTCATGCTAAGAAATCTGAATGGCCTGATCAGCCAGCTGTTTGGCCTGATCCGAAACCATCAATCGTAGTCGGATGTTGGCACTCCCAATCTCCTCTCCAGCCTTAACCAGCCGGGCATGATGACCCATCAGCTTCCTAGTCTCCTCCGCCACCCGATCAATATTAGCCTTGGCCTCGTCTCCCATGGTAACTATCCGAGTAGTAAGTAAATTGAGGTCTAAGGACTTAGCCTCATCAAGCACCCGTACCATGGGATTGCGGGGAAGAAGGTGCTCACCGGTAACTTCGTCAAAGGTAATATCATGGGAACTTGGATCCAGATCAGGATGACCCGCAAATGGATTCGAGCCAAGCCAGGACGATCAATCTGAGTAACGGTAGGATTTTCAGACGGGTGCGGAGAGAGTGCGAACTCAGTATCCTCCTCCGTAATATCATGAAGAGGCTGAACTGGGGGCTGAGGACCAAGTGAAGGTTCGGATAAGGGATGACTCCTCTTTCTCTTTTGAATACCCTCTTCAATAACCCCGAGAAGAGGACGGTAGCCGACTACATCCCCGGAACGGTGGATCGAAGGCTTCGGCTTGGCGGAAGCTTTAGAGAGCTTGTATTGTTCAAGACTGTGCCGAAGATCTGAGGCCGTGGTCGTTTTACCTGTTCCTGATATGAAGAACAAGTGTCACAAGCTTACATTGATCCATAATTCGAGAAACGCGGTAAATTAAAAGTTAAAAGAAGAAAGGAAACACATTTGTTATACAAACCATGGGGAGGAGTAGGATACTGCAATAAGTCCTGGATTTCATTCCAGGATGGGAGCGGATCATAAAATATTCCTAAGTCCCTATCATAAATGGAGCCTGCAGGAGTCAAAAGTTCACCTTGAGTCGTCGGAGCCACCTTGGCTGGAATAGTCTGAGAAGGCTCGCTTGCACCGGTCCCGGCCTTGTCAGCTTTCCCGGATTTCTCTACCAAAGCCAGTTCTCCGTCCAGCCCCTCGAAAGCTTGGAGGAATGCATCATCCATCCACTCCTGAATCTCGCCTGCTTGCCCAGGAAGCAAGGCCCCGATGCCATCGCCACCGTCACCACCTTCCCGGTCATCTCCACCCTCACCTCTCTCCTCCTCCACATCTTCCTTCCCTGGAGTAAGTGGACAAGTGCTGGGGGAAGGGCCATCCGACTTCTTAAGCTTCTTACCTCCGACCACTGGAGATTTTGAGAAAGGTTTCCTCTTGCCACTCTCTACTGTGACACCTCCCTTAGCTTGAGCAGCCGCCCTCTCCTCCGCTGTTTCCCTCTGCTTGACTACTGACTGCTGTGGAAGGATCAAATCATACTCCAAAAGGGTCGCATTTCTGATCAGGTAAGCAGCCGATCTATCTCTCCCGGGGATAGCTTCTATCTCAGCCGCCATCTGAACCAGGCGATCAATCTCCACAACCGCAAAGCCACCTGTCGCTAGCAAAAATTGAAAACGTATGAGAAGAAGCATCGCAACCAGAATGGAAATTATAAATAAAGCATCGACTTACATCCAGAGGTGAAACGCCGAATAGAAACAGAGTCGTCCCTGACGAAGAACCACTCCTTCTTGAACATGCTGTACTTAGAATACAGGTCCAAGACCGGCTTAAAGGTTACAGCTGACTCCAAGCTGATGTATGGGGACCCCTTCTTATAGCCCCTCAGATTATATAAATACCGGATCTCCCGGTTGGAAGGAGCACGCCCATGCTTCCTCTGAAAGATGACGAAGAGGCTCACCAGTATAGTATAAGAGTTGCGTTGAAGCTGGAATGGGGCCACCTTTAGATATGTAAGAAAGCTGAGTACCCAAGCATTAAGAGGCGGGATGGCACCACACATACAGTGGTATCTGATGTAGGCAAAGTACCCTTCGGGAGGGTCATATGGCATAACTTCTCTCCCTGGCAACAGCATGCGCGCCCTATCAATTCCAAAGGAACGGGAGATGACATCAAGCTGCTCTTCCTTAAGGGAGCTGGGAAAACAATCGGGCGGGGAGTTCAGAAGCTCCTGAGGGCTGTACCCGTCCACCAGTGATCTCGGGGCAGATCCGTGACGTTCCTGTCCTGGCTGAGCAGGGGGCACTGCGGAAGATTCTCCTTCGCCCTGGGACTTCTTTTTATCTGATCGAGTTTTTGCTTTTCGAGACATTTATCTGCAACACAAAAGCACGTTGTTAAAACAAAGGATGTAGAGACGTAAACAGGCAAGAGCGTACAGTCTGGAATTTCATTTGTAATTCGAAACATAAAAGGTTCAAAGCCCATTCGGCATTCTCGTTCTCAAGAAGCCTATTCGGCATTCTCATTTTCAAAAAAGCCCATTCGGCATTCTCATTTTCAAAAAGCCCATTCGGCATCCTCGTTTTCAAAAGGCCCATTCGGCATTCTCGTTCTCAAGAAGCCTATTCGGCATTCTCGTTTTCAAAAAGCCCATTCGGCATTCTCATTTTCAGAAAGCCCATTCGGCATTCTCGTTCTCGAAAACCACATTCAGCATTCTCATCACGAAAAGCTCATTCGGCAGAAATAAACTGACCTGGTCCGGTAGCTGAGTGTGGCTCGGCACGTATTGATCCGGCGGTTCAAAAGTTGGTTCGGCTATCTCGTTCAGTAAGGAAAACAAGGGCATGCGTCTCCTACTTATAGGGGAAGGCCGGGTAACCAGACCAGCCGGTTGGGTTCTCAAACTGGATATGGCTGTCAAGACCAAAACAAAGCACGACATATGTTGGACATATGCCCTACTTTGAGGGGCAAATGTTGGATATGTTTCTACCATCATCAAGCCAACACGAGGAAGCAAGGGACGAGCCACCAGAATAACCGAGCCAGCTATGCAGCATCCCCTAACCAAACTCACCCACCGGTCCACTGTGTCCTTCCACCGAACCAAGCACACCGGTCCACTGTGTCCTTCCACCGAACCAAGCACACCGGTCCACTGTGTCCTTCCACCGAACCAAGCACACCGGTCCACTGTGTCCTAAGCACACCGGTCCACCGTGTCCTTCCACCGAACCAAGCACACCGGTCCACCGTGTCCTTCCACCGAACCAAGCACACCGGTCCACCGTGTCCTTCCACCAAACCAAGCACACCGGTCCACTCGTGTCCTTCCACCAAACCAAGCACACCGGTCCACTGTACTCCCACCACCGAACCAAAGGAAACCGGACCAGCTCCACCAGGCCAGATTACGTCAGCCCAGGCCCGCCAGCTGCTATCTACCTCCAAGACCCCTACCCCCAGTCTCACTCTATAAATAGAGGGGCAGGGGTACAGCAATGAAGGACAAGTTTGAGAGCTCAAGCACGGAGAGAACTTTCAAACAACTTTCTTTTACTTGTATCAAAGCTTTGTACTTGTAATCAAAACAAGAGAAGAGAAATAACATATAAAGTGGACGTAGTCACATTCTGGCTGAACCACTATAAATCTGCGTGTCTTTTTACAGTTTAGCCCCCTGCTTTTCATATATTTGCATAAATCACCCAAATCACTAAGAACAACATAAGATCTACTAAATCATACAACTTTGAGGTGTTTGTCCATTTTTTGTGCAAACAGCACTGATAAATCATGTCTGTTACCTGGCTGAGAACAATCTTGTTGATTTATGACAAAGTGTGATTATACAATTTTATGTTAGGAGCTATTTTGTAATTAAACACTTGCACTCATTTAGTTGCATTAGTTCATGCATATAAAAAAACAAAAAAAAATCCAAAATCCAAAATCCAAAACTAGAAAAAAATTGTAAATATTCCTTTTCCTTTGAAATTTTTAATCCTTTACCTTTGAATTTTTTTTAATTAAAATCAAAAATCCAAAAATTAATTTACTTAGTTTTTTTTCTTTTTAAAATAAAATAAAATTAGAAAACCTTTTCAAAAACAAAAAAAAATTGAAAAACCAAAAAAAAACAAAAATCAAATTTTCCTTCTGAAAAATAAATTCTATTTGTAAATATTTTTCCTTTACAAAAAAAACATCCAAAAAAAAATCTTGAAAATGTCTAAGTTTCCTTTTCCCTACTCACTTGAATTTTACAATAGTTGTGAAAATTAATATAATCCATATGATTCTACTCCAAATTCGTATGGATATTTTAACGACGACTTGTGTATATACAAGTCGAATTTTGAAGAACAAAATTTTCAAAACAATGACCAACCCTCGACTCTTGAAAAAGCATCGAAACAATTTCATCGTTACTTGAACTCTCTACACAACAAAATCAAGAGATAAATGAATTGTGTAATTCATATTTATGAAACGATTCAAGTCAATGTTTTCAAATTAACCAAGATTTAAATTCACTTCAAAATTCAAACGATTTCGAGAATAACCCATGCCGATTCAACTTCGAACTCTAAAACGAATTTCAAAATAGAAATGCGAACCACTTTTCAAATAATTTTGCCAATGGTAATAATCTCGACCATGATGCGTTTGAAAATTCTTGTTCTCAACAAATCCAAATCAAAAATTCTCAAGTTAATAACTATAAATTGGATTTTGTTGAACAAATGGACGAAATCTATAATGATCACATGGATTTGTTGTTCGAAACATATACGAAACAATGTGAGAAACAAAACCAAATCTTAACACGTGAAAAGTCAAATGATAATCCATCTTTTACCCAAATCGACGATTTTCAAACAACAACTTTTAAAATTGAAAATGATGATCTTCATGAAGTTGTTGAAAACATGGTAATTGAGTTGGATAGAGGGTGAGAAACTCGATTTAAGATTCGATCTTCCTTTTCCCGATTTTGAAATTTTGAACACAACAACTTTGGATTTTGAACTTGACACATGTAATAAAGTTGTTGATAATTCAATAAAGGAAGATGAATTCATTGAACACGATTTCTTTGGACTTTGTGACGATGAGTTGTTGAATTCTGATGAGGAAGACTTAAATCACCATTTTGATTTTGAAATCGATAATTCTGAAGAAGTTTTCAATGATAACCTTGAATTTCAATTTGGTGAAAATAAATTTAAACTTCAATCAATCGTTATATCTACCCCAAAAATCATCGAAAATAAAATAACTCCTACAATTTTTAATAAAACGACATTCGTTTTCCCAAATCAACATTCAACTTTGAAATCATTTACAATTTGGTTTTTCGAGCTTATGTTGTGTCTCGCATACTTAACGAGACAAATGAATCGGTCTTTGGAAGACCGTTTCATTTACTTTTTGATGATATACTTTCTGAACACTTGTAAATAATAATCTTTTCGTTTTCATGTAAATATAGGTCATCGTTTTATTTTTCTCCTTTCACTTGGGTTGACTGTGGAGACACAGTCAAAATCAAGTGTGGGGGGGAGACTCATCTTGTTTTGATTTTATATGATTAATTTTTCATTTTTCTTCCAAAATCAAAAAAAAATCAATTTTTTTAAGCATTTTGATTTATTTTTAAAGAAACACTACAGGATAAATATATGGTTTTGGTTTATTAAATTGAAATTTTTGAAATTTTATTCGTCTTAACAAAAATAAAAATGAAGTTTGATTACAAATAACAATGGTTTAACTAGTATATAGGAAGATTCATACGTGTTAATTATGAAATACATCCTAATTGAAAATCTTTGTTTTAAAAAGTGGTTTATTTAAAGTAAGGATATAACATTTTTTTGTCTTCTAAGTTAAATGGTGCTAAGATGATAGTGCGAAACTCTCTCTTCTAAAAAATAAAAAAAAATCAAAAAATATTTCTTGTATATATGTATTTTGTTTTAATAAACACCTAGAGTCATGTGTTCACACTCGTGTGTTCACTCACCATGCTCTGTACCCTTCTCACGTAAGCCCGCAAGGCAGTGCACGATCGGTATATCTGGCCTTAGTTTATCTGAGTCGGGTGTATGTATATAAATTTTTTTTACTAATAATGCCTACAGTCAAGAAGTGTTCACACTTGTGTGTTCACTCGCCACGCTTTGTATTCCCCTCACGTAAGTCTGCAAGGCAGTGCATGGGTAATATATCCGGCCTCAGTTTTCTGAGTTAGGCATATGTAAATATTGTTAATATTAATAAAAACAATATAAAAAAATAAGAGAGTAAGCAATTGAAATCCTAGCACTATTTTTACTTATTTGATTTGACTTGTTATTGAAAAGAAATGAAAACACCACTTTGATAAACTTTGATAATCAACTAAGGATCCATTTCATAGTTACACTGTGTTATCGACCGAAACAACTAGTTAAACTATAGCTTATTTGTTACGATAACTTTGCTTTTATTGGAAATTTTGACGAATAAATGGTTAAATTTTCAAGATAATAACCAAAACCTATATTTAACTTATTCGTGTTAATTTAAAAGTAAATACTTCATTTGTAAATATTTTCAAAAACTTGCATTCATCCCATTGTAAATAAATCTTGCATTTTGTAAATATTTTCACTTTGCATTCGGATTTTGTGGGTAGTATCCGCTGAAAATCCTCACGAGACAACACTCGTCCTACTGGGGACACCCAGAGGTTTAACGGCTTGTTACATATGCTCAATACAATCGTGCTCCCTACGAAAATGATTTATCTTAGTTTTTCTTTATTCGAGGACGAATAAAAAGATAAGTGTGGGAGTATTTGATGTGCACGTAAATGTGCATATTTTTACCACCATATTTAATCTATTTAAATTAAATAAATGATCATATTGGGTATTTTAACCTGTTTAAACCAAAATTCAAATTATTTCAAATCGTCACATATTCATCTTCATCCAGGGGCAAAATGGACATTTTTGTGCACATATTAATTTTCTAAAATTTAATTGAAAATTTCTATGTTGTTTTGTAGGAATTTAAATTCAAATACAAGTGGTTTCATGAAGATATATGCATGCACAAGAGTGAATACAAAGGAATGGAGATGGAAATAATTCATTTCATGGGTCATGGAGGACCCCACCTACCCACCTTCTTGTACAAATTAGAAGCTAATCCACATGCTAATGGCCATTACACTTACATGCACATTTAAATGGTGGGTTATGCTAATGCTAATGATTACTAGGAGGTTACATTTCCTTAGAAGGTAGTTTGGGTAGTTCCCAAAAATTGGATTGGGGTTTCAAGCTTGTATAAATACCCCTTATGCTTCATGTAACCCTTCCCTCTTACTCTCTTCCCTTAGTCTCTCTTAGTCTCTCTTTTTGTGCTTAATGAGAATGCATGAAGTGGTTTAACTTGTTGTTTTTGCTTTGAATTTGATAGCCTATATTGTTGACACCAAATAGGCTATGCTTAAACAATCACAAATAATAATTGCCTCTTCATCTACATATGATGATAGTGAAGTGAATGTTGAAATTAAAATTTGATGGCTTATATTTCTAGTTAATAGTTAATAGGCCATGCTTAAAATAGATTTTGCTTTCAACTTTGTTGTCATATTTAATGAGATTTAAATGTGTATTAGTGGTTGTGTTATAGTTTAATGGTTTATATTGGGCTAATTAATAGCACAAATATACCATACTTATGATAAGCACATCAACTAATTTCACTAATGATTAAAAGAGAGATCATAACTTCATTTTGTTGATTTATATGATCTTGGGAGTGGAAATTATCTCTAAATTGTCTTAACACTATCATATTTTTATAAATTTTCTTTTGTTAGTTTTCTACATTTTTAGCTAATCACACTTTCAACTTTGGTTAATTTGATTGAATAGAGATTTAAAATCAACAATTCCCTGCGGATCGATCCGTGCTCACTACATACTACATTAGTACACTGCACTTGCGGTTATTTTTATTTCAAAATTTATCGACGGTTTTCTAATTCGATAGAAATTCCATCGTCAAACATAACATAAAGAAAATATGACTTACATAACCAAAAGACCTTAAATTGAATTAAAACATTGGGGAAATGTGTGTTTAACATTTTTGGACTTCAAGCAAAATTGTGTAACATTTTGAGACTGAAACCTTGTAGTGGCCATGACTTTTATAAAGAGCCAAATTGGAGGTTGATTCTTGTTGCTAATGAAAACCATGTTTCCCTATTCGTAAAGTGGTTATGGTAGCAATATGTCCAGCAATTTGAAAGCTATGATCGATTTAATTTTTCGGCTTGACCCTACAGATTTAGGCAGATTTTATGGTTTGACTAAAAAGTCCAATACCAATTGCCTAATGTTAACTTTGTAATAAGAGGGAAATTAAGATTAAAACAGCCACAATTTCATTATTTTTCATATCTGAAAAACATGCATAAAAATCCATTAAACATTCTCCAATCAAAACCAATTAAAAACAACCATTTTTAGGAGAAATCATTAGATTAAGAGATAAATGGCTAGTGACATAACAAGAGATCATCAAATAAATTTTTATGGTGATATTTTGGTAGTACTTTTGCTTTTCATTTTTGGTTTAGATTGGGTTCATAGCTTTTTGGCTGATTTGATCATCGTTTGTTGAATGGTTTATAGCACGTTACTTGTATATGTTTTACAAATGTTTTTGATTCAGTTTTGTACATAAAATTGTACATTTAATTTTTGACTTGATTTGATAATGAGTTTTGAATGATATTTAAATGAGTAAATACAGTTTGGAATATGTGTTAAGATCCTTTATGCGTATATATGTATTTTAGATATTTGTTGAAATGCTTGAATGATATGATATGTTTGATTTAATGTTTTTGTATGTTGTGATTACATGTATGTTAAAATGGATGATTACATAAACTTTGAGAGTTTTGAGGAGATGAATGTTGATTTTATGGTGGGATGAATCTTACATGTGTATCAAATGGGTTATATTGGGAAGTGCAATGATGAATACACAAGGAGATGTAATTCAAATCATAGAATGATATGATAGTTGGCTTTGGGGTTTGGAGATAATTGATGCAACCCTAGAATTTGCATCCAAAATGGAACAGGTTAGCAAAATCTACGTTAATGCATAAAATAGAGTAGGAAAACTTATGAATATTTGTCTTAAATGATGGATCGGATTGATCGACATCGATTGGTACCAAACCATAAAATATTGGTCAATCATTGGCCATTGTGGTCAATCATCATTGGCTGATACTGATCGATAGACAAACCAGTGTTTGGAGTTAAACAAGTGTATTTAAGGTCAATGCAAGGGAAGGAGGCAAATCATTAAACGATTGAGCGAAATGGAGCTAAATAATTAATCAGTACCGCTCGATAAGAAACATAGGGAAATCGATTGTTTGAGCATCCAGGTTGACAAGTTATGTGAGTTTCTTTAGAGGTAATTCATAAGGTGGAGCAATAGGTGTTCCATTGTTCGTATGCATGTGATGAAGAGAGTTGATGGCAGACCTTAGAATGAGGAGACCTATATTGGATGAGGACGCTTACCATCAAATATATGGGTCAAATGTTAATGGCACGACTACATATACCATTGGTAGGGTCATTTATATGGTATTTTGAATAGACCAAATGACGTGTTATCATATAACCAAATCATAGTGAGGATGAGAGATGCTTGATTGATGGAAGATATGGTTGTGTTTGCTAACCTTTGGTATTATATAGTCTAATACTATAACACCCTACTTTATAGTGATCTCGAGCAGTAAACCTTTACCGATGATGTAGTTTAGCACGGTGGTTTATATGTGCTAACTTATTGGACCGAGAAGAGTGCAAGCAATTATTTCTTGTACCATATAACCCTCTTTTATTATTTGCTTGTCATCAAATGTAGAAGAATGTGAGTTATGGTTTATATGTGCTAACTCATTCCAAAACTTCATTGATATTATGTTAAATAATAATTCATAGAAAATTATATTAGGCAATAGTTAATAACTTATAATTAGCAAAAAATCAATATTAGACATCAATTCATTTTACTATAATTTTGAAATGAAGGTAACGTTAAAGTAAATGATCATTCAACGCTAAAGTAGCTTCTTTTGTCTATAAAACAAAGTATTAAAACTTGGATTTGTAATTTATTGCATGTCACATTTTGTGCTGAAATAAATAGTCATGCCACTTAAAAATTATCTCAAACACATATAACTAGTGTAGTGCTAAGGGCACCAAACTTCTTGCTAGGGGTGGGTACGGAAAGTTTCCATACCAGCCGAGATATTTTCTGTAACATCCCCCACTTAGAGGCCCAAAACTGACGGCTACGGATGCTGCAGTCATCCATAGTTATTAATCCTCGGCGACCAAATACGGTAATGTTAGATACATTGATATAAAAAGAAACACATGAATATGGAAAAATTTTAAAATCATTAAACAACTTTCACATTCCATTTCAAAACATTTCCAAATTCATTACATAATCCCAGATTCGAGAACCACGTTCAAAGAAAATATAATTATTACAAAATACGCCAAGAGCGATATATGAAGATGCCCTCTTGGATGATCAGAGTATCTATAACTAGGCAATTAAACAACTTTTCCATTACAACAAAACACAGCGGAATCAAAAAGAAAAGAACTCCTATTAGCTATCCTGCCTCTTGCACGTCTTCGGAAGCTTATTCATCTAAAAGGGTACCTGAAAACCTCAACTCTCAAACTACTCAAAGTTAATTGAGCACCCGAGAGTATAAGGGGTAAACATAAACTTCGAGTCAGACATAAAGCCTGGTATGGATAATAATCTACCATCTTAAACCATTTTATATATCTAGTGAGACCACGCCGCTTAGCGGAACGGGTTTTCCCCTCACTAGTATCCTCCAAAAAAAATTATAATAACCATATATTGTGCTCATGCATCCACAATGGTTAAAACATAGTAATTCAAAATATTATGATGATATGCAAACAAGTAAAGCTTTCTGGATTTTCCATCCCCATTCATTTTGACTAGCTGTCTCAGTTATAGTTTCTAGGGTCACTATTAGCCTATTAGTTTTCATGGGCTTACTAATAACCTGTTTAAAGATTATAGACTCCCTGTCCGGTTTTATAGTTTTCGTAGGATCACTAAGAACCTATTGGCCCCTGCCAATAACTTCATTCATTCATGGGTTCTCCCTGAACCTGTTGGTATCTCCAATAACTTCCCTCTTATCATAGTTTTCATGGGTTGACCATGAACCTATTGACTTCTATCAATAACTTAATCCGGATATAGTTTTCATGGGTTCACTACAAACCTAATGGCCACTGCTAATAACTCTTTCTAATAATAGTTTTCATGGGTTTACTATGAACCTGCCTATCTGACAACTTCTTTAATCAATATTTAGGCATCCTATCTTCTGGTCTATCTGACCTCCTGGATGCAATTCTACTCATTCAGGAGTTAACTCAATTTGTATTGACTACTGGGTCAACCTAACCTGTTATTCTCCATTTTTCTCCCCAAAATAAAGTTATGGGTCCATTATTATGTGAATATATATATATATATATATTAGAAGAAGCAAACATAATAACATAATAACACCAACACCTGTGGTTTAATATCCTTGAAATCATTTTCATATGAAACATGGTTAATCCCTTTGACCTATTATTTTATCAAGGAAAGCTTCTTCAAAAAACTTCATACTTAAAAGCCATTTTAAAATTATTTTATTTCTACCATGGTTTTTCCTTTAAAAATGAGTTTGGGTTCTTTGTTTTGAAAAATAAGGCTTTCGAAACCTTAAACCTTTACTTTTGAAACATTGGATAACTTCCTTCGAAAGCATTCAAATCTTCTTTTCAAAACACTAAGCATATGCCTTTCGAAACACTTTAAATCGTCTCTTTCGAAACCATTAAAACATACCTTTTGAAAGTATTAAAGCATTACTTATTAACCCATAGAAGCATAACTTCGAAACCATTTGAAAGTACCCCCTTCGAAACCATTTGAAAGTACCCCTTTCGAACCATTGGAAAGTACCCCTTTCGAAACCATTGGGTTTATCTTTAAAAATATATTTTGGCTCAAAGTGAATATAAACAAAAGTACCCTTTCGAAAGCATTAACCTTCAATAAAAGAGTTTTGGGAAAAACTGACGACTTCGGAACCATCCTTTCGAAAGCTTAAATCATTTAAGTAAAACATTTGAAGGATAGCTTCCAAACCCCTTTCGAGCCATTGCCTTCGAAACCATTAAACCATTTCGAAAGCTTTATGAAGTGGCTTATTACATTTATAAAACAAAAGCTACCTTTCGATCTAGTTGTTGACTTCAATCCATTCGAAAGGCATAAGGTCGGCAGTAAGGTTTCGACTGGGTTGAAACTACCCTTTTCAAAGCATTGATTTTAAAGACAAGGCAACTCTTTCGAAAGCTTCACTTTAAACAAAAAGATGACAACATATTCGAAAGCAACTTCTTCGAAAGCTACATTAAACTTTTTCGAAAGCATTCTTTTGGAAACAAGGCAAGCGCATTTCGTTGTATAGTAAAACAAAGGATTCGACCCCTTCGAAAATATTGGTTTCGACTCCATACCGTCCGTCCTTTTCCAATCCACTACGTACCAACATATTGATACCTTGTGTATTGGTATCGACTTGGATGTTTTCGACTTGGTTGGTTTCGACTTAGTTAAGGCGAAAGTAGTGGGTCAAAGGGTAGCTTCTGAAAGAGGCGAAACATAATTTTTGGGTAAAAACTATTTTAATGCCTTTTTAAGTAATTTCTTTTTAACTAACCAGCCTATTTGTAAATATTTAATTGGTTGTCATAAACATTTCAAATTCTTTCCAAAATAAAACTATCGCAATTATTTCAGATCTAATTAGAATAATTTAGCAAATAAGCCCTTCCTTAAGCAAAACAAATAGAACATTTAAGTCCTCCATCTAAAATAATTTAATTTCCATAGTAAATTACTTAGGAAAAATCCCCAAAAATCATAAAAATTCACTTTTAATATGTTATCTAACATACATAAATTTTAGACCCAAATTCCTTTACATAATAACCGAAATAATTTTAAACCCAATTTATTCATGTTCTCCTTTGAAAATTTATAATAAATTTTTCATAGCTTGAAAAATTGTGAAAATTAAAACCCATCTCCAAAATAATGTTTTACATAACATATAAATTCCTCATGGTATTCAAAACACAATATAAACGATTTTAGCCTTAAAACCATATAGAACATTTACCAAACTTGTTTGAATATAACATATCACGAAATCCAAGCATATCATCATCAAAAATCATAATAATGGATTTAAAATTAAACTCGAAATCAAATGATTATTAAAAACAAAAATAGAGATGGTTTTGATTATTATTCACCTTGATTAGAATAAGGAACTTGAGATTTGATCTTTGATTAATTCCCCTTGCTTGATTGCTTAGCTTAAATTTGATTTTCCCCTTTTCTTCCAAAGGTAATGGCCAGCTTGAGCTTTATGTTTTACGTTTTACAGTTTTTGAGAAAACGAGCGTGCAAAGTGAAGGAAACGAGATTTTAAGGGTAATGGGATTATGGTGCGGCAATTACCTATTAAGCTCGTGCGTTAATTGTTTTCTTATTAATTAACATATGAAACTTTTTCCATAAACTCATTCTTTAGTTTTAATTAAGCACGGTCTCTAGTTAAGTTTTCAAATCTCAATTCCCTTATCACTCTAACATTTACATTATTCTATTTATCTAATTAAATCTCCTGAATAATGTTATTAAAAATTAAGGGTGTTACATTTTCCGCTTCTTCCAATCATTGATGGAATAACACAATATGTTTCGTATTCTGTACCGCTAACCCTGAAATTCCATTTGGTGGAAACCAGAAGAAACAGGGATTTTATTTTTTCGACAAGAAACATTTTAAATGCTAAATATACATCAATAATCAGCAAAATACAAACCATTAATAAATTAAACACAATATACAGTCTTTACTTATATACAGACAAAAGAATACATATGCTTACAACGTCAGCATTGCATCAATATCTCATTTCATAACACTACAACGTAACCGAACAATGATCAGTGTCTAATATTCCAGGTATCTCATTACATATATTTCAAACTTAAACACTGAAACAAAATATTCAATGAACATAAACAAAAACAACAATAAAAAAGAAATACAAGAACAATACAGTAATGCAAATTTGTAATCATATATAAGCTTCATTAGTAGTATCCTAGTAGTTGAGAGATCAGACCAAGGCACAACAGAACTCCAGTCACTTTCAGTGATAATAATGTAGAAATCCTTTGCTTAAAAAGGATTAGTGCATGCTTGGAATCATGATCGGCAGTCTGAATGCATGCCAAGAATCATGAAACATTGTAAACTAGCAATTTATATGCATTAATGCACACCATCTAAGATATAAATAACAATATGCTACATTCTTTAGAGCCCATGCAAAAATACAATACGTTGAAGTCATTAGAGCATCTCTTTATACACCATAATGTTAAATATATAAAGAATAAGAAATATGAAAGTTTTATAACCTATTGATGGTTAGGGAACATAAAGAATCCCTAATCTCTATAGCTTTGCTTTGTGATTTTCCATATAAAATTTTCCATGTCTTTTTTTTCACATAGAGATAATGAATATTGTTCCAAAACCTTAATTAAATAATATAACCTATTTAACCGTATTATGCCCTCTTACACACTTTAAATAATATATACATATTCCATATCAATTACTTTCTAACTACTAATAACCAATAACAATTAATTAAAACAACACTGCAAATCAATTATTAATCGTCCGGTCCTTTTCTCAAAAGCAATTTCCCTCTCAGCTCCCAACCGTTTCGTATTCATTTTTATTTAGAAAAAGATGCATGCTAAGTGTGATAGCTTTGAACTGATTGCACCAAACAACAGTAGAGAAATATACACTTTTAGAGTGTTTCGCTTTCTACTTTTGCAACATTGTGATTGAACTACACTTCGCTACAAAATTAGATTGCAAACCATGTATTTATTAAGAAGTTCCACTATAAAGCTTCACAATTAATAGTGCAAGAAAAATGTGTCAGATAAAACCATGGATTTAAGGGAGACTTAGATCAAAATGATCAATTTAACTTATTATTATAAAGCATAAACTGTAAAATATATATCAGGAAACAATACAAAAGAAAGAAGGGCATAATCCAAGAAGTATTCATGTACCAAGTTATAGGCTACAGATATTAACAAAGGCAATAAATATTGCATATATGCTACTAGTCTAGTTTTGTGATAACTTATTATTTGCTGGAAAAAAAATATAGGTACAACTTGGCTATCATATTGAGGCTACATCAAAATACTTTTCAAAAACAAGTCTTAACTGTTCACCAACCTAAACTTTTAGACAACGTAAAAAAATACAAAATCTATATAAAATAGTTAAGAATAACCATTTTCATATGGACATAAGACATTAGAAGTTGATTTTTAATTTTAAGATTGTTGATTAGGTATACTCTAGTGTAGATTATTTTATCGTCTATAACGGTATTCAGTAATAAAATCAATCCATCATCTTAGAATGATCAAACTGTATAATATGCCAATATATGATTTTTGTTTGATGATAATAAATATATATATATATATTCATTTAAATGTATCTGTTATTGTACTATTTTATTTTTCACATAATTAAATAAATATTTATTGGATACAATAAATAACACAGAATTTAAATTCAAACAATTATTTTATTCAAACAAATATTTTATTACAATTTTTAATAGTACAAATTCGAGCTCTCACTATATATACACAATTTTGATTACATCACAAATTTCAATTTACAATGTTGACCTCACTACATATCACTCAAACACTCGTATTTATCTTCAACTCTATTCTAGTTTGTATCCAGCGTCTGAATTATCTGCAAAATAAACACTGACGCGGTAAAATTGAAAAAGAAAATATTTTGCAGTGCAAATTAAAGTGTCCTTTTGAAAATGTTATTTGCCTCAGTTATTTGGGTTGTACGTCGTCATTTCTTTTGAATTCATCATACACGAACAACTTGTGACATGCACAGTGTATCACTGTACATGCCACAAGGTCGTGCACACCGATATACACTTGATAAAATTGCAGGGACAGGTGAGCACAAGGTCAAACCCAACCAAAAGCTGGATTCAACTCAAGTGCAAATATTCAGGTGCAATACAAATAAAGTCACGACATGAGTACAAGAGCCTGAATATACACATGTGTACACCTACACATGTGCATTGCCTCAGCATCTCAAATTTTAGCCAAGAGGCGTCATATACACCTAAACAACTCGGCAGTAAGTTAACAAAGAAGAGGCATGAGAAGACAATGAGGCATGAATTCAAAAACAACTTCAACTAGATACAAGTATAAACAAGTATCAATCAGACCTCACAAACATATATCAAACCATAATATACACAAAAATCAAGGTGACCAGCTCATATGTACACAGTCAAGTGTGAGAACAACTAAATGAACCAGAGGACAGAGCAATCAAACAAGACCAGGGCAGTGCACCAAAAATATATTCAAACAAATGTACAAAACAACATGTAGTGCAACATGAAGACCAATATGAACCAGAGCATTCTAACTCGAGGCGGGTCACTTCAAATGGTCAAGTACAAGTTCTCATGCAATAAGACTTCAAAATGAACCACACCAGACTACAAGACCACAATACAACTCAGATGAAAGCAAAACTGACCAAGTCCAGTTACAACACGAACTAGCACAGTGGAGTATGCAAACGGTTTAACCTCTAGTGAAACAAAGAAAATCATGGACAATGTAACCAGACAAGGCAAGTGCACAGGACCAGTGAACAAGGAAATAGGTCAGGCAACATCAAGTACATAACAGAACCAAGGCAATGCTCAAAGCCAGAAAGACAGAAAATGAATCAAGCATAGACTGGTCAGAGCACACAACAACAGCAAGCTCAGTTTCAACAATACAACATGAAGACACAATGCAACAAAGCAACACCTCAACACCAAAGAGCAAAAAGACCCAACCAATGCAACAATATCAGAGCAAAGATTTCAAAATGCATAAGGAACCAGACTCAATTGCAACAGAGATCGGTGTCATATACACATGTATACATATATGCATATATAAGTATACATGTATATAGTTTTAGAAACTTACACATGAACAATCAAAGAAACTGAATCTCGATGTAACTTGAAGCAACAGAGAATGCAACTCAAAGACATAACATGTTCACAAAATTCAAGTATATGTATAATGGAACTCAAGTGCAAAGCACAATGCCAGAGAACCAAACACATATGCACTGACAACACTACATCAAGACCAACAGACCATCACAACCAGAGACAACAGCAAATCAAGGTGGACACCAGTATGTACATGTACAAGCTAAAGGCAAGCTACATACAGATGAGATACAAGTACACACATCAAACAACAAGTGAAGACTCCAAGAGGAACAGGTGCAGGCATGCAACATAGCCTGGAAATGCAGACCACTCTAAAATCAAACTATAACATACATATATACATGTATGGTCACACATGTATATACACAGTGCAGAACCAAAATATAAATGATCACACATGAAAACTGCTAGACCCAGATCAGTCAAAAGTATATATGACTGACCACAAATTGATACAAGTGCAATCAAGTCGTATATACATACATATATGTATGTATATATGTATGGAGACAATCAAACAAAGTTAGCTGTCTATATGAAGCAGAATTTACAGAAAAATCAAAACAGTAGCAGGTTGAACCAGTACGAGCAGTGAAGTCAAACGGTGTAACGACCCTGAATTTCGAATAAATTAAATTTAGAATATTTAATTAATTTTAGATATTTGAACGATGATTTAATTTGAATTTCCGATATAATTCTGAAATCGGCGATTAAATTATAAAATTTAATCGATTGAAGTTGAATAAAAATTTGTATCTTCAATTTAAAGCTAAAGAAAAATATTTCGAACGCTTGTAAAAATTATATTGATAACACTGAAGATAACAGAAGCTTCAGAATCGAAATTGAAAACGATTCGTTCAGTTTTGAAATTTAATTGTTCGAACCGATATTTAAAAATAGCCGTCCGAGGCACAGTCTTGGAATTCGACGAAACCAGTTCCGTTGGGTCCGTAATATTGAATTATTGTCGGATTTCCAATTTCGTATTTTTCGAAGATGATACGTGACCATACGGTGAGAAAATGCATTAAAATGTAAACGGATTCGATTTAAATTTAAAATCTGAAATAAGTCAAACTTCAGCACGTTCTTCCTTTAATCACGCCCCGTGTCTCTGCCTAAAATCGCGTCTGATATCACGAGAGAAATCGTGTAGCCCATACCTCCTTCCTATTGCAAATACTTCTCTTCGTTTTCAAAACCAATATCAGAAAGAAAATAATGCCGAGCTCCTCCCTCCACAAATAAATTGAGTACCTCCTTTTCAAATTCAAGTCTTCACAGATAAAATGAACACTATCTTCATTCGAAAACAACCCCTCTCCTACTCGTAACCACGAAACAAATTACCAAATCAAACAGAAATTCGCGCGCACGTAGATGAGGAGTCGCGATCGATTAGGGTTGTCGTCGCGGCGTCGAAGAGTTTCGTTCGAGCGACGATGTTCTCGATCTGGGGATAAAGGCGCAATTTCGCCAAGTGGTCGGCGGCGCGTTGTCTGATGGTCACGAGCTCGAGATTTGGGGGTTTGGACAGTGCGACGTGGGTAGCTGGGAAGAAGTGGGTAGTTCTGCATCGCTTCACGAGGTGGTGGGCTGCTTCGACGAAGTGACGGCGTACTCGAATTAGCGATGATGGCGTGGGCAAGCGCGATATGGGGGAAACTTGATGGCGTGCGATCGCGTTCTGGGTTGGTCAGAGTCGATCACGAGTTCGACCGAGTTAAACAGTGGAATGGGATCGCGAGTTAATGGTAGGGGCAATCGAAGTCATGGTCGAAGCTAGGGTTTTGGGCGATGTTCTCTGGTGAAGTCATCGTAGGCAAGGCAGAGAGGTATTTTCTTTTATGAAATTGAATTTAGATATGTTTATATATGTATAAAAGATATATATAAATAATTACCTTAAAACAGAGAGAAATAAAAATAAAAATATATCTATTTTAAGTTTAAAACTAATTTGGGGAAATTAACTTGTTAAAATTAGCTTATTTAATGATTTGAGGAATTTTTGAAAAAGGGATTTAAAATCTTGAAGAAATAGATTGTAAGTAAAATAATTTGTTAAGATAAATTTATTAAAAAGGAGAAGATTTGTTTATAGTATAATTCTTTGTTTAAAATAAAATCACGTGTTAATAAAAGTTATTAAACGGAAATTTATTGATTTGGTATCAAAATAAAATGACCGGCGAATCGAAATTATCAAATAAAAATTTATTTCTCGATTTGTTCAAAATATTAATAAAATTGTATAATTGCTTATACAAGGTTAAACGGTGAAGAAATAAGTTGGATTCAAAATGGATGGCAAAATAAAAAGCTAAGGTGAGATCTCCTCACTCAGATTTATATTGAATTGCAGTTATTGATTGATGATATGATTGCTATGTTGATGTGCTATTAGATATGATAGGATATATCTATATATATAGCAGTATATACATATTGGCATATGTATATATTGGATTGATGATTTCCCGCCTCGTATAGCGGATGAGACCCTATTGCGCCGTTAGTAAGCGGATTTATAAAAACCTATATACCGCGATAATTCCGTACTGGAGCGGAATTGGTATTGTGCTAACGTCTTTGGATGCAGGGAAACAGGTTGGAGGGATCCAACTGGACCCCTCACATTGATTGAATTTATTTCTACTGTGATGTGATAATCTGTGAATTATTATTGTTGTTATTGAATTGATATCTGGAAATTGTTTGAAAAGCTAAAATTTAGCTGAATGGATGTTTTGACATCATTGGATTCCAAAAATAAACGAAATTGAATTTTTGAAATCAAAGTAGAAATTTCTAAGTGAATCAATTTTTGGAATTGAATAAATTTTGAAGAAAGAAAATTTTAAAGTATAAAAAGTTAATTTTTATAATCGTATTGAATTAATTCCAGAATAAAGTGAAAATGCTAAATAAATGGATTTTGTAAAATAGTGATTATAATTGAAGAATTTAATTTAAAATTTGGATTTTTAAAATAGATTGAAAGAAACGATTGAAATTTATTTCCTTAAAAAGAAATTTAATTAAAAGAAGATAAGTTGGAAATCCGATTAGAAATTTACTTGGTAAATTGAAACGATTTGGGAAGTAAATGTAAAATGACTTCAATTTAAAGAATCCATTTAAAAACAGGATATTGAATAATTTGAAAAGAATAAGAATTTATTTTAGTAGTGAAAATAAATTTAGAAATCAATTTGTAATTGATTTGGAGTTAAAGTAGAATTAGAAATTGAGTTGAAATCCGATTTTAGATTCAAAAGTGGATATTTGGAAAAATGAATCCAATTGAAATAAGGGAATGTGAATTTAAAATGGAAATGATGTTAAAATGATTTATAAAGGGATGAACTTTACAATTGTAAAGTTTTAAAAGAATGATTTTTGAAAATAAATGAATTATAAGTATTAACTTATAAGGTGGACCGTTAGTATAAAAATTGAGTTACGAATTGAACTAGTTAATAAAGAAGATTTATAAATTGTAGTTTTTATAAATGGAAATAGAATTTATAGACGTATTTATAAATTCGAAATAGATTGAATTTGATAAATTAAATATGGAAGATTATTAAAGAAGATATATTCACGATTTTGGACAGTGAATATATTATTGAATAAAACGGATTCATTTTTGAAGAAATGATATTTTAAAAATGAAGTTAAATTGTTTTTAACGATGTTTTAAAAATGTGTTGAATATCGAAAACATAGATTTCAACAGTTCTTGTTGAAATAGACGTTTTCGAGAAATTTAAGGAAATGGTGGACTATAACACTGTTGTTATAGTAGATGATTTCCGAAAGGAAATGTTTTTATATAGTATTGGGATTTATATATCTATCTTAAAAATTCGAATCCCAATACTAATGATTTTGAGTCGTCGTAACGATGTTTTACGTAACATTCGTTTTGACTCGAATAAATGTTGTTATAGTAAATGATTTCCTTAAAGAATGAATATATACTTAATATTGATTTAAGTATATCGAATATTTTCCAAGTGTTGAAAATAAATGATTTGTGAAATACTTATTATTAAATAAGTATGGAATTGCTTTTCCAAAATGAAATGAAATGTTTTGAGAATTTATCTTCTTAAAGATAAATTGAAATTGAATATTGAAAACGATTTGAAAATCGAATATCAATAGATATTCGAAAGTATAAATTCAATACGGAATTTATAAAAGAAAGCGAAGTTGTTTAAAAAAATAAATATTGATTTATTTTTGAAGTGTGGAAAAATTGATTTGAAATTGTTTTCAAATGGTTAAGTGTGGAAATTTTATATCTAGTAAAGATATTTTTGAAGATGAAATAATTTGGAAAATTATTTGGAATCTGATGATGTTGCGCATCTTTATTGATAGTTAAATAACCGACTATCAATAAATACCTTTAGATAGGTATTTGTTGTGAATTGGACGAAATTGAATGCCACACTTATTTTTAAATAATCGCTCACTATTCGGGTTAGCTGGGAAAGGACCATGGGGTCGTATAACCCATTCCGAATATGTGATACGTCGTTATGAATCGCATTTGAAGACCGGTGTTGAAGACCGGATATTTTTGAAAACGGAAGGATTACCGTCGAGTTACTCTACATCGACTGATCTTCGATTTAGAGGTTTTATCACCCTTAGTGACGGGAAGTCCTGACGTGATTGAAAATTATCCGGATGTGCAAGGGCTTCGTGAGAAGTGCCTTCGGTTCTGTTCGATCCCGGAACAGACTTGTATGGATTGTGTGTCTGACGTTACAATTTGAGATATAAAGCTGATTTCTTTCAAATACATATCTGTTGGTGGCGGAGAATTTATTCTCTTAGCTTAACACCCTTCTCTGAGACGTACGAGCTCAGAGGTTATGTAGTTGAAATTTATCAGCAATATATCCCAATTTGGTAACGTGGCATACTGAGTGTTGCTGTGAAATGATCAGTGTTTGATCATTTGTGATATGATCATTTGTTTGATCTTATATCTTTGTGATCATAGGTTGATCATTTTGTTTGACCCGAAGCAGGGCTTTTTGAGAAAGCGTAGCTTTGTGGACGAGACTTCGTCGAGCCTCACACCCCGGAAATGGTCGAAACAGGAAGAATGCGGCAAGGTTCTAGGGAGTAGCGCCCCTTAGTGTATGTCATTCCTTCTGGATAAAGGTGGTATCATGGTATGGAGCCCAGATACTTAACCTCTGTGGTTACTGCATTATTATTATCTATGTGGTTTGTTGGAAATCGGGGATCCTCGGGAAGATCGGTGACGATCGGGGGATGGCATACGCGTGTCAGTAGTTACCTATTTTTGCAGAGGTAACCCGGCCTTGTGTTGGCAGAGATCCGGTTAGGTTCTCGGGTCGTCTATTCCAGGGACGTACCCATCGTGGATAGGAAGTTCCTTAGCCTGACCATTTGTTGGAAATCCAAAGAAACAATACGAGCCTTTACGATTTCAATTGTATAACCTGTCTCCTCAGGAGGCAGCTATAGCAGGCATAATATAATGGTACCTATGCTGGCTAAGATTTATATTCTACTTTCGAAATGTTTTCCACTATGCACTAGTAATAATATCAAAAAAAATGATTTGATTTTGCGTAGTAAGCATCTTTGACTAACATAAGAAGAAATCTCCTCCAAGTCTGCGTTTGCATTGTGTGTGTGGTGGGAGGTCTTATGGTAGTTTCATTTTCCAAAAGCATTGCGAATTGACTTTAAAAATGTTTCTGTTGTTTATTTTAAAGAATAACTGTTTTACGATCTCACACCAGTCACCATGACTGACTCGGAGTTTATTGTTTCCCTTCTAAACTCTGGGTGCCCACCAATTTCCACACGGGCAGCCTAGAGTTATATTATCAGGATATTCTGGATATTCTGGAGCTTGGAGATAAGCTGGAGTTCGAGACGTAGTATTTGTATCTGATATTATTTTATTCCGCTGTGTATTCTGTATGAGGACGAGTTTATATAACTGTCCATTGTTGTATATTGACTCTGATGATTGATGTATGTATAAACTGATATAGTTCTTTGTTTTAAGAGACTAGTGTTTATCTATTATATATTGTTCCGCTGCGATGTGTAAGATTCTGATATTGTTTTCTGTTGCTGTTCTGTTGTTCTGTTGTTGTTCTTCTTTCTTTTTCTTCTATCTTCTTCTTCTGCCTTTTTCTTCTTTCTTAAACCCTCACTATTGGAGTTTCCGGCTCTCGATTGTTCGGCAGTCGATAAAGTGAGTATCGATGTTGAATTTTCGAAAGTCGAAAATTTCGGTATGTGACAAAGTGGTATCAGAGCATATGGTTAAGCGACAACCCTGCTCTGTTGGGTGTTACTCATTAGAGATAGAGTCAGTAGTACTCTAGAATGAGTTTGAGTGTAATAATAAATATGAGCGCGTATTTGTTAGTGAATATAAAATTTTTTATATTGTGATGGTTGGTTTATTGAGTGGCATATGAACCTTCGTCGGCACAGTCTTGCAAAACTGTATCGAAGGGGTTTCTAAACACTTGAATAGAACAATTCGGCACAGTATTGTTTTAAATAGGGTGAATGAAATAATTTTACCCAAAACTATTTTTGTATATAAAAGAAATGTTTTTCTATGAACTACTATAGTATATGGTTGCATGGATGTTAGGAAGTAATAATAGTGAATTATCATCACTAAAATTGAATAAGAAATTGAAATTGTAACTCCAAAGTTAAGAAATAAAATCCATATACAAATGAAATTTGAGAATGTAAATTTTAAATGTGATTTGTAATTTGAAACAGAATTCCAGAGAAGCATTTGGAAATGTTTTAAAAAGAATTTGGAATTTTGGGGATTTGGAAAGTTTAAATCCTTTTTGATTTGAAAATGAATTTCAAAGGTTTGAAAAGTATTTTGGAAAGATAAGAGCTCTAAACTCTTTTCGGTCGCTGGAAAATAATTCCGATGATGATCGCGACATCACCGGTGTTCATTTTCGGGTTTCCAAAAGAGAAATTGCTGCCAAATTATTTTAAAAGGAAGTTGTTTGAAAAGTTGGGTTTTGTTTTGAAAGTTCAAAGGATGATTTGACTTGTTTTCAAAATGGTTTTGAAAAGGTTGAAAAAGACTCTGGAATTCCCGATAGATATTGGAAAAAATTAAAATTCATTAATGAAATGAATTTGTAATATGAATATATAAGTGATTATAAATCGAAATGTAAATAAGTTGATAACTTATAAATATTTGCAAATTTGAATTGTGTGAAATAAAATAAAGTTTTGAGATTAGTTTGAAGTGAACAAAAGAAATCCGATAAAAATTCAATATTTCAGAATTGAAAGTGAATTGAATCCAAATTAGATTGGAATTGTGAATTGAACTCAAATGAGAAATTGAAATGTGAAATTGAATTCAAATAAAATTTGAACGGAATTGAATATGTAACTTCAATAGCGAATTTAAAGAGAATATAAGAAGTATATATTGAAAATTTGTAATCGAGTTTGCAAAATGATTGAATGCTGTAACTAGATATCATGGCTAGTAGATATACAGGTGTAAAGGAATTGGGATTTTGATTTAGAAGAGAATTTGAATTGCTCGAAAAAGGTACGTATTTGAGTTTTAATATGAGTTTTTGATGATTTCTGGTCTAGCCGCTTGGCTTTTTCCTTTTCTTTTTGAAATCTGAGAGTCCGTAGGGACGTTTTGTAGTCGTGCCGTATTAGCCGCGCAAAGGAGACGCTGGCGAAATTTTTCGAAAATTTAGGGCGTTAGAAAATTTTTGAGAAAATTTTGAAAGTTTAAATTTGAATTTGAATTCGAATTTGAATTTTGAAGTAAAACAATGTTGTTTGAAACCTATAATTGAAGTTGGAAAACGAGTTGAATAATAACGAATCTTTAGTAGGAAGATTTGTTTTGATAAATTGATAAAACTATTGGATGTTGAAAAATAATAGACGAGTTAAGGACCTTTCTCTCTAACTTGTAATTTCGAGGACGAAATTCTTTTAAGGAGGGAAGTTTGTAACGACCCTGAATTTCGAATAAATTAAATTTAGAATATTTAATTAATTTTAGATATTTGAACGATGATTTAATTTGAATTTCCGATATAATTCTGAAATCGGCGATTAAATTATAAAATTTAATCGATTGAAGTTGAATAAAAATTTGTATCTTCAATTTAAAGCTAAAGAAAAATATTTCGAACGCTTGTAAAAATTATATTGATAACACTGAAGATAACAGAAGCTTCAGAATCGAAATTGAAAACGATTCGTTCAGTTTTGAAATTTAATTGTTCGAACCGATATTTAAAAATAGCCGTCCGAGGCACAGTCTTGGAATTCGACGAAACCAGTTCCGTTGGGTCCGTAATATTGAATTATTGTCGGATTTCCAATTTCGTATTTTTCGAAGATGATACGTGACCATACGGTGAGAAAATGCATTAAAATGTAAACGGATTCGATTTAAATTTAAAATCTGAAATAAGTCAAACTTCAGCACGTTCTTCCTTTAATCACGCCCCGTGTCTCTGCCTAAAATCGCGTCTGATATCACGAGAGAAATCGTGTAGCCCATACCTCCTTCCTATTGCAAATACTTCTCTTCGTTTTCAAAACCAATATCAGAAAGAAAATAATGCCGAGCTCCTCCCTCCACAAATAAATTGAGTACCTCCTTTTCAAATTCAAGTCTTCACAGATAAAATGAACACTATCTTCATTCGAAAACAACCCCTCTCCTACTCGTAACCACGAAACAAATTACCAAATCAAACAGAAATTCGCGCGCACGTAGATGAGGAGTCGCGATCGATTAGGGTTGTCGTCGCGGCGTCGAAGAGTTTCGTTCGAGCGACGATGTTCTCGATCTGGGGATAAAGGCGCAATTTCGCCAAGTGGTCGGCGGCGCGTTGTCTGATGGTCACGAGCTCGAGATTTGGGGGTTTGGACAGTGCGACGTGGGTAGCTGGGAAGAAGTGGGTAGTTCTGCATCGCTTCACGAGGTGGTGGGCTGCTTCGACGAAGTGACGGCGTACTCGAATTAGCGATGATGGCGTGGGCAAGCACGATATGGGGGAAACTTGATGGCGTGCGATCGCGTTCTGGGTTGGTCAGAGTCGATCACGAGTTCGACCGAGTTAAACAGTGGAATGGGATCGCGAGTTAATGGTAGGGGCAATCGAAGTCATGGTCGAAGCTAGGGTTTTGGGCGATGTTCTCTGGTGAAGTCATCGTAGGCAAGGCAGAGAGGTATTTTCTTTTATGAAATTGAATTTAGATATGTTTATATATGTATAAAAGATATATATAAATAATTACCTTAAAACAGAGAGAAATAAAAATAAAAATATATCTATTTTAAGTTTAAAACTAATTTGGGGAAATTAACTTGTTAAAATTAGCTTATTTAATGATTTGAGGAATTTTTGAAAAAGGGATTTAAAATCTTGAAGAAATAGATTGTAAGTAAAATAATTTGTTAAGATAAATTTATTAAAAAGGAGAAGATTTGTTTATAGTATAATTCTTTGTTTAAAATAAAATCACGTGTTAATAAAAGTTATTAAACGGAAATTTATTGATTTGGTATCAAAATAAAATGACCGGCGAATCGAAATTATCAAATAAAAATTTATTTCTCGATTTGTTCAAAATATTAATAAAATTGTATAATTGCTTATACAAGGTTAAACGGTGAAGAAATAAGTTGGATTCAAAATGGATGGCAAAATAAAAAGCTAAGGTGAGATCTCCTCACTCAGATTTATATTGAATTGCAGTTATTGATTGATGATATGATTGCTATGTTGATGTGCTATTAGATATGATAGGATATATCTATATATATAGCAGTATATACATATTGGCATATGTATATATTGGATTGATGATTTCCCGCCTCGTATAGCGGATGAGACCCTATTGCGCCGTTAGTAAGCGGATTTATAAAAACCTATATACCGCGATAATTCCGTACTGGAGCGGAATTGGTATTGTGCTAACGTCTTTGGATGCAGGGAAACAGGTTGGAGGGATCCAACTGGACCCCTCACATTGATTGAATTTATTTCTACTGTGATGTGATAATCTGTGAATTATTATTGTTGTTATTGAATTGATATCTGGAAATTGTTTGAAAAGCTAAAATTTAGCTGAATGGATGTTTTGACATCATTGGATTCCAAAAATAAACGAAATTGAATTTTTGAAATCAAAGTAGAAATTTCTAAGTGAATCAATTTTTGGAATTGAATAAATTTTGAAGAAAGAAAATTTTAAAGTATAAAAAGTTAATTTTTATAATCGTATTGAATTAATTCCAGAATAAAGTGAAAATGCTAAATAAATGGATTTTGTAAAATAGTGATTATAATTGAAGAATTTAATTTAAAATTTGGATTTTTAAAATAGATTGAAAGAAACGATTGAAATTTATTTCCTTAAAAAGAAATTTAATTAAAAGAAGATAAGTTGGAAATCCGATTAGAAATTTACTTGGTAAATTGAAACGATTTGGGAAGTAAATGTAAAATGACTTCAATTTAAAGAATCCATTTAAAAACAGGATATTGAATAATTTGAAAAGAATAAGAATTTATTTTAGTAGTGAAAATAAATTTAGAAATCAATTTGTAATTGATTTGGAGTTAAAGTAGAATTAGAAATTGAGTTGAAATCCGATTTTAGATTCAAAAGTGGATATTTGGAAAAATGAATCCAATTGAAATAAGGGAATGTGAATTTAAAATGGAAATGATGTTAAAATGATTTATAAAGGGATGAACTTTACAATTGTAAAGTTTTAAAAGAATGATTTTTGAAAATAAATGAATTATAAGTATTAACTTATAAGGTGGACCGTTAGTATAAAAATTGAGTTACGAATTGAACTAGTTAATAAAGAAGATTTATAAATTGTAGTTTTTATAAATGGAAATAGAATTTATAGACGTATTTATAAATTCGAAATAGATTGAATTTGATAAATTAAATATGGAAGATTATTAAAGAAGATATATTCACGATTTTGGACAGTGAATATATTATTGAATAAAACGGATTCATTTTTGAAGAAATGATATTTTAAAAATGAAGTTAAATTGTTTTTAACGATGTTTTAAAAATGTGTTGAATATCGAAAACATAGATTTCAACAGTTCTTGTTGAAATAGACGTTTTCGAGAAATTTAAGGAAATGGTGGACTATAACACTGTTGTTATAGTAGATGATTTCCGAAAGGAAATGTTTTTATATAGTATTGGGATTTATATATCTATCTTAAAAATTCGAATCCCAATACTAATGATTTTGAGTCGTCGTAACGATGTTTTACGTAACATTCGTTTTGACTCGAATAAATGTTGTTATAGTAAATGATTTCCTTAAAGAATGAATATATACTTAATATTGATTTAAGTATATCGAATATTTTCCAAGTGTTGAAAATAAATGATTTGTGAAATACTTATTATTAAATAAGTATGGAATTGCTTTTCCAAAATGAAATGAAATGTTTTGAGAATTTATCTTCTTAAAGATAAATTGAAATTGAATATTGAAAACGATTTGAAAATCGAATATCAATAGATATTCGAAAGTATAAATTCAATACGGAATTTATAAAAGAAAGCGAAGTTGTTTAAAAAAATAAATATTGATTTATTTTTGAAGTGTGGAAAAATTGATTTGAAATTGTTTTCAAATGGTTAAGTGTGGAAATTTTATATCTAGTAAAGATATTTTTGAAGATGAAATAATTTGGAAAATTATTTGGAATCTGATGATGTTGCGCATCTTTATTGATAGTTAAATAACCGACTATCAATAAATACCTTTAGATAGGTATTTGTTGTGAATTGGACGAAATTGAATGCCACACTTATTTTTAAATAATCGCTCACTATTCGGGTTAGCTGGGAAAGGACCATGGGGTCGTATAACCCATTCCGAATATGTGATACGTCGTTATGAATCGCATTTGAAGACCGGTGTTGAAGACCGGATATTTTTGAAAACGGAAGGATTACCGTCGAGTTACTCTACATCGACTGATCTTCGATTTAGAGGTTTTATCACCCTTAGTGACGGGAAGTCCTGACGTGATTGAAAATTATCCGGATGTGCAAGGGCTTCGTGAGAAGTGCCTTCGGTTCTGTTCGATCCCGGAACAGACTTGTATGGATTGTGTGTCTGACGTTACAATTTGAGATATAAAGCTGATTTCTTTCAAATACATATCTGTTGGTGGCGGAGAATTTATTCTCTTAGCTTAACACCCTTCTCTGAGACGTACGAGCTCAGAGGTTATGTAGTTGAAATTTATCAGCAATATATCCCAATTTGGTAACGTGGCATACTGAGTGTTGCTGTGAAATGATCAGTGTTTGATCATTTGTGATATGATCATTTGTTTGATCTTATATCTTTGTGATCATAGGTTGATCATTTTGTTTGACCCGAAGCAGGGCTTTTTGAGAAAGCGTAGCTTTGTGGACGAGACTTCGTCGAGCCTCACACCCCGGAAATGGTCGAAACAGGAAGAATGCGGCAAGGTTCTAGGGAGTAGCGCCCCTTAGTGTATGTCATTCCTTCTGGATAAAGGTGGTATCATGGTATGGAGCCCAGATACTTAACCTCTGTGGTTACTGCATTATTATTATCTATGTGGTTTGTTGGAAATCGGGGATCCTCGGGAAGATCGGTGACGATCGGGGGATGGCATACGCGTGTCAGTAGTTACCTATTTTTGCAGAGGTAACCCGGCCTTGTGTTGGCAGAGATCCGGTTAGGTTCTCGGGTCGTCTATTCCAGGGACGTACCCATCGTGGATAGGAAGTTCCTTAGCCTGACCATTTGTTGGAAATCCAAAGAAACAATACGAGCCTTTACGATTTCAATTGTATAACCTGTCTCCTCAGGAGGCAGCTATAGCAGGCATAATATAATGGTACCTATGCTGGCTAAGATTTATATTCTACTTTCGAAATGTTTTCCACTATGCACTAGTAATAATATCAAAAAAAATGATTTGATTTTGCGTAGTAAGCATCTTTGACTAACATAAGAAGAAATCTCCTCCAAGTCTGCGTTTGCATTGTGTGTGTGGTGGGAGGTCTTATGGTAGTTTCATTTTCCAAAAGCATTGCGAATTGACTTTAAAAATGTTTCTGTTGTTTATTTTAAAGAATAACTGTTTTACGATCTCACACCAGTCACCATGACTGACTCGGAGTTTATTGTTTCCCTTCTAAACTCTGGGTGCCCACCAATTTCCACACGGGCAGCCTAGAGTTATATTATCAGGATATTCTGGATATTCTGGAGCTTGGAGATAAGCTGGAGTTCGAGACGTAGTATTTGTATCTGATATTATTTTATTCCGCTGTGTATTCTGTATGAGGACGAGTTTATATAACTGTCCATTGTTGTATATTGACTCTGATGATTGATGTATGTATAAACTGATATAGTTCTTTGTTTTAAGAGACTAGTGTTTATCTATTATATATTGTTCCGCTGCGATGTGTAAGATTCTGATATTGTTTTCTGTTGCTGTTCTGTTGTTCTGTTGTTGTTCTTCTTTCTTTTTCTTCTATCTTCTTCTTCTGCCTTTTTCTTCTTTCTTAAACCCTCACTATTGGAGTTTCCGGCTCTCGATTGTTCGGCAGTCGATAAAGTGAGTATCGATGTTGAATTTTCGAAAGTCGAAAATTTCGGTATGTGACAAACGGGGTAAAAATAATTGAACAAGTCAAAGTCGTCATAGCAGAAAACTACAATCATAATTTTCAAATAGTTAAAATCAAAGGAACAAATAATGGAACCGACTTAGAAAAATATACGAATTGAACCAGTCAGGATTAATCACATCGTTCAATCGAAAATCAGTGGCCAAGCATAGCAAAGTGAATAATTCAAACAAAATAAATACGAATGATAATTTAGAGTTTGATCCATATAAATACCCAAAAATCATCATCGGCAAAGGCATTCGAGTTTAACAAAAAACCAAAGTGCAAGCATCAAAATAAATTCACGAACTAATTCAGAACTCGTATCAAGTCGAGCATAAGCAAATTGGAAAAGAGAAATCACGTACCGCATTCAAGCTCGACATTTGGAGCAGCCGCAACAAAGTCAAAGTAAGGGGGATCGATCGACGAAGCCTCTCAAGAGAAAGTACACTCTCAATCGATCAATTTTCAAGCGGCGGCTCAAATAATCAAAGCGCTAATTTTACGAAGAGAAGCAGACATTGCAAAGCAAAAGAGAGCGGCCAAAGTTTACAACAAGGGAGACAAGTTTTTCACAAACTATAGTTTATTTTTGGCCGATCTATTTCATTTGTTATTTGGGCTTAAATATAAAAAGGGTTTTGTTTTTTGTTTTGTAATTTTCCTTTAAACTTTTGTAAAATTCTAGTCGTGTGACTAGGGACGAACTATGGTGGTGTAGTTCGAGAATTCGCAAGTCAGTGGCTGAGTTGTAGCAGGGTTTTGAGCGTAGAGTTAGGTTAGTCGATAGCAGGTGTCACAAGTTTACGTGTGTAAGCGTCAGACTACTTAATTTCTAGTAGAAACCTTGGGGGCAGCACGTAGGCAGGGTTTTGCCGAAGCGGGGTAAATCTGTGTTGTTCTATTTCTGCTTTTATTATTCTGCTATTATCTATGCTGCAATTATTTTATATATTTCTGCATTAATTTTTATTATTATTAGTATCACCCTATTTACCCCCCCCCCTCTAGGGTGAAATCGATCCTATAAGTGGTATCAAAGCAAGGTTAATAGCAAGGATGTCTAACCCTAGTTGCAAATCTAGCGAGAGTCAGTCCAGTATTATTCCTTCTATTTTTGATGGAATAGATTTTTTAAATTTGAAATTAAAAATGGAATTTTATTTAAAATCTATTAATTGTAAATGTTGGGATATTATTGAAAATGGGTGCGATATAATAGACAAGAAAAATACTTCGATTAATGCTCTTGCTATGCATATACTATATTCTCATATTAATTAAGATAATTTTAACTTTATCTCTCATTGTGAAAATGCGCAGAAAATCTAGAATACTTTTGATGTAATATATGCTTCAAAAGTCAACAACGGTAAAAAAATCCCCCACAATTGACTCAGTTGAAGAAACGTGCTTGACAGGATTTGCAAAAGACAATAGCGATGAAGATTCAATAGCCGATGAGATAAGTGATCTTTCATTTCATGATTTAGTTCTCTTGTGCCGAAAATTAATTGAAAATAATGAATCTCTTAAGATGAAAAATAATAAGTTGAAAAGGGAACAAGCTAAACTACGTCAGAAAAATAATGATTAGGAAAATGAGCTTAAAAATATTAAGAAAAATAAAATTTCTAATTGCAAATGGTGTTTGGACTATGAAAAAGAATTTGCCTGTTTTCAAGAAAACTTTCAAAAGTTAGAAAACGAAATTTTAATTCGGGAGAAAAATAAAACTGAGTTGATTTGTAAAAATTAAAATTTTGCAAAAAGAGTTGGATAGTTTTAAGAAGTCGGAAAGTTCTAAATGTGCGATTTTTGAAAAGAAATTAAATGAAGTCAACGAATATTTCAAAACCTTTGAAAAAGAAAACGTGATTTTGAGCAAATCTGAAATTATACGATTAAATCACGAGTTTGAAAAGAAGATTGAAAAAATCAAGGATTTTGAAAAAATTGAATTAAAAAAACTCCAACTCTTTGAAACTGAGATGCTAGAAATTGAGACTAAAATTAGAGAGCTTAAAAATGAAAATATGGACTTGAAAATGAAGAATTTTGAAAAGAGAGATAGTACCATTAGTTGTTGTTCGAAACTAATAAATGAAAATAAACTTTTAAAATCCAAAGTTAATACACTTGAGTTGGTTACTCGAAAAATTTTCACTAGAGATAAATCATTTAATACGTTCTTAGAAAATCAACTCTTCGAGAATAAAAGGAAAGGATTTGGATTTGCAAAAGTGTTAAAATATGAACAAACGACTAATAACAATGTTAAGGGGAAAAGTGTGATACCCAAATACGTAAAGTGTGGAAATATTGGACATGGCAAGAATAATTGACGAAATATATACAAACACAAAACCATTATACAAATATGGATTCCAAAAGGTATGAATATAAACGGTTTGAAATTTAAACAAATTTGGATTCCCAAGGGTACAATTATAGATACTAACGGTTTGTTATATAGATAAATTTGGGTACCAAAAATTTCAATAGATAATAATAGTGGTCCTACATCCTTATTTAGACCACTTGCCTTCTCCAAAATTTAGACACATAAGTGGGCTAAGGAACAAATTTGATGGAGATAGATTTCGAGTTGTTCTAGGTGATTGATAAACTAAAATTTAAATGTTCCTTAGCCTATAAAAATTTGATGGAGATCATCGCATTTTGGATATCACGACATCAAAGGAAAGTGAGGTATGATCTCTCAACTCAATTTTGTTCACATATTGTTAATTATGTTTTGATCGACATTGTTGAAGTATTTCTGCCATATCTTGAACATATCAACTTTGATTTATTCTTGAAGTTCTAGAAAGCTAACCAATAATACTACAAATTTTTTTAGTGATTCACTTTGGAATGTCATGAAAAATTGCTTTAACGAATTTTTTGAATGTGTTTTCGCTCGATATAGATTACTTTACTCGTGTTTGATAAAAATGGACATGCTGAAAATTTCAAGTGTTGAGGAGTACACGTTTTTCTTATATACCACTATATTTCACTATGAATACCTCAAATACAAGTGGAATCTGATATCATCTCATGTTGAAATCATTTTTTATTATTGATTTTCAACTAGAAGTCATTTTCACAAAAAACCCCTTACAGAAAATTAATTTTCACTTATGTTAATTTTTGAAACCTGGGTTTTCATCATGATAAAAATACTCTAGTTTATTTCCGTAAGAAATTTACTCTAGAAATGATAATCATTGACTAATCGAATCTTTTGGAACTTATCAAAATTATTATAGTGCTTGAAAAGTGATGAATAGTGATTAAAATATATTTCATAACAAGAGGAAGTATAATTTTATAATTTCATGAAAATTATACAAATTTTATAATATTTTTAGATTAGTACTTATTCCATGATCATTTCTATCACTTCCACCTTTCTGTCAATCCATACATCATAATATAGTGTGCAGAATTTGGTATTTCAAAATAAGGAAATATTTAAAAAAAAAAATTATATCCTAAAGTATTCACTCTCATTTAAAAGTCCTCACGGTTATGCATGGGTGAATTACTTGAATTTCTATATATGGGCTTCCATTCTCATTTAAAAGTCCTCGCGGTTATGCATGGATGAGACGCATATAAGAAAGGGATGAATATCAAGTATATTCTAATCTCATTCAAAAGTCCTCACGGTTATGCATGGTTAGAAAATACTTAACATATTTTTTAAAAAAGGAGTAACTATTAACCTCATTTAAAAGTCCTAACGGTTATGCATGGTTAGTAAGTGCTTCACATTTTATTTTTTATAATATTTGAAAAGAGAAAATGCATAAATTATTCCTTTATTGAAAATATCAAACTCTTGTCACTATATAATTTTTTTTCATAATCCCACCATTTCTCTAAAGTGGAGTTTGTTTCTAATTAATAAAATATTATGATTTTTGTTTGATTAATTGGAATTTGAAAATAATATTTACCTTTTGATTTGATTTATATTTTTAATCAAAATTGTAGCTATTTCAATTACTACTATTATTTTTGATGATAACAAAAGGGGGAGAGAGGTTAAGGTTTTGATTTTTGAGCAATATTCTTACTAATATTCGAGAGTGTTTTTATTCAAATTTATTTTTAATTAATTTTTCAGTTTTAACTACACGCATCTGTGTAAGGGGAGCTTTGTTGTAGGAGGTACATTCAAATAGGGAGAGCTAATAGAATTCATCAAAACCAAATACATTTTATAAATTCAAAATCTTAATATATGTTTGTTATCATCAAAAGGGGGAGATTGTAGAATATGCTAGTATATGATTTTTGTTTGATGATAATAAACATATATATATATATATATATATATTCATTTAAATGTATTTGTTATTATACTATTTTACTTTTCACATAATTAAATAAATATTTGTTGGATACAATAAATAACACAGAATTTAAATTCAAACAATTATTTTATTCAAACAAATATTTTATTACAGTTTTTAATAGTACAAATTTGAGCTCTCACTATATATACACAATTTCGATTACATCACAAATTTCAATTTACAATGTTGACCTCACTACATATCACTCAAACACTCGTATTTATCTTCAACTCTATTCCAGTTTGTATCCAGCATCTGAATTATCTGCAAAATAAACACTGACGCGGTAAAATTGAAAGAGAAAATATTTTGCAGTGCAAATTAAAGCGTGTGTTTTTGAAAATGTTATTTGCCTCGGTTATTTGGGTTGTTCGTCGTCATTTCTTTTGAATTCATCATACACGAACAACTTGTGACATGCACAGTGTATCACTATACATGCCACAAGGCCGTGCACACCGATATACACTTGATAAAATTGTAGGGACACGTGAGCACACGGTCAAACCCAACCAAAAGCTGGATTCAACTCAAGTGCAAATATTCAGGTGCAATACAAATAAAGTCACGACATGAGTACAAGAGCTTACATATACACATGTGTACATGTACACGTGTGCATTGCCTCAGCATCTCAAATTTCAGCTAAGAGGCGTCATAAACATCAAAACAACTCGGCAGTAAGTTAACAAAGAAGAGGCATGAATTCAAAAACAACTTCAACTAGATACAAATGTACACAAGTATTAATCAGACCTCACAAACATATATCAGACCAGAATATACACAAAAATAAAGGTGACCATCTCATATGTACACAGTCAAGTGTGAGAATAACTAAATGAACCAGAGGACGGAGCAATCAAACAAGACCAGGACAGTGCACCATAAATATACTCAAACAAATGTACAAAACAACATGTTGTGCAACATGAAGACCAATATGAACCAGACCATTCTAACTCGAGGCAGGTCACTTCAAATGGTCAAGTACAAGTTCTCATGCAATAAGACTTTAAAATGAAACACACCAGACTACAAGACCACAATACAACTCAGATGAAAGCAAAACTGACTAAGTCCAGTTACAACATGAACTAGCACAGTGGAGTATGCAAATAGTTTAACCTCAAGTGAAACAAAGCAAATCATGGACAATGTAACCAGACAAGGCAAGTGAACAGGACCGATGAACAAGGAAATGGGTAAGGAAACATCAAGTACATGACAGAACCAAGGCAATGCTCAAAGCCACAAAGACAGAAAATGAATCAAGTACAGACTGGTCAGAGCACACAACAATAGCAAGCTCAGTTTCAACAATGCAACATGAAGACACAATGCAACAGAGCAAATCCTCAACACCAAAGAGCAACAAGACCCAACCAATGCAACAATATCAGAACAAATATTTCAAAATGCACAAGGAACCAGACTCAATTGCAACAGAGACCAGTGTCATATACACATGTATACATATATGCATATATATGTATACATTTATATAGTTTTAGAAACTTACACATGAACAATCAAAGAAACCGAATCTCAATGTAATTTGAAGCAATAGAGAATGCAACTCAAAGACATATGCATGTTCAAAAAATTTAAGTATATGTATAATGGAACTCAAGTGCAAAGCACAATGCCAGAGAACCAAACACATATGCACTGACAACACTACATCAAGACCAACAGACCATCAGAACCAGAGGCAACAGCAAATCAAGGTGGACAACAGTATGTACATGTACAAGCTAAAGGCAAGCTACATACAGATGAGATACAAGTACACACATCAAACAACAAGTGAAGACTCCAAGAGGAATAGGTGCATGCATACAACATAGCCTGGAAATGCAGACCACTCTAAAATCAAACTATAACATACATATATACATGTATAGTCACACATGTATATACACAGTGCAAAACCAAAATATAAATGCTTACACATGAAAACTGCTATAACCAGATCAGTCAAAAGTATATATGACTGCCCACAAATTGATACAAGTGCAATCAAGACAATCAACCAAAGCTAACAGTCTATATGAAGCAGAGTTTACAAAAAAATCAAAACAGTAGTAGGTTGAACCAGTACGAGTAGTGAAGTCAAACAGGGTAAAAATAATTGAACAAGTCAAAGTCGTCATAGTAGAAAACTATAGTCACAATTTTCAAATAGCCGAAATCAAAGGAACAAATAATGGAACCGACTCAAAAAAATATACGAATTGAACCAGTCAGGATTAATCACATCCTTCAATCGAAAATCAGTGGCCAAGCATAGCAATGTGAAGAATTCAAACAAAATAAATATGAACGATAATTTAGAGTACGATCCATATCATCGGAAAAGGCATTCGAGTTCAAGCAAAAACCAAAGTGCAAGCATCAAAAAATTCAGAACTCAAATCAAGTCGAGCATAAGCAAGTTGGAAAAGATAAATCACGTACCGCATTCAAGCTCGACAATTGGAGCAGCCGCAACAAAGTCAAAGCAAGTGGGATCGATCGACGAAGCCGCTCAAGAGAAAGTACACTCTCAATAGATCAATTTTCAAGCGGCGGCTCAAATAATCAAAGCCCTAATTTTACGAAGAGAAGCAGATATTGCAAAGCAAAAGAGAGCAGCCAAAGTTTACAACAAGGGAGACAAGTTTTTCACAAACTATAGTTTATTTTGGGCCGATCTATTTCATTTGTTATTTGGGCTTAAATATAAAAAGGGTTTTGTTTTATATTATGATATATGATAAATTAGTCATCAGGAATTGAGAAAAATTAGCTAACAATGAAGTCCTATAGGAAACAAATTACCTTTCAGTTATAGAGATGACGAACTTCAAAAGAAGTTGGAAGCCTGGAAGGAATTCAATATCAATTTGAACGATAAAGGAAGTGGAGCGGTAGGTAGCAACATGGAGCGCGGGTTGTAGAAAGCAGGCAGTAGCAACGGAGCATGGAGCGGCAGTTGACGGCAAATGTTCGAAATTGAAAGCGAGAGGGGAGAACGAAATTAGGGTTAGGGGTTTTAGCTAAAAAGTGGAGTTTCAAACTGAAGCGAGGAGAGAGAAATGAACTGATTACTTCTGTATTTTATGAGCTTGGCCAACCTAATGGACCGCACTCAAACTTGCAAAAGGAAAACATTTCCTATGAAAAATTTCAAAATTTTCCAAGTTGAAATGGAAGGAATTCCTTTCCATCCTTTATTTTGGAAAGACCGGAAATTTAGGCCCTGTTTGTTTTCATTTTTAGTTTTTAGTTTTTGAAGTCCATTTTCATTTTTTCATTTTTAATGTTTTTAATATTTTGGAAAATATATTTGGTTCTATTGTTTTGAAAAATGGTTTTTAAACTGAAAATCAAAAATGAGATTCCAAAACAAAAATGCCAATTTCAAGTTTGTGTAGAATTTGACTTTAAAATATATAAGTGAGATGAAATAATGAATGAGACAAGCAAAAAATGTCATGAACCAAGGAAAATCATAAATTGACAAAGATCACAAAATGATAATTACTACTGGTATGTGAACTATATCAAAATGCTAACTCATGTCCAGCTACAAATTGATCATATCTCAACTCAAAATCATTACAAAACATGTAAGATATATCAATTGTATCGCTATAGAAAGAGAGAGAAAGTTTTGATGTATCTTATAGGCAAGTATTATTTGATTTGTTTAAGTGGCTCTTCTTTCTCATGCCAGGCCTTCTCTTTTATGACAATTACAAATATACAGATTTATCAATATATACATACATACATATATATATATATATCAGCATCATGAACTTTTTGCAATGTACAATATGATTAGGATATGATAGTAAAAGCATGTCAGTGTAAAGGTTTACTTAGAATTCAGTGCATTGGTTCATCACCATTGATAAAACATGTCAAATTTACTAGGAAACATAGATTGTAATAATATCATGCTTACGAAGTAAACAATGGAAATAAATGTATCACTAAATATGTACATATGTATAAGTATTAGTTCCTAAGCGCATATACAAATCTAATCAAATATCATTATTGGAATCAAGAATTACCTAAGCGCACATAGAAGCAAACAAGAGAGACTTGACCAATTAAGAAAGAGTAAGTGGTTGTGTAGCCTCATTCACTCATAATCTGCATCGTTAAAATTACTATCATTAGCAAAGCAAGTTCCTATTAAGAAAAGCTAAAGAAAGACAAATTTCATACTTAACTATCTAGGTTTATGGATGAGTAGTTATGTAATCATTCCACATTTGTATAGCAATTTGATCCCTGATATGTCCCATTTGAATTGTTTGACTAACATCAAATTGTATGACTTCTTGATTTGCCTCTAATGCATGTTGAAATACCATATTCTTGGATGGGTATTGTGTGAAAAGGGCATCGAAAGCATGTTCTTTGAGAATAAAGTTATGTAATGTGCAACAAGCAATAGGAATTTGTCTTTGCCTACGAAGTGGATAATTGGTCATTAGTTTTAGAATTGGAAATCTTGCTTTTAAAACACCAATACAACGCTCGATTATATTTTGACACAATGAGTGTTTATAACTGAACAAATCTTCCTTTCCACATAGTCTTCCTCATCCTTTATAATCACGTAAATGATATCCACGTCCTCGATAAGGAGCTAGAAAATCCAGGCATATTTGGGTATTTAGCATCAACAAGGTAATATCGATCTATTAAGTAATGACCATGTATTATATAACTATTTATAAGATAATGTTTGATAGTGACATTTTATACAATAAAATATACCTTCTCTTGGCATTGGGAAATTGTTTCCAGGTCTTGTAACTGCATTGATGAATACTCGAGAATCGTTAGTAGCGCCTTACCATCCAGTGTATACAAATATGAATTTCATATCAAAATTACATGCCACCATGACATTCTGTGTTATCTTGGTTTTCCTTCCACAAAAAGATGTTTGCCTCGATGCGGGCACCCATGCAGCAACATGTGTTCCATCTATTGCGCCAATGCAATCCTACAATAAATAATACTACAATATTATTTGTGTTTATTATTCGATAAATATAATAATTGTGCTAAAAAATGACCTTAAAGTAGGGATACTTATTTACAAGACGTTCATGTATGACATCTCGTTCCGTTGGACGTATTATCTCCGTGCCCAAAGAACAAACAGCTCGTAAAACTCTTCTGGACCATTTTGAAATAGTATGATGTGAATGCTGAAAACGATCGGCAATAATACTATATCTTGTTGTGTATCCAGTTATCATTAGAAACATTGCCACACCCTCCTCCACGCTTACTTTTCTTCCATCATTCAAAAGTCCTTTCCCTTTTAGAACATCACAAAATTCAAGAATACATGCTTCTGCATTTGAAAATTTTGATGACATATAGAAGGATTTCCATTCAGCACATCAAGTAAGAACATCCTTCCCGTAAGCAATGATGTTCTACAAGGTACTCTATTCATGATACTCCTTTGGTTAGCAACAAAGTAATTAATCATTAACATATCACCAAACTCTTCATCACAGTACTCCATAAATATAAAATCATCATCAGAACTAGAGTCATCATCGGATTCATAAGAAATGTTACTAGATCCAAAAGACATCACTCTACATAAAATGTATATTAACTATTTATCATTAGAAATATTACTCTACTTATAGAAGTGATGAACAAAAGAGAAAATCCTCTCATTGTTGGTTTAACTTGAACAAAATTTATTAGAGTGCAAACTATAAGTTTACACTCAGTGTTTACTGAGTGCAAACTTGCAGTTTGCAGTTAGTGAATTTAATTGAGCTTCCAGACAGTCGGTGAATTTACTAAGTGCAAACAAAACCTGGCAGTTTGCAGTCAAAGCAAACTTGCAGATTGCACACATGATATATATGAAAAAAATGCTATCTGTACAAAGTTTAACTAAACAGTTGCGTACTCTCACTTATAGTTACTTATACCTATAATACTCTCAAGTAAAGCTGAAATCTAAAAAAATTAAAGTCTATATATAAGCCTTGAATACCAATTTGACATTTGTATTATTGAAACAAATATAGCAATATGATGCACATTGAGAATACAAATATTCACCGAATACCTCAGCTTATGGCCAGTACATAAGTACCAGACTTCAGGTGATAGTAATTCGTGTTAATGTAACTATATATGTCTACGAGGTAAACATATGTTCACATTTGATATTGTCATAGTTTATTCTTGTCAGATGTTAAGTGCATTTCTAACTGTAGCTAGCAGAAACTAAAATGATAAGAAACAACTTGTTTTAGTTAGTGCACTAGGTTTCATTCACAGTGTATATAAAGTTACCATGCATTCAATACGTAGTCTTTAAAACACAAAAGCCAGGTGTAGGTGAGTGATCATTATTAATTATCAATACTTGATAGTGGAAAAAGTAACAAGAGAATAATTAGTTAATTATTTGGACAACGGTGATCTTTTTATACTGTCTTTAGTTTAAAGAGAAACGAGCAGGAACTTTTATTGCAGACCCTGCTGCTAACATTGACGTCTCAAAACCAAAAGCTCAAACAAGTACTTGTTTACTTTCTAGAGTTGAAATATGCATATGTCACCAAGCAATAATTAATCTGTTGAAACAGGTAAAAGTAACTATGTTATTGAGTGCTAAAGAAACACTTATCAAATTGTTGAAATGTCAGTGAAAACATGCAATACTACAACCTTAACAATGTGTTAACACAAGCATACAAGAAGCAGATCCATATACGGTCTAGACTTCGGCATATAATTTAGCTACGGTTACAATTATAACTGTACACCATTGATTATAACAGGGATGTAAACAAATTGATCTAAGACAACAAACATTGTCTATATTATGTAGCAAAGATCATACTACAGTTGGACTAGAGCTAGGAGTGGTTAAAATAAGAGACTCAAATAAAAAAAATAAAAACCATCACATTTCAAACATCTAATTTTGATTTATACCCAAATAGCTAAAAGAGTATTGAAGTTGCAGACATAAAAACCATCACATTTCAAACATAAAAAACACAAAAGTACTATAGAATAAGAACTACATATTTCAGTGAACACAAAGTTTAACAAAACATATCTTACAATAAAGATACCACAACACACAAGCTAATAAAATTATTCTAGGAGTTCTAAAATCGGTAGTCTTCTACGTTCCGACATCATAATAAATTGCATCCTAAAATGGGGATCTTTAAAAGCCTTCATTGCCTTCATGTAGACCTCATTAGAAACACTGTCGATACCATTTAATATATTCATACACACCATATTGGAATATGGATCCGACACGTCACTTTGACTATCATTTGGGTTGGGCGACTTTCCTTCAACTTTTGCAATTTTTCCTTTTAAGTATCGTACTCTAAGTTTAGCTTCTTCATTGCGCATTTCAATTGACGAAGACCTCTTTTCCATACATGACTCAAGCTTTTCAACATTATTAGCTTTATGTTTTTTGTGTCGTCGTTCATTTATTGACGTGTCATCACTTGGACGAGTACTCATTTGATCATCACCATTTACCATATGAACATGCGTACCCTTGTTTAGAAAATTATCTTCTAATTGTCTTCCATCATTTAAATGTTAGAGATTCTTTACCGTTCGATCTTTCATGATTAATAATGAACAATTCAAGTAATAGCCCAAGGATCACCAATACCGAATATTTCACAAACAAAACTTAATATGATTTATTGTTTAAGATGACATACCTTGATTAATAGCGGAAGATGTAATGGCTATCATCTTCTTCTTCTGACTTCTAATAATTACTCTTCTTCTCAGAATTTGGTTTCTCTCTCTAACCCTATTTCTTTATGTGTTTCTTGATGGAGAAGAATACATCTATTAGCTGGGAGAGAGAGGACCCAATCCTTTATATAACATTTAACTCTAAATCTGGTACATCCATCATATACCAATTCAACGCTTAAGATTAATCACAGACCTAATGTTCTAATTATAGAACGGTCTATTTATGACTTAATTAATTGGGTCACATTAAGATTAGAAACTACATAACGTTAAAGGTAAATGAAACGTTCTATTTATGACCTAATTAATAGGGTCACATTAAGATTAGAAACTGCATAACGTTAAAGGTAAATGAAACATTCTATTTATGACCTAATTAATAGGGTCACATTAAGATTAGAAACTGCATAACGTTAAAAGTAAATGAAACGATTGCAGTTTCTAATAGCAGATTTCTAACATTCTCCCACTTGACCCGATTATTCATAATATCAAGTGTTGAACATCATACTATGATAAATTGCTGAGAGTTATGGCGGTTGTGCATTATTAATTCAATGCATTCCCTTCCATATACTATAATACCAGCAATCCATCATTTTTATACTCATAATTTATATAAAACAGCATAATGGTCAACATAATGTCTTATATCATAATGATTAAACATAATAACTTTATAAGACTCTTTCTTGTTTAAAATTACATAAAGTACGTGCTACCCCATTAATACAAGAGACACATAATTGTATGTCAGAAACACATAAAGGAGCTCAGAATGTCACACATCAATTATTATTAATACAACCAAGACCCATTCTTTGAACGTGTTCCTTAAATTGTCTTGGCTGTAACCCTTTCGTCAAAGGGTCTGCAATCATAAGTTCTGTCCTGATGTGCATGATTGACACTCTTTGTTTTTGAACCTCATCTTTCACAACAAGATACTTCAGTTCCATATGTTTGGCACCTTTAGAGTACTTGTCGTTTTTTTTGAGAAAAACACTGCTGCAGAGTTATCACAATAAATTTTCAGCGGCTTGCTAATGGTGTCGACAACCGCAAGTCCTGAAATAAAGTTCCGCAACCATAATGCATGAATTGTGGCTTCATAACATGCCACAAATTCTGCCTCCATAGTAGATGAAGCAACGATAGTTTGTTTCGCACTTTTCCATGATATGGCTCCTTGAGCAAACATAAACAAGTAACCAAAAGTCGATTTTCTAGTATCGATGCATCCAGCAAAATCTGAATCGCTATATCCAATCACCTCCAATTCATTGGATCTACTATACATAAGCATGTAATCTTTCGTGCCTTGTAAGTACCTAAACACTTTCTTTGCAGCTTGCCAATGTTCCCTTCCTGGATTACTTTGATACCTCCCTAACATACCGACCGCAAAACTGATATCCGGTCTAGTACAGGTTTGAGCATACATTAGGCTACCAACTACAGATGCATATGGAATTGATTCCATTTCCTTTCGTTCAACATCATTCTTAGGACATTGCATGAGATTGAATTTATCACCTTTCTGTACAGGAACTTTCCCAGGTGAACACTTACTCATTCTAAATCTCTCTAGAATCCTTTCAATATATCCTTTCTGAGACAATCCCAATATTCCTTGTGATCGATCATGAAACATTTCTATTCCAATCACATAGAATTCCTCTCCCATATCTTTCATTTCAAAGTTCGTTGAGAGAAATTCCTTAGTCTCATGCAATATGCTTAAATTATTTGCAGCAAGCAATGTGTCATCAACATAAAGGACTAGATAAATAAACTTGCTCCCACTGATCTTTTGGTATAAACAGTGATCAATTGTATTTTCCTTAAAACCAAAAGATGTAATAATGGTATTGAACTTAATATTCTATTGTCGGGATGCTTGTTTAAGCCCATATATTGACTTCTTAAGTTTACACACCAATTGTTCTTTACCTTTTATAGAAAAACCCTCAGGTTGATCCATATAAACATCCTCATCAAGATCTCCATTCAGAAAGGCTATTTTCACATCCATTTGATGCAATTCCAAATCATAATGTGCTACTAATGCCATCATTATTCTTAGTGAGTTCTTTTTCGAAACAGGAGAAAATGTCTCCTTGTAATCAACACCATCTTTTTGAGTGTGACCCTTAGCAACAAGTCTAGCTTTATACCGTTTGATATTACCACTAGAGTCGTGTTTGGTTTTAAAAACCCATTTGCATCCGAATCTTTTACAGCCATGTGGCAACTCAACGAGATCCCAAACTTCATTCTGTTGCATGGATTTTAGTTCTTCTTTCATGGCATTAATCCATTCCTTTGACTCTTTACTTTCTACAGCATGTGAAAACGAAACTGAGTTTTTATTGATTCCTATATCATAATCTGATTCTTGCATATAAACCATATAATCATTAGAAATAGCTGACCTACAATCTCTTTGAGATCTTCTTAATGCTACTTGTTGTGGTTCATGCATATCAGCATTATGTAAGTCATTTTCTTCAGGAAGTACTTCTTCATTTATATGTTGTTCATCATCATGCTGTTCTCCAACAGCTGGAACAACATTTGGAGTAATAGTAGATAGAGGAACTATTCTAGGCAATGTAACATTTACCCTTGTTTCCTTTATTTCCACTATTTCTCTTCTAGTACTCCCACTGACTTCACCAATCTCAATGAATCTTGCATTACCAGTTTCTACAATTCTTGGACTATGATTAGGACAGTAAAACACATATCCTTTAGATTTTTCAGGGTAACCTAAAAAATACCCACTAATCGTTCGAGGATCTAATTTCTTTTCATGTGGATTATAAATTCTCGTTTCCGCTGGACAACCCCAAACATGCAGGTGTCTTAAGCTAGGTTTCCTGTTAGTCCATAATTCAAAAGGAGTCTTTTGAACAGCTTTACTAGGAACCCTATTCAACAAATAATTAGCAGTTTTGAGAGCATACGACCACAAATTCTTAGGTAGTATAGAATATGACATCATACTCCTAATCATATCTATTAACGTCCTATTGCGCCTTTCTGCTACACCATTTTGCTGTGGTGTACCTGGCATTGTGTATTGCGCACATATGCCATGACTTTCGAGGAATTTTGCAAATGGACCTGGACATTGGCCTGACTCATTATATTTGCCATAATATTCACCACCTCTATCAGACCTTATGATTTTCACCTTTTTATCTAATTGCCTCTCAACTTCCTTTACAAACGTCTCAAGGACATTCACAGATTGAGATTTTTCATGAAGCAAATAGACATAACCATAGCGGGAAAAATCGTCAATAAAAGTGATGAAATACTTTTCTCCATTAAAGGCTGGAGTGTCCATAGGTCCGCAAATATTAGTGTGTATTATTTCAAGAAGCTGGCTGCTTCTAGTGGCTCCTTTATTATTATGTTTGGTTTGTTTACCTTTAATACAATCCACACATAATTCTAGATCACTAAAGTTCAAATTTGACAAAATTCCATTACTTACTAATCTCATCATTCTTTCTTTGGATATGTGACCTAGTCTTTTATGCCATAAGAAAGCAGAATTTTCATTCAACATGCTACGTTTGCATCCAACATTATTTATTACATTCAGCAAGGAATTCGCATAAGTGTCATTCAGTTTCAATTTATATAAACCATCAATTAGAATACCAGAACCAACATTATCAGTATTCTTATATAAATCAAAACAACCAGATCCAAACGTACATCTAAAACCAGAAATATCCAACTTACTTACGGAAATAAGGTTTCTAGATAATGAAGGTACATAAAGGGTACTATATAAGTCTAATACATATCCACTTTCTAGAATTAGACGATAAGTCCCAATACCTTCTATTGTGGATTTCATTCTGTTTCCCATAAAGAGAAAACGATCTTCATTTGGATTTATGGTTTGGATCATAAGAGATCCCTTTCTTTTCGAACCAAGCTATCCTTTTCGGATAGTCATTTTGATAATGTCCTTTCCTTTTACAGAAATGACATCGAACATCCTTTAGTTCCTTCTTTTCCTTATCCTGTCCATTCTTAGCAGGTGCCTTTTTCTTCTTGAAATGACTTGATTTTCCATTCTTTTCTTTACCAGCTTTATTACTCACAAAATTTAATGAGTGATTCGCTTGATTTTTCAAACGTCCTTCTTCCTGAACAAGTCTACTGGCCAATTCATTAACATTCCACTTATCCTTTATAGTGTTATAGTTAATTTGAAAAGGTCCATATTCAGAAGATAGCGAGTTCAGGATAAACTGGACAAGAAAAGAATCCTCTACTGTAAGTCCAAGGGAGTTTAACCTTGCTGCAAGATTAGTCATCTCTATAATGTGCTCTTGCATAGTTCGCGACCCATCAAACTTCATGGTCGTGAGTTCTGCCATAAGAGTACCAGCGAGTGACTTATCAGCTGAACGAAAACGCTCTTCCACAAACTTCATATATACCTTAGCACTTTCTGTTTGCGGAATTGTTGACTTGATGTTGTTAGAAACAGTCATCTTAATAAACATAAGACTCAATCTGTTACTGCGTTCCCATGCTTTATGGTGTGATTTTTCTGTCTCAGTACTAGTTGTTGTAAGAGCAACAGGTTTATCCTCAAGGAGTGCCAAGTCAAGATCCTGAACACCTAAATGAAAATTGACTTGTTCTCTCCATTCAGAAAAATTAACACCAGTGAACAATGTAACAAATGAAGCATGTGTATTCATGGGAACTACTGCAAATTAAATATTAAAAAAATTGAAATAACTATAAGCTCATAGCTAATGCGATTCAGATATGTACAGAATAGTATAACATAGCACTCCTTTAGGTAGATACTATCTTATACTTAACATAATTAAATACCAAAACATAAGTAAGTAATAAATATATTCAATTATATAGAACCGACGTCTTTGGATGATCAATATTTATTTAATCAAGATATTTATTAAACCTCATCATGTCAACTAGTTATAGGACAAGACTTTCCTTTGGGTAAGTTCTCGGGTTCTATCATTAGTGACACTAATTTTTAATTGGTATTATTATAACTAGCAATTTCTATCAATAATCATTATGTCACTTATGCACTAAATGATTATTCTGATTTTGAACACTTTGGTGATTAACAAAATCATAAATATCATGTGCATAAATGACTTATAACACATACTTGATTAAACATCATGAGTAAAGCATAGAACAGATCAATTGCAATCATAGGAAATATTCAGTTATTGATTTGTGGCTCTGATACCAAATGTTAGAGATTCTTTATCGTTTGATCTTTCATGATTAATGATGAACAATTCAAGTAATAGCCCAAGGATCACCAATACCAAATATTTCACAAACAAAACTTAATATGATTTATTGTTTAAGATGACGTACCTTGATTAACAACGGAAGATGTAATGACTGTCATCTTCTTCTTCTGACTTCTAATAATTACTCTTCTTCTCAGAATTCGGTTTCTCTCTCTAACCCTATTTCCTTATGTGTTTCTTGATGGAGAAGAATACATCTGTTAGTTGGGAGAGAGAGGACCCAATCCTTTATATAACATTTAACTCTAAACTGGTACGTCCATCATATACAATTCAATGCTTAAGATTAATCACAGACCTAATGTTCTAATTATAGAACGGTCTATTTATGACCTAATTAATAGGGTCACATTAAGATTAGAAACTGCATAACGTTAAAGGTAAATGAAACGTTCTATTTATGACCTAATTAATAGGGTCACATTAAGATTAGAAACTACATAACGTTAAAAGTAAATGAAACGATTGCAGTTTCTAATAGCAGATTTCTAACATTAAATTGGGAGGAAGTTTAGTTGAAGCATTACTTAAACCTCCAGTAGTCATAGTTCCACCGAAAATCTCTCCCAAAAGTTCATAATTCTTGCAGCCATCTTTCCTAAATATTTTAAACTCGGTCTTGTTGATCTATAATAATTTAACAATATTAGTCCGACATGCACTTATATTAATGAATTATATTTTCAAACGCATACCATATAGAAGTGTTGCCAAACTTCTTCTGCAACGTTAACCTAGTTGGTATTTGGATCCCATGTAACGCCTATATGTCCTAATAGTTGTGAAAACAAACGATGTACAATACGCAAACGGTTTGTAACGACCCTGAATTTTGACATTTGAAATGTGAATATTTAATTGAGTTTAAATATTCGAATGATTGTTTAATTTGAATTTCAAATATCAGAGTTTGTTTGGTAATTAAATTATTGAATTTAATTATTGAAGTTGGGTAAAAATTTGAATCTTCAGTTTTAAGCTGATTAAAAATAATCTGAAGGCTTAGAAAATTTATATTGATAATTTTGAAGATAATGGAACTTTCAGAATTGAATTTGGAAGTGGTTTGTTCAGTTTTGAAATTTAGTTGTTTAAATTGAATTTAAAAAATAGCGTTCCGGGGCACAGTCTCGGAATTTGACGAAACCAGTTTCATTAGATCCGTAATATTGTATTATTATCGGATTTCAATTTTCGTAATGATGAGTGATCGTTTGGTCGTACGATAAGCAAAAGCGCTGAAATTAAATCGAAAATTTAATATTTTAATTGGTTCAAAAAGCTATCTTCTCCATACGATCGAATTTGGACTCGGAACCTTTCCCATTGCGTTTGGAATAGGTGTATAACATTACGAACGCCTAGCGGCACGTCTCGATAGGAGGTCAAGATTTTGAGTTGCATTTTCAAGATGGTTTGAATTTGAATTTAAATTAAATCTTTATATTAGTCAACCATCGGCTGATATTATTTCACATCGCTGTTTTTCTTTCACTTCGTATCACTGTAGCTTTACTGGATTCTCACACAAGACATCTTTTTTTTATCAATAGCTGAACGACAGTTTTCCTCCCCAATTCAATTCGTTCGAAATAAAAATAGAGTAATGGCCGATCTCCTTTGAATCAAACGAAGAGAGAAAAACTGCTCTTCCTTTTCGTATTTGAAATCGAAAATCAAATAAATGGCCGCGTGCTAATCTCCCTCTGCATCTTTTAAGGAGCCGAATTCGTTTCCCCTCTTCCAAACATCCAAACGAACAGAATCAATTCATGAAAAAGAGGGGAAATCGGGCCTGTCTTCGTCGTTTCAAGACGTGTTCATCTCTGTTCGAAAGGAAGAGGGCACGAGGAATTTCGCGAATCAATTTCTTTCGTTCGAAATTGGAATTTCTGGCCGCGGTATAGATCGCGAGCAAATCGTCAGGTGGCCGCGAACTGAAGCTAGGGCATGAGGCGAAGAGACTCGCGATGGTCGCGATGGGTCTGGCGACGTGGGGAGGCTGCGATGTCGGCATCGAGTGGGTGACGGTCGAAATTCAGTATAGCATGGTGGCAGCTCGGAAGCGATAGGCTCAGTGGTGTTCGACATTAGTGTTGGAGGCAGGCAGCGTCTGCAGTGGCATCAATCGAGCTTGGTAATGGGGTCGTTCGCGGCGAGTTCGGCAAGTCTGGGATTGAGTGGCCGCGAGATCGATTTGGGGAGTTGTGGTGGAAGGAGGTAGTCGTGTGTTCGAATAGTGAGGTTTAACAATCAAGAAAAACAAACTGGAATGGAAATGGATTGCAAAATAAAAGCAAAGGTGAGATCTTCTCACTCAAACAAAGGGCTTTGTTTAATTTTAAATAGTTATATTTAAAATTATTGATTGTGTTGATTGCTGTTTGGATGTGATATTAGATATAGTAGGATATATCTATATGTATAGCAATATATATATATATATATATATATATATATTGGCATATGTATATATTGGTGATTGATTTTCGCGGATTATATAGCGGATGAGACCCTATTGTGCCGCATAATAGCGGATGATATTTTATAAATCCCATATACCGCGATATTCCACTTCGAAGTGGAATTGGTATTGTGCTAACATCTGTGGATGCAGGGAAACAGGTTGGAGGGATCCAACATGATTCCTCAAAACATTTGAATTGGTTTCATATGTTGTGTGATTGATTATTTATAATCTGTGTATGATTATATCTATGATTGAATGTGTTGAAGGCAAAAATTTAGCCGAATGTATTTTTGGTATCGTTGGATACCAGAAATAAATGAAATTGGATTTTTGAAATTAAAGCCGGAATTTTTAGTAAATTCTTTTTGAAAGAATTGGTTGAATTTAAAAGAAGGGATTTAAAAGCGTAAAGTTGATTTTTGTAATATTATCGAATTATTTCCAAAAATATGGGAAAAGATTTTAATAAATGGATTTTGAATAGTATTATTCAAAAGTTGGAAAATTTATTTGAAATGGAATTTTAAATGGTTTGGAAGAGATAAAGGAATTTATTTTGAAAGGATATAAATTTGTTGAAATCAAAGTGAAAATTGATTTGGTATTTGGAAATAAATCTTTGGGAAATCAATATGAAAATTTATTTGATGTTGAATGAAAATTGATTTGTGTTGAAACAAATTTGGAAATCGAATTGTAAATTGATTCGGTGTTGAAGTAAATTTAGAAATCAATTTGGAATTTGATTTGGGGTTTGAAATAAAATTGAGAAATCAATTTGAAAGTTGATTTGGTGTTGAAAGTGAATATTTGAGAATGTAAATTCCGAATAGAATTTATAAAGGAAAGGGAAATTTGTTTTAAAAATAAATATTGATTTATTTTTAAAGTGTGGAAAATATGATTTGAAATCGGTTTTCAAAGTAATGAAGTGTGGAAATAAATTTACAGATTTGGAATGTAAATTTGAAATAAATCGATAAGGATTTATTTAATTGGTTTAAATGGACCATTTTGTGATTTGAAATTGGTTTTCAAATGTGAAGTGTGAAAATGTGATTTGAAATTGGTTTTCAAATGTGAAGTGTGGAAAATATATATCTTGTGAAGATATTTTGAAAATAAATAATTTGGGAAAAATTATTTAAATTGGTTGATTGTTGTGAATGTTGTTGATAGTTAAATAACCGACTATCAATATTTGCCTTTGAAATGGCACTTGATTTGTTTTTAAAACAAACGTTCACTATTCGGGTTAGCCGGGAAAAGACCTTTGTGTCATATAACCCATTCCGAATAAGTGATACGACGATATGGATCGTATTGAAGACCGGTGGTGAAGACCGGTGGTGAAGACCGCATATTTTCGAAAATGAAAGGACAACTTGTCGAATGTCTCTTCACCGAGTTGCTCCGGTATAGAGATTTATATCATTCTTTTTGTGATGGGAAGTCCGGACGTGATTAGAAATTATCCCGATTGCAAGGGCTTCTTTGGAAGTGCCTTCGGTTCCGTTCGATCCCGGAACGGACTTGTATAGATGTGTGTGACGTTACACTTTGAGATGTAAAGTTGGTTTCTATCAAATACATTTCTGTTGGTGGCGGAGAATTTATTCTCTTAGCTTAACACCCTTCTCTGAGACGTACGAGCTCAGAGATTATGTAGTTGATGGTTATTAGTGATACATTCCCAATGTGGTAATGTGGCATACGAAGTGCTGTTGATCATTTATTGGTCAAAGCGTTGCTTTGTGAAAAAGCGTTGCTTTATGAAAAAGCGTGGCTTTGTGAAAAAGCATAGCTTTGTGGACGAGACTTCGTCGAGCCTCACAACCCGGTAATGGTCGAAACAGGAATGTTGCGGCAAAGGTTTGTAGGGGTAGCACCCCTAGGGTATGCCATTTCGTTCTGGTTGAAAGGTGATATCATGGTATGGAGCCCAGGTATTTTACCTATGTTGATGCCATACATTTATTATACTTTGTGGTTGTTGCTTTTTGATTGAGGATCCTCGGATAAAGGTCGGTAATGACCGGGGGATGGTATACTTGTGTGTTAGTTACCTAGTTACGCTTGTACAGCGTGAGGTAGCGTCAGTGTGTTAGTTACCTAGTTACAGCTGTACAGCGTGAGGTAGCGTCGGCCTTGTGTTTGCAGAGATCCGGTTAGGTTCTCGGGGCGTCTTTCTAGAGGCATTTCTATTTCGGTGTAAGGAAGTTCCTTTGCCTGACCATTTGTTGGAAATCCAAAGAAACAATACGCACCTTGTACGGTTTTAGTTGTATTACCTGCTATGGAATGTGGCGGTAACCTGCTATTAAACATAGCAGCTATAGTAGGCATACAATAATGGTTGTATGCTGGCTAAGATTGATATTATACTTTCAAAATGTTTTTCATACTAGACATTAATAATAATATCAACTGATTTTGCGTAGTAAGCATTTTTGACTATCATAAGGAGAAATCTCCTCCAATTCTGCGTTTGCATTGTGTGTGTGGCGGGAGGCCTTATGGTAGTTTCATTTTCCAAAAGCATTGCGAATTTGTTTTATTTTCTTTGTGAAAATAACTGTTTTACGATCTCACACCAGTCACCATGACTGACTCGGAGTTTATTGTTCCCTTTCTAAACTCTGGGTGCCCATAATTTTCCACACGGGCAGCCTAGAGTTATGTTATCAGGATATTCTGGATATTCTAGAGCTTTGGAGATGAGCTGGATGGCGAATCGTACTACCGTACTTGTTTATTTATTCCGCTGTGTATTCTGTATGAGGACAAGTTTATATAACTGTCCATTGTTGTATTGAGTTGTATATTGACTCTGATTGATGTATGTATAAACTGATATAGTCTTTTGTTTAAAGATTATTGATTCATCTATTATATATTGTTCCGCTGCGAATGTGAGATTCTGATATTGTTTCTGTTTCTGTTTTTCTGTTCTTTCTTTTCTTCTTCTACTTCTACCTCTTCTTTTTAACCCTAATGGTTCGGTTTTCCGGCATTCGAAGCGCGGCATTTGATACAGTGGACGTATTAATGTCGACTTTTGAGCGTCGAAAAGTCGAAACGTTACAAGTGGTATCAGAGCAGCTGGTTAAGCGACAACCCTGGCTCTGTTGGGTGTTACTCATTAGAGATAGAGTCAGTAGTACTCTAGAATGAGTGTGAGTGTAATAATAGATATGAGCGCGTATTTGTTAGTGAATATACAAAATTGTTTTGTATTGTGTTGACTTATCGGTTGATTGTTTATAGATTCTGGTCGGTGCAGTCTGGCCAACTGTAATGATAGGGGTTTCTAAACTCTTAAACAAGATAAACCGACACAGTATTGTTTTAAATGGGGTAAATGAAATAATTTTACCCAAAACTATATTTGTATAGAAAAGAAATGATTTTCTATGAATTATTATAGTATATGGATGCTTGGTTGTTAGGAAAAGATAATATTGAAATATTATCACTGTTATATGGAATTGATTAAGAAATTAAAATAATAACCAAAGATTAGGAGATAAATTCATTTAACAAATGAAATTTATAAATATGAATTGAAGTATAAGGAAATAAAATTCATATACGAATGAGATTGTAAATGAAAATTGTAAATGTGATTTATAATTGGAAATAGAATTCCAGGAAAGTATTTGAGAATAAATTCATTAATGGAATGTAAATAAGTTGATAACTTATAAAAATATTTGAAATTCGATTGGAATAAGATTTAAATTGAATAATGGAATGAAATTTGATATGAATCAAGCTGAATATTGGAAATTTAATTTGATTTGTGATAAACAAAGTGAAGTATTGAAATAAAATTAGTAAGTGAAACTAATTGAAGGAATGACAAAGTAAATATGATTTGGAAATGAATTAAATTCAATAATTATAAATGAAAGGTAAATTGAATTCGAATGGAATTGGAAATCCAGTTTAAATATAAGTAGATATTAACCGAAGTGGCAAATTGAAAATAAATATAATGTGTATATGGAATATTTATATTTCTGTGAATAGGTTATACATATCTATATAGATCCTCTAAATATTGAAAACTGGAAGTGTTTATTTCAGTCTATTGTTTGCTCATGACCTCTATTTTGAGTTTCTCAATATAAATGTTTGATTTCAAAATCATTCTCTCTGGATATACTTAATTGTTTGAGCTTAGTGTTAAGCCAATATAGGTTGTTATATTCTAAACTAAAGATTTAAACATATATTTAAGTTAAACAGTTAGTTCATAATCTCTGAAAGAACTCAAAGGAACTGATTTAATTTATTTTTAAACATAGGTTTGACCTGAGTTTTCTAAAACAAAGTCTTAAATATAAATACAAGTCACTGTTATACTTAAGTCACAACTCCATGCTTGAAGTGGTCTGCACATATGAAGTGTTCACTGACCTGAGTTGTAGCATTGGTTTTTTTCACTTAACTTTGTTGGACTTGCCTCTGTTGTCTCTCTGGTCTGGTGCCTGTTGTTTGGAGGGTATGGCTCGAAGTAATTTTGTTGCTAGTTTGGTAATGTTGTGTAGTTCAAACCTGACCTGTTTTATTGGAAAGCTGAAAGTAAAATTTCATTTTTTGGTTATGGTTTGATAATGCAGTTTGAATTCTGGTGAACTTTATTTTGTGTAGAAGTATTGAACTCAGGGTAGACTCGAGTTATTCGAGTACTTGACTCGAAGTAGAAGAGGTTGTGACTCGAAGCATATTTGTATTGCCTCGAGTTAGTTGTCTGGTTTCAGGTTTATAAAAATACTGAAAGTTTTCAGATTTCTAAACTTAATTTAAAATTTGAAAAAAAACATAATTTAAACAGTGGTTTAAATTCAAAGTTTAAAGTATAGATTCAAATCAAACTTTTGAATCATAAAGTTCTAAAATGAATTTGAATTTTTAAATCTTGAACTTAAGAAATGAATGGAAGATAAAATTCAATATTCAGAGTTGTAGATGAATTGAATTCATATGGTAATGGGAAAACTATTTGAATAGAAGTAGATATGAAAACTTCTGTAAGAAAATGTGTGAAATGATTTTTGGAATCTGTAGTTGGATATGGTTAAATTGGATATACAGGTATATTATAAAGCAAGTGGGGAAAAATTGATTTTTATTTCTGAAGATGAATTTGAATTTCTCAACAAAAGGTATGTATTTCAATTTCAGTATGAAATTTGATGAGATTCTGATTTTGCCACTTGGCATTTTGTTTTCTATTGGGATTTGAGAGTCCGTAGGGACGTTTTGTAGTTGTACCGAGCTAGCCGCGCAAAGGAGACGCCGGCAAAATTTCTCGGAAATTTAGAGAGTTAGAAAATTTTGAGAAAATTTTGAATTCACGATTTGAATTTGAATTTGAATTTAAATTTGAATTGTTAATAAAACCATATTATTTGGAACTTATGGTTGATTTTGGAAAATGAGTAAAAGTAATAACGAATCTTTAATAAAAAGATTTGTTTTGAAAATTTGATAAAACTATTTGGTTTTGGAAAATGATAAACGGGTAGTGGAGCATTCTTCTTAACTTGTAATTTCAGGACGAAATTCTTTTAAGGGGGAAAGATTGTAACGACCCTGAATTTTAACATTTGAAATGTGAATATTTAATTGAGTTTAAATTTTCGAATGATTGTTTAATTTGAATTTCAAATATCAGAGTTTGTTTGGTAATTAAATTATTGAATTTAATTATTGAAGTTGGGTAAAAATTTGAATCTTCAGTTTTAAGCTGATTAAAAATAATCTGAAGGCTTAGAAAATTTATATTGATAATTTTGAAGATAATGGAACTTTAAGAATTGAATTTGGAAGTGGTTTGTTCAGTTTTGAAATTTAGTTGTTTAAATTGAATTTAAAAAATAGCGTTCCGGGGCACAGTCTCGGAATTCGACGAAACCAGTTTCATTGGATCCGTAATATTGTATTATTATCGGATTTCAATTTTCGTAATGTTTGGAGTGATTGTTTGGTCGTACGATAAGCAAACGCGCTGAAATTAAATCGAAAATTTAATATTTTAACTGGTGCAAAAAACTATCTTCTCCATACGATCGAATTTGGACTCGGAACCTTTCCCATTGCGTTCGGAATAGGCGTATAACATTACGAACGCCTAACGGCACGCCTCGATAGGTGGTCAAGATTTTGAGTTGCATTTTCAAGACGGTTTGAATTTGAATTTAAATTAAATCTTTATATTAGTCAACCATCGGCTGATATTATTTCACATCGCTGTTTTTCTTTCACTTCGTATCACTGTAGCTTTAATGGATTCTCACGCAAGACATCTTTTTTTTATCAATAGCTGAACGACAGTTTTCCTCCCCAATTCAATTCGTTCGAAATAAAAATAGAGTAATGGCCGATCTCCTCTGAATCAAACGAAGAGAAAAAAACTACTCTTCCTTTTCGTATTTGAAATCAAAAATCAAATAAATGGCCACATGTTAATCTCCCTCTGCATCTTTTAAGGAGCCGAGTTCGTTTCCCCTCTTTCAAACATCCAAACGAACAGAATCAATTCGTGAAAAAGAGGGGAAATCGGGCCTGTCTTCGTCGTTTCAAGACGTGTTCATCTCTGTTCGAAAGGAAGAGGGCACGAGGAATTTCGCGAATCAATTTCTTTCATTCGAAATTGGAATTTCTGGCCACAGTATAGATCACGAGCAAATCGTCAGGTGGCCGCGAACTGAAGCTAGGGCACGAGGCGAAGAGACTCGCGATGGGTCTGGCGATATGGGAAGGCTGCGATGTCGGCATCGAGTGGGTGACGGTCGAAATTCAGTATAGCATGGTGGCAGCTCGGAAGCGATAGGCTCAGTTGTGTTCGACATTAGTGTTGGAGGCAGGCGGCGTCTGCAGTGGCATCAATCGATCTTGGTAATGGGGTCGTTCGCGGCGAGTTCGGCAAGTCTGGGATTGAGTGGCCGTGAGATCGATCTGGGGAGTTGTGGTGGAAGGAGGCAGTCGTGTGTTCGAATAGTGAGGTTTAACAATCAAGAAAAACAAACTGGAATGGAAATGGATTGCAAAATAAAAGCAAAGGTGAGATCTTCTCACTCAAACAAAGGGCTTTGTTTAATTTTAAATAGTTATATTTAAAATTATTGATTGTGTTGATTGTTGTTTGGATGTGATATTAGATATAGTAGGATATATCTATATGTATAGCAATATATATATATATTGACATATGTATATATTGGTGATTGATTTTCCCGCATTATATAGCGGATGAGACCCTATTGCGCCGCATAATAGCGGATGATATTTTATAAATCCCATATACCATGATATTCCACCTCGAAGTGGAATTGGTATTGTGCTAACATCTGTGGATGCAGGGAAACAGGTTGGAGGAATCCAACAGGATTCCTCAAAACATTTGAATTGGTTTCATATGTTGTGTGATTGATTATTTATAATCTGTATATGATTATATCTGTGATTGAATGTGTTGAAGGCTAAAATTTAGCCGAATGTATTTTTGGTATCGTTGGATACCAGAAATAAATGAAATTGGATTTTTGAAATTAAAGCTGGAATTTTTAGTAAATTCTTTTTGAAAGAATTGGTTGAATTTAAAAGAAGGGATTTAAAAGCGTAAAGTTGATTTTTGTAATATTATCGAATTATTTCCAAAAATATGGGAAAAGATTTTAATAAATGGATTTTGAATAGTATTATTCGAAAGTTGGAAAATTTATTTGAAATGGAATTTTAAATGGTTTGGAAGAGATAAAGGAATTTATTTTGAAAGGAGATAAATTTGTTGAAATCAAAGTGAAAATTGATTTGGTATTTGGAAATAAATCTTTGGGAAATCAATATGAAAATTTATTTGATGTTGAATGAAAATTGATTTGTGTTGAAACAAATTTGGAAATCGATTTGTAAATTGATTCGGTGTTGAAGTAAATTTAGAAATCAATTTGGAATTTGATTTGGGGTTTGAAATAAAATTGAGAAATCAATTTGAAAGTTGATTTGGTGTTGAAAGTGAATATTTGAGAATGTAAATTTCGAATAGAATTTATAAAGGAAAGGGAAATTTGTTTTAAAAATAAATATCGATTTATTTTTAAAGTGTGGAAAATATGATTTGAAATCGGTTTTCAAAGTGATGAAGTGTGGAAATAAATTTACAGATTTGGAATGTAAATTTGAAATAAATCGATAAGGATTTATTTAATTGGTTTAAATGGACCATTTTGTGATTTGAAATTGGTTTTCAAATGTGAAGTGTGGAAAATATATATCTTGTGAAGATATTTTGAAAATAAATAATTTGGGAAAAATTATTTAAATTGGTTGATTGTTGTGAATGTTGTTGATAGTTAAATAACCGACTATCAATATTTGCCTTTGAAATGACACTTGATTTGTTTTTAAAACAAACGCTCACTATTCGGGTTAGCCGGGAAAAGACCTTTGTGTCATATAACCCATTCCGAATAAGTGATACGATGATATGGATCGTATTGAAGACCGGTGGTGAAGACCGGATATTTTCGAAAATGAAAGGACAACCTGTCGAATGTCCCTTCACCGAGTTGCTCCGGTATAGAGATTTATATCACTCTTTTTGTGATGGGAAGTCCGGATGTGATTAGAAATTATCCGAATTGCAAGGGCTTCTTTGGAAATGCCTTCGGTTCCGTTCGATCCCGGAACGGACTTGTATGGATGTGTGTCTGACGTTACACTTTGAGATGTAAAGCTGGTTTCTATCAAATACATTTCTATTGGTGGCGGAGAATTTATTCTCTTAGATTAACACCCTTCTCTGAGACGTACGAGCTCAGAGGTTATGTAGTTGATGGTTACTAGTGATACATTCCCAATGTGGTAATGTGGCATACGAAGTGCTGTTGATCATTTGTTGGTCAAAGCGTTGCTTTGTGAAAAAGCGTGGCTTTGTGAAAAAGCGTGGCTTTGTGAAAAAGCGTGGCTTTGTGCAAAAGCGTAGCTTTATGGACGAGACTTCGTCGAGCCTCACAACCCGGTAATGGTCGAAACAGGAATGTTGCGGCAAAGGTTTGTAGGGGTAGCGCCCCTAGGGTATGCCATTTCCTCTTAGTTAAAAGGTAATATCATGGTATGTAGCCCATATATTTTACCTATGTTGATGCCACACATTTATTATACTTTGTGGTTGTTGCTTTGTGATTGAGGATCCTCGGATAAAGGTCGGTAACGACCGGGGGATGGTATACTTGTGTGTTAGTTACCTAGTTACAGCTGTACAGCGTGAGGTAGCGTCAGTGTGTTAGTTACCTAGTTACAGCTGTACAGCGTGAGGTAGCGTCGGCCTTGTGTTTGCAGAGATCCGGTTAGGTTCTCGGGGCGTCTTTCTAGAGGCGTTTCTATTTCGGTGTAAGGAAGTTCCTTTGCCTGACCATTTGTTGGAAATCCAAAGAAACAATATGCGCCTTGTACGATTTTAGTTGTATTACCTGCTATGGAATGTGGCGGTAACCTGCTATTGAACATAACAGCTATAGTAGGCATACAATAATGGTTGTATGCTGGCTAAGATTGATATTATACTTTTGAAATGTTTTCCACACTAGACATTAATAATAATATCAACTGATTTTGCGTAGTAAGCATTTTTGACTATCATAAGGAGAAATCTCCTCCAATTCTGCGTTTGCATTGTGTGTGTGGCGGGAGGCCTTATGGTAGTTTCATTTTCCAAAAGCATTACGAATTTGTTTTATTTTCTTTGTGAAATTAACCGTTTTACGATCTCACACCAGTCACCATGACTGACTCGGAGTTTATTGTTCCCTTTCTAAACTCTGGGTGCCCATAATTTTCCACACAGGCAGCCTAGAGTTATGTTATCAGGATATTCTGGATATTCTGGAGCTTTGGAGATGAGCTGGATGGCGAATCATACTACTGTACTTGTTTATTTATTCCGCTGTGTATTCTGTATGAGGACAAGTTTATATAACTATCCATTGTTGTATTGAGTTGTATATTGACTCCGATTGATGTATGTATAAACTGATATAGTCTTTTGTTTAAAGATTATTGATTCATCTATTATATATTGTTCCGCTGCGAATGTGAGATTCTGATATTGTTTCTGTTTCTGTTTTTCTGTTCTTTCTTTTCTTCTTCTACTTCTACCTCTTCTTTTTAACCCTAATGGTTCGGTTTTCCGGCATTCGTAGCACGGCATTTGATACAGTGGACGTATTAATGTCGACTTTCGAGCGTCGAAAAGTCGAAACGTTACACGGTTCCACTTTCCCTTCAATCTCTCCACCCTATAATCATATTTTATTGCTTCAAGCATCTCTTGATTAATCTTTCCCCATTGGTCTTTAGTGAAAGTAGAGCATTGCAATTTTCCCGCTTTTACATATTCATAGATTATTCCAATGAAAGTGCGTTCTTTTTCGTATGACCATGACATTGGTTCCTTTGCCTTACTATGACCTCCCATGTTCCATGTAAATAATTAAATAAAAATAAATATTCTGGGCAGCCATGGTCAAGTTATTCGCTTTAAATGAAAGTATATATTTAGGGTACTGATCTTTCAACTAAATGCTTATCAAATTTTCTTCCCTTGTTCTCTATTTTTCAAATGATCATGAAATTAAACACATTTCATTTCGAGACCCTTCAACGTTCATACCAAGTAAATTGATCATTGCTATTGGCTCCTCTACAAAGCCAAATTTTTGATACACAAGTAATTACATAGTATAAGGTCCATAGGACATAACTTCAGTACAAACAACAATTCAAAGCTTTGTACTGTGATATGCATTGTTTTTTTTGTCTAAATTCTTGTGTCCGTGTAGTTTGAAATATTTTTCATTTTTTGAAGTTGATTTTATAGTTTCCATAATTATACATTTCCATAAATAAAAGTTGCACGCGTTAAATATTCATGTCTTATAGATTTCATATCAATTATATAAAGCAATTATTTACATGTTAGAACCAATACAGGCTAAACCCAAAAACTTTGTCAAGCAAGATTTTCAAAACTTGAGATATATATCACATAAAATATAACTATAAAAAGCATGTTTTGTCTCCTCCTTTTATGTACCAACATCTCCTTTCTTAATCGATCCATCAGCTAAAATGAAAATCAAAGTGGAAGCTGTAAGGAAATTTGACCGTTTTGTAAGGAAATTAATGCAAAACGTTTCCTTCTTCATTATGTGGTACATTAATGGACCGTTTCCATATTAATGCGAAACGTTTCCTTCTTCATTATGTGATACATTAATGGAACGTTTCCTTCCTCAAACGTTTCCTTCCTCATTATGTGGTCAATAGAATCTAAAGGGTTTTTCTATTAATATGCTAATAAATAAAACGGTTATAATCTAGAGCGTTAATTTCTCTCATCTTGATCTTGATGGATGATCAAGATTAAGTCTACAAATCTGGAAATTTGGTCCTCTCTCTGCCTATAAATATTAACCTTTGCCCATCACAAAGGACATAAGAAAACACATAAAGAAAATATAGGAAAAGAGAGAAACTATTCTCCTTTATCCATTGATACAGCCTTCGACAACAACCATTGCTGATTCGTATACAAGATGTCTGGAGGTATGTTTTATTAATTTATTACATATGTGATAATCATGTAATTCTAGATCTTAGGGTTTATATTATTCGCAAGATATAGATTACATGTGGTATCAGACCCTATTTTAGAATTCATGATTATCCATCAATATATAAAACGAAACTACCATAGATCTATGATATGATGTTTGTAATTTTACTATGATAATGATAATGATTATTAATATTAATATGATTCAAGTTTAATATTCATATTATTTAAGTTCCTACAGTAATCATGATTATCAATATTGTTCTATTTACTGTATTCTTAGATCTGGATCCGGAAAGTTCATATTTCCGCAAAAGTTAATTTCCTACTTTAATATTTGACCTACTGTATAATATGGAACAACTTATTGTATGCGAATACTTTTCAGAAAGTATACATATTGAAAACAATTGTTTTCTAGTTTGACATTAAATTCATGACCTGGAACTTGCAAGATAATTGTCTATATATGATTTGCAAAATAATTATTTATATGTTAAATTCATATATGGAATTTACCTGGAGTTACTAGACATTTATTATCCTTGCTGTGGATTACTTGAAAGAATGACAAAAGTTTATGCAAAAAAAAAAACATTAATGTTTATCTCTTTTCTCTCTTGCTTTAGTTTTCGCTTCCGCACTTAATTTCTTTGTTTCCTCTGGTCTGATGCATGCAGTCCCGTCCACAGGCGGCTGCTGCTTGCACAATAACGCATGAAACATTAATGTTTATTATTCTTTAATGAGTATGGTTCTACTGCCTACCCACAAGAGGCGCTAAACCTAGCCTCTTATTATGACATGTTGTGTTTTATTCTAATAAAGAAGCCTACATTTCTTTTATATCTGCAGTTGCAATGCCCTCAAACCTTAATTCGTACGCTACGTCTATCGTCAAACTCAATGGAACCAACTACTCAGAATGGAAAGAGCAAGTTGAGTTTTCTTTAGGCATACTTGAACTGGACATGGCTCCAGCCCCACTTACTGACACAAGTACGCCTGAGGAAAACAAACTCCATGATGATTGGGAACGATCTAATAGGCTCAGCTTGATGTTTATGCGAATGGTGATTGATACCAACATCAAAACCTCTCTACCGAAAACTGAAAGCGCAAAAGAATATTTGCAATCCATTGAAAATCGATTCAAGACCGCAGATAAATCCCTTGTTGGGAAACTTATGGCAGATCTTGTAACCATGAAGTTTGATGGTTCTCGCTTAATGAGCGCTCATGTCATTGAAATGATTAACCTTGCTGCCAAACTTAAGAACTTGGGATTGGTTATGGACGATGCTTTTCTCGTCCAATTCATTCTCACTAGCTTACCTCCTCGGTATGAACCACTCAAAATTCATTACAACACTATTACGGAAAAGTGGAGTCTAAATGAATTGACTAACAAACTGGTTCAAGAGGAGTCTAGGCAAGGCTCGCAAGGCATTAAAGTTGTTTATTTCACTCAAGGGGTTGGAAAACAAACTGGCAAAAAGAATAACTCACAGCATAAAAGAGCACCACCCAAATCTGATGACGCCACTCAACCATCTAAGAAGAAAAAGAAGGATGACGTCTGCAAATTCTACAAGAAACCTGGACACTTCCAGGCAGATTGCATTAAGCGCAAAGCATGGTTCGAAAAGAAAGGTAACCCAATGGGTTTCGTAAGTCATTTCGAATCAAATCTTACTAATGTACCTTCTTCTACTTAGTGGATTGATACTGCTGCTAACGTTCATGTTTCGAATTCTATGCAGGGATTCATTACGATCCAAACCACAAACCCAAGTGAGAATTTCATTTTCATGGGGAATAAAGATAAATCTCCAGTTGAAGCTATTGGAACTTTTCGTCTTGTTTTAGATAGCGGTTATTAGTTAGATTTATGTCAAACTCTTTATGTTCCGTCTATTTCCCGTAATTTGATTTCTGTAAGTGTACTTGATAAATTTGGATATTCTTTTGAAGTTGGAAATGGAAATTTTAGTTTATTTAAAAATTCTAGTCTTATTGGTTCTGTAATATTAATTGATGGACTTTATAAACTCCATCTTAAATAAAATGCTGAAATCCAACTCACCCTGCATGGAAAAGAAACTAAAAGAAAGTCATCCAAGAATGACTCTTACTTCTTATGGCATAAAAAACTGGGTCATATATCCAGTGAAAGAATCAAGAGGTTAGTGAAAGATGGTGTCCTACCGGACCTAGACTTCGCTAACATTACAGCATGTGTTGATTGTATTAAAGGAAAAACAACAAAAAACACAAAGAAAGGAGCCACAAGAAGTACACAACTTCTTGAAATAATACATACAGGTATTTGTGGACCTTTTGATGTTCCAACTTTTGGAGGAGAGAAATATTTCATCACTTTTATCGATGATTTTTCACGTTATTGCTATCTTTATCTGTTGCATGAAAAATCTCAGTCAGTGGATGCTGTACAAGTGTTCATTACTGAAGTCGAAAGGCAATTAGAAAGAAAAGTGAAAATCATTAGGTTAGACAGGGGTGGTGAATTCTATGGAAGGTATGATGAAACGGGACAACATCCTGGACCTTTTGCTAGACTTCTTCAAAAATTTGGAATTGTTGCACAATACACAACGCCTGGATCTCCATGGCAGAATGGTGTAGCTGAAAGGCGAAATCGTACATACATGGAAATGGTTAGATCCATGATGAGTCATGCAAATTTACCTATATCATTATGGATGGATGCATTACGAACAGCTGTCTACATCTTAAATAGAGTTCCAAGTAAGACCGTTCCAAAGACTCCTTTTGAACTTTGGAAAGGATGGAAACCTAGTTTAAGACATCTCCAAATTTGGGGTTGCCCAGCTGAAGCTAGACTGTACAATCCAAATGAAAAGAAATTGGATTTTAAGACAGTCAGTGGTTACTTTATAGGTTACCTAGAAAAATCTAAAGGATATAGATTTTATTGTCCTAACCATAGTACAAGAATTGTTGAAACCGGCAATGCCAAATTCTATGAGAATGGTGAAATCAGTGGGAGTACAAAACAACAAGAAGTGGTCATTCATGAAATAAGGGTACCCATTATCTTACCCTCTATTTCGAAAGATATTGGGAATCATTCCATTGTTGAACCTGCTCACAATGAGGAAAACCCAATAAATGATCAACAAATCCATAATGAAATGATCACTAATCATAATGTTGATGAAGTACCACAGGAACTAGCATTAAGAAGATCTCAAAGACAAAGAAGATCAGCTATTCCTGATGATTATATGCTTCATCTAATAGAATCTGAAGGAACTACGGACCCAATTTCTTATTCACAAGCCATTAAGGATGTTAATTCTATTAAATGGATTGATGCCATGAAAAATGAACTGAAATCTATGGATAATAATCAAGTTTGGGAAATCGTTCAATTGCCGCAAGGACATAAAGCAGTTGGTTGTAAGTGGGTCTTCAAGACCAAACGTGACTGCAATGGTAAAATTGAACGATATAAAGCTAGACTTGTTTTCAAAGGTTTTAATCAGAAAGAAGGCATTGACTATAATGAAACTTTTGCTCCTGTTTCCAGGAAAGATTCTCTTAGAATTATCATGGCATTAGTAGCTCATTATGATCTCGAGTTACATCAAATGGATGTGAAAACAGCCTTTCTAAACGGAGACTTGGAAGAAGAAGTCTACATGCGTCAACCTGAAGGCTTCATAATTGAAGGACAGGAAGACATGGTCTGCAAACTTAAGAAATCAATATATGGACTGAAACAAGCTTCTAGACAATGGTATCTAAAGTTTCATGAAATCATTACCGCTTTCGATTTCACAGAAAACATAGTTGACCCTTGTATATACCTCAAGTTCAGTAGGAGCAAGTTTATTATTTTGATTCTGTATGTTGATGACATATTATTAGCTAGCAGCGACCTTGGTTTATTACGTGAAACTAAAGATTATCTCTCAACGAACATTGAAATGAAAGATATGTGTGAGGCTTCCTATGTGATAGGAATAGAAATATTCCATGATAGATCACAAGGAACTCTAGGATTGTCTCAGAAAGCATATATTGATAAAATTCTTGAGAGATTTGGCATGACGAATTGTTCCTCTAGTCCTGTCCCACTGCAGAAAGGAGACAAACTTGTTCTTGAGCAGTGCCCAAAGACTCCTATGGAACGAGAAGAAATGACCAAATATCCTTATGCATCTCTTGTAGGGAGCTTGATGTGTTCACAAGTCTGTACAAGACCTGATATCAGTCATGCAGTTGGTATGCTGGGTAGATTTCAAAGTAACCCAAGAATCGCTCATTGGAAAGCTGCAAAGAAGGTACTGAGATACCTAAAGGGAACAAGAAATTACATGCTCACCTATAGAAAACCAAGTTACCTACAAGTAACTGGTTATTCTGATTCAGACCTTGCTGGATGTCCTGACACTAGGATCTGCACTCTTGGCTATGTGTACCTCTTATGTGGAGGTGCAATATCATGGAGAAGCCAGAAATCTGAGATGCTTTTCGGATCCACCATGATGGCTGAATACGTAGCATGTTATGAGGCTTCAATTCAGGGAACATGGCTGCGTAATTTTATCTCACAATTTGGCACTTTAAGTTTTATCTCTAAGCCACTAACTGTCTACTGCGATAATGAAGCTGCAACCTTTTTCTCCAAGCATGATAGGATAACCAAAGGTTCCAAACACATGGACCTTAAATACCTACTACTGAAGCAAGATGTTAAACTAAAGAAAATTATTGTTGAATCGATAAGTACAGATTTACAAGTGGCAGACATATTCACGAAAGGACTACCTCTAAAGACCTTTCAGAGACATACTGATAGCATGGGTCTTGCAGATAGTTCCTAATTATCTTCTTATTATGCCATTTATTTTGTACTTATCTAGACATAACAATTATTGAGCTCTTAATAATTTAGACATCTTTTATTTTTGTTTTATAATGTGTATACATTTACATTTAGAAAAATGATAACAGAAACAGTCTTTTGCTTCAAGACATTATGTGACCATTAAGTTATGCTCATTTACGGTCTAGTTATGAAAGTTGTCAATATCATAGTACATGGAAGTAAGCATGTTGCAAAATAACGTGTACACGTCATGACTTCCATTGACCACTAGATTAGCCAAGTCACTTATGATAACTGACTAATGAAAAGTTTAGCATATCATGCGCGCCTTATGACCTTAATACGAAAACATTAATGGATTTTACTATTGACCAAGTGGGAGACTGTAAGGAAATTTGACCGTTTTGTAAGGAAATTAATGCGAAACGTTTCCTTCTTCATTATGTGGTACATTAATGGACCGTTTCCATATTAATGCGAAACGTTTCCTTCTTCATTATGTGATACATTAATGGAACGTTTCCTTCCTCAAACGTTTCCTTCCTCATTATGTGGTCAATAAAATCTAAAGGGTTTTTCTATTAATATGCTAATAAATAAAACGGTTATAATCTAGAGCGTTAATTTCTCTCATCTTGATCTTGATGGACGATCAAGATTAAGTCTACAAATCTGGAAATTTGGTCCTTTCTCTACCTATAAATATTAACCTTTGCCCATCACAAAGGACATAAGAAAACACATAAAGAAAATATAGGAAAAGAGAGAGAAACTATTCTCCTTTATCCATTGATACAACCTTCGACAACAACCATTGCTGATTCGTATACAAAATGTCTGGAGGTATGTTTTATTAATTCATCACATATGTGATAATCACGTAATTCTAGATCTTAGGGTTTATATTATTCGCAAGATATAAATTACAGAAGCATTTCATACTCTGCCTATCAAATAATGTAGATTTCAAAGTGTAAACTATTTCATACTCTGCCTATCAAATATAACAAGCATTCAGTGTAAATAAAATGGAAATAGGCTTCTTATCTTTTCATATTTTGGTTTGAACTTAGAAAGACTACTGCCAGAAAAAAATGAGAGTAGACATGAGTACAATACCTGATAGTAAAATTCTTGCTTTGACCCTTAAGAGCGTATCAAGTATTCAATGTTGCAAACAAGATATTATTTCTTCTTCTGTTCGGCTGTGGAACAAGCGACACCCTAGTACACAAAAATAAATCAAATGGATCATCAAATCATTCGCGCTTAACCCTAGGTATTATTAGTTTGAATCAAACGAGATAAGTAAGAAATAAAAATCGATTTTACCTGATTTTGGGATATAAGCTAATGAAGAAGGCGATTTTGCTCGTGAGATAATTTCAGATTTGGCCAGAAAAGAGGAATAGGGTTTGAACGCGTTTGTTTTGTGTTTAAGTTTTGAGTTTTCGGGCTTTTCAATTTGGACCAAAATTGGGAAAACAAAAAAAAAAACTGTTTTCAATTCTCATTGTTAAGCCTATTTTCAAAAATGGCTATTTTCATAAATGAATTTTACAAAATGGTAAAGCAAACAAGTTTTCATTATTTTGCAGAATTAAAAACTAAAAATACTTTGAAAATGGATAACCAAACATGCTCTGAAATTTTGAAAAAGAGACTCCAGTTTTAGATAAGAGAAGATTATTTTTTTGGAAAATTACTAAGAGGTGTATCAAAAATGTTTGCCCCCTCTTGAAAAAAATAAATAAATCGTAACTACCATTTATATTTCGATAACTCTCTGTTGAATTTTGGTCTATTTTTCGATCAAACCGCCGTCAAACAGTAATTTGTGGTGAATTTTGATCTATTTTTCGTTCCTACCGGATTTGTTTTTAATGGAGTTCCCGTAGTAATATTTTGCTTGAGTGGAGTTCACCTAAAATTTATAATTCTTGTTCAAAAGTGAAGTGATGGAAATTGTGAACAACTGAATAGTAAAAAAGACCCAGCTCTACTTGCTTGCTAGCGTAAAAAGAAATTCCCTTGTAAAAAAAAAACGACAGTATAACTAAAAACGAATTTTTATGCGGATTACACAGACGAAAAAACAATACAAACGCGATCATTTCCTAAAACCCTAGCAGTCATTTTACTCGCCCCCCATCTTACCTGAATTAGACGAAACTTGGAAAAATAATTCAGGTAATTCAGTTTTCTTTTACGTATTTCATTAGGATTTAAATCAGATTGGAGGTGGTATTGCGCTAATTTATTGCATACTAAACTTGCCATAACTTCTACTGATTTTTTTTCTATTATTTAGTTGAATTATTTTTTGTTTCTTTCGCCCTTTTAACTATTGTTCATTTGTATTGATGTCCAATTTAGAATTTGTGTTAATGATCAGTTTTTGGTTGATAATGACTAGATGCTGACATGCCTATTCTATTTCATAGGCTATTATATTTTGGAAACCCAGTTCAAAATTGTTGTTTCGCTTTACATTTTATTGATGTTCTTAACCTTGCTGAACGCAAGTGATGCTTGTTATGCTTGATGATTAAAACATCACAGTTATGCTTACTCAATCACTACTGCGGTCGATGAGGAAGTCTTATCGATTATTTTTTGACATATTTCATCCTTGGACGACCAGCAAAAAATGCATTTGAAGTTTAGCGGTGGATTTGTGTTATTAGCCATGTTTTATTGTCTGTACTGTTTCAATTTTAATATTAAGAAGAATTTACTCAACCAGTCAAGTTATGTAATTCTTTCTCATGAGCACGTAGGTGTCCTGTATCTTCTTAATCAATCATCCACAAACCTCTTTTAGGTTTATTTTCTCTTTGTTTTTTCAATTATATTGAATTAGATTTGATAAGTTTTCTCTTTTTTGGTTGTACTGCTATGGAGAATTGTTTTAAATTAAAGGTAAATTAATTTTGAAACCTAATGAGTTCAATGCTAAATGTCAGAGAGAAATTCAAAATTTGCATTCAAATCAGCATAATGATAGTTTTTGCTTTCTTCCATTTCAAGTATAAATTTTATGCCTATTATTGATTACAATCAGTATATTCTTTTTAGAAATGCACTTAGTTTACGTATATATAAGCATATCTCTTATGCTGTACGTATTAAAGTTGAACCTCTTTTAATATTTTTCAAATTTTAGAATTAAAATACTTAAATCTCTTTAATTTGCTCAACTCCGAAGAAGAACCAAGTTTGAATCTCATCAAATTTTAATTTAAAATCTTTATAAGTATTTCAAGCTGATGTCCCATTAAAAATCACAATAGCTCCTAAAACTTGTAACTAACGTACAATTGATGGAATGCTGGAAGAAACATTTTGTTTTGACATGCTACAAATGCTTTGTATTACTATGTGTCATATTGTTTGTAAATTTCAGTAAATTGTATAATATGATGCTCTACAAAATATATATTTTCCAGTTTCATGCTCTTTTCATTTTCTTAAGGTTCTAATATCTCATTCCTAAAATTTTGAATGCAACATGAGGATTTTTCTTAATGTGTCGAAAGTATAAAAAGAAGTATGTCAATCTCAACATATTAATATTAAACATTAATTTTATTAATAATGCATCAAACTCTTTATATATTGCAATTATTCAATATTTTTTGGATTTGCTTCAGAATCATGATTGCAATCATTACACTGATGCTTTAACTATTTTAAGTTGAATAATTTCTAACATGTGGTATGCGTAGCACAGTTTCACACTTCTTACTTCTTTAAAAGAATTAGCAAAGGATCTTTCTGTAATCCAATATTATTGGCGACTACTATATCTAGGGTTTTAACTATTCAATCGCTGTTTCTGTAGTAACTTTTCCAAATTTCAGTCCTTGTTTTATCACTTCTTTTTTGATTTATCGCGCTAGAGATTCATGTTCCTCAATTTTTGGACGTCACCGCCAACGTCACCGCCATCACATACCTTCTCATCTAGAGCCGTTGCATCCGCCACGTCTAGACGTTTAGTTGCTTTTGAAAAGGTGAAGTACTCTCTCTTATTTACTTCACTTTAATTCTGGGTTGCTTTCTAACATTTTCTAAATGGAAAATCAAAAGAGAGAAAAACTAATATCAATTGTAAATGTCTTTACTACTCAAAACTAGCTAATTTTGTTTGTTTTAACTTTTTTGAATGGACGTTTGATGAATTTCTCCAATAGGGTGAAAATTATCACAAATTCCATGAAAACCTCCAATGGCTCAATTTGGGTTAAAATCATGATCGTTGGCTTATTTTACACCTTCGTGCCTTTGGACACTCAAATTGCCGAGAATAGTCCCATCTCCTCTACACAACATAATTGGTCTTCCATAAACATTAAAAGACTACTCTTCATTGGTTCCCTAACATGATCTCAGAGCTGGGTATATTTTGTGTGTGTATAAATGTCATACATGTTTCGTGTCATCTATATAAATGCTCACGTGTTTAATTCAAGATACGTCACACATGTAGGGGTCTATTGAGAATAGTTCAACATCCTTTAATTGAATCTATTTGGCCTTTCATAAATATTAAAAGATTACCGTTCACATCACCTATTGGTTTTGTGAGGGTTTCTCGGATACAAACGACTATGGCAACTCATTGATATTTTAAATGAATTCTTTATTGTGATATTCATATTTGCACTGTCATTATGTGATGAAAACCAATCATTAGTTTTTCTTATTGCAGATTTCGAATGTGATTTTAATCCAAACACTAATCAAACTAATAGTTCGGAAATTATAACATCTCTTGATAAATGTTGACATAGATAGATGTTTGTAAAAGTAGAATATAATTTAAATATATAATTATGGGTAATTTGAGATAATATAGATCTGAAGTTAAATATTAAAAAAGAAATATTCAAAGAGAGAGTTACATGTAAAGAATATAATACTAGCATGATAAGGAATGATTTATGTTGTGTTTAGTTTAGTTTTGTGGTTATTGAGCTAATTATCTATTTGCTATGAGGTTGTTTGTTTCCTAAAGTTTCAAGATTTTGAAATATATTAGAACATGGTTCTTAATGGAAAATGATCAAACTGTTTTTTTGCAACCATTTCCATAAAAGTGATACAAATTTTGAACTTATTGACAAAAGATTTTTTTTCTACAACAAACAACAACAACTAAGCTATTATTCCCAAACAAGTTGGAGTTGGCTAGAGATGGAACCCAAAACTAAATGAAAAAGACAATTTAAGCACCATGATAATAAAATAAAATAAAATAATTAAACTAATAATAATAATAAATAAAATAAAAATAAGGGTTTTTAGGTTCAGTGAAAAAGTTGGAGAAAAATTTAGTTTAAAGAACAAGAAGTTTGATTTTTAGACTAAAAGACACTTTTTAGTGTAAATCACAGGATGATAGGTGCAACTATCATTTTCCGTTCACACTAAAAAGTGTCATTCAGACTAAAAAACAAACTTGTTGTCCCTGAGACTAATTTTTTTTGCAACTTCTCGCCTGTGCCTATTTTCCTGATAAAAATAAAAATGAAAATAAAATAAAAATATAAAAATATATAAAGAAATTAAAAATCATGATAATGATAATAATAATGGAACTAATAGTAATAGAGACCGAAGACCAAACACTATGTCTTAGATTCCTATTCACTAGTCCTATAATCTAAAACTTATAATACTACCACTAAACTAACCCTAAGCAAAAAAAAACTCTTAGCTCATGTTTCTGTGGCGTGGATCGCCAACTTCTACGCGTTTCTTTCCGACACCAGCTCTTTGGATATATTTCAATCCCTCAAGTCCTTTTTTACTACAAATATTTTAGTGTGTGTGCGCGCGCGCGCGCGTGCGTGCTGAACAGCTACAATAATGCAAGATTTTAAATACATCGCTATTTTTTTCTTCAATATTGTCCTTTTTTATTTGCGTTTATCCCTTCTGTATTTTAAACCCTTTTTTTTGTTCAATGCACTAATCAATTAAATAATAGTAATTTGCAACATTTGTTATGTTATTATTTCTAGTTATTTTACAATCATATCCTTCAGAATATAAGATTCTTGGTTAAGTTATTTTTCTGCATTAATATCCATATGTCTGTATCAGGAGTAATATTCTTTACATTGAACAATAGAAACAAGGATAAATTTTCATTCTAGGCCTAAAAAAACTTGTTTCAACTTTAGGCCCATTCGAAACTTATTATGAAAGTAGACATCTTTTTACATATACATGATTTTTATACATGTGCATTCTGAAAATGTGCATGTATAAAAAATAAAATACTTGCGCATTCTCAAAATGCGCATGTTCTTGCTCATTTTCAGAATGCGCAAGTGTAAAATGACCGAATAGTATTTCTTAATAAGTTTGGAAACAGGTCTAAACTTGAAATAAGTTTTTCCGGAGCCTAAAATGAAAATTTGTCCTAGAAACAATATCATATGCTTACTCTCTCCCCCCCTCTCTCTCTCTCTCACACACATTTGCACTATTTCATTGTTGTAAATTGAAACTTTTTGAATTATCACAGAAAAATTAATATAATTAATATACAGTAATGGGTTAAACACTGAAATTCTTTCTGATGATATTTGAATAACAATCTGATTTCTCACATTTCAAAGATTGATAACACTTTCTTCTTTAATTTGTAATCTCCTGTTCTGTTTGTATTTGATAATATTATGTATTTACAATGGTTCAAAATTTCATTTGACGAATTGAAATTTTGGTGATTATGTTTCGATTTCAGCTAGGATAGGAGTGGAACCAAAATTTCAGTTTTATTACCAACCTTGAAAAGGAAAATAATAATCATGTTTTTATCCAAAATAAACTGGTAGAAATATTAGCAATTTTGAATCTTTCTCAATTAATTGAATATTTATGATTTTGATATAGACATCTGGTGCAAAATTAAACCTTCTTTTCAATTCAATCAACTCAAACAAATGTAAAAATATGTGTTCAATTAGTAAAAATCAAATGATTGAATTCACTTTACAATTACTATAAAAAGAAGAGATATTCAAACAAAAGTGGAAAAGAGATTCAAACAAAAGTAAAAACAAGCAGAAAAAAAAAACCTCAAATTATATTATTAATTGAAAATGTTATGCTAATCTTGAATAATTGGTTTATGTCTTCAGTTTATAATGTAGAATACCATGCTTTGTATTTCTGAATAAGAATTTGTAATATTCATCATATTTACACATGAAGAAAGTATCGAAAACACCCAAAAAAAATCAGCAACCAAACTTGAAATGCAAATTCCACAATTTTCAAAGCAGAATTTTTTTTTGAAATTTTCAGGCGATTGAAACAAAATGGAAAATCAAAATTTCAAACCTTGATTCTTACTATGGATGATTATTTTAAGAATTGTTCCAAAATGTTTAACCGCATAAAAATATATCTGTTAGATGTACACTTTTAGTTTTTGTTATATTCATCATCCCCTCGTACAGTATCTGAAATTCAATGAATACATCATTTCTCTAGTCAAATGCGTTGAATGTTAAATATCTAATATCAAATTCAAAAGTTTCTAAATAAATGTTTATCTGAATAAAAACATATTAAATATTAAATATTAAATCAGTGAAATTATGTAACATCCATTAGTTAGTGTAAGAAATTATCAGAACATAAAAAATATAACAAATTCAATATATACCTCATTTATATTAACAAAAAATTATGAAATTTAACTTTTATTCAGATTTAAAATATGTAAATCACATAACATAAATTATATACTCAAACAAAGAATAACATGTTCAATTTATAACTCATCCATCCAAACAAATCAGTGATATATTTCACAACAATTTTTTTATCTATAATATGTCTAACATTTAATTATTTGGTTATTGCAGCATTACTTTGTGCAACATACAGGTTATACTGTTGAGCTCGTTCTTTTTTGGAATTTGTCGAACTGAAAGCTACTACGAGTTGATTTCGAGGGATAATTAGGTTTCCTTTTTTTCTTTCTACTCAAAATGGCAGAAAGGCTCATCTCCATCAGTTTTTCAAAGGATCAAATTCCTCTTTCAGTACTTGCCACTGCAAAAATTGCACAAATTGAGATGTCCATTGATGGTTCATCTTCTGAGCTGGTTCCTGCTTTCAATTTTTCAAATGGGTAAGATGCACTTTTTGTTTTGGTTTTGATTTAAAATTTTGGTCTGAAAGTGAATTTGTGCTTTTTATAATTTATTAAGCCTGATAGGCATAATGTTTACATTGTATTGAATAGATAGTGAACTCTAGGTTTGGTGTTGTTCAGTTAAACAGTGGGCTGTTTTGCTTGCTTGTTTTGAGTTTGATATTGGAAGTGATTTTTGACATCAAATATTGTTAAGTGTATAGATGTTTTAGGTAGACAAACCAGTTAACTAATTCTGATTGTACATGATTGTTGTAAAATTCTTGCATCTTTAACGTGACAAGGTGAACATGAAATTGGGAATCATATTTAGATTTTGATGGAAATAACCTTCTTTATGAAACCCAGTCAACTAGAAAGGTCAATCCTTTGTTATAATATGGGAAAATGTAACGTGTCCCTACAAACATTTTCATTGATATAGTTTTTGAAAATAGCAGATTCGTAGCATGAGAACTATACAGTGGCATCTCATGAAGATTTCAGACCCTAAACGAGATCTAACAGTTGAAAGTTTTATTATACACCAAATTATTTTACATTATTTTATTTATTAGTTCAAAAGCTCATCCTTGTTTTGTACAAGTAATCAGTACTATATTGTTGATTTGTACAATATTGTAGGATCCATCATTCTGAAATTTCAGGGTGCTGAAAGGTGATTATCAGGGTGAATCAATTTGGATGAGTGGGACTATCAGTTTTCTCTTTTCATGTTTATAAGGGAAACCATTTTTTTCTGAAAGAATTTACACTTTGTTCAACAAAATTCAAAAATATCCAACAACTTTGTTGGTGGAGGTGCTAAAAATATCGATCCCCTCATTATTAGTCTATGGCTCTTACCGAAGGACCAAAACAGTGATCTTGTTCAGTTATTATGCTTTGGAAAAGTCAGAGTTCCAAACATGTTTGGGGCTTTAGATGGCTGCTTAGTTGGTCAATCAATCGAGATACCCATATAAATACGAAATACTCCTTAGGTTTTCGATGGTTATTTATTTAGTTAACCTATCAATGAAGCAAATCCTAGAAATATTGAATACTGTATGTTGAATTGCCCTTAAATTGAACATTTTACTCCTTTGCTGCTTAGAATACTGTATGATCCATTAGTAAAGCTTACACAGTGGATATTTCTGTTAGATAAATACTTCAAAGGAATACTTTTGTGTCTTAGTATTACAAACCAAATAAGTACATAGCACAAATCTTAAAGTAAACAAAGAGGTTTCATGTTTAAATATATATACTATTGCCAATGTACCATGCTTGAGCTTGTCTGAGATGGTGATAATCAATGTAATCCTGTTACAGATCAAAATTGCATGGGATGAATAATCTTGTACGGTACCTTGGACGTGTAGCAGCCATCCCCAGTTTTTACGGGAAGAATGCACTAGAATCAGGGCAGGTATAGCATAATGCAATTGAATATGCATATCTTATCATATATGTTTGTTTATGCACTCTCTGGACTGTTTTCTTGCAGATTGATGAGTGGCTTGATTATGCTTTGATTTTCTCATCTGGTTCTCAATTTGAGAATGCATGTGGGCAAGTTGACGGTCATCTTACTCTCCGAACTTTCCTAGTTGGCTATAATTTGTCAATTGCTGATGTAGCTGTATGGTCTGCTCTTGCAGGTGAATTTTTGATTTGTCATTGTTTGTTTCCCATTCTTTTTCCTCCTCAATGACGCAACTTTATTATCCCAACATCGATCCTTAGCCTTTTTTGTTGTTGAAACAATCCTTTTATACTCAATGACGTAACATATAAATATATCCAATGGTATATGTTTCATAAAACAAGAGTAATCTGACCATGCCTTACACAAATTCAACACATATGTAGGACGAGGTATAATATTAACTAACCTTGAGATGGGGCAAGGTTTGAGGTGATTATATAAGTAAATTCTGACAACTCCTAATTCATGTTTTAAACTTGATGTAGGTGCTGGACAGAGGTGGGAAAGCCTAAGAAAATCAAAGAAATATAAAAATCTGGTTCGATGGTACAATAGCATCTATGAAGAGTACAGTGTGTCTTTAAACGAAATCATCTCAAAATATATTGGAAAGAGAGGGTTAGGAAAGTCAGTTGTGCCTAAACCCAAGGGAATTGAAAATGATACAAAGCAAACCATCAAGGGAAACGATGGGAATAAACTGAATGGTACTGCAACATCGAAAACTTCTACGTTTGAAGTGGATCTTCCTGGAGCAGCGCATGGTAATGTTTGCTTGCGATTTGCACCAGAGCCTAGTGGATATCTCCATATTGGGCACTCAAAAGCTGCTTTATTGAATCTGTATTTTGCTAACAGATATAACGGACGATTAATTATTCGTTTTGATGATACTAATCCTTCAAAGGAAAGCAATGAATTTGTTGAAAATGTGTTGAAAGATGTCGATACACTGGGTATCAAATACGATGTTGTTACTTACACATCTGATTATTTTCCACAGTTGATGGAAATGGCAGAGAGATTAATACGAGAGGGAAAAGCATATGTAGATGATACTACTAGGGAGCTGATGCAGAAAGAAAGAATGGATGGTATAGAATCAAAATGTAGGAATAACACCGTTGAAGAAAATTTAAGATTATGGAAAGAAATGAAATCGGGTTCTGATAGAGGTAAACAGTGCTGTTTGCGTGGTAAATTGGATATGCAGGATCCCAATAAATCACTTAGGGATCCCGTTTATTATAGATGTAATCCTGATCCACATCATAGAATTGGATCAATATACAAAGTATATCCAACATATGACTTTGCTTGCCCTTTTGTTGATTCATACGAAGGGGTCACACATGCTCTCCGTTCAAGTGAATATCATGATCGAAATACACAATACTATAGAATTCTTGGAGACATGGGATTGAGGAGAGTGGAAATTTATGAATTTAGTCGATTAAATATGGTATATACACTTCTTAGCAAGCGTAAGCTGCTTTGGTTTGTTCAAAATGGGAAAGTTGATGGTTGGAATGATCCTCGTTTCCCAACTGTGCAAGGAATAGTACGCAGAGGCTTGAAAATTGAGGCATTAATACAGTTCATTCTTGAACAGGTACTATATATTACATTAGTATATTTACCTTCTTCTAAAAGTTTATGGTCTGTACTATGGTATATAATTTACATGCTACATTAAACCTTGATATAAGTGGAAACATGATATCTCACCATTGTCTTTTCTTTGAAATCAATCCAAAATCTGCATTGAGAAATATAATATATGCATTCAGAACCTAATATCTTGATATTTCAAAATCAGGGTGCTTCTAAGAATCTGAACTTGATGGAATGGGACAAACTATGGACCATTAACAAGAAGATAATTGATCCGGTTTGTCCAAGACATACAGCTATCATTGAAGACCGGAAAGTAGTTTTTCATCTGACAAACGGACCCAATGAACCATTTGTTCGTATTTTACCAAGGCATAAGAAATATGAAGGCGCTGGAACTAAAGCCACTACATTTAAGAATAGAATTTTGCTAGAGTACAGTGATGCTTGTGCTATCTCTGAGGGTGAAGAAATAACTTTGATGGATTGGGGGAATGCCATAGTCAAAGAAATAAAGAAAGAGAATGGTGAAGTTAAAGAACTAATTGGTGTTCTTAATCCAGAAGGATCGGTGAAAACAACCAAATTGAAGCTTACATGGCTTCCTGAAACGGACGAGCTAGTTAAGCTTTCACTGGTTGATTTTGACTACTTAATTAAAAAGAAAAAGGTACGGTTGCAATCGAAACATATTATCTTTTCTTTGTACATTCTCTTAATTTCTTATGTCAGTTTGGTTCACCTGTACCTGGATGATACTTGTAGATGTGTACTGTTATTGCTGATTCTTACAGTATATAGTTCTGTAATATTTACTGTATAATATCTACCAGTAAGTAATTAAAGCCTCTTATTTTGTTTTGATAATGAAACCCTGCAGCTTGAAGAGGGTGAGGAATTTTTGGATAATCTGAACCCAATCACTAGAAAAGAGACAGCAGCACTGGGAGATGCCAATATGAGGAATTTGAAGAAAGGAGAAATTCTTCAGCTAGAGAGGAAAACTTACTACAAATGCGATGTTCCTTACCTCAGTTCTTCAAAATCTATCGTTCTTTTTGCAATTCCAGATGGGAAACAGCAGGCATCGTTGAACTAAATCTGATTCTGTGAAAGGCAGTATTGAGTCGATATTGAAGACAGTTACATTGTGTGGCACTATATCTCATTCAGTGTTTGTACTTTATTTCAGTTAAATAAGTTCATAACTTATCGTGTCTTCGACAGCTTATGTTCAGTGGTAAGTTTACTTTCATTTTCAGAATTGTGTTGTTTCAACTGTAACAGTCTGTTCCTTAAAGTTGCACTAGGAAAATTATTCATTTGAACTTTGTCATAACAAAGCAAAATATTCTTTACATGTGGCGTGGAATCTGAGCAATTTGAAAGATAAAAGGTTGATGGAATATATGAGAAAGGAATTATGTTAATTTTATCATCTCCCAAAATTTTCTAATTGGTATGTATTTTTTTGCCATAAAGGAACATATGCACTACCTTAATCTCACCTTGTTTTGGCTTCATATAGAAAGAATATGTATAGATTGAGATAGTAATATGAAAAATCACTGATATATAAGCATAGCGTTAAAAGCAAGTAGTGCTAGTTACTTGGTGTTGGTTCAAGCTGGAAAAACGCTTATAGAATCTGGAGTTAAACTTGGAGTTGAAGTTAGAGTAAAGTCGTAAATAATTCAGAGACAAATCTTAAAAGTAACATGGAATTAGAAAGAGGCTTACTACAGAGTAATTTTATGATCAAGAATTAGGTTGGCGTCAGAGAATTGCTCCTTAATTATTGATTTGCTATAAGTAGGTCATAATGACTGATAATCTGTTTCACGTGAATGTATATTTGGTGAGTTTGACCGAGTATGCAAGGGTTCATTATATGTTGGATAAAGATGTATATTTGTTGATTTTGACAAGGTTGTAAAATGGCTAAACGGATGCTAGATGGTATATATGGATTAAGGGTTAATCGTTTAGGCAGGAATTAATCGGAACTAAGCATTTTTTGATAAGTCGTGTATTTTGAATCAAATTTTAATGTTTTATTTACTGTTGATTGATATAAATTGAAAATTTGAGATTTTGGATGTGCTTCGGAGTAGTCAAAGAGGAAAGATCGTTTAAAACTAGCACATTGATACTTATACGTGGCGCTGAACCTTAAATGATATATAACTAATGTTTAAATACATGTTTTTCCCTCCCCGTCCTACCCTTCAAACCAGCAACCTGTCCTCCCGTACTCTTCTTCCTCTCCATCTACTATTCCTTCTATACCTCCTCTGCCTGACCCGCCGCCCGCCTTGACTGCTGCCACCTCTCCTCCTTCTCTACTCGTCCATCCTCCTGAACCTTCTCCCACCAACTATCTCTCTGCTTCTTCTCCTCCTCTTTGGAACTCCCTCTTCAAAGCAAAACCACGCAATGCGGGCAAATTTTCTCCTGTTCATTTCCCGCTTGTCTTTGATGAAGGCGCCATTGTGCCTCCAGTGGAAGTGGTTAATGCAGGTAATGCTGTCTGGGGCCAGTGCCTTGTTGGCTTTTTTCTTGATATGCCATTGCCTTACATGGTTGTCTTGAATCATCTAAAACGTGTATGGCGACTTAAAGGGTCGATAGAAGTCAAATCAGACGGATGTTTGTTCCTCTTCATTCTATCTTCTGATGAAGATAGAAGGAAGATCATCCAATCTGATCCAATTGTGATGAGGAACAAACTGTTTATAATTAAAGAATGGGACCCAACAATAGGTAACAATGGTAGCACGATAAAGTCAGTCCCAGTGTGGTTGAAACTCTCCAACATTCCTCTTTATTGTTGGTCACACCTGGGGATTAACTGGTTAGCTACGAGGATAGGCAAGTTCCTGTGCATGGACGAGAACACAGAAAAGATGGGAAGAATAGGGTATGCCAAATGTTTGGTGGAAGTTTCTGCACAAGTTGAGTTGCCTGATGTCTTTATGGTTAAGCTTTTGGACGGCACTGAGCAACAAGTCAAAGTTGAGTACTTGTGGAAGCCCTTGATTTGTGGGCGATGTAAGGTGTTTGGGCATCAGGATAGTAGTTGTCTGGTGATTAAAAGTTTAGTTGAAAGCAAAGAAAAAGAGATACAAGGGGTGTTATATGATACGGCCAAACCCGCTGTAGAAAAGGATTGTAATGTCAAAGGAGGTGGAAAAAGCAATATTGATGACTCAAAGGTGAAGTGGAGAAAGGTAGCTTTTAGGAAGAACAGGGAACATGTTATATTGAATAAGAAAAGCAAAATAGATGGCAAACAGTCAGTTAGTGGAAAGGAAACAATCAACACAGGAATCATTGAAGTGAACCATAAAATTTTAAGAAATGAAGAAAGAGGGAAGGAACTAAATGTAAATGATGTGCATGTCACCCTTGAAGGAAGTAATAATGAGGTATCAGAAATCCAAGTTCAGAAACAACAAATAAGTCCAGTCATGCATGATGCATTATTGAATGCAAACCCCTTTTCTATGCTTCTGCATGACCTATCTGAGTATAGTGAGAATGAACCAAACTTAAAAGAACCAATGGAAGGAGAGGCATTACCATGTGATGATATTGTTCATGGTCTTCCTGTTGAACATAATTTCTGTTCCAATGAAGTCATGCAAAATTCTGAAGTATCAATTTCTCACAGTCAAAGCAATGCCCAATGAAAAACAAAAGAATTGTTGAAGACATTTCTCATCTCTCTCAAGCTTCCAAACCATTAAATATGAAATCATTCTCCCATGCTAAGTTGTCGACCATAGAACTTGAACCAATATCACCTGATAAAGCCTTCAACATATTGAGAATCAAATCTTTGACCTCTTTAAGCCATCAGTCCCCATTGCCTTCCCATCTTCATCCTCTCCTCGTTCCATAACCATCACCCCGAATCCCTCTCCCTACAATTTTCCAGGATCTATCCCTGGATGGGTTTCGCCTCCTACACGACCTAATGTTTCTTCCACTGGTGCTCTCAAGTCCTCTTCCTTAGCAGTGAAATTATAATCCGTGCGATCAGACCCTCCTACAACTAGGAGTAGGGCAAGAGTGCTTCTCCCCTCCTTCTAGTTTTTAATGTATAAAATTGCATCATGGAACATCAGGGGAGCTCACAACCCAGTAAAACTCAATCATGTCAAAACTCTAATTTCTGAGCTAAATATTAAGATATTTGCAATCTTGGAAACCAAGCTTTCACTTCCTTTAACCCTGAAAACAGCAAAATATATCAATCCTCAATGGCTAGTTAATCATAATCATGAGCATGCTTCCTATGGCAGGATCCTCACTGTTCATGATCCTCTGATTTACTCGCTCACTCCCATCCATTCTACCTCTCAACTTATTCACTTTCATGCCACCCATCTTCAGCTGAATTTCAATTTTTTCTTAACCTTTGTTTATGCCCACAATGCGGTTGATGCTAGACAACTGATGCTCAACCTTCTTCCTAACTTCAGACAGAATACCCATCCTTGGATTGCTTTGGGGGATTTCAACTGTTGTTACAATCTTGCTGACAAAATTGGTGGCAATCCCCTAATGCCAAGGGACATTGCTCCCTTGAATATCTCAATTTCTGACTCTGATCTTCTTCCTATCCCTCATTCTGGAGTCCCCTTCTCTTGGAACAACAGGAGCAGGTCTGGCAAAAGAACTTTCACCAATATTGACCTATCCTTTTGCAATGCTTCTGCCCTCTCTCTGTGGCTTTCCATTTCTGCCCATCTGTCTAGCCCCATTTTATCTGACCACTCCCCTCTAATTCTCTCTCCAATTCAAAAGCCATGCAGTAGGAAGAAGGCATTTAAATTTTTTAATGTTTGGGTTTCTGATCCTCAGTACTGCAATATAGTCACTAATGCTTGGACAACTAACTATAATGGAAATGCTATGTTTATTTTGTGCAGGAAGTTGAAGGCCACTAAGCATGCTTTAAGACGGTGGGCTTCTCTCAAGTTCGGTAAGGGAACTCTTTTTTCAGATTCAATTAAAGATCAGCTGTTGGAAGCGCAAGTGCTTTTGGATGGTGATCCAACCAATGCTGCTCATGCCCATGCTGAATCTGTCCTATTCCAAAAGCTTAGTGATGCTTTGGATTCTGAAGCAAGTATGCTGAAGTAGAAGATGCACCAGAGGTGGGTGGCTGATGGAGATAGGAACACTGCCTACTTCCATGCATCAATTAAAGATAATCAAGCCAGAAACTACATCCATTCCATTTTTGACGACGATGGCTCCCTGCTTACTTCTGATAATGATATTGACAGGCATTTGCTTCAGCACTACACAAGGCTTCTTGGCAACTTTGATGACTTTGAACCTGACCTTGACAGGCTTAACAATCTACCACTAACTCAACTTGATCAACCTATGAAGGACATGCTTGTTTCTCTAGTTACTAATCAGGAAATAAAAGATGCTCTTTTCTCCTTGAAAGCGACCTCGTCTGGTGGACCAGATGGCTTCAATGTTGTTTTCTTCAAGTCTAGCTGGAATATAGTTTGCCATGATTTCACTGCGGCAATTCACAACTTCTTCAACCATTTCAGGCTGCTTGGTGAAATAAATGCGACCAATCTTGTCCTCATTCCTAAAGTAAGGCCAGTCCAAAATGTCTCCTCTCTTCGACCCATTTCATGCTACAATGTTGTGTATAAGTGTGTCTCTAAAATTCTTGCCTTAAGACTTGTTAAGGTGCTGCCTTCTTTAGTCTCTCCAAATCAATCTGCCTTTCTTCCCAATAGGAATATACTTGACAATATTATGATGGCCCATGAGCTTATTAATAGGTATGGAAGAAGTCATATTTCCCCTCGATCGATGATCAAGCTTGACATTCAGAAGGCCTTTGACAGCTTGCAATGGTCCTCCATTGTTCGTGTGTTGTCTTTAATGGGTTTTCCCAAAGTTTTTGTTGCATGGCTATATGTTTGCATTTCTACCCCTGCTTACTCTTTATGTTTTAACGGGAAGGTTATGGGGTATTTTAAAGGGAGGCAAGGAGTCAGACAGGGGATCCAATCTCATCTTACATCTTCATTGTTGTTATGGAAGCACTTTCTTGTATGCTAACATTGGAATATGAAAAGAAGACTATTTCTTACCATCTAAAATGCAAGCAGCTTCATATCACTTCCCTATTTTTTGCGGATGATATATTGATTTTTACCAAGCCAAATCAGCAATCCATAACTGCCATTAATGACACTCTCCATTCCTTCTTCCTTGCAACTAGATTACGGATTAACAAGGCTAAGTCCCATATCCTCAATTTTGGAATTTCTGGGCCTGCCAATGATAGGTTGATTGGTCTTTCTGGCTACCAGAGGATGGAAAATAATATGGCTTATCTTGGCTTACCTTTGTGTACGTCCAGGGTAACTAAAACTGATTGCTCACAACTCTATGATAAAATAACATCCAAGCTAAACTTCTGGACTACTAAGTACTTATCCATGGCTGGTAGATTGGTGCTTGTTAAGTCCGTGTGCTTCTCTATGACAGTGTATTGGACAAGAACTTACATCCTCCCTAAGAAGTTGCTCTCCATGATTAGAGCTACCCTTCTTCGATTCCTTTGGACTGGTAACATTCACAATAGGAAAATGGTCCCTCTGTCTTATTCCTCCATTGAAAAGCCTCTTGGCAAGGGAGGGCTTGGCATCATCAGCATATCATTATGGAATAAAGCAGCTGTTAGTTCGCATGTGGATGCAATTTTGCTCAAAAGAAATAATCTATGGGTGCAGTGGGTTTGGACTTATAGAATAAAGAATGGCAACTTCTGGGATATGAACATCAATCAAGGCACGAGCTGGATATGGAGGAATATCCTCAATATGAGGAGCACTTTCCTTCCTCTTGTCAAGTATAGTTTGTCTCCAGGTTGCCCAGTGAGTTTTTGGAATGACCCTTGGCTATGTGAGGGTATGGTGCTGAATAAAATGGTTCGAGCTCATGAAAAACTTCAGACCTTAATTGGTAATAATGCACATGCTGTTGATTATATTCTTAATGGGAAGCTTTGTGCTCCATCCTCCAGTAATCAGGTGGTCAACATGTTATGGAGGAGCATGCGTCAACATGATGTTCGGATCGAGCTTGAGTCTGGGCTATGTTGGAAAGGCAAATCTCACAGTATAGGTAGGGTTTATGGTTTTCTTTCTAATGCTGAAGCCTTTTCTACTTCTCCTTGGGCATCTGTCCTATGGACTACTCAGTCAACGGCAAGCGATAACTTGATGCTTTGGAGAATAATACAAAGTGCTATCCTAACTAGGGATAGATTGGTGGACAAGGGGATGCTAATTGACAACCTATGTCTCTTCTGCAATGTGCAACCTGAGACTTGTTATCATATTTATTTCGACTGTCAGTATTTAACTAATATGGTTTGTACCATGATGGACAAGGTTGGTATATCAACACATGATGGCAATTCTTCTTTCCTGTGGTATGTGTTGAAGAATGCAACGAAGTGGAGCAGCGGCCATAAAGATATCATCTTTTTTGTTTTGAAGATTTATGTTCGTCTGATCTGGAAGGAAAGGAATTCAAGATGCTTTGATGGTGACGTCAGTGTGGCGCACCAGCTCTGGGTCAAGATCAAAGCAAACATCACCACTGGTTTGAGATTTTCCAAGCGGGGTTTCTCCCCCCACTGCCATGATATGTGGACTTGACATGAGCCCTCTATTTTTCCCTGTTTTGTGCACCCTCCTGTACACTCTTGTTGTGCACTTTTGGGCTGCTCATTTTCTGTTACACTGGTATGGTCAGTTTGTTTTTGTGTTGTGTCTTTGTTCAGTGCTTGGGGAGTTTCTCTTCTCCGTTCACTGTTTTCTTCTTGTTATTTTTTCTTCGTCGCGACTATAGTTTGTTATAGTTGTGTCTCTTTCCTTTTCTTTAATAAATCCTGGTAGGGGACCAGCCAACCCCGCTTGCATTTCAAAATAAAAATAAAAATAAATACATGTTTAGATTATTACATGAGATAATAAACATTGTCTAGGCACGCCTAAGCAAATCATTGGGAGTAAGTCTCGTCTAGCACTTGGGTGGGATCTAGTCGGAGGCCTAGAATGATTTTTACAGAGGAAAGGATTTGAGTTATAGAATGAATACACATTTAAGGTGTGTGGATATATCTCTACCGCCAATAATAAAAAGAATTATTTTTATAGAATTCAAAATATGACAGGTGTATTTTTGGAAATGATATTACTTAATAACACATTGTGATATATATGTAATAGGAGATGTAATATGTGCAGTACTTTTTCATGCAATGGTTTGGTATTATAAGACATTGTGATTGATTTAAAATTCCGGATTATAATGGATTTCTATAGGATTTTCCATTAGTTTTGGGAATAATTGGCTACAGCTAGCTTTTAATCTTAAATCAAGATAGTACTTTACACATATGCTAGACATGAATCTATAATATTTATCCATATTTTGAAATATGAATTTTGAACTAGTTGAATTTTGAACTAGTTGAATGACTTTTGGAATAGATATAATGCATATTGTTTATTATGTTTTGGCCACAAACATGGAAAAAATATACTTTTGTTTTTGTCGATTATTCATAAATATTGTATAAGTTTCTAAATAGATAATCATTAATTACTATAACAATTAAAATTTATAACAATAAATAAATAGAGAACAGATATATTAAGCAACTACGTAGACTAATAATCATAAAAATAGTGTTGAAAAGCAAAATACATAAAATTTTATAGTGGTTCGGCAATGTCACTCTAGACCATCTCTTTGTTGCCCTTGACGATAGTTTTCGATTGCATCATTGGTCGGTTCCATGAACGACCTTGATGGTCGCTGCCTGGGTAGGCCATTTGTCTTGGCTTTTCATCTTTGTCATTATGTATGTCACAATTATGTCCACAAGATTGCTTTTGTCCGTGAGCATTTCCCACTGTGTCTTCTATGGTTCTGTCAGATCTATTCCATGATCCCTACTTCTCCTAGTGCCACGACGATGATCCCCGCTAAGATGGGATTAACGATATCAGTTGAGGATGGATCGATGCCAATCGATCCACTTGGAGCGTTTGCTTCAGTTGCATTATTTTTTTCCAATATTTCCTTCTCCGGCCCAGCTTTTGGCTTGTTCTACGTCTTGCCGAAGAACCCCCTTTCGTCGGATCTAACCGATGAATTCCTCCTTCCTCTGAGATCTCTAGCATGAGATCCTTCTCCTTGAGGGGCTTGCCTTAACATATCAGTCCCTAGCCAACTCCATCATCAATATTTAGTGCACTGCTTCCATTTGCTAGTTGACTGTAGCTAATTCCTTTTGATTCCTCTTTAGTGACCAAACCCGATGGTGTTTGTAGAGATCCACCGCGTGCACTTCGATTTTCAAAGCTTCCTTTACCTTCAGCTCCTCTTACATGTTTTCCTATATTTTTCTTTGGAACTATTTGATCTGATCTTCTTATAAACAATATCTAAGTAACTAAAGAGTTCTAGCCTACCTTCAAAGTTTTCTGTCAAAGCATCAAAAATGTTAACCAGGAGATTGTGCTATCCCAAAAAGACTGTGTAGAGCCAATAATCCTGGATATAATTATTGGTTGTGATTATATGATGATTTGTAGTTTTCAATTCACAGATCTAGGTGATTCTAATTAAATATGTCAAATCAGATCAACTACAATCAATGATAGTATGCAATATTAAGAAGAGAAAATGATAAAAAGCAAGAACCTAAAGTTTATAATTGGACGACTATGCCTATGTCAGCTTTAAAATACTTCTGTTGCTATTTTACATAATTTTTCTAAAGAAAATATGATTATAATCTCGAAATTCTATGGAGATTGATATTGGCAGTAGTTTCCCTTAGATAAATAACAAAGAGGTCCAAGGTCCTATTTTCATAGTGCTCTTGTATTTATAGGTAGTAGATTGCCCATCTACATATAACATTCTTATGAGTAGGTCGACACTGGCTGATCTAGATGCATTCATGAAATATCAACTGTTAAATCAAAAGTTGGCTCAACATCCAAGATGTTATACAAGGAGGCATATTCGAAGAAATTCCAATAATGCTCCTTCGTTTCAAATTATTCAAAATTCAAGTCATGTGTTCAAGGGCAAAATACGCAATTCAATTCATTGTCAATGGGTAAAATAGGCAGTATTTACAAATCATGTCCCTTGTTCAATAATAAGGCATGTCACAATAAAAGTCAACTATGCAAATTCCTAATTGTCCAAGCCCTTATATGCATATGTTCATGTCATCTTCTTTGTCGTTGGTCATTTGCCATTAAAATGGCTCTCAAGCTCTTGAGAGAGCTTAGAAAAGTTCTAGTCCAAAAAGTGATTTATGATAAGAGAGGGAAAGAAGTTAGGGGCCCTTTTTCATGAAAGGGTGAACCTCTATTTATAGTGGTTGGAGAGATGTGAGGCTTGCTTTCATTGGTTGATGTGAGTTGGCATAGATTAATAACTTTGCAAGATGGATGGCCTTGATGGTGCCGCTTGTCAGGACCTCTATGAAGTTCCCTATCAAGGGATTGCTATCTTGGTGGTGATCTCAACAAAGAGGATGTGGTGGAATGTGAATGCCTTTGAAGCTTAACTAGAAAAAATACACTAAATCCTTTTGATTCATTTGATTTTGCATTCCTTGTATTGATGGTTTTTAATCCCTTTTCTTTGCATAGCCTCGAACTAGTTGTCTAGATCTTTTGTATCAATTCCTTTTTATATTATTGAGGAAGCTTTTCTATATTGCCTATAGCTTTTGCATTCAACTCTAAGTCGTCTTCATTATCACATATTTGTTGGTTCTTATGTTGTAGTAAACTCGACATCTCCTAGATGCTCAACATCTCATAATAATTCTTCTAGCATATTTGGTAATCAGGAAATATGTTGATAACATCAACGAATCGCTATGAAGTTCCCTATCAAGGGAGGTATTGGCTGCATCCACAACAATCAACAAGCTGCTAGGAATTGCTGCAACATCTACTTACAACAAGCCAAGAAAAGAGTACTTCTCCACGAACATAAGGCGGCAACCCTTGTCAATGGCCAACCCGAAAGGATGCAAGAGCATTTTGTTACTTCTCCTAGTGCCAAGGAAGAGCCTTATTCTTCATCAACCCTCAATAGAGCACAAGGACCACACGACGTTCCCACTCGTGTCGATGTCGTCGATAATAAGGAAACTTCTGATAGAGTGCGTGAACCCCTCGAGGTCCCCACTCATGCTGGAGCCCTCATTCAAGCAGTATCAGATGCATCTCCTTGCCATAGCGAGCTCATCCCTAAGAGAATGCAAGAACCGTACAGTGCTATCATTTATGCCAGAGCAAAGATATTGAAGATTAGTTCACCCTGGCAAGCCCAAACAAGACCTTGGAACTCTTAACCGCATGGAACGAACATGTCCATCCTCATTGGCAAGTGGGAACAAGTGATATGACATTTCCTTCCTTCTCATTATTGGTGGACTAATATGTGAGAGTCAGCGGCAACCAAAGCTCCTGCACTCGTTCATAGACGTTCGTCCCGACCAAGTATCTCATCGGTCGCATGATCTATGTCGTGGATCATTGTGGCCTATAGCTCAGTACGGGAAGCAACAACGATAACCCCCTCGGTCCTTGCATAAGGAACATCAGTCCATAAGCCGGTCTAGCCACCCTGCTCGAAGCTATCATGATAGACATGATAGAGTTAGGGGTATTCCCTAAGGGCAATTATGTAATTTTGTTACGTAGATCTAACTCGATAAGTAATCATGTTTGAAATAAAAGGTGTTTTCTTTCTATTATATACTTGAAATAATGTGTTATATTAATTAAATAAGTTAATTAATAGTGTATTTAATAAAAATCCATAAATGGTATGTTTTATGATAATAGTTACAAAATTTTGTAACGATGAGCAATTTATCACAATGAAAATAAACATATTGTTTTAAATATTCCTAGTCAAGATGCATCGAGATTGGATATCGATGCATCCGTTGAGACTAGAGTACATAATGCTCTCCAAATGTTGGGCAATGTATTACTTATAATTGATGAGGGCACGAAGTGGTTACATACTGATAGTTATTGGATAACTATGAAATGGCTCACTCGATGGTTTTTTTACTTAATATAAGCTAAAGTCAAACAGAAAATATCGAAATGACTAATTTACATAGTTCTCTTGACTTAAGAATACCATTGATCTTCAATATGAAATCTCAGCTTTGGTTATAGCTAAATTATGGCACGGCGTCCATCAAACGACTATAGTTGGGTTGAGTGGAAGTATTGGAAGTGAAAAACTGTTCAAAATAGGATTCTTCTTCTCAGTTATGTATGGTTAGTATCATGGTCAGCTGAAGTCAACTCAAACTTGCCAGAGTAATTCGGTTAATGTTGATCCCAAAAGTGGCACAACACCAAATATGACCTGCTATAGGATTAGATCTAGTAAAAATAACAAGAAAATGCAAAAAAGCGTAAAAAAATAGAGAGACACAATATTTTTATAATGGTTCGGCAATCTCGGGCCTACGTCCACTTTATAGTTTTATTGATTATGGATTTGAGAGAGAATTAGAGTCACTAGTACAAGTGATTGACAGGTTCCTAAGCTTGGAGCTTATAATAATATATGCCTAGGTGACTATTGTGAGGGTGAAATAGGAGATGAAGGAGTAGAGTCTAGGAGCAGAGTGAAGATCTTTCTTTAGTTGTAGTAGTGTTGATATTTATAGAGAAACAGGCGTACAAGTTCAGCTACCCGCTTGTAGTGAAGTCCAGAAGCAAGCCCAATGTTGTACAAGTGAACACATGAGGCCTAAGGGCCATAAATACCTCTCGGTAGCGAGTGGTTTTACCTTATGCAAAGTTGCCTCTTTCACTTATGTCATTCTTCTATTTCCTGTTTGTTGCATCTCAAGCTCTTTTCCATAGACTTTGGGTTGATTTCGACGATTCTCCCGATAACACTTGAACTATCTAGCTTTCATTGTTTTCTTTTCATCAATCCTGAGAATTGCTCATCCAAACTCTGAGAAAAGAACTTTACCATGAGAAGTTGGAGTAGAGTACGAAGTGTATGGGGTTTATAGTAAAAAAATAGGAGGAAAACCTCTTGGTACCGAGAGGAAACCTCTCGGTACCGACTGGTTTCCTTAGCTCCAAAAGTAATGGTTTTTCTTGAGTTTATTTCTCTTTCCCTTCTGATCGCATTTCCAAGTTATTGAGTCATTTCATCTTTGTCTTGACCTTCTACTTGCGGTTGAATTCTGCTTAGTTAAAATACCGGTTAACCCTTTCCCCCCAGAGTATGCTTTTGTTGCAAATAAAGTGTGCTTTGGATCGAGACAAGTTCTGAATTGCTATCTCTTGGATTCCGATTGATTATTTATGCATCGCTTTGAAATATTGTTTTTGTTTGGTAGATATTCCTCCAACTGCTTTGCATAGTTGTAATTCCATTCATGCTAAGAACCCGATCTACGCTCCGAAGGTCAAATCTACATTCTGGAAAATGCTCTCTATTCGTTGTGTTTTATGCAAGATTTCGAGGAAAAAACTCTCGGTATCGAGAGGTTCCTCTTGGTACCAAGACCTTTGATCTCCCTCGAACTCTTATATAAGTTAGGACTTAGAATTTTTTTAGTTACTTTTCACCTTTATGTTTTCATCCTCATGCCGATTGCTTCACCCCGAGACGATTTGCTTGCCCGAGTGCATTTCGCCCTTCCTTGATTTCAACCTGCCGTCGATCATCCTTACAGTGCTACTCCACCACCATCGCCACCAAGTCACCGCCACCGCCTTGCTTCGAATCATAACCAAAATCACTCAAACCCAAGAGCTTAAATCTTTCATTCACCGATCTCAAAATCCTAAGTTATACAAGGTTGGCGATTAGTGAACAACACGACGACTATGATGGTGGGGGTGTGGCCGATTGTAGTTGAGAGGAGATAGTTGGAATTTTGGTTGCGCTCGACCTATGGGAAACTCGGGCTTTGCCTTGGTCATGTGCACATTAATTCGGGGACAATTCCGACTCTTTGACTTCGGCTATCTCTTGTTAAAACTCAGCCAAGCCCTCGTTGCCGTTTGAGTTCCAGTATGACGGTTTATTTCAAGAACGATCGCATTGGACGATTCCATCGCACCGCTTTTCCTTGTTATTACACTTCCCGCGTTTCTAGAATTAAAAGCTTTCGTGTCTCTCTAGACAATGGCTCCGTTATCGATTATTCAACGATAATGGGTAAGTTCTAAAATATCATTTTGTCGTACGACGTGATTCGTTTTTCTAGCAAGAGTGAGCTATCTACACAGGATGGTCCATTCGTCGTGTACGGGACACGAGACTTAGGCCGACTATATTGAATGCCATGCTTTATTGTCTAGAATGACTCATCGATCAACTCGATTCAAGTCCGTCGAGGGCACGTCTACTCCTCCTGTAGTTGAATCTTTCACAGCCCAGGCTTCCTGCTAGGCCGAGCCGTCCTACTACATCATAGTTGCAAGGCTCAATGATTCCAGTAGAGCCGATAACGGATTAATCGCCTTCTTTGAACGAGTTTATATGTCTGAGAAGATTGGACGATTAGCCAAAGCAAGTACCCAAAATATTGATGGATAGAATGCTCCAAAACATTTGTCATCAGTACAGAATCCCCGAAGATGATGTTTGTTTCCCAATAAGGGCCGAGTTTGCACACAACTCGCCGAAAAGATACACAGCATGTAACCAATACACATGCTTGGGCAGTCTCATCCCGCCTTTCAATCCTTTATCTCTAATGGTTCTTCAGGAACTTCGACTGGCTCTGTCCCAGATACATCCAAACAGATACGCACTTCTGAGTTCTTCTACATCCTCGTTATGAATTGGTTCTGCCGAGCTCCAACTTTTCGCAAACTTACTTATTTACTTTATTTTAAGAAAAAGTGGGAATCTCCATCGTATATGATAACTGAAGCCTGGTGTCGGTGCAAGGTCATCGAAAAGCTTAATAACAAACGCTCGTACTTCAAAAAGAGTACTTCTTTGTACGATGCCCGTACGGCTTCAACTGATTCTGGCTATTTGGAAGTAGTTTTTATTTTCTCTATCCCTTCCACTCTTGGATTCTTTGACTTAAGTTATCAACTTAACATTTATTTCTTCATAAGCATTTCGACTCGAGATGATCGTGAGGAGCACAAGACTATGCTTAAGGGCCCGAGAGAGGTTAGATTCCAACATCGCACCATCACATCCCTTCTAATGAATGAAAACCTTCAATAGTGTGGTTTGCTGCATTCTGATAGTTTCACCGTCCTTGAGTCACCTCTACCTAGTGGCTTTAGAACTTATACACATTCTTCCATCCCTACTCGCAGCTCCGACAAGATTCTTTTGGGGGCAATCGTGGGACCATCAAGCATGGCACCTACCTAAGAACATGTTAAAAAAGCCTATGAAGTGCCTGCTATTGGTGTTGCCCCAAGTGATCAAGCTGAAAGAGCCAGGATGCAACCAATTCCCGAAGAAAGAGAAAGCCCTGGAAGGAGAGAGGGAAAAGATGTAGCAGTAGTGGAGGAAGGAGAAAGTGCTGGCAATAGTGATAGCGACTATCGAGCCAATGTGGAGCGTGAGTCGTTTGGAGAGACTCCCCATAGAAGCCCAGTACTTCCTAGCCTCTTCCCTCATCCGGAGGACATTGTTGTTGAAACTCCAATGGAGAAAGGAGATCAGACTGCGCTACCTACAAAGGGGATAACACCCTAGTCCCTCTCTTTTGGCAACATTTTCGTTGGTTTGAGCGGTATCGATGAAATCAATATCTCAATTCATGATGCTCTGAATGAAGCAGGTTCGGACTTCAACTTCTCGCCTAGAGGGTTTATAAGCGAAGGTGATGTGACCCCATTTTTAGTTCCTTGCTAACATGGTCTGTATAGTGCTTAGGGGGGGTCATTGGCACCAGTATACACTTTGTTAGGATCACGTGCATACATCCCTGCATTCCTTTGTTTTTTGAAGTCCCAATTCTTATACTATCTTTGTCTTCTTTCAGGTTCCATGGGTCATGAAAAATATGGTTCTCTCTCACATAATGAAGATGATTTTATAGGAAAGGCACCCAATCCTTATCAGCCTCGCTCCAACTATCAGATTTGTCGTGAGCCCAATGAGGAGTGGTAGAGGAGAAAAGACCGAGAGGCTAAAGAAGAACGTCGAGCTGACAGGGATCATGAAAGAGAGAAGGGGAAGGAAAGAGAAAGGGAGAGAAGGAAGAGAGATGTAACAACCCGCCTTTCGTAACACCCAAAAATCAGTGCCTCATATCAACACCTAACTTTGAATGCCACAAATGATGGCTTGTCGAGGAATGAAAGAAAGAAGAACAAAACACAATGTATAGGAACAATAACGAAATCTCACATCGAAATGATAACATATAATATACCGAATATACATAAACATAATTAGATGAACAATATATAAGAGACTATACTAGCGGAAGTAACTGATAAATAAATATCAATCCAGAGAGTCAGAATAAAATATCTGAAACAATAAGTCTCATATACAATCAACATCTATCATATACTACTACGATATTAAGTATATAAATATCCACGTATCATCTTCGCCTCCAAAGCTCTAGCTGCAGCACTCTATTAGTGTATTCCCAGAAGCATCTAATTCCTAAACTACTCAATCAAGTACCCGAGAGTTGTCATGACATAAATAGACAAAGACAAAATGTAGGTCAGACATAAAGGCTGGTGTGAGAGGAACTATCCCAAAATATTGTATATCGAAACTATATACATATAGAACATGAACTACTAAGGCACATCCGGTCTTCGCCACAAACGTGGCTCAGGGGTAATCCGGATAGCCCATACAAGGGTAAAGTAAACCTTATCCAAGAGATAAGAAATCATACCATGACTTTCTCTTCTCCAGTAATCAAGGGTCAGCACAACTAATATAATGTGACTAGTACGTAACAATATACCATGATACAGATAACCCAACATGCATAGGTAGGGTAATCACAATATAAGTCTATCACAAAGTACACAACAATAATAGTAACAATAATAACATCAGCTATCTAATTACACACATAACATAGCAATGAGAAACAACCAAAGAATACAATTGATACTCATCATTACTGATGAATGGAGTTGTGGTAGACACACTCCTAAGATAAATAGAGTCAGTAGCTCGGTGTACCATAGACCTCAAGTCTCATCCAGTGTGGTCGAATTCATGTAAGTCTCATCATACCCCTCAATGAGCATAGGTGATATATGACCAACTCTATATACCTAAAACATAAGTCTGCATTAGACTTTCATCGCAAACCAATAATTCCCGTTGAGGGTCCAAATAAATAGAGTCAGTATCTTGATGTACCATAGACCCCAGGTCACATCCATTGTGGTCGAACTTGTGTAGGTCTCATCGTACCCCTCAGTAAGCATAGATGACATATGACCTACTCTATTTACTTGAACCTATGTGGACCTCACCATACACCTCAGTGAGCATAAGTGATATATGATTCACTCATATATGATCATCATCATCTCTCTTTCAGCCATCATGGATTTCTTAATAAACTCACATAACGTCTCTATAAAGAGAATGATGGGCGTATCCCATATAAGATGCCATCGGGACCACAAAGGACATCGATGTCATAAAGATATATATATATATATATATAATATAGCATCACATAATCTAATACATCTATCACAAACGAAGATCGATATCTCATCGTCTATCAATACAAATAGCCTACTATAAGACCAATAATAGGCATGGCCGCTAAATAAGGCCAATACAACGTATAATCACTAATATAAGAGCAATACTATGTATGGTTACTAATATAAGGTCAAAATAATTTATCAAACTATATGTACCCTAAGTCAAAGCCCGAACGAACGGATTAACTCCGCTCAATAGTACACACTCACCAAAGGTGGCCGTGTAATCAATCACTACATTGATACCGTGTCTGGTCATCCTCGAACGCATACATATCACTATACATTGCATCCAAATCCTAAGCTTTGCCCTGTCTCCACTTTCTCGAGTAGCCCGAAGCTTGCTTGAACTCACGCCGAAGCCCCATGACACGTTGCTTCTGGATCTGGAAATAACTCTCATCGAATTGCACTCTACCTAGGCTTTACTATCTAGGCAAATGAATCACCAGTCAACCGGTAGGCAACCACCAGTCGACTGGTGGCTGTCTTTCTTGGACAGTAATGCCCAAGTAGAAAGCCTCCGAGTCATCGATTCGAGCTTTGTCTTCTCCGTTGCCTCACCCGATGAGTTACCTAGCTCCCCTAACCAGCCTTTATCACATCAGACCTCTTTCAGAGTTCATTGGTTGATGTTTTGGAAGTGTCCACTTAAGTATTCAAAAACCAATTCCGATACGTATCCCGCTCCTTTTCGTATAGAGTCTCTCCAGGATGATTTCAACGACCCGGGTTCCTTTAACACACCCAAAAGACTCAACCAACCTTCTCACCTCACGTGATGCTAACACATGTGTCGATACATCTACTCGTGCATACATATGTACACACGTATATGCAAACAATAAAACTTCACAAATCACGTTTCAATCTTCATCGGAGCGATTACTCGATTCGGTACTCTCTCTCGCAACTTAGCACACTTAGTGGTCGCTATGGCTACATGAAATTGATATTAGCATGTTTATACACATATATAATCAATCACACAAATATTTTCATTCATTCACATATACACAACCATTATTAACAACTATAATTACAATTTGAGAATTGTACTTATTATTATATAACTTCAAATACACATATACGTATACTTACCCATATCCATATGCATACACATATATCTAAATAATAATTCTACTATTTTATAAAATCATTCTATTATTTTATAAAATGCAAAATTAGCATATAAATCATCTTAAGCTCTTATAATTCTTATTCCTTCATCAAGAATTAAGTATTCATCTTATAATTATTTTATAAAACCTTACAACCACTTTATAAAATAGTTCCTTCTTGCTATTTTATAAAATCTTGTACTTTTATAAATACTTCCTTTATATTATTTTATAAATTCTCATTTTATTTTATAAAATATAATTCTATTTTATAAAATGTATTCTTATTATTTTATAAAATTTAGATAATATTTATAAATAATAATTAAGCTCGTTAAGCCTCTAATCACTTTGATAATAAGTGTAGAGCTCATAACTCGGTCAATCGGCTTACTATCTTCATTTTATAAAATATTCCTTTGTTTTATAAAATGATTACTTCTTATAAATAATGTTCACACATGCTAATTAAGCTTCACTAGGCCTCTAATCACTGTAATAATAAGTGTAGAGTTCCTAACTCACTTAATTACCATACTAATTTTTCTTAGATTGATTTAAATAATTTAAGTAATATTTTCTTATGACATGCATCATTATATTACTTAATTACAAGCAAATCCCTTAGCTAATTTTGTAGAGAATTGGAAGATAGGAATTGTGGTGATTTTTATTTGATTTGAGGAAATTTATTTAAGGGGTGTTGGGTTTGTTGATTAGGAGTGGATTACGAATAATTAAAGAAGTATTATAAGAGGAAGTAAAAAAGAAACGTGAATGGAAAGTGAAATGAGAGAATGAAATGGAATTATGAAATGGTTAGCCACTTATAGGCTAGCCAATAGGCCTTAGTCTATTTCACTTTTTTTCTCCAAAAATTGTTATTCACTCCAATAACTCCTCGACTCCAAACATAGTCAAGTTTATATTCATTTTACTCACGTTGAAAAAACGAATTCAACTACAGATGTTTCGAGTCTCAATTTGCTTGTTTGTAAAAGTCGAGCACAGAAGGAGTTCCATAAATTAATGATTAAATATTTATATTAATCATTTAAATATTCTATCGTTAAAATTACGGGGTGTTACCCGAGTGGCCGAAGACGAGTTGACATGCGATCCTACTAAATGCCAGAGAGAATCTGCTGAGTGCCACCGCCCTTCTTCAGGCGTTGTTCCTCCACGCTCTGAAGCTCAGACCACTTTTCAACAACAAGTTCCCGTTTCCCGTGTTCTTATTACAACAGTTCCACCTTCTTCTAAGAGAGTCTCTACTCCCTCGTTTACTCTTTCGACTGGTCCTCCGTGCCTACATGTTACATTTTTTGATCTCTTCTTATACAACATTAAATTTGATCAAGACATTGAGGACATCCCAAAGGACGTGGATGATCGGGATGCTCAAAGTATCCAAAAACATATTGATGAAGGGTATAAATGGAAGAAGTAGTGCAAGGCCCTCTCGGACGTGAATAAAATCAACTACACCAACATCCGGTCCTTCAATTCTGAGAAGGCGACTTGTAAGAGGAATATAAAGGAAAAGCAAGAGGACCTGGTGACAGTCGTCAGGGAGAGGGTGCAATCCCTGAAGCAACGGCTAAGTCTGATAGCCTGAAGGAAGAGATGAAAATGCCCAAGCTACCGCCGATCTCATGATAAGGAATGAGTTAAAAGCTGCTCTTGATGAAGGTGCTGAATTCAAGAAGCAAGTAGACGAGAAGGTCTAGGATCTCGCTATAAAAAGAGATTATTCAATCTAGAGACTAGACCATCTCGGAACAGGTAGCCGAGCTCGAGTAGCTACAAGTGGAGAACCAAAAGCTCCGCGAAGAGAACAAAAAGCTAGTCGATAACGTTGAGCTTCTATCTACTGACAAGCTTGCTTATGATATTGAGCTTCAAATTTTCCAACGTGAGCTCAAAGAAGTCCAGGAAGCAATGGCTAGGGAGAGGGATGAGCACAATGACAATCTCCAACACTTATATGCTAGTGTCATCATGTATAAGAACTTGAAATGGTTGGGGAAAGACTACAACTCTCGCCGACGCCTGGGAAGAGGTGTTTGGCCGAATTATGCATGTTGGAGATAACTACTTTGCGGAAGAGCTAATGGCATGGTACCTCTATGCTGAGATCATTAATATGCTTGCAGTGGGAAAGGAGATCATAGCTAAAAAAGAGGCCAATGCCACCATCATGGCCAAAGCATTCACTGGCCTAAGCTCATCGGGTTAGCATGAAGTATCTACTCCAAAATCTGGAGAGCAGGCGACGATTATTCCTGCATCCCTAGGGGTTAGTTTTGAAACCACCCAGGTGATCCCTACTTCTGTAGTGGCCACAACTGTCGAGTCTTACACCCCCCATCAAGAACACGGGGCTGAAGAGGGGCAGTTCATGATCTTCTACGGCGATCGTAGCCCAAGCTCATGTATATCTCTTATCTCACCAATCTTTGAGAAGCTTTAGTTCTCCCATGAATCCTCATTAAACTTTACCATGCTTTTTTCAATTTGTAGGTTAGCCACACCATCCTCCCCTGCTTTCAGCTACCCAGGGCTCAGGCGCTGCTGTCATATTCTATGAGTCGAATTCTGTTTCTACGGGACTTGTTGCTCCTGTCCTACCCTCTGGTTCCAGGCCCTGTTTCCAACTCCTAGAATATTACAGCTTTGGAGGGGCTGGAGGACTTTTCCGTGTCTCGGAAAGAAGAAGACTTCACTATCACGGGCACTGTAGACCCCACCGATCACACCACGACGGCGGAGAGATTAAAGGTTGACTTTGTGAAGATTTGTGTAAAGTCCGAGCCTAGCATCGTGAAGCCCACCGGTTCTACTATGGTAATCCCCACCTCCATAATTCCTATGCTCAGGATCAGGCCTCCCTAGACTAAGCCTAGCAAAGCAACTGTCGGCAAATCTTACGATCCTCATACCACAACCAGCGAGGAGTCTATACATTTGGAGGGCGATACTTCCCCAGGCAGAGTGATTAAAGACGAGAAGAAAAAGTACTATACTCGCAGTGGAGGAGGTAGTGGCAAGGGTAATAAAAAGGGGAAGAAGTGGAAAGTGCTTGAAGGTGGATTTAGTGTGGCAGTTCATCTTTTGTGCTACATCGTCATTGAGTCTGTATTTTTTGTTTTTAGGTTTTGAACAAGCTAAGATTGTGCAGGTGTAGCCCTTACTTCATATTATACATAAAAATCTATTGATAATAAAAGATTAACTTTGTCATGTAATCACTCTGCATTTTATCTTTCCGTTTCTTTATGTACTTTCCCTGCTTGTTTATTACTACCTATGTATATGATATAACTACCTGTTCTGCAATTATATACATGTTTACTTCTACGCAATATGCTTCTTTACTGCACCTCTATGCATATAAATAATTTTCCTGCAATTACTCTGCCTATATCTAGTTACTTTTCCCTATTCACGACTGCCAAAAGGCTCTATTTAGCGAAACATAACTGTTGTTTAGCCATCTCTACGGCTACCCCTGTTCAGGCTCAATCGAATTCCTTTTGACCAAATGCCTGTATGCATGCCCCTATTCATAGGGCTGGTTATTCTAAGTGCCAGAGTCTAAGTATTTACAAGGGATTACATATTTTGGGCAATTTGTCTAATTACCCTCGGTCTGGTCGACAATCTCGGCTTTTGACTCTTTATGACTATCCTTGCCCATCCTCGACCGAGCGTGCCCTGCTCAGTTGCTAGCATTTTAGCAGAAGTCCCATTTATATGCTAGTTCCTATCTCTGGGAACTTGTGATTTGATTGCTCGATTCCAAGAGTTATATCCTCGATGCCGCCAACCTCAGGGCTGCACCTGCGATTATACTTCTGGGATTTATCCCTGACGTTGCCTATCTCTAGGCAACCGTTGGCACTTGTAAGCTAGAATTGATTCGTCCGACCGACCCTAAAATAATTTCAACTTCCCATCGTCTCTGTCTTTGTCTCTGACAACGACAAGTTCCCGAGGGTTGGAGAATTTAATCAAGCGCTGGCTTCTACCTTTGGAAGTTAGTGCACGAATAGGTTGAAACTGGAGATTCCTTCTTTGCATCGCCTATCTTCGGGTGATGGTGCATCCCTGTACATTATGATCGAATTATCCAATCGATCATTGAGTTGTCAAACCTTCTCGTCATTGCCTATCTTCGGGCAGAATGAATTTCCAAAGGTTAGTTGAGTCGGGAAGCCTCCTCGTCATCGTCAATCATCGGGCAACGATGACTTCCTAAGGGCTAGTGATTCTTCTCTCTGTCGTGGCCTATCTCCGAGCAACGCCAGATTCCTGGAGAACGGAGTAGAATTATCCAATCGACCCAGGAGTAAGTAAGCTTTCTTAATGTTTCCTATCTCTGGGCCATGCCGAATTTTGGTAGGTTTGGATCGATTTTCCCCATCGATCTGACAGGTTGATCCAACATTGCCTATCTTTGGACAACACCGATTCTCAACGGTTCGATCCTTTCTGACGTTGCCTATCTCTAAGTAATGCTAGCTCCCAGAAGGTTAAGGGTCGATTTTCATCATCGACCCGGCAGTTTTATCCTTCCCGACGTCGCCTATCTTCAGGCAACGCCAGTTCTCAGAAGGTTAAAGGTCAATTTTCCCCATCGACTCGGCAGTTTGACTCCATACTCTTCATCCACTATCCCAAGACAGAGGAGCATTTCCTTGATTATGCCACTAATCGTGCGGCACAGGAGTTGTGCTTACAAGAGCACTATTCTATCGGTTCAAGAAGCTAGCTTTATTTGTGAATGAAAAAAGTGGCAAGTCCTGTCTTATTACATTGCCCCAGTGTCCCTGAGTGGCTTATTTGCGAAAACAAATAGAGTAGAAACTAAGTGTAAAAGTGCTACAACAAGTCATTGTTCCAAGTATGTGGGATCGGGATTCCATCGACCATTTCTAGCTTAAAAGTTCTGTCTCCAAGCTTTTGATCAATTGCATAGGGTCCTTCCCAATTCGGACCAAGTGCCCCCATACCTAGGAGAACTTGTTTCAGAACCAAATGTCTTACCCCAAAAGTACGGTTGCAGACCTTGGCGTTGAAGTGTCATGCTCCCCTTTTCTAGTAGGCAGCAACCTTTAATTCGACTTCTTCACTTTTCTCATCAACCAAATCAAGAGACTCGAGCATGAGCTCCTCGTTCACCTTCTGGTCGAAATGCCATTAATTATGAGAAGGGACCTCTAGCTATATCGGATAATTGCTTTCGATCCATAAGCAAAAGCAAAAAGTGAGTGTTCAGTTGCAGACTTATATGTCATCCTATAATCCCATAGTGCTAGTGGAAGCTCATAAACCCAGTTGCCTTTAGCTCTAGTCAACCATTTTTTCAATGTGGATTTGATGATTTTTTTCACTGCTTCCACTTGCCTGTTTACCTATAGATATGCCTGTGTAGTTAATGCCCCGCTATTACCCTGCTATATCTCATAGCGGATTTCTACTGCTACGTTTTTCCATATAGCCCTAAATATAGCCTTTCCACTTTAAGCCCCGCTATTTCCGCTATATCCCGTTATTCCCGCTATATTCCGCTATATCTTCTTTAAAAGAAAAGAATTGAAAAATAACATTTATACATTATAAAAATTATGAAATTAATTTATTTAATTGAATTTTTAATATATTTTCAGAAATGAAAATACTCTAATATTCTACTAAATTCAATTATGTTATATAATAGTTTTATATTTATTTATAATATATTCGCACATGTTTTTATTTAAAATTATTTATGTATGAATTATAATTCAATTGAATGTTAATTTTTCATTTAGTTACCATTTATATATTTGTAAAAATATTAAGTAGGAGTTTTATATGCTATTTTAGTGTCATCCACTATATCCCGCTATATCCTCGCTGTATCCCCGCTATGACTTTTTGCACCTCCACCGCATTGAATCTGCCGAACGCTTTAACTACACAAAGATATGCCACCTTGGAGAAGCTCTTCTCAATTCTATACCATTTGTAGAAATCCTTGAACTCAGCACTTTTGAACCGAGTTCTGTTGTCTGTGATGATCTTTTGGGGTACTCCGAACTGTAAATAATATTCTTCGTTACAAAATTGATTACTTTTTTCATTGTAATTGTGGCAAGCGGTTCTACTTCAGCCCATTTCGTAAAGTAATCCATTACAACAATATCATATTTAGCTCCTTCTTTCGCTATTGGTAGCATACCAATAATGTCAATTCCCCAAATTGCAAATGGCTATGGGCTGACCATTTGCGTAAGCACTAATGATGGGGCTCTCGGAATCTTCACAAACCTCTGGCATTGATCGCACAGTTTGGTGTAGTCAGCTACATCTTGATTTATTGTCGGCCAAAAATATCTGTAGCAAAGTATCTTCTTCGCTAGAGTTTGCCCGCTGATGTGATCGCCACAACTGCCCTTATGGATTTCCATGAGGATCTTCCTACCTTCATCCTTGTCTATACATCAAAGTCGGGGAGTTGATAATCCTCTCCTATATAACACTTCGTCTTGCATTACAAACCATGGCACTTTTTGAAGAATTTTCTTCCATTCATTCCTGTCTCATGTGAGAGTTCCATTGATCAGATAGCTTTTGGCTGGAGTCATCCATGACTACTCCTCTTCTGTAGTCTCCAGAATCCAGTCAACATCCATCTGATCGATACTAGAAGCTGTCAAAACTTCCAACAGAATCAATCCCTTTAATTATGCTTCCTCAAAGCTGGCTATCTTGGCAAATGAATTAGCCCTCATGTTTTCCTCTTTGAGAATGTGCGTTATGGTATAATGTTTTAAATCTTCGAGCAATTCTAGTGCTTTCAATAGATAAGGGCCTAGTCTTGCACCCTTGGCCTGGTATTCCTTCTTGATTTGGAAAACCACTTATTAGGAATCACTAAATAAGTATAGTGTCTTTATCGCCAGTTCCTTCGCTATCCTCAATCCTACTATTAACGCCTTGTACTCAGTTTCGTTATTAGTCGTAGATTATTCCAGCTTCAGTGTGTAGCGGATTGATCATCCTTCCGACGTTACAAACACACTCTTGTCCCCGAGCTAAATTCATTCGAAGCACTATCTATAAACAACTTCCAGTGAGGAGCTGCAATTGCAGCATCCTCTTCCTCTCATTGACACGCGCGGTAAACTTTGCGATGAAGTCTGCCAATGTTATCCCATTTATTGCTCTCCTTGGATGGTAGGTTATATCGTACCGACTCAACTCGATATTCCATTTCAGCAACCTTCCCGAAGTCTTAGGTCGATAAAATACCTGTTTTAGAGGTTGATCTATCAGCACCTTGATCGGATGAGCCTGCAAATACTATCGCAACTTCTTTGATGCAATCAACAAGCAATACACAAGTTTCTCCAATGTTGGGTAAATCTTTTTTGCTCCTGTAAATCACTTGCTGATGTAGTAGACTGGTCTTTGAATCCTTATCTCCTAACATACCAATGCTGCGCTCAGTGCGTGAGCAGACACTGGTAAGTAAATAAATAGATCCTAACTGACTAGCAGTTTAGATAAGACCGGTGGCATTTCCATATGCATCAATAACTCTTCGAAAGCATTCTGGCAATCCTGATTCCATTAAAAATTCGTTATTCCTTTCTTGAGGGCGTCGAAAAAATGTATGCATTTATCTTTTGCCCTTGATATGAATCGACTCAAAGTAGCAATCTTTCTGCTCAAGCTCTGAATTTGTTTCTTCGTGGTTGGGGCGGTTACATTTCTTAAAACATTAACCTGCTCCAGATTGGCCCCAATGCTCTATGCATTCACAACAATTCCCAAGAACTTCCCAGAAGCTACATCGAAAGAACATTTTAATGGATTTAGCTTCATTTCGTATTTTCATAGAATCTCAAACATCTCCGAGGGATCACCCAAATAATTTCAAGACACTTGTGACTTTACAAGCATATCGTCCACGATCTGATTTGATTTTTGAACATTATATTTACCAATCATTGTAACGGTGCTCCAGCATCCTTCAAACTGAACAGCATTACCCGATAGCACTACAATCCCAAATCTATGATAAAGCTAGTATTTTCCCGATCTGCCTCATGCATCATGATCTTATTATATTTAGAATAAGCTTCCATAAACAAGAGTAATTCATACCATGTTGTTCCATCAACAAGCTAGTCAATTCTAGGCAAAGGAAAGTTATCCTTTGGGCAAGCTTTATTTAGATTCGAGTAATGCATGTTCACCACTTTTCATTTGACTTCTTGACCAATACAGTGTTAGATACCCATTGAGGGTATAAAGCATCGCGGATAAAGCCATTAGTCAATAGCTTATCCACTTCTTCCTTTGGCCAAGTGGATTGCTTCGGACCCAAGCCGTGTCTTCTCTGTTTCACTGGTGTGAACTTAGGATCGATATTTAGTGCATGCCACGCTATCTCCAACGATGTCCTGCACATATTAGAATGCGTCCAAGCAAACACTTCTATATTGCCTCGAGGGGAATTAATCACTTTCTTCCGTAATCCAATTCCAAGTTAAGAACCAATATTCAATACTCGAGTCGGGTCATCCATATCAATAGGAACACTCATTGTAAGCTCTGTCCGTGCAGCTTGTACCACCCCTGACTTCTTTCTGGGGTCCATAGACTTGTCGAATCGACTATGGTTCCCAAGCCAAGGGATGCTATGTAATTGCTATGCTTGCGGTTCTTGAATGTGGAAAGTCTTCCTTACATTCTTTCCTTTCTCCTAACACTTAGCTTCCCGTAGTTCTGCAACACAGCATTCCCTTACCGCGCTTTGGTCTCCTTGCATTACTCCTATCCCATCCTCTATAGGGAACTTCATCATCAGACACCATGGAGCCAAAGTTATCCTAAAATCAGCTAGGGTCGGTCGGCCCAATAAAGCATTGTATACCACATACTCATCAACAATAACAAATGTTTGAATGTGAACCACCCTACGTTCTCCTTCACCAAGTTCTATGAGTAAGTCAATCATCCCAATCGGCCGCTTAGCTTCACCCGTAAATCCCCGAATCTTCGTTCAGCATGCATTCACATGCTTCATACTGATTTTCATCTGGTTGAAAGTCTTTCTAAACAAAATGTTAGCTGAGCTTTCGTTATCCACAAAACTTGATGCATTACTACTAGTCTAATTCTTGCTATTATCACCATGGGATCGAGGGTTGGTGCCTCAACTCCGTCAGAATCTTGGTTTCTAAACATAATATCATCCATTATCATCTTTTATTGCTCAGCCAGAGTTCCATCTTCGATAGCATAGCAACTTTCCTATGGCGCATGCTTCAGCGAACTCGCATCCTCTCCATCTCACCCTAGCTTCTCTCCGCTGGGTAAGGTCCACCGATTATGGTATTAATTTGCAACCGTTCATCAGTACATCTGGGCCCTTCACTGCTGGGTCCAAGTGGTTTTCCTAGGGACCCGGAGCTTAGTCAGCGTTCTGTTGTTTCTTAACATACCATTGGAGTCTGTTTTTCTGTATCAGCTCCTCAATCAAATCCTTTAAGTAATGGGATTCATTTGTGTAGTGACCATGAGTTTCGTAGAAGAAGCAAACTTTCCATAATGTTTCTCTTTCTTTGTCGCCTCCCTCTTGGGTGGTTTCTTGTATTGCTCGGTTCCTTCAGTAGCAAGATAAATATTTTCCAATGTGTCATTCAGAGGCATATAATCTTCTGGTCGGATATTCCTAGGGTGCTTCCTATTCTCGTTACGCTTGTTACTTAAATTCTGGTTCCTCGTTTTCTAATTCCTAGAATTTCCTGTATTCCTTGCAGCTTCATCAGAGTTTTCTCCACCCCGTTTAACCGCTATATGGCATTGAATTACCTCCTTCGACTGTCCGTTGCTAAATTCCCTTTAACCTGGCTTGCTTCCTCTAGCCACAAAAACTGGTTTTCCTTTCGATGGAATTCTTCCATAGTAGCTGGTTATTTCATCTTGAGCCACCTACCAAAATACATGTCTATGTGAATTCCTCAGACCAGTGCCATGAATACAAGATCTTCTTTCGATTTCTAACCTCCATAATAGCGATGTTGAATCAGTTCAAGAAACTCTTCAGTGACTCCTTAAGTCCTTGAGACAAGCCAGATAGGGACATCACGTCCTTTTATTGGGCAGCACTAAGCCTAAACTGCTTCTAAAACTTCTTATCTAATTCATCAAAAGCAGATATAGACTTTGGCATGAGCCTAGTGAACCACATAGAAGCGACTCATTCCTAGAAGATGGGGAAACATCTATAACGAGTAACATAAATAGCTTTAGCTCCATCCATACACCATTCGTACTTGAGTAAGTGTTATCTGGGTCGGTAGTTCCGTTGTACAATGACATTGTAGGCATCGTAAACTTTCTAGGATACTCACATCTCAGAATATTTTGGGTGAATGGAGTCTACTTGTTGCGGAACACCAATCTTCATTCTTCCTGCCTCTGCTTTCCTCCAACAACCGTTTAACCATATCAACTATGTAATCCTCATTAGCACGGTAATCTAAAGGTCAACTATCAGGGGCTACACCGAGTGTTTGACTCGACAAACGGTCTCGGTTTGACAGCTGACGTCTAGGTCCTCCTATCTCTGGGAGAATAACTCCTCCGGTATTTCACAGGCATGTGGTTGGTTGTGCTGCAACTATTTGAACTCCATCTCCATTAGCATTAAAGTCCAATTTAAAACCATCACCATCAAGTTGTAGATCCATTTCGTCATCGGAGACCACCATTGTATCAACTTCTTGTTTAACATCCCATCCTAGATTCCTCTTGGTACCGAGGGAAATTCTCTCGGTATCGGTTGCTTTTCTAATGTATGGAGCACTTATAATTCCTCCTGCAAGTCCATCAACAACTCTAGTGATTCCTACCTTCTATTTTTGCTTACAATCTCTTTTATTTGGTCAAAAACGGAGGAATTCTCTTGTTCTACCATAGGTGAAGTTTCCCTTTTACCTATTCTAGTTCTCGGCAATTGCAAGGCTAGCAAAGCATCCATCTTATCCATTAGAGACTTCTGGCTATCCGCTATCTTTTGGTTAAGCTCTTATATCATTTTATCAAATTCTCCTCTAATAAACACCTCTTGTTGAGCAGATGATCATGGTATCGCCTGTTGATTACTAAATTCAGCTTGGTGAGGGTTCCCTTCATCACATTCAACTACCGCTCCAGATGATCAATTAGACCTCTTGGGCGCCATTGACTTCAAATAGCAAACTTTCCAATCTTCAAGCAAAACTTCTGGATTTAACTACTAGATCTCTCCAAATCCAAAGTAATAAGCTAGACCTAACCCTGAGACGGATTTCTCAATGAAAGCACCAAAATTTTGATGCCAAAAATGGCACAACATCCAAATATGACCTGCTGTAGGATTAGATCTAGTAAGAATAACAAGAAAATGCAAAAAATTATAGAAAATTATAGAGACACAAGATTTTTTTAATGGCTCGGCAATCTCTGGCATATGTCTACTTTATAGTTTTATAAATTATGGATTGATAGATTCCTAAGCTTGGAACTGCCAATAGTATCTACCTAGGTGACTACTGTGAGGGAGAGATAAAAGATAAAGAAGGATCAGAGTTTAGGATCAGAGTGAAGATCTTTCTTTTGTTGTAGTAGGGTTGACATTTATAGAGTTACCTATGTATAGGTTCAGGAGCCCGCTTGTAGTGAAGTTTAGAAGTAAGCCCAATGTCGTACAAGTGAACACATGAGGCAGAGAGGCCATAAAAACCTCTCAGTGCCGAGAGAAACTTCTTGGTAGTGAGTGGTTTTACCTTATGCAAAGTTTCCTCTTTCACTTGTATCATTCTTCTATTTCCTGTTTGATGCGTCTCAAGCTCTTTTCGATAAACTTTGAGTTGATATTGATAATTCTCCTGGTAACACTTGAACTATCTTTATTTCTTTGCTTTCTTCTCATTAATCCTGAGAATTACTCATCCAAATTCTGAGAAAAGCACTTTACCAAGAGAGGTTGGAGTAGAGTATGATGTGTAGGGGGTTTATAGTGCAAAAATAGGAGGAAAAACCTTTTGGTATCGAGAGGAAACCTCTCCTCTCGGTACCCACTGGTTTCCTTAGCTACAAAAGTGATTATTTTTATTGAGTTCATTTCTCTTCCCCCTCTAATTGCGTTTCCAAGTTCTTGAGTCGTTTCGTCTTCGTCTTGGCCTTCAACTTGCGTTTGAATTCTGCTTGGTTAAAAACCCGATTAACAGTTAATAATAGTTGTTATTATTGAACCAAGGACTTCGTGTTTGGACTATAGAGTTGAATATAGATGCTATAGATCCCTTTTGAAAAGCTAACAAAAATATCTTTTAGCATAGTGATTAGTGTGTGGTGTTGCTTTCCAAGATGATAGGGGTTTGAATCCATCAGTCTTCACATTTGGTATCAAAGGCTATACCCAGCCGAAATTGTGTGTGTAATGCTGAGGATGTTAGTCGATGTGGTACTGATGCAGATCATATGCACAATGCCTGGGTGGTGTGTGATGATGAGCCAATAAGGACATTGGGCTTTTAAGGGGGTAGTTTGTAACATCCCTTTTGGAAAGTTAACAAAAGGATCTTTTAGCATAGTAATTAGTGCATAGTGTCGTTTTCCAGGACAGCAATGGTTTGAATCCCATGATCAGTACAGATGATATTGGAATTTTGACTAGAATGAAATTCCATAAGTCCAAATGGATATAATTTTGACGAAGAGAATTGGTGTAAATAACTATCACGGACTAGGAGTTGTTTTTAACACGACTGGTAAAGCGCTATCTCTCGCTTAAGGGCCTATGATTTATTGATATTTCTCAAGGTCAAAATCTCAAAGCAAGTGAGTTTTAACACCCACTAGAGAAATCAAATGATTTCTATGTTTTTCTTAGGGTTTTGACAAACATACAAATCTAGCGGGAGCCTTATTAAAAAATTGAAATGGTAACATTTAACCTTTATAATATTGTAATAACATATGCTATATAAGGTTATAATAATCTACATTAATAAATTTGTGCATTTAATATGGTTGATAAAATGTTTATCAATTAAAGTATACAAATGAACTGAATCGAAGATTGATAAGTAGAAATATAAAATATACTGACTATTAAATACTTCTTACATGTTAATGTTTTCAATTCCAATGCAAGCACCTAATTATACATCAACTAAACAAATTTTTGACATAGTCATTTACGTGGTTATTTGGCTAAGATCATGTATTGCATACTATGATTTTTGAACTCTAAAGCAATACAAGGCTATGGATATTTGATCGATATATTGTCACATATAAGTGTTATATGGTGAACGATCATAGTTCGTAATGTACGACACTTCGATGAAATTAATTCACTGAAATAAGCAAATAAACCATATATAAGATTAAGTAATCAATTTGGTTGATTACAATGAAGATCATATCGTGTTAAATGTAACACTAGACCAAAACTATGAAAAGAATATAAAAACTTGATCATTGAAATGTCAGTTTTGATCAGTTTACGTAAAGTGCAACATAATTAATATCCTTGAATGTTAAGGATGATCGAATGCACTTTTGTAAAAAGTTTGTTATGATATTGTAGTAATGTTGGTCTATTGAATGGTTTTACCATCCAAAAAGGAAAATGAATATACAAGAGTAGACATGATTTAAGGTACAGTTGGGATGAAGAAAGTGAATGGTCACTTCTACTTCATAAAGAAACATCGAAAACAAAAATTGTAAAGTAATAATTGATACTTAACATTAGAATAAGAAATATGATTTCTATTCTAAAATGTATTTTCATATAGAAAATTGTTTTTTATGAGATTTATTTCTTTAAGTTTAAGATAATTGATCAAGAACTCCCCAGTGTAAATTAGTTACAATATATGAAATAAATAGTTTATATTAAGTGGATGATGGACCTACATATTCAGTATGCTATTATAGTAATGATGGAAATAATGAGAGCATGTCACATAGCACATATTGATTACATTAGATTACGAAAATTATTTTCATAAAATGTACCTTACATTATTTATGAAATTATATATGTTCTTCGATGATGATTGAAGAATAGACATGGTTTTATTTCAATGAGAATATTGAATATTCATTATGAAATAAAACTATAATATGGCATTTATTTTCTAAGAAAAGTGATGCATTAGAAAATACTGAAGTATTTGAAATTATTTACAATTATTTTGGAATTATAGACAAGCCATGGTTCTGAGAAGCAATTCTTCAATTATATGATTATGAATCATATGGTACTAGTGAATTATACCTTGGATAATTAAAAGCAAAGCACCCATTCAATGGGATAATCATAAGAGTTGATGAATTCTTCAAGTTGATACATATAGATGTATGCAATCACAAGTCTAATAATACCAAAATGGTTCCACATAACTTCGTTATATTCGCTGATCATGAGTGTATGTATTTGATACATATAGGGCATGTCTATGATAAGTTAATGAAATATAAAATGGAAGTAAAATAAAATAACAAAGGAAATGGTTCGATTTGATCGAATGGGTAAGTATATAGGAAAGAGTTCCTAACGTACCTAAAATGAATATAGATTCGGTCTTAAGAATCACTCCTCCCTGTAATACATAATGATGTATTGATAAGGAGTAATTGAACTTGGTGGACAAAGCACGATTAATATTGAGTGAAGTTGAGTTAATTTCTTTCTACAAGGTGTGTACTTAAGAGTAGTAGCAAAGTTAAAATTAATACCATCCAAAAATTACTTTACAAATTCATACAAGATAAAGGTTTATAAGAAACCCCATCATGCCTAGGCTAAGGAGTTGGCGGGTTATGTGAGTTAAAAGACTGCACATAATAATTGTACGTAAGAGATCTTGCGTGAATCACACCAAAAGAAGTTTGGGATGATATTCATTAGATGACTTATTTATGTTATGAAAATAATTATTATGAGCTAATACCAAATCAGTTATATGTATGTTATTTCATAAAATGTATATGAATGCCCATTCTGTTGCAATAAGAACAATTGTTGTTTCAAAAATAACAACTTCATAGAAAAAGGAGTTTCATTAAGAAATTATTGGTAGTAAAATGGATATGGATATGATTCAAGATTATAACTAATTACAAGGGAAGAAATTAATTAACCAAACCTAAATGAACACAACACATTAAAAAGTCTAATGAGTACTATTGCACATCAAGAGAAACTATGAGTTTCTTGTCGATGTCAATAATAAGTAATCCTCGGTTGTTTAATTAAACAATTAAGAGTATTGACTCTATGATATGGTACGATGCACAAATGCGAAGTAGATTTCAAGTACATTTCCAAAATATGATTTTGATAGTTGCCCCCGAAAAGATACGACCCATCGGTCACAAATGTGTCTTTAAGAGAATGACAAATGTAGTTAGAATATAGTAATCCATATAGATAACAATAACATTGTGAATTTCAATTATTGAAATTAGTGTAACTTATTTGCCGTTCGATATGCTCAATTTGATTCAGATTTACTCATAAAATTCTCGCCTAGTATGACTTTGTGTTTTGGCATGTATATATTAAAAAAGAAAATTCAAAATAAAGATTTGGACTAAACTATTTGCATAAAACAACCAAAGTGTCTCAAAGTCAGTGGAATCCATATTGAGTTTGTGTTATGGATATGATCCTACAACCGATACGAAAGTATCGTTCAATAAGCATCAAAATTGAACAAGTATTTTGAAAGCAATATCAAATAGTTTTATTTTAATTAAAATGTAGAGGAAGCATGTGTCCATAAGAAAGAACGTTAAAGGTACATTGATATTTCTAAACATATGAAAATAACACGTTGTTGATTGTTAACAATGTACTTGCATTAAAAATAAACTAGTTGTTTTAATACTCGACGTTAGATTTGCAAATGATGTCATTTATAGTGAGTATAAAGGACATCGGGAATTTCCCAAACAATAAGCAAAAACATCTTATTAAAATGTTTAATAAGATACATGTAAGATGGATTCCTTGTGAAATGGAAAAAGGAATTATCATACATGTTATGTTGTCTAAAATATCGTGAAATGTTTATGTATTTGATACATGAAGAAATATCAAATCCAAATTAAGGTCATTAAATGGTAGTTTAGAGTGTTCTCATGTATTTACGAAATACAGGAGAATTTTTTATAGAAACAACAAATACCTCATGAAGGAGTATTTGGACTTAAACAACATATGTTATATTGAGTATGGTATGCCATTATAAAATTCATATTCAAAGCTTGGTCAAGAAGCTTTAAGTTGGAAATATTCCAAATTAGAGATCATGGATGACTCAATAAAAGGCCAAGTTCATCACCTTGAATAGCGCAATAATAAAAGCAATATATATACATGGTAAATGCATAAATTTGTTATTGAGTTTAAGGATGATTCCAGATGTTGAAAATCACAAAACATTGTTATATGATAACAATATCGTGATATAGTTCATAAAAGAACATTGAGCTCACTAGAGGTCGAGAGACATACTACGAATTGTTCCACATGATAAAGGCAGTTTATTAGCGCTGGAGAGAGTTAATTAACATAGTAAATAATTGAAACATAATAGCATACTCATTCACCGAGGGACTGGACTGATTGGTTTTGGAGAAACTGATGGCAAAATTTGGAATATGACTCTATAATTGACCCCAAGTGCAAGTGAGAGATTGATAGAGTTAGGGGTATGTCCTAGGAACAATTATGTTATTTTGTTGCATAAATCTAACTCGATAACCAATCAGTTAACCAGTAAATATGATTATTTTTTTGGGATCGTATCACATTTTTGTATGCGATCATATTTTTGTTTTGTCATTTGCGGTTCATACGCGAACAAAATTCTGTCTGACGAGATGCCAAAAATTTCAATATAAAACTAACCTAACACTTAAGAAAAATCAACCCACGTACTTTCCTTTTCCTCTTTCATTGTTTCATTATCCATTTTCTAAAAATCAACAAAATGAAAACCTACCACCTTAAAAATTCAAATCAAATGTTATACTCATCGAAAAATTTAGATCTTTAGAATCGGGTTGCCTAGATTTACAAAGCTAGATGCTTATTGGAGGTTGCGGTCGGATTTGAGGTGATGAGCGAGAAGCTGTGTAGTTAAAGCTCCGCTAAAGCCTTACAAAATCCCTGCTATAGCGCTCTTCGACCGCTACGCTATTTTAATTTAGCGCTATTAAATAGTACATTCACTTTAAGCCTAGTTATTTTCCGCTAAACCCGCTAAATCAAGGCTTTTTAGCATCCGCTTTAGCAACATTAATATACAAAGGTTGATTTGACTAATTCTCTTGTAAACAAAATCAACAAAGTTAGGGTAAAGACCTAATTTCAAGGCATAAACGCTCAATATAAGTCAGAAATCTATTATAGTCACCAAATCTAATTTGCATAGTCAATATATTCTTCAATTTTGTTATATAAGATTTCTATTTCCAACACAAATGATGTGAGAATTAGAATAAATTAACTTTAAATAATTGGTTTTTTATCTAATAAAGCTTTTTGCATCTCCACTATTTTCCACTATATCCCCGCTATAACTTTTTGCCCCTACACCGATATGGAACCGCCAAGCGCTTTAACTGCATAGACATGAAGGGTAGTGTGCTAAGGTTTGGGTGTGAGGCCAATTTATGGTGAATTAGGCTATGGCGTTAGTGGATCCAAAGTTCCCGTATAGAGGGGCACCTATGGCCATGTTTTGGTAGTGGGCGGTGACCTATTGGGGACCGTGACAATTCATTGTCGTGCTTTAGGGTTCCCGATCGCAACTTCAGGGAGTGGCCCGAGGACTGAAACTTTGGGTCAGGCACGTGGAGCTTTTGAACTGGAGGACGTTGGTGAAGTCGGAATTGGATTTCGTAGAGGGATTTGGGAGATTTAGTTGTGCATGCACGCGGCCATGTATACGGTGCATAGGCTATTTTGTTTTAGGAGGGAACATATGAGGAAAAAGAGTTTAAAAGCTAATTGGGTAATTAATTACAATTAATTATATAATTTGTATATTTTTAAAATCCAATAACATATAAAATACATTACTTTCTCATACAAGGTCTAATCGAGACGCAGTCTTTCGCATTGCGCTCATAATAGCGATAGCTGCACATTGGAACTAGTTTCGTTGAAATTGGAGTAAGTGAAATTTTGGGCTAAAATCGAACATCATTTGATTTTAGTTCAAACCGAAACTCCTAAGCGTCCGCTGGAATTTCTATGAGTTAAACTCACCTTTTTGGATAATTAACATGATATATGGTAGATAAAGTTACTATTTGTGTTTGGATAAATTATTAGTTGGTTTGGTTAAATATCCGCTTTTGAAAAGCGATTGACATTTAAAATGAAATACAGGGAAATTTTTTAAAGAAATTCGGATTTCTCGACATTGTGATTTTTAATTCCAGTTGTATATTTGTTGATTATAATTTCATTTATATACCCGTTATATAGATTGTTAAATGTTAAAATTTGGTAGTTTGGTCATATTGGATGTGACGCTGACATATGTTAAAAGTTGAACCTTTTTAGTGAAAAGTGTCATAATAGCATTGGTTAAGTGCTATAGTAGCTATTGACCTCGTTATAGTATTTTGAAATACTATCAATTGCTGTTTTGGTTTGGAAATGGTTGCGGTTTGGAAATATGATTTTTAAAACTACCTTTTTTGGATTTTCCGAGATATTTTTTTTAAAAATAGTTTTTGAAATTCTCTATTTCATTTCAACCTTTTATTTGTCTTTTCTAAATGTTTGGAAATGTTTTTAATTATTTTGGAAAATATTTATTTTTATAGAAAACTTATTATAATAATGAATTTTATTTTAAAGGAAATAAAAGGGGTTTATCCTTTATTTTAAAGTGAATTTTGTTTTTAAACAAAGATAAAAATATTTTGGGATATTGGGAAACATTTTATATAAAATGTTGTAATAAAACAACAGATTTATAAATGGTATTTTATAAATTAAAAAGATATTTATAAGCGGTGTTTAAAAAAATAAGAATAGGTTTTGTTGCTCAATAAATTCGCCTTTCGCTTAAGCCAGAGAATCTTAAACAAAAGATGGTAGAGAAAGAATTCAGATCAGACCTTCCGAAGAGATCGAAGGGATGCAGTTAGCAAAATGAGATGGCTCAAGATCTTTTGAGAAGACAGAAGGTATTATCCTACCATGTCTAAGGAGCTCTTACCCTCCGAAGGAGGCAAACAAGTGGAAACAAGGGTAGACGACCCTACGACAACCTTTCCGAAAGCACAATAAGCCTTTCGGGCTGGATAATACGCCCACAGGATACCTTTCGATGGTACCGAAAGGTTTAGGTAAAACAACATCCATAAGTCAACAAAAGACAACCTTCTGCCATCATTCAGGAAAAACGCAACTCTCGACAGTAATCAAGTAGGAAAAGCAACCTTCCGACAAACCCAAAGGGTTCACTAAAGCCAGAAATCCTCCGTTACCATCGGAAGATTCATTTGCCGTACATATGACAAATCTTCTGGCAAGGGCAACATTTTCCAAAAAACAAATGAAGGAAATGACCCTTCAGCAGCATTCAGCAGTCCATGATGATGCACAATAAACAAACCTTCCGTCAAGAACGGAAGGCTACAACCGTATACAAGAATCAATCTTTCGGCAAGTTCAAAAGGTTTGCAACTGCATATAAGAAGCAACCTTCCATTCCCGATGAAGGCATAAGGCCGGAGGGAGTGCCGCCTGCATCTATAAATAAGACCCAAGAGGTCCGGTTTTGGGGGCGGATTTTTCCTGATTCTCTCCTTGTAATCTCTTAATTAGAGTTCTATAACCCTAATTGAGTACCGATTTGAGAAAATTTAATAAAAATAAATGTTTATTCGTGGATCTGAGGGAAGTCTTCAGTCTTTTAAATTTACTTTGTAGTTTACCTTAATCTCTACTGGTTAAAATCTATTTTTCAAGAACGACCTCTCCGAAAGATTCTTGTCAACAAAGATAATGATTTTACCTCTTGAATAATCTTTGTAACCCTCCGGAGACCTCAAATCGGCTGCTCAAACCCTTCGGTCACAAGGGAAATTTGCTTGAATCATACTCCATAAAACCTTTCGGAATTATAAAATCTGTAGGTTGAACCTTTCGACGAGAGTTATAATCTGTCACATCTGATAACCTTGGAAACCTTCCAGACCCTAAACAATTGCATACCAAACCTTTCGACGGAAACCCAGATCAACTGCCTAAAGAAGCCCAAACAAGGAAATTCTATCTTGGTCTAGAAAATAGTTTCCAAGAGAAGTCTTATAAAGGTTAAAACTGAATCAAGGGTCAATTCACACAAATTCAGTAAGGCAGGAAGGTCTCTTTGAAATTAGTACCTAAGCCTCCATGATGTCCTTGGAAAGTTATATTTAAAGTTTAGTCCCAAGCGGATATATATTAGCAATTTTATCGGATATCAACCTTTCCGAATAGTCCGGCCTATCCTCATTACTTGAGATACACATTGAATTTTCAACCGAACATTTAAAGGCCTTTTGGAAGATCCTTCTTCCCATCACTTTACAATAACTTCAATCACAGGAATCTTTTAGGGGTGTTGACCATAAATTTGGTTAACATTTTTGGCACTAGAAGGAGGGCTCGAACCTCTGACTTGATTGATTTCCTGACATTACAATTCTTTGATTCTCATCGAACCAGTTCCACATCAAATTCACCCATTACTGATTATATCATGGCTAAAAGATTCAAGAGGTCTGAGCAAGGGTCTTCCGAACCACATCTCACAAAGCTTTCTTATGTAAATATCAATGACTCTAATCAAGATGAGGAACAAAGGTTAAGGCTGGAAGCCTTGAAGGTTATAAACAAAAAGAAGGCGAAATCTTATGACCCTGAAAAATGGAGCTTGAACCCCTTTCATGTGGGACTGACCCCGATTTTTGCACTTGGAAAAAGAATAAAGGAAAGCGAAAAACATTTTTAATCGAATGAGGAGAACTATCCAGTCATATTCCCAGGGAACTATCTTTGAAAAAGAGATGATAAAGGATTATGATAATTTCATGAACAAATGGATTAAGATCATAACCGAGGCCAGACACCCAAGGGAAAACTATGAGCATTTGGGAAAATCCGCGGCTGAAGAAATAAGACAGATAAAAGAACTGCCCGACGGAAATATAAGAATTACCAAGGAGTTTTCAACTGAAACTCTGAGACAGAAAGGAAAGCTTTTGGAAGAGAACCAACGGGCAATGAAAAGGAAGCCTATTCCTCATGAAGAAGTATTTGAACCAGGCTACAAAAGAGTTAGACGCCTGTCAAAGACGGCTCAAAAACCAATACTTCTTGGAGAATATAATCTTACAATGTCAATCGAGGACATTTATATTAGAACCAAAGAGGAACTGAACTATTGGCCCTCTCAAAGGAAAAATCCAGGGTTTGAGAGAAGGTCTAAAGGAGTATATTGCAACTTCCATCTCATGAACGGACATGATACTGACCAATGTAAAGTACTTAGAAAAATGGTCCTACACTTTCTAAAACAAGGAAAGCTGAAAAAATTTGTAAGGGATTGATCAAGTCATGAAATAAAGGCTCAATTCTCAAAATAAGAAAAGTCTACATGATTGGGAGAAGAATTCTCCTTAAACTTGGACTGCCTAAAAAGGTAGGCTACCAATAATGGTTGAAAGCCCTTAGTCGCGCCAAGATGGCCAGGTCACGACACCTCCTAGAGGGAGGGCGTAAGCCTTTATCCGCGCCAAAACCATAAATAGCCAGGTTAAAGCAGCACAAGCCCTTATCCGCATCACACTATGGCCATGATAAGGCACCTCCTGGAGGGAGGACAGATAATCCCTTGGTCCCGCCACGCTATGGCTTGGCCAAGGTACTGAACAAGTCCTTAACCGTGTCACGTTATGGCCAGGTTAAGGCACCTCATGGAGGGAGGTCGGGCAAGTCATCGGGCCCTGCTTCAGAATAAGCTAGCCGAGCGCACCGGAAACCCGGACGAAATGTTCGGCGGACTAAGAAAAGTCCATGCTTGAAATAGGCGCCGCCAGAAATCGACATAGCTTAAAATAGCAACCACCAAAATGGTCGGTAATGTCAAAGATGACAAACAGCATGAAATAGGCTCTGCTTAAATAAGCACAAAACTGGACAAAAGAGTTCCCACCTGAAATAGGCCGAAAAATATGAAAAATGGACAAAGAAAACTCGGGCCCGAGAATGCAAAAGCATGCATGGCATCCTCAAATCCTGAAGATGGAACATTCAATAAACAGAATCAGAAAGAATTCTCGAGCTTCTGCCAGACGGGTATTCTGGTCTTCTATTATTACTTACCAGAAATGGTATTCTGGTCTTCTATTACTTATTACCAGAAATGGTATTCTGGTCTCCTATTATTAATTACCAGAAATGAATTTCTGGTCTTCTATTATTAATTTCCAAAAATGGGATTCGGGACTTCTATCATTAAATATCTAAAATGATGTTCTGGACTTCTACTATCAAATATCAGAAATGGATATTCTGATCATCTATTATTTATTACCAGAAGCGGTTTTTTGGATTTCCATCATCGGTGCTGAATTAGATTGCTGGCCTTCTGTTACTCATTATTAAGATGTACACTCCCGTTCTTTTAGCACTTATTACCAGAGATGACATTCTGGTCATTTATTACTTGTTATCAAAAATGATATTCTAGCCTTCCATTATTAATGGTACCTTGGACTTCTATTACCAGAAATGAAATTCTGGAAGTAGCATTCTAGTCTTCTATGACCTATTACCGAGAATGGTAGTTCGGTCTTTTATTGCTCATCTCCAGGCTAAGTCCCTAACCCTTCATTATTCACTATTAAATACGGTATTCTAAACTTTCTGAGATAGGTTTTCTGGTCTTCTGATACAAATACCAGGGTGAATTCTTGGTCTTCTACTCATTATCAAGTGCCGCATCGGGTGATCCGGACCTTTGTTATCTAATTACCACATACAGTTTTCCTGACTTTAACTATTAATTCCAGATTAGAGATCCCAGTATCTTATCAGCAAATATGAATTTCTATCCTTATGACGACCATCACTGGAAACGATACGGCAGGGTTCTATTGCTTATCATCAAGGAAAGGCATTTTAGCATTCTAACTCTCCATCGCCTATTATCAGAATATACCAAAAAGCGATTGCCAAATCATCTCAATATTTTCTAATACCCAAATCTGGGTTTGGTGATATCTTGTAAAACTTCATCATTAATGATGCTAAGACTACTGGTTATTGAAAGCCCCAATCCGAGTGCACAATCTTTGGGTTCTTATTTATCTCAAGTAATTTGACCCCAGTCAAGGAATATTATCGGAAGAAGATTACTGGCAAAAGAGTCTCCTAATGAAAACTTCCGACCTTCTTTATTCTCAGGTCCCCTAGATAATGAAAAATGAATTCAAAAACTACCTTATCAAGATCTCAGTCATAAATGTCCCATCAAGGTCTTCATTGGGTAAATGTTATATTTCGATGATTATATACAGCCTAACATTAACTATTCTCAGGAATGCCGAACAAGTGAAAGAAGCTAAATCTGCATTCGTCCCTTATTATGGATAAAGATGTGACCTTGACATTTTTAATGAATCACTTTTCATACAATTTCCATAATGATTTGCTAATCTAGGCAACTGATGTCTTCCAGATAAGATTGTTAATTTTATGCTAATAATTAAAGAATACTATGCGCTACATGTTTTGCAAGAAAGGTAGGATGACAAAGAATCTAGATTCGCTTAATCAGAAGAGGAGTCAAGGATTGGAATGAAAAGCTTGGAGACACATCAATCTGCAAGAGGCATATCTGAATCAAAGATAAAGAAGGTGTAAACAAAGATAACGAAACATGTAGCACGTACAACATTATAAGTATTACATTATGCTGCATAGCGTTACGAAGGTATGGAAAACACATCTTATGTATAAATTGAGATACTCGTGACCTTATCAATCATACTAGAAAAACTCATGGATATTATAGTATTGACACTTGAAACTGAGATACCAAATAGGGACTCTGAAGATTTGCATAGAACCCGACTATCTTTAGATTTTATTTCCAAGCTATCTATCTTCTCATGAAGCTTAGTCATTTCAAGTCAAGATTTATACAAGTAACTCCACCAATGAAATGCCTTAAAACTTCAATACTCCAGCCTCCCTTTTTCTTGAAGATTTAATTTCAAAATCTCAATTTTCATAAAGAATTTTTGAATAGTGCAACATTTGAGCTTAGAAATTAAAGATGTTTTTGTAAAATTAACTTTGTTTGAACTCCATTCTTCACTTATCCAAAATCATTGTGAACTCCAAAGAAGGAGCTTCGAAAGGAAAGACTAGTCTTGTTCAAGTCTCCCATATCAACAAGCAAAACAAGTCCTTTTATTTCAATAATAAGAACACATATTAGAGTATGTTTATTGTCGAAACTTGCTGTTAATAGTAAGATACAATAACCCCGACTAGAATGGTAACTAGTGTGTATTTGCTAATTTCATCTTTCGGTTAGAAGGTTATTATAGTGTAACTATCAATCAATATCGAATAAAATATCCCAATTTTCTTTAAAAGTAATTTTCCCTCTACCTTCGAAGGAAGCTGGGTGAGAAGTGGGGGTGTTCCACGTACAAAAACCATTTACCCTAGGGCAACCAATATTAGGTCATTTTGGAAGGATGTCTTCATCTATATAGCATGTTAACTAGGTTGGCTTATTAAGGAGACATGATTTAAGGAACAAGTAGTTTGGAATAACATAGTATAGACAAGCGAAATATAAAATACGTACTACGAAATATATATTCATAGAATAATACTTGACACCCATTTATAATCGCTCCCCCAATTCATATGAAATGGACCTAGAAATAAAATTGATAACAAACTTATACTTATAATTCCTGGGCCATTTAAGGAAATTTTTTGACAGACAGTCTGATTCAAAGCAAATTATAACATGCACCAAGATTTAGGCCAAGTCCTAATTTACATGAAAATAAAATGCAAAAGTAAAAATTCTACTGAAATTTACCAAAATACTAAAATTTCAGAGCTGAATGTTAAAAGTGTACTTTACATAAAAACAGCCAAAGTGTCTCTATTAACTTGTCATCCAGCGGAAGGTTAAGAGTTCACCACTCTTTCTCAAAAAGCGCTGAGTCAGGGCTGTCGTTTACAGAATTTCGTCAAATAAGACTTAACCAACAATTGCTTTCAAATCAATGGTGAAACAGTAATCATACAAAGAGACAAAAACATTTAATAATAAATCTTTGGAAATATGAGAGAAAGCGTATAAGACTTCGCGCCCAAAATCTCTGCTAGAAATTCATTCGTCTTCCTTCACTTTCCCTTCTAACTTTTATTACCTTGCAATCTCCATCAAATTCATCCTGATTTCGTCAATGCAAAAGCACCACACTGTTGTTATTGCTTTGTGTTAGGCTTACTAAACCCACCGCATGAGGCAGAAGAGATCAATAGCGCACAATCTAGTAATATGGATCACCTGCAACCTAATTTCCTTAATTCACACGTAAAGGCAACATACTCCTTACCTTTTAATCTGGCTACAAACACGTTCTGGATGGATTTGTCCATCTGGGATGTTTTTGGAGAAAACCCTGCATTAATAACCTACTCCCCTTATCAACCCATATGGATTGAACCCATCGTCATCAACCCCATCGATTTAGTTCCAAACCTTCCGCCTTTTCCATATAGGCTGTAGGGAAAAGGGGAAAATAAATCATCTTGCTACTTTTGGATGCCTTCGATGATCAATTCTACGACGCTAGTGTAATTTTGAATATGTACATATTAACATATCATTTTGAAAAGTGTAATATGAAGTAATATCTATATATGTGAATATTTAGATGTTTCGGTTGAATTTCTTGAGTTATATTATTCAGCTGAAAATGTGCTTGCTACTTGGTTATATGGTGTTTTGATGAATAGAAAGGAATCGGAGGGTTGAGGACTTCTAAATCCAAATGAAAGTTTGTTGTCGGAAGGACTAAACATTGGGCTACCTAAACCTTCCGCTAATAAGGGAAAATTGAAGTTGGAATACCTTCCGGTCCCTTCGGAAGGTTTAGTGCTGCAACTTTAATTCCTTTTGAGGGAATGAATAAGTTGGAAAGATGATATTTAAATGGATCTCGGGTCATACCATTAATTTGATACAAAGGGCAATTTTAAACCTTATTAGAATAAATGATGATGAATGAATAAGTAGGAAAGATAGTCTGAAAGTTTTAAATCAGGTTTAATAAATGACCTCCTTGTTTTGGGGAAGGTCAAATTGTTTGAAAAGGACACTTTTACCTGTACTTGGAAGTTACATTTATAGGAAAATGAGGCTTAGAGAGGATGACTTGAAAAGTCAAGAGCATCCCTTAGCATTGGGGGGGGGGCAAATGTTACTCAATAAATTCGCCTTACGCTTAAGCCAGAGAATCTTAAACAAAAGATGGTAGAGAAAGAATTCAGATCAGACCTTCTGAAGAGGTCAAAGGGATGCAGCTAGCAAAATGAGACGGCTCAAGGTCTTTTGAGAAGACAGAGGGCATTATCCTACAATTTCTAAGGAGCTCTTACCCTCCGAAGGAGGCAAACAAGCGGAAACAAGGGTATACGACCCTACGACAACCTTTTCGAAAGCACAATAAGCCTTTCGGGCTGGATAATACGCCCACATGATACCTTTTGATGGTACCAAAAGGTTTAGGTAAAAGAAACATCCATGAGTCAACAGAAGACAACCTTTCGCCATCATTTTGAAAAAAACGCAGCTCTCGGCAGTAATCAAGTAGGAAAAGCAACCTTCCGACAAAGCCAAAGGGTTCACTAAAGGTAGAAACCCTCCAGTACCATCAGAAGATTCATGTGCCGTACATCTGACAAACCTTCCAGCAAGGGCAACAGGTTCCTAAAAACAAATGAAGGAAAAGACCCTTCGGCAGCATTCAGTAGTCGATGATGATGCACAATAAACAAACCTTGTGTCAAGAATAGGAGGCCTACAACCATGTACAAGAAGCAATCTTCTGGCAAGATCAAAAGGTTTGCAACTACATATAAGAGGCAACCTTCCGTTCCCGACGAAGGCATAAGGCCGGAGGGAGTTCCGCCTGCATCTATAAATAAGACCCAAGGGGTCCTGTTTTGGGAGAGGATTTTTCCTCATTCTCTCCTTGTAATCTCTTAATTACAGTTATATACCCTAATTGAGTACCGATTTGGGAAAATGTAATAAAAATAGAAGTTTATTCGTGGATATGAGGGAAGTCTTCGGTCTTTTAAATTTACTTTGTAGTTCACCTTAACCTCTATTAGTTAAAATCTATTTTTTAGGAATGACCTCTCTGAGAGATCCTAGTTAACAAAGATAATGATTACGTCTTGAATAATCTTTGTAACCCTTCGGAGACCTCAAATCGGCTGCTCAAACCCTTCGGTCACAAGGGAATTTGCTTGAATCATACTCCATAAAACCTTTCGGAATTATAAAATCTGTAGGTTCAACCTTTCGACGAGAGTTATAATCTGTCACAGCTGATAACCTTGGCGACCTTCCAGACCCTAAACAATTGCCTACCAAACCTTTCGGCGGAAACCCATATCAACTGCCTATAGAAGACCAAACAAGGAAATTCTATCTTGGTCTAGAAAATAGTTCCTTGGATAAGTCTTATAAAGGTTAAAACTTAATCAAGGGTCAATTCACACAAATTCAATAAGGCCAGAAGGTCTCTTTGAAATTAGTACCTAAGCCTCCATGACGTCCTTGGAAAGTTCAATTTAAAGTTTAGTCCCAAGCAGAGATATATTAGCAATTTTATCGGATATCAACCTTTCGGAATAGTCCGGCCTGCCCTCATTACTTGAGATACACACTGAATTTTCAACCGAACATTTAAAGGCCTTTTGGAAGATCCTACTTCCCATCACTTTACAATAACGTTATCCACAGGAATCTTTTGGGGGTGTTGACCATAAATTTGGTTAACAGGTTTATAAATGATATTTTATAGAAGGGAAACTTATCATTTGATAATTTGGAGAAATAAATCACAGTTGTAATTTTATTGTTTTTTTTTTGAAAAGCAATGGGCTAAGGGAGCCCTGCCCAATTTTATTCATCACAGATAAGTACATTACTATTCAATCAATTACAATGCATAAAAAAACTCATAGCATAAAGAACTTACAAACAACATATAATAAGAACTTGTACATTTCATTTTCCTTTCATTTCAGTCTATTAATCCTTTTAAGAATTCTTCTATTTATAATTCTATATAAAGCATCTGAATCTTCCATCTTCAAGTTAAAAATTCTTCTATTCCTTTCACACAATATCTCATAAACAAAGGATTTCAAGACAATCATAAGGATCATTGCATTCAGAGTTTTCCATCTTGTTGCCTTAAAAATATTGAACCATTCAATTCTAGAAGATCTGACAGGCTTATGATACTTTCCATTTATAAGCAACCTGCACCAGATTGTAAAAGTAAACTTGCATTCAAAAAATATATGAGTGTTAGATTCCGTATGACTATGACAAAACACACAATCATCATTGTTTATCACTCCCAGCAATGTCAATTTCTGTTTTGTATTTAAAGCATTTTCCATGATTTTCCATTGTAAAAAATTTTATTTTGCAGGAGATTTATCATTCCAAATTCTTGTTGACCATGTAAAATTATCTGGATTTGTATTTTCGATCAGAGATTTATACACCAGAGATATAGTGCGTGGCTTTCCTTTGATAGACCAGAGAACTTTCAGCTTTGCAGATGGTAGATCTAAAGAACAAATTTCCTGCCATAACTTCCTAACCAGATTAGAACTGCAGTATGGAAGAGTAATAGTATTATCATTAAAATATGTTGAAGCTTTTGCATTAAGAGGAATTCCAGTCTGCCTTTGTAATGAGTAAGGTAGACTTTCCTGAATTATGAAACCAGATTTTGCCCAGGGAGATGCCCAAAATGATAAATCTTCATTTTCTATAGGATTACATTGAATTAGAGGAAGAAGAGTATGTCTAAGCTTTAATAAACTTCTCCAACTCTAGCTGCAAATATTAGGAATGTTCATAGACCAGAAGTCCTTTTCTTTTATTAGATTTTTCTTTATCCATTGAGTCCAAAGATCATCATTATCAGATAATATCTTATCAAAGTATACAAAAACAGCTGCAATATTCCAAAGTTTCAGATTAGTAATGCCAAGTCCTCCTTTATCTTTTGGAAGTTGAGTCATTTTATAAGAAATTGGAATGAGCTTTTTTGAAAAAGGATCACCATGCCAAAAAAACCTATTCATTGCACTATTAACCATATTGATGAGTTTATTTGGTAGAATATAGTGCCTCATCCAGTAACTTGCCATTGCACTTGCTATACTTTGAACTATAACCAATCTTCCTGCTTGAGATAATTTTGTGTTAGGCCACATAGAAAGTTTTGCAGTAATCTTCTCGTATAATGGAAGACAGTCATTTTTAGTAATTCTTGCAGTGATAAGTGGTAAGCCTAAATATTTAGCATTATGATTCATTTCCTTCAGACCAGATTCTGCTATAATATCATCTTTTAGATTGTCATTAAGCCCTGCTACTAAAATATTTGATTTGCTGAAATTTATCTTTAAACCAGTAATTTCATGGAAAACCTTCAGAACCTCCAGAATTATAGAAATATTATTTGAAGTTGGTTTGGTGAAGATTACTAGATCATTGGCAAAAAGAAGATGTGTTATCAAAGGATCCTTGCATTTTGGATGTAGATCCAGTTTCTTGAGTATCACTTGCTCAATTAAAAGAGAATTCAGAATTTCCATCACTATTATGAATAACAGAGCAGAAATTGGATCACCTTGACGTACTCCTTGAGTGCCTTTGAAATAACCTCTTGCATTTCCATTTCTTATTAGAGAATAGTGTGTGGTAGAAATACATGTATAAATCCAGGCTATAATTGGTTTAGGGAAGTTCATTCTGGAGAGAATTGCTATAATGGAACTCCATGAAACTGAATCAAATGCTTTTTGGATATCCAGCTTTAACATACATCTAGGAGAGATACTTTGAATTCCATAACCTCTTAGGAGCTCTTGAGTTAATAAAATGTTGTCACTGATATTTCTCTGAGGCAAAAAAGCAACTTGATTTCTGGAAATGATATATGGCAGAACAGTTTGTAGTCTATTTGCTATAATCTTGGCTATAATTTTTTATAAAACATTGCAACATGAAATTGGACTGAATTCAGCTACATTGATTGGATTGTTACTCTTTGGTACTAGAACTATGTTTGTAGAATTTACACCAATAGGAAATTTATTGTGTGAGAAAAAAAATTGGATAGCTTTGATAACATCCACTTTAATAATTTTCCATGTATTCTGATAGAAAAATGCATTATATACATCAGGGCCACCACTACTATCAGGTTTAAGAGAGAAGATTGCTCTTTCAATTTCCTCTGATGTTACCTCTTGAATCAGCTTGTTAGCTTGATGATCATCCAAGCATGGAGTTTGCAATGTAAACAAGGGTAAAAGATTAGGTATTAAAGGCTTTGGATTGGATAGAATAGATGATAAGTAATCTATGAAGGCTTTTGTAACTGAATCTTCACTCTCCTGCAAAGTTCCATTTATATCTTTAATGCACAAAATCCTCCCTTTAGCCTGTTTGACTTTAATAGCATCATGAAAATATTTTTGTATTCCTATCTCCATGTTTTTCATAGTTTTCATGCAATACTTCTTTCCTCATTAAAGCTTCAACTTCTAATGCCTCAGACAAAGCCTTTGAAAGATCAGATTCTTGGCTGGCTAATCTTGCATTCAATGGGTTTTGTTGTAATTGAAGTTGTATAAGAGTAAGTTGATTCCTAATTCCATCAGAAAATTTAGAACCATCTCCAAAGTTGTCTTTAGCCCAAATTTTTAATTTATATTTCAATCTTTGAAGCTTTGTTTTGAGAATGTACATAGGATTTCCAAATATTAATTCCTGCCATACCTGCAATACAATGCTATGAAAATCTTTATGATTAGTCCAAGATTTATAAAATTTGAAGGATGGGTTCCTATTTTTAATAATATCTCCCCATGATATAATAATTGGAGAGTGATCAGATATTGAAGGGTTCAGAAATTTGCAAATGAGATTTGGCCAAAGATTAATAGAATGAATATTATGAAATGCATGATCAAGTTTACAAAAAGTTCCAGGACCATTTTTGCTTTTGTTATTCCAAGTAAAATCAGCACCAACAAAATTTATATGACAGAGAGATAAATTGTTTAAAGCTTGTTTCAATGGAGTTATTTCTTTTAGGGATAGAGGAATGCCACCAGATTTTTGATCGGATGCAAACATGCAATTAAAATCACCAAGAATTATCCATGGAAGATTATGTTGAACAAGAGAAGAGAGTTTTGATAGAAAATAAAGTCTTCTGTCTAAATTATTTTGAGCATATACAAAGGAAATCAGAAAAGATGTGTTAGAGGCTAAGGATATAGCACTGAAATGAATGATTTGATCATCCTCCATTAACTTTGTAATCTTGAAAAAGTCTGAATTCCAAAGAACCAAAATTCTTCCATAAGGAGCACTAAACAGATTATCTTCATATGACCAATCTGGAGCAATATTTTTACAAGCTAAGTCTGCCTTTGTCCTATTCAACTTTGTTTCACTGATAGCAATAAGATGTATTTTTTGATCTTTAATCAATTTCTTCACTTCAGCTTGCTTAGATAATAAATGCCCTCCTCTGATATTCCAATAAGCTATATTATTGATCATCATCGTAAAAGTTTTGGAGATATAATATTTATGGGATGCTTCCTTGTATGTCTATTACCACTTGAAAGAGATGAAGATTCCTTGCAAGATACATTATTATTTCTCGGCTGTATTTCATCAATATTGTAGCTGATCCCACTATTAAGGTCATATGTTGATTCATTGAAGGAGACTCTCTTTTTACCTCTATTTCCTTTTTTGTTATTTGATAAAACTTGTTCCACAATTTTCTCTTTTGGTTTACAGGGAGGTGGTAAAATCAGATGATTAGGAGGAGTAATATTGATATATGGAGAGGATTGATCAGGGATAACTTCTTTACTGCTTTTCAAGGATATAATTTCTTTTGCGAAATTTACCTGCTCTACCAAAATAGGTGATTTCATAGCTTTATCATTTTTTGAATCTGGTATTTCCTTATAGATTTGACATTTCAAATTTATATCTGAGTTTTCAACCAAAATTTCATTATGAACTATGTCAATATCAGGATCTCTTTCAACTGAACCCTTATCAACCATGCCAATTTCAACCAAGCCTTGACTATAAGTCTGATCAAAAATCTGAACATTGCCAGAATGAGATTTCAATGTCTCACCTTCTTTTATTAGTATATTATTATTATCTTCCTCATCAATATCAGATAGTGCCATAAAAGAATTTGAAGTTGTAATCTTTTCCTTAAATCCCAAATCATTCAAAATAATATGTTCAAAGCTTAATCCTGAAGAACTTTTGTCAATACTTTCCTCTGTTTCCGTTTGAAAAATCTTATTTTGATCCCAATTCTTCTTCCCAATGTCTGAAAAAAGATTATCCGATTCCTTATTCCAATTATTACCTTCCTTAGAAAATTGTTGATCTTTTTCCTTTCTCCTCCAGACTTTCATAGTCTTCAAATTTACATTTCTAGAATTGTGCTTCTTCATTACCTTCTCATGTAAATTATTCAGTTCTTTGTATTCTCTGTAATCAGTTGGTCCAAAAACACTACCATAATGCATATCAGATCCCTCATCCTTACAATATCCTATACACTCCCTAGTTTCATGTCCAAACACTTTGCATATACAATAGATTTTTGGTTTCCAATCATATACAACCTTAACATGAGGGAAACTATCACCTAATTCGTCAATTACAATATGCTCAGGAAGTTCTTGATCAGGTGATATTTCAATTAAAGCCTTAGCATATTTGAATCTTGACAATTTTTCTGTACTTTCATCAAGGCAGATCAAATTACCAACATGACAAGCCAACCAATTTATACCAATTAATGTCCAAGCAATCAGGGGAATTTTATAGAAATGCACCCAAACTGGAACTTTTTTAATCTGTTCTTGAACATAGCCATATGAAGGATTCCATGTTGTTATAATGAACATTTTACCTTTAATAAAGATGGGATCAGATTGCAATATCTTCATTCTGTCTGTGTCATTCGAAAACTTGAAATAAAAATTTTCATTATCAGATTTTATATCAACTTCACCTTTCAATCTCCAAACGTTCCTCAAATGCTTGGCAACAGTCAAATAAGAAAGAGATCCATCCAAAAAGAAACCAACCAAATGATCACTCCAGTACTGAATTCCTTCTCTTCTAACTTCTTCAGGTAGAGGCTTAGGTAAATCATCTTTCTTAATCTCAAATTGCCTAGGCACAAAGACTCCAGCATTTCTTGGTTTTTTCTTGAAAAGCGATGACCACTTATTAACCATATCAGAGGACTGAGATGAATTAATGATCTACTCAGGATTCACATTATCAGATCGAGAAGAATTCTTATCTGATAACAATGTAGTTAGATTCTCAGAATTCAGACAATTTTCAGAGGCAGACAAAGATAAAGTAGGAATCAAAGGAGAAGGAGAAATCGGGGATGAGGAAGAAAGAGAAGGCAGAGAAGATATATTCGGAGGAATTGAAGACGGGGGAGGAGGAGGATTCGAGGGGAGAGGAGGAAACGAAGACGAGTGAGGAGGAGGAATCAGGGAAGAGGGAGGAGGAGGAATCAGGGAAGAGGGAGGAGGAGGAATCAGGGAAGAGAGAAGGGGGAGGAGAGACCGCCATTTTTCATTCATTCAAAAGTGTTTTTGAAAATTGAATATGATTGTAATTTTATTGTTATATATGGAATTGTCGTGTTATGAAAGGTATGTGAGATTTTTAGTTATATTTGGAGCTTTGTTTTTATTTTGAGTTTGGTTTATATTCGGGGTTGTTTTATACAAAGGAGTTTTATAAATGGAATTAGGGTTTTATAAAAAGAGTTGTAAATAAATTTGGGGATTTATAAAATGAGTCTAATAAATGATATTTTCTAAAAGAAGTTTTATAAAAGAGTTTTAGAAATAGTATAAAGAATGTTTATAAAGAGGTTATTAAATAAGTTTGGAGATTTATAAAAGGGGGTTATAATTATGTTTAGATATTTATAAAAGGGAATTTTATAATTTATAAATAATATTTTGTAAAAAGGAGTTTTTTGCAATTATAAAGAGTTTTATAAAGGCATTTTATAAAAAAGGGATTTGTAAAAAGACCGAAACACGATTTCCATAAATGATTGTTTTAAATATGATGGTATGTAAAATGTTCTTTTCATACTTAACATCAAATTCCAAGGTACGAAAACTCGTCTCTATCTTGAGAATTAAGAATCTGTGTCGAGGCAAGGATAGTTTTTTAACTTGTCCGATTTAATTGTTAATCGAGAGATAGTACTGTTTGAAATCGAAAGTAGTGGTAAGTATATTTTTCCATACAATCCGTTTACTTACACCAAAGATTTTTTGGGTTTATTGTTGTCAATATTTGTAAATGACATTTGTTTTAACCCAATTAAATATGGTTCGAAAATAAATTCTTTCTTAAGATTTGTGAATATACTTATACCTTTGAGATAATTATATAAGTACATTTCCTAAGTATTGCAAATGCAGTGTTTTGTGAATATACTTATGCTGTTGATATAAGTATATGGAAAAGTTTTCTAAGTATTAAAGGGCGAAATGGTTTGTTAATATACTTATACCGTCGAATAAGTATATGAATATTTTCTATGTATGAGAAGGAGTAGAGGAGACTTGTGAATATATCTTTGTAAATGTATTTTGATACAAGTATTTACAAGATGGTTTTAATTAATGAAAGGATTAATTAAAGAAGGTTAGAGGTTGTTTTGTGCTTAACCATGCTTAGTTAAATCTATGATTGAATTTTTTGTTTATTTGATAGTTAAATAACCGACTATCAAATGCTGGCTAGTTTTAAAACTATCGTTGTAGGTTCGGAGAGATCGAGATCAGATATATTATTTGAAAACCACTTCGATCCGACATAAGCATTCGAATTGGAGACATCTTGAAGATGATCAAAGACGAAGTTCTTTGAAGTGTAAGAGCTACTTGCTACTAATCATGAGGATATAGTAAAAGTAGTGCCTTCAGTTTTTTTAATCCCAGAACAACTTGTATGGATGAATGCTGGCAGTGCATGATTGTCTGGATGGTAGTGTTAGCATTTCAAGTGGGATTGCTATATAAAAGTTAAAACACAGCCTCATACCTCACAACCGGTAAATGACCAAAATAGAGTGGTGCCGCAGGGCTACACGGGTCACTCCTATTAGGGTATGATCATCACTTGTGTCTAGGTCGACATTTATCTATGGATTATGTATGTTTGTGGCCACATAAATGGTTTGTCAGGGATAGCCGAAGGGGTGATCATATTCGATTACTATCTAGTATGGGGTAGTTCGGTCCTGATTCACAGAGGTCGATATGTTTTCTCTAGAGGTGTATTGTATAGTAGGCAGTCCCTTACCTTATCATTGATGGAATCTATCCTCCAATAGGTGCCTTCGGACTTAGTTGTATACCTATTTTGTTGGAATTTAATTAATGTAACAATTTCAACTAAGATTCAATATTTATTTTAAACCCTAGACATTTTATAATATTAGGAAATTTCCTATAAACAATTCGGTTAGCATAAGGTAAAAAGTCGTCCGTGTTTATGTGCAGCGTGGTCTTATAAGATACTTTTATTTTGAAAGGTTTGTAACATTAAAATCCATTTGAGGTGTGTTTTTCACGTTGGTTTACCAAACTGATCCAGACGTTATTTTTGTTATAATGCTGGAGTTTGACCGAGCATATTTTCAGATTTGGTTATGGATGCTTTGGAGCTTCAAGAGACGAGCTGGAGGCCTTTAAAACGTACTCGCATATATTTTATTTGCCGCTGCATTTGTTGATTGTATTTATCAACAATTATGACGATAGGTTGTTATAACTGTCCAGATTGATGATAGATTAGTGTACTTTGATTTGATGTATGTTTATTACTATTTTCCTTTGTAAAGATCTGCTGTATATTATATATTACTCGTTATAGTCTGAGGTTTTGTTCTGTCTTTTCTTTCTTTTCCCCCTACAATTTGTCTTTTCGACATTTGGATGCTCGGAACGTGAATACTGAGGATGTATTAGTGTAGACTTTTGAGTGTTGAAAAGGCCGGTCATTACATTTTCTTTCTATTATATAGTTAATATAATGTGTTATATTAATTAAAATTGTATTTAACAGAAAATCCATAAATGTTATGTTTTGTGATAGGGATTACAAAATGTTGCAATCATGAGCAATTTATCACAATGAAAATAAACATACCGTTTTAAATATTCCTAGTTAAGATGTATCAAAACTAGATATTGATGCATCCATTAAAACTAGAGTACATAACGCTTTCCAAATATTAGGCAGTGTATTACTAATTACTACTGGAGGCACTAAGGGGTTACGTACTGATAGTTATTGGATAACTATGGAATGGATCACTCTATAGAATATAACTAAGGTTAAACAGAAAATTTCAAAGTGACTAATTTACATAGTTCTCTTGACTTGAGAATTCTATCAATCTAAATTATTAAAGCTTTGTTTTGATTATTGTTAAATCAAGCCACGACGTCCATTGAACGACTAAAGTTGGGTCTAGCGAAAGTATTGGAAGTGAAACACTATTCAAGAGAGGATCTGTCTTCTCAGTTATATGGGGTTAGTATCATGGTTAACTGAAGTCAACACAAAGTCTATAGAGTAGTTCAGGTAATAATGATTGTTATTATTGAACCAAGAACATTGTGTTTGGAATATAGAGTTGAATACATACGATATTAGAATTTTGACCATAACCAAATTTTATAAGTCCAAAGTGAAATTGTGACAACCTGCACCTCCGGACACATCGATTCAAAGCTTAGGATGACTTTCAGATTCGCGGCGTGCCAAGAGATATGAGCTATCAGGTTTTTAAAACATTATAGAGACTAAGATTATAAGAGTAAAATCTAAGACATTTTACACTTTCATATCTCATAGCAGAAGGAATTAAAATATAAGTACTGAAATAAATACTTCAGAAAAACAAACTTCAAAAAGACTTAGTTCATTTACAATGTTTCCAAAGTATAATATAAAGTCTATTAGACATTTGATATGACAAATAGCTACATGAGGAACAATGAAGAAAAATGGAACTCCAACGCTTAACTTCTTTATCCACGTATTATGTCAAATCAGTTGTTGTCCTGTATTCCCGTGGTGGTGAAAAATGAAAGAAGCGGGATAGACAAAAGTCAGATGAATGAGTTGTATTACCAAACATATGGTGATCACAAGCAATTTACTTCATTTATAATCTATGTGACCTATGGTGTCCTACTTGTGTTTGTGAACTACTTACTACGATTGGTTTTCATTAACCTAACGGATATATATTTCTAAGTACATCTACATCCAACATCTAGTGAATATTTACACTTAGGGTCGAATAACTAATCGAACCTCAATACAACGATGGATTAGACTAATAACTACTAGAACTATCCCTTAAAATATGATCGCCTACAGTATTAACCTCGGGACTACATTCCCAAACTAGGACTACATGTATCGTATCTACACATTGAGGAGAAGCCCGCAATGCCAACTCGTGCCAAAGATGTCTTAGGGTCTGCTGTATCCATATCCAATCTCAATGGTAATGCAACATAAGGGGAGCCCGCAATTCCTACTCGCATCAAGGACAACTTATGGTCTATAGAATTCATGTCCACCTCTCATTAATAATGCCCTTATTACACAACGTCAGGCATACTCATCAGTGTCTAGGCCAAATTGCTCGCGTACATAGTGGAACCTCTCATTAGTGTTGGGCCACACACATCTCCAGGCATCCTCATCAGTGTTTCGTGTACAGTGTAGAAACTCCTATGAGTGCAATTTGTAATCGAATCGCCCCCATCGAATATCGACTTTGCTAAATAGATAGTATTAGGCCCGTGTACACATCTATCCAGTCCTGTACCATCTAAGGGTCATCAACTTAAGAAACTAATTTCCCTACTAATGTAATACAGATATATATATACATATATAATATATATACAAATCCATAACCTGAGCCTTAGGCCGAGGTTTAATATGCGCCTAGAAATCGATGATTGGTCGACTGCCGGCTACTGGAGTGGTCGACCGCTTCTATCGACCGGCTCTAGTGAGCCTGTCGACGAATCGAAGTTAATTATCAAAAACTTCAATTTTTGTTTACCTACGCTCCTATAGTTCTATGTAAATTTCAGTAAACTTTTACTTTGTTATTCTTGAATTTCCAATATTATCAATTTCAGTTTCTAACCATATTTCACATATTTGTTCAAGTCCACAGTTCTGCTTATAATTCCAATAATTTCGTGTTTAATCTATGATTTTATTTATACAGTCTCAACTTAACAAATATCTTTCATAATCATGTATGTATATCCAAAATTGGTTCAGGTTAAATCAATTTAAATCATATCACAACATTATTTCAAAGCAATCAATTTCTATCTACTTGTAATTATTAATATCTAAGATTTTAATAATCATAAAATAAACTTTTATCTCTATATAGTTGCAACTAAAATAATCTTAAAATTAAATAAACTTTTCATTTCAGATTCAAACCAGATAAATTCCCAAATCAAGTAAATATATAAATAAATCAAATTACTTGTTAATCCTTATATTTTATTAATCAACCCACTCATCTAGTGTAAGCTTTACCCTTTTAATTCTTGCCTCTGCTTTGATTTGTTGATTTCTCCCTTCCCTTTGATATTTCTCTTCAATTTGGTTGTCTCCTCTTCTTCCTGATCTTTGGTTTTAACCTTTGATTTTGTTTTTGAAGAACTGGTTGATTTGATGAGTGCAGAGAGTTGAGTTTTGGGTGAGACAGAGTTTTGGTACGTTATGAATTAGAATTGGTTTTTTAGTATTAGGTTAGGGTTGTATTTATAATGGTATGAATCAATATCGGCCGTTAGATTAAACATTATAAAATCTAGGCTATTCGGCAAAGCCAAACCAAAGCCATATATGCTTAACCGATTGACCGCTTGGTCAGGGGCGTTCGACTGCTAACCGTTGATCGGTCGGTATGGGCTGCCGACCGGTGGTCATTTCCACTTTTAATTTATTTCCTTCCTTGTTTACTTATTTAATTATTTTCGATCCCGAATTTTAATTCTTAGTAAGCTTTTCATACGAACTCTGATTACAAAACTTTATATATGAAAATTATCTAGAAAATCGCTATGAACGCAACAATGCAAGTTTTGTAGCTAAATTCGACGTTTGTAAAATTCTATTTTTTACCTCTCTTATATTTAATTTAATTTCTTTTATTAAATTTTTGGTTAATTTTTGTGGTGTGTTACATTCTCCCTAGTTAAAAGAATTTCGTTCCCGAAATCTCCAAAGATTGAAAAATGCAACCCGTACATACATAAACTAATACTTAGAATCTTCTACTCAGCCACCAACCGCTGACAACCATTGTCCTCAGTTCAAATGCAATATGTACAATAGGCATGGAATGCATATGAACTTGTACTAATGCAAAAATTAGGTGGCCTTATGATCTAGTAGACCTCTTGAATTACAAATGCTTATGCCATGTATCTAAATGTATGCAACATCCTATGTAAATGTATTAGCAGTTCTATATACATGCGCAACCACTCCGTCCATATGCAACAGAAATATACATATAACTCAATAAAATAAAACGAGTGAAAGTGTGAGTGTATGCTAACTTGAGAATATTTGCCTAAGTGTGTCAAGATCAATTTAATAAATACATCCATTAGCAACCATCATCCAAGACATGTTCCAATGACACGTTCGCAATCATCCCTAGCATCAAAATATCCCTACCTATGGGGTATGCTAAGATAAATCCTAAATGTATAAATAATTAGCTATTATAAATAGAGACTCACCAGAAAAGAGCCCTAAATGGGTAGCTCGGATCCCAAGTACTCTCAATTGGGTCATCTTTCAAGTGGACTATAACTTTCTAATTACTTTATTGTGGACTTGCTTTGTCCCATGCTCAACAATGCGGGTAGGTGCATGGCGAACAAGTGACTCTCCTTTCACTTTAACTTCTTCTAACTGACTCAATTCGACTACAGTAGCTACATCGTATAAAAACTTCCGCAAGTGTGACACATGAAAAATATTATGAACTCCTCTAGGAATCTCTGCACCATAAGCTAACATCCCTACTCTATCTAAAAATCGAAAAAGGGTCTTGGTGCTAACTTTTCCAAACTATCAACCAATAACATATCGAAGCGACAAGATCCTCACATAGACCATGTCATCTACCGCGGACTTCAACTATGTGTGTCTCTCATCAGCATATGTTTTGTGCCTATCTTGTGCGGTCTTTATCCTTCTATGGATCAATTCCACTTTCTAAGTACTTCTAATTCGGTCATTCTTCCATCCTCAACTTATTGACTTTACTACTGGCATGTATCTTCATCCCAAATGTACGTGCATAGACAAACATTTGCAATCCATGTTACTAACTTGAATAAAGTGACGTCGACATGCACCATAATAGATAACTTGAGCATAGGTATGCTTCAATGGAAATGTAGCCTTATGCAAACCACAACGCACATAACCAATGCCTTAAATCATCCAATAGTATACCGATTTCTTCCTCTTCTAAATACAAAGGTAAGACAACTCGAAAGTGGACGGTGTTCCCGTCTAGTATCTACTAACTTAGATCTTATGTCATTCCTCCATTTAACCCAAGGATATCCAAACTTCGGTATTTCCTAAACCATTGAAGATAGCATAACTTCTTTTCCAATTCGTTAAGCTATCTCATTTTACTTTCGATTCATTTCTCCATTCCTTTAACTATCGTGATACCTATGTATGATGTTCATAGTTTGTAAGAATTTACTCTAAGTTCTTCAATATATAAGTAAGTAAATACACATGTATTCTAGCAGGTTGAACTTGGCCTATTTTCCTTTTCAAATCTAACAATTAGGATCCTAAGTGTAACTGAAGTCTTGAAATTGTAACCTAAAACTTATTTTAGCATTAACGATAATCGACTAGGTGATACATCATTCATGTGCAACTGTTAAGCAACAAAAACTATGTAACCTAGGTCAAACTTTCATGAACCTTCTTAAATAAATAGTCTTTTTCCACGAGGGATAATAAAAAGGAATCATGTTATCCTTTCCTCCAAATCTTACCAAAAATTTCCAAGTCCCATTTTCTATAAACATTGCCTTCGCATTCTAAATGCGTGCAAATAGAAATATATTTTTTCTTAATGGGAATCAAAATCCTTGAATTAACCATTTCTTGCACAATCTTGACTCAAACTCCATCTATGATATCTTTTGTAGTTTGAACTTCCAAATTTTACCATTACTTAATGCTGTCCCATTAATAGGACCTTTTCCCTAGATGTAACCTCTCACCATTTTATTCCAACTATTTTATGGTCGAGACAATAAAATATAGAATGGTGCCTTGCCATTTTAACCTAATAGACATAATGACCAATACTTAACCTACACCATACCCAAAAACCCATCTAAGGACATCTAAAATAGGCGATGTCCTAGCTTAGTAAACATCTTAAGGAACTCTTGTCACCTCAGCCCCAACAACATACTTGTAGTTGCAACGACAACTCAAGTACCAATTATTTTATAAATATCGCCATATAATTTATACTATAAGATGACAACCTACTTGCTTGGTTACTTATAATCCACCAAGTCAAAAACAACATGCCTGGTACCTATAACTTCCCAAGCCAAAAGAAACACGTGTGGCATAATGTTACCCGAAATGTCGGATCAATGCCACCCACCCACAAGTAATCCAAATCGCATTCCTCTTCCAACGATGTTAAAACAACTAATACTTTAGGGACTTATAATATATAAATAATTTAAATCACCTCCAAAACTTGAGAGAAAAACAATAGATGTCATCTCAAGATCATGGTTAGATAATTCTTCTCGTGTACTTTCAACTGTTGACTAGTATATTAACCAACTCCACCCTCATATATTCAAACATCGTCCCATCTTGTATCGCAAGCATTGGTATATACTGCAAACACCTTCAAATCATCAGGGCATATTTAAATAGGCGTACTAGTCAATAACTCCATTAGCTAAATCAAAGCATATTCATGTTCTAAGTCCCGTGAGAAAACTAAATTCTCCTTGGAGCAGCCAACATAATTAAGAAAACTTCCTGCATTCGTAGCATTCTTTGGTATAATAAAATATCTTGGCTTACCCCTTCTTTGCGCTGAAATATGTTTTACCCAAATCATACTTTTCAAACTTTCGTGCACAGTGATTCTATAATTCAAACTATACTTGGTAGAAAAACCCCAAGTTGTGTTCACTCTTCACTATTACAGGAAGGTTGATTTGATACTCTATCCTTCCAATTCAAACGTTGGTTAAAAAGGTCACTAAGTCTCCATGTTATTTCCTATTTCTATCGCAACATTTCAATGCTTCTGAACTCCAAATCAATTCAGTCCTTGTTGGCATGTAATCCTATTTATCAAACTCCAATTTAATTCTTTCCTTTTTAAGTTTAAGTGATAGTCATACCTTCAATTTACCTTTTAAATCAAAATCTTTGACTTTAACATCAATTCCACATAACTATTAACTTTCTAAAACTGCAAAATCCTCTATTAATTATAACAAACATTTCCCTTTTTACAAAGATCGTGACATTTTTTCCTTCAATTTAAATTATTCCAAAACAGTTTATCTTAACTTAGCAAAATGTACGTGTAAACATATCTTTCTAAAATATTCCTATATAAATAAGAAATTTTTGTAAAAGTGTATTTCAAAAGAAAACGTGATGTTTCAAAGTGGGGTAGAAATACTTGTAAAACACATTTTCAAGAACTGGTCATTTCTTATTTATAAAAAAGATTCAAAAGCTAGGTTTTACATACTTCTCAAATTTCCTTTCAAAAGATTTGTTATCAAAAGCAAAGTACAGATGAAGGATAGGTGCAATAATCTACCTAAAATAAGAAACAATAGCCTTAAAGCCATTATTGAAGATTTTTTTTCCAAATTCTTTTAGTTCTACTTTTTAAATAAATTTCGTAAAGTCTGTCTGCTTATTTCATAGAAAATCATAAACCAACTTATTTTTCTTTTTAAAATATCAAACTTCTGCCGTTTCTAATTTTCATAGAAAGTCATCCATTTAACCTAGGGTCTCCTACTTCTCTTTGTGAATTACTTACTAAGATTGGTTTCGTAACCTAAGGGGTATAATTCTAAATACATCTACACCCAACATTTTGTAAAGATTTACACTGAAGGTTAAACAACTAATCGAACCTCAATACAATGACAGATCGAACTAATAACTACTAGAACCATCCCTTAACATAGGATCGTCTAGAAAATTAACCTTGGGACTACATTCCTAAACTACGACTACACATATCGTATTTACACATTGAGGAGGAGACCGCAATGCCGACTCATGCCAAAGACGTCTTAGTGTTAGCTACTTTTGTGTCCAATCTCAATGGTAATGCCACCTAGGAGGAGCCCACAAATGCCGAATTGCATCAAGGATGACTTAGGGTCTGCTGCATCTGTGTCTACCTCTCATTGGTAACACCACTTACTGCATAGTGTTGGGCATCGTCATCTGTCTCTAAGACAAATTACCCGCATACATAGTGGAACATACCATTAGTTCCAGGACACACTCCTCTCCAAGCATCATCATCAGTATTATGTATACACTATAGAACCTCCAATGAGTGCAATTTGCTTTGAATCGCCTATGTCGAATATCGACTTTGCCAAATAAATAGTGTTTAGATCGAATTATCCACGGGCACATCTATCCAGTCCCGCACCATCAAAGTGTCATCAATTTTGGTAACTAATATCCCTGCTAATATACTACACACACAGATATATATATATATATATACATACACAAATCCATAACCTATGCCCTAGGCTGTGGTTCAAACTACATTTGAAAATTTATGGTTGGTCGACCGTCGGCTACTGGAGCGGTCAACCACTTGCTGTAAACTAGCTCCAGTGAGCCTGTCGACCGGTCAATGTTAATTATCATTGACATTTAATTTTTTTTCTTCATTCTTATCATTCTGTGTTAATTACAATAAACATCTACTTTGTTAATCTTCAATTTCCAACATTCTCAATTTTAGTTTCTAACCATATTTCAGCTAATCGTTCGGGTCTACAATTCTTCTTGTAATTCCAACAATTTCTGTTTAATCTGTAATTTCATTTATATAGTCTCAACATAACAAATATCTTTTATAATCACATATGCATATCCAAACCCAATTCAAGGGTGAAACCAATAGGGTGTATACATTTTAAATTTCAAATTCAATTCACATCGAATAATAGGTGTATCAAGTTAAATCACTTTAAATCAAATCTCAACATTTTTCAAAGCAATCAATTTCTATATACTTGCAATTATTAATATCTCTGATTTCAATGATCATCAAATAAACTTTTATCTCCATATAATTGAAATTAAAATAATCTCCGAACTAAACAAACTTTTCATTTCAAATTCAAATCAGATAAATTCCCAAATCAAATAGATATATAAGTAAATCAGAGTTCTCGTTAATCCTTATATTTGATTAATCTACCCACTCACCTCTTGTAAGCTTTTTCCCTCTTAATTTTCCTTGAATCGCCTCTTGCTTTGATTTGTTGATTTCTTCCTTCCATTTGATTTTTCTCTTCAATATGGTTGTCTCCTTGTTAGCACTAAAATTGGTCACTAACACCCTTGAATATAATTGTGTAGAGAGATTAATGAAGAAGGTAAATTAAAACAGAGGAGTAACACAGTTGAATGCAAAAAGAACAACAAAAACGAGAACACCAGATTTATAGTGGTTCAGCGTAATTGCCTACGTCCACTTTGAATATAATCTTTATTACTTTTCCAATCACTTGAGTACAGATACATTCTGTAAACAAACAACTTGAATACAAGTTTGAATAGGAAAGAAACGAGTACAGTAAATGGCAGAGTCTCTTTGGAATTCTCAAAAAAAGGTCCCTTCAACTGTGACCCCTGCCCCTCTATTTATAGACGAAGATAGCCTGGTTCCCCTGTGTAGGCCCATGACCAAGGTAGCTCGGCCCACAAGCGTTAAATCAAATTGACGGACCCAGACAATGTCGAACCACTTTGGCCGAACTGGGGTCGTCTCGTAGCTGACTCGAAGCAAGCTCTCAAGGGATCCACAACTTGTGATGTATCTCAAAGCAAAACAATGCCGATCGCATCACCTTGATGTAGACCCTAAAAATATGCTAACTCCCTTGTTGTGCACCGAACCAGGTATGCTGATCCATACGTGCTAAATCATTATGACCGAACCACAAGCGTCGAACCAGGCCCAACCGAACTATCTTGGCCGACCCATGCATGACCTTTCTTCCTTGACCGAGCGGCATCTGCCGATCCACCTAGACCGAGCCACGTGTGACCTTCGTCTTTGACCAAGCCATGTATTCCGAATCACCTTATCCTTCATACCATGACCGAAAGACATGGTCCTCCCTCCTTTGACCGAGCCATACATACCGATCCTCTTAAGCTTTTGAAATATGACCTACCTCGATCATGCCATGCATTTCCTTTCTTCTTAGACCGAGCCATGTACGGCCGAGCCACTTTGAGCGAGCGACACACATATGACCGACCCAGTTCAACTCACTATCCTTCGACCGACCCATCTAAGCTGACCCAACTAGGCCGACCCTATACGACCGAACCACTTCAACACACCTACCTTGGCTCGAGTCTCATCTAGATCTAACTATAACCTCTGCAACAATCGCCTTGTAGTCGGGCCAACCTGCCAGGTAACAGTTGCCCCCCAAAGTGCATTGTGTGAATCAACATGACGCGCTTTGAATCGGCGAGTAATTCCTGCTTTCTGAAGCTAGTCCATTTTGAGTGACAACTGACTGTCACCTTTCATTGGCCTTTGGCGAAGCTTTGTGTGGCCTGAATGCGTTAATTGAACCCTGAAGAAACTCGTAAAATCCTAATTCAACTTCTCAAAAGCCGAATGTATACAACCTTTCGAAGGTGGATCACGGTAGACTTTACACATCCATGCTCCTTCACTTATCCGGTAATATCTGTCTCTTTATCACATATGATGTCCAATCGTTAGTGTACATGAACTTATTCATGTATATATACATAGATATATCTTTTTTTAAAACAATAATGAGTGGATCGGCATATGAAAGGCCGACCCACTCGATCGGTTACTCCGGTAAAAGGTGGGTCGGCATGTCAACACCAACCCACACGGTCGGTCTAAACAGCGTCTCTCTCCACCGACACACTTAAAATGCATGGACCGGTTCTAAAGGCAACTTCCTGTTTGTCTCCCCTTTACTGCATATAAAAACTCACTCCTCCCTCTTCCTTTCACTTTTTCAAAAAAACTTCTGACTTATCTCTTCTCGAACCTTAGCCAACACTCCGACTTTCCTTTCTTCTCCCGAATCCAAGACACCCATCTCGCAACTCCCACTGCTAGCGAACCCAAACGAACTTCGACCCTAAATCCAACAGTTCCCATAAGCTTCAATCTGTTATTATAGGTATGAAATTTTCACTCGATTTATTTCTCTAAGCTAGGAATCTCGTGTGAAGTCGAGTTCATGGGCTTTCTTCGGCTAGGTCCAATAGGAATCAACGAAAATGAGAGGGGATGATTTGGAGACGGGACGTGCCTTAGGTTAGGAGCTTGTTTAAGGATCATGGAGGGAAGTAGCATAGCCCTAACCTTGAGGTCGGTGGTGTGGAGTGTTAGGAAGTGGAGTCGGCAGGTGTTTGGAGTAGGGCTAGTTAGGTAAACCCTTAATGGGAATTAGGCTCGGTATTTCTGTGGGGAACTGGTTTGGTATCGAGGGAAGGAGAGCAGGTCGTTATCTTGAGTGAGAGTGTCGGTCGATATTGAGAGGGAGAGTATGGGTCGATGTCTTGCTTGATGGTATGGGTCGGCAGTAGTCTAGGAGAGTGGCTCGGTATAGATTGAGAAAGGTGGTTCGGTGATTAGAGAAAGAGAGAGATGTGAGTGGACGGTTCGGTGGTCCTGTAGGGCAGTGGGTTGGTATGTCTGGGTCGGCATTGGCAATCAAGACTGTTCTAACTCGAACACAGCATGCATTCAGACAACTTACTTCCACAACCAAACATAACATAATGGACAATGACAAGTAACAAAGCACATAAGCCCAAAGACCTAATTTGTACTAACTACTCCATAGTTCGAATAATCTTAAATGCAAATTTAACCCGACAAGAGCCAGTAATAGCCTTCACAGTATTTGATGCCAATGTCTGACCCCAAAGCCTTTGCTACCAATCACAAGACAAACTTCGGAGACGGTCAGCGATGACCGTCTCCAAGGATGATAACTTGAAGCTCCATCACGTTATGCTAGCCTTTAGAACTTCGGATTTTCTGCACATGCTTGAATTGTTGCACTAGTTTACACACCACATGGGGGAATACCTTGTTGTTATATCTGATATCTATTATCTTTCAAGTATAGCTTAAATAGGTATCTATTCATACTAATCGCTTGTTGAAGATGTCCAAAAAGTTAAGCTCCGCTACTGTTTCTGACAAGCCTGAGCAAAGCTCTCGGTAGGAGGCAGTGGGGACTCTAAACCCATCGTCAAACCCCAAGCCTGGCATCCCGATCCACCTGTCGCGGTTATAGGCCCGGCACCCGATGCTGTAGATGGAGCCGTCGTTCTGGATAACCCCATCGATTCTCAAGCCTCGAAAATCGGTGAATCTTCTCTCTGTCGATTATGTTCTATCCATGGAATCCTCTTTGAAGCGTTCCGGTTCCTTCGGCACAAGATCGGCTTCACTTATCCCCAGCCGGATATACTACGTGTAACAAATTTATGTGCTGGGCCGAAAGTGTGCCACCTTTCAATTCATTCATCCGTGAAGTGTTGCAGTATATAGGGATTGCTCCAGCACAACTACACCCTAATAGCCATGCATTTATTCACGGTACATGCGTTCTTTTCATGAGCGTCTTACTCAGACCTCCAACTCCTGAGGATATCTGTTATATTTACCGCCTCAAGAGACGTACTGACAGTCCATCTTACATATTCCTCGAGCCACACCCCAAATGTCAAGTCCTGATGGGTGGGTAGAGTAAAGTTTCTCAGTATAAACAAGTGTGGTTCTATGTATGTTGTCCTCCCGGTTTCGCGAGAAGATGGCTAGAAGGGAGTAAGTCTCCTTTTTATCCCAATCTTTGTCTTAAGGCTCGAAGTGCATTTTTCTAAACTTCTTTCAACTCTTATAGATATTCGCCCACGACCCGAAGGCGCTGGGTATTCTGAGGCTGTCCAGGCCATCCGAGCTACTTCCGTAGGAGATCGGGACATTAAATCTGTGATTACCAACGAACGGCTCTCGAAGTTCGGATTACTGGAAGAAGGCCACCGGGCTAGCCTTCCAATTGGAGCCACTATAGCAAGAACGATTGCAGAAATGGGTAAAGAACAAGCTGGACCTTCAGTGCCCCTTGCTAAAGGGGCCCTTGATACTACCGAGGAAGGCGAGATTAAAGAAACCGAGGTGCTAGCGGCGACTGACGAGAATATAAGTTCCGGACAAGCGCCAGTAGCTGATGCACCCAGCACCAACGAACCGCCGCCTCCTTCAAAAAAGAAAAAAAGTCTAGCTTATAAGATGAAAAAGAAAAAAGTTGGCGGAACTTCAAAGGTCATGATAACTCCGATTGAGAAAAAGTCGTCTTCCCAAAACTTAGAAGGCCCATTAAGGGGCCTATTTGACTTGACCATTCCTGACAATATATTGAATTATGGTTTCAATAACCCCGAGGCTATGGGATTTAATTCGCCCATGAGAAGCGATGAAGGCGCTCAGACTCGCCATCAGGGAGAGAAAACTCCAATGAGTAAAGCAAAAAATACTGGTCCGTCGGGGGGTTGCACTAGGACACACACAAACACTTACACTCCACCATGCACTTGAATTTCACTCATCGTGTGATCCTTACTAACTCGTCCTCATTTGGTTTTATGTGCAGGTGATATGGGGCGTACACACGGCATTGACCACCTTCACGGATCCTCCACCTTCTACCATTCTAGTCAAGATTCAAGAGAGGTAAACGACGAGACATGGACGACAGCGGTGATAGAGATTATTGTCCCAGAGAGTCGTCGTCTTCCAGAATGAGAACTTACAGTCATTCTTCATATCCAAACAATCCTCCCCCTCACTCGGAGCATAGTAGGGAGAAGTCTGCTCAGAAGGGATCCCAGTTCGAAGTTCCTCGTGACCAACATTCTGGCTCGTCGAGTACTAAGCAATCTCGTGAACCTTATAAGAAATCCATGACTCTGGTTAGGCAGACCCCTCCAGCCTCCGCACACGATCCATCGACAGCGGAAAAATTAGCTGAGATCAAGGCTACATTCCCGAAGATATGTTTTGATGGATTGAAATTTCTCCGTGCGATTCATCCTATCCTCGGACATGTTAAACAGAGCGCCATTGCTTGCAACAACGATGTTTATTTTCAGCACGATGCATTCGTACACTTAGTAGAAAAAGTTTCATAGGTTTCCATTGAACGCCAACATGAGATTGATCGCCTGAAACTCGAAGCCATTCATGAGAAAGACATCATTAAGGGTCAGGATGAGGAACTATCCTCATACAAATCTCAGCTCGAACTGCCCAGAAAAATGCTAGGGAGACAACCGAGGTAGTTAGTCGCTTGGAGGCCACTCACAAGAAAGAACTTAATGAGGCAGTCCAACGCAGTGGCGCCCTGGCTTTGGAGAAAGACTTTATCCAAAAATAAAAAGACATTCTCGATGTCGGGTCAAAGAACTAGAGGAATTGCTCTTTAAAGAGAGAGAAGAGAAAATTGTAGCGCGGGAAGAGTCACAAAGATATTGCGATGAAATCATTGAAACACGGCTTCTAAAGACAAAACTTGATGAAGAGCCATCGAAGGTTGAAGCACTAAAAGAAGCAGCTTGTGAAGAGGGCAAGAAGATAGCGCTCATAGAGTCCAACTCTCAACTTGAGGCAGCTACCGAAGCCGGTAGAGAAGAAATCAAATGTTTATTCGACCCACTCATTGCCAAGTTTAATGCAAGAGTCCTCATGCATCGTGACTTGTCTTTCTTGGGTGAGAATTATCTCGAGTCACTCGCTGAAGCGTGGGATACTTTGATTAGAATAAAAAAAATTGGAGCTGGGTGTTGAAGAGATTGATGAAGAGGCTCTGGTAAGGGAAGTGCTTCGAGGAAAAAAACCCTCAGATCTATCTACGACGAAAGCCCTTTTTGGAAGAGACTCCCCGTCATCGAAGGGTAAAGATGATAACACTGGCCCATCCGGCACTGAGTCTCCGGTTCCTCTTACCGTTCAATTGACCGATAGTTCGTCACTTAGGCCTCCCGAGCAGCACGTCGGTTATGACCCGGAGAAGCCCGGACTTGGCGTTCACATTCTATCTCCAATCCCTGAGGGTGATACTTCGAGGACCACTGAAAGTCAGTTGGAAGCTGGTATGTAGCTTCACCTTCTGGAGTTCAGGAATTCATTGCTTTTGGCGAGTGATGAATGTGTTCTAACATTTGTTTTTCATGAACTCATATAGGTCACTCTGAACTCGAACCAATTCCAAGGAGCGATGTCGCCACGGAGCGGGAAGAGAAAAAGGCTGAGGCACCTCACATCTGAGATACCCCTGGTCCCGATGCTCAAGTGATCGGGGCGCTAGATGAGGATAAACTTGAAGATCCCTCACCTGTAGATGAACACGACAAGGTCAAAATTACAGGCGATTCCGAGCATACTTCCAAGCTCAGCATTAAAGAGCAAATCGAGGAGGAGGAGAAAAATAAAACCAAAGTTAAGATAGAATCTCAGGCGGTGGAACTCAACGATCCCCTAAATAGGCCCTTGAAGGGCATTTTCCCCAGTGGGACCACACCTTTGGAAATTCCTCCTCCTCCCTCGAGTACTTCGTCGCTAGGAAGCAAAGGGTCCAAAAAGAGGCGCTCGGATGAGGAAACTTCGGAGAAGCCAAAAAAGGAAAAAAACTCGAAGAAGTAATTGTTGCCTCGCTACATTTTGCTCAACTTAAGTAACGTAGTACCATGTAGTTGTTTTCCTACCCCTTTTTTTTATCGTAGATAGATTTTGACTCCGGACTAGGGAGAAGTAGTAATGAAACTTCTTTTTTGATTAATAAATGAAATTTTGCTTCTTTATATTTTCAGACTCTCATCGCTTAGCTTATAATTTAATCTGATTGAAATCCAGAGTCTTGTATGTCATGTGAAATCCAGTCCGCTTTCATAAGACTTGGAGACCTTTGAACCGTTTATATTCTAATCCGCACTATGGGGACTTTGGATACTCTAGTCCGCTCTTTGGAGACTTAGAGATTTTTTGAATCCTTTATACTCTAGTCCACACTCCAAGGACTCAGAGTACTCTAGTCCGCGCTCCGGGGACTTGGAATTTTTTTTTGAATTGTTTATACTCTAGTCCACACTCCGGGGACATAGAGCACTCTAGTCCGTGCTCCAGGGACTTAGAGTTTTTTTTGGATCGTTTATACTCTAGTCCGCACTCCGGGGACTCAGAGTACTCTAGTCTGTGCTCCGGGGACTTAAAGACTTTTTTGAATCATTTGTACTCTAGTCCGCACTCCGGGGACTCAGAGTACCCTAGTCCACGCTCCGGGGACTTAGAGATTTTTTGAATCGTTTATACTCTAGTCCGTACTCCGGGGACTCAAAGTACTCTAGTCCGCGCTCCGGGGACTTAGAGATTTTTTTTCGAATCGTTTATACTCTAGTCCGCACTCCGCGGACTCAGAGTACTCTAGTCCGTGCTCCGGGGACTTAGATATTTTTTGAGTCGTTTATACTCTAGTCCGCACTCTGGGGACTCAGAGTACTTTAGTCCGTGCTTCGGGGACTTAGAGATTTTTTGAATCGTTTATTGATCGACTTTTAATTTTGTTTGTGCGTTCATATGCCGGATAGACTAATGCAATTTTACTTTGTCATTGAGTTATAACACATGGAACATCAATAGTTCATAGAAAAACAGCTTCAAACCTTTATTGATTGTAAAAAATAGGGACAAACTAAATTGTCTTATTACATGTCGAAAACAGAGAACAACGAGAGAAACACATACTGGAAACAATCGCTACGAAAATGCAAAAGAAATAGACTAAGTATAATAACAGCGCAAATGTTCGCTATTCCATGCTCTGGGGAGTGTCACGCCATCAACAGTTGCTAGCTTGAAGGTTCCTTCTCCAAGCCTCCGTTCGATGACGTAGGGACCTTCCCATGTGGGATTCATGTGTGACGGGACCGGAAAAACTCGCTTTAAAACTAGGTCGCCCACATCGAAAGTTCTCGGTCAAACTTTCACATTATAATATTGGTTGACTCGGTGCCGATATGCAGCCGCCCTTAAATCAGCTTCCTCACGTTTCTCGTCGACAAAGTCCAACGACTCCAGTAAAAGATCTTGATTCGTTCTAGGATCATAATGAGTCACCTGGTGAGAGAGAACTTCAAGTTCCATGGGTATTACAGCTTCAGTGCCGTATGCCAAGGCGAATGGAGTATAGCCAGTCGTGGACTTGTGGGTGGTTCTGTAGGCCTAGAGTGCTGTTAGAAGCTCATCCACCCACTTACCTCTAGCCTTCTCCAAACTTTTTTCAAGATGGACTTAATTATCTTATTTACGGCTTCAACTTTCCCATTCGCTTTAGGGTGAGTGACTGCTACAAACCTTTTCTCAATGCAATATTTTTGTCAGAACTCTTTGAATTCTTTACTCTCAAATTGAGTTCCGTTGTCGGTAATGATAGTCCGTGGGAGACCGAGGCAGCATATAATGTTTCACACAACAAAGTTAACAACCTTTTTGGTGGTGATCGTAGCTAGTGGCTCTGCTTCTGCCCACTTGGTGAAGTAATCGACCACGACGATTGCGTATTTCGCACCACCTTTGGAGATTGGCAAGGAACCGATTATATCGATCCCCCATATTGCAAACGACCATGGACTAACCATTTGTGTGAGCTCTGTCGGTGGTGCCCTCGGGATCTTTGCATACTTTTGACATTTGTCGCATCTTCTTACATAGCCCGCGGCGTCCCGATTCACGGTCGGCCAATAGTATCCATATCGGAGGAACTTTTTGGCTAACGTTTTCCCCCAAGTATGGTCGCTACATTCTCCTTCATGGACTTCTCTTAAGACCCGCTTTATCTCGTTGTGAGCGACACACCGTAGCAAGGGGACGGAGAATCCCTTCCGATACATTACCCCATTCTGCATTATATACCATGAGGCCTTGCGAACGACTTGTCATCTCTCATTCTTTCTCTCGGGCAAGGTTCCATGTAGTAGATATTCTTTGAACGGGGTCATCCACGACTCCCTTTTAGTTTCCGTCCCTAACACAAGATCTACTTCCATCTTGTTTATACTTGGGGTGTGTAAGGTTTCGATGGGAACCAAGCCCATCTGTTGTGCATCACTAGTACTTGTGAATTTTTCCAAGGAATCGACTTCCCCATTTTTTTCACGCGGAATGTGCGAAATATCGTAGTATTCGAGGTCTGCCAACAATCCTTGAACCCGAGCAAGGTATGGGGCAAGTCTTTGCCCCTTTGCCTGATAGTCCCCCCGTACCTGGTACACCACCAACTGTGAGTCACAAAAGATCTCAATCGATTTCAGTCCAAGTTCTTTGGTAAGCTTCAAGCCCACAATCAATGCTTCATACTCAGCTTCGTTGTTTGCAGCGGGGAAATCAAGTTTCAAAGCATAAAAAATTGATCGGTTCTCGAGAGTTACAAGAATAACACCAGCCCCAGAACAACGGTCGTTGGATGCTCCATCGGTATATAGCTTCCATCGAACAACGTGAACTACATCACTACCACTTGACTCATCTGATATGGTGAACTCTGCAATGAAATCTGCTAACGCTTGCCCTTGGATCACCCTCCGTGGCAGGTAAGTGATATCGAACTGACTTGGCTCAATGTTCCATTTGAGTAGCCTTCCAGAAGTCTCCGGTCGTTGGAGCACCTACCGCAGAGGTTGATCGGTATAAATACTGATCGAATGTACCTGGAAATATGGACGGAGCTTGCATGATGCGATCACCAAGTAGTAGGCTAGCTTATCAATCTTAGGAAAATTTCTCTCTGCCCCTGTTAAGCGCTTACTAACATAGTACACTGGCTTTTGGATTCGGTCATCCTCACGAGCCAAAGCTACACTGATGGCATGTTGAGATACGGCCAAGTAAACATACAACTCCTCATGATCTATGGGCTTTGACAGAACCGGGTGCCTCTCCAAGTGTCTCAACAGAGCTCGGAACGTGTCCTTACAATTCAGCGTCCATTCAAAATTTCTTTTCCCTTTCCTTATCACATCAAAGAAATGAATACACTTGTCGGTTGCTCTGGATATAAATCGACTCAATGCGGCGACTTTCCCATTCAGGCTTTGCACTTGTTTTATAGTTCTAGGTGCCTGTATGTCCCGAATAGCTTGAATCTTTTTCGGGTTGGCTTCGATTCCCCATGCATTGACAATGAAACCCAAAAACTTCCCCGATGCAACGCCAAAGGAACATTTCAGTGGATTGATTTTCATTCCATAAAATCTGAGTATATCAAACATCTCAACTAAGTCTCGAATGTGGTCATTTGACTATCATGACTTCACGAGCATATCATCCACATAGACTTCCATTGTTCTACCAATCTGGTCTTTAAACATTCGATTCACCAAATACTAATAAGTTGCCCCTGCATTCTTCAACCCGAAAGGCATCACTACATAACATTACAGTCCAACGTCCGTGACAAAACAGGTATGCTCCTGATCCGGAATGTGAATCAGGATCTGATTATACCCCGAATACGCATCCATAAATGACAACAATTCGTGTCCTGCTGTCGAGTCGACCAGCTGATCAATTCTGGGCAAAGGAAAACTATCCTTAGGGCATGCCTTGTTCTGCTCCGAGTAATCAACACAGGTCCTCCACTTCCCGTTTGCCTTCCTTACCAGTACGGGATTTGATATCTATTCAGGATAGAGAGCGTCGCGGACGAACCTATTGGCCTTGAGTTTATCCACCTCCTCTCTAAGAGCAGCGGACCTCTCCGGGTCCATGCCTCTCCTCTTTTGCTTCGCTGGCACATACTTTGGGTCAATGTTTAACATATGACTTGCGATGGCGGGAGAAATCCCACACATATCAGAATGGGTCCAAGCGAAAACATCTAGATTCGCTCGGAGGAAATCGGTGAGATCCTCTATCATCGAGGGGTTGAGCTATGATCCAATTTTAAGCACCCGTGATGGGTCATCCTCTATCATTGAGGGGTTGAGCTATGATCCAATTTTAAGCACCCGTGATGGGTCATCATGGCTGACTAGAATGTCAATCGTCAGTCCGGTTCCGCCTTAGCCTCCTTGGGTTCTTCATCGTCATCTCTCGGATCTATATCTTTATAGATCCGACTGTGTTGCCCAAGCCAAGGCTCGGGCATTACTTGTCAATTTTCAGCAACATGGATGCGGACAGGGTTGTCTGCACCCTTTCCTTTCTCTCTTCGCTGGGCCTCTCTCAGCTCAGCCACATAGCAAGCACGACCAGTCGCTTGATCGCCATGCACTACACCAACTCCTCTGTCCGTTGGAAATTTCAAGGTCAAACACCACGGGGCCAAAGCTGCCTTAAACTCTGCCAGGGCCGGACGGCCCAGAAAAACATTATACGGGGAATCAACATCCAAAACAATGAACGGTAGGATCCGTACCCTCCTGCGTTCACCTTCTCCTAGTTCAACTGGTAATTCAACAAAACCTATCGCATTAGTAGCTGCACCATCAAAGCGGTGAATGCGGGCTTTAGACGATTTCAGATCCTTCGCCTCCATCTTCATTTGGTCATACGCCTTTTTGAAGATAATGTTAATAGGACTCCCACAATCAATTAGTATCCTTCTCACAAGCGCTGGTCCAATCGTAGCTGAGATAACCATCAGGTCAATGGTTGGTGCATCCACCTGATCGGCATCCCTTCTTTTGAAAACTATATCATCAGTCATCATTCGTTGTTGCTTCGCTGGAGTCCCGTCTTCCATGTTCGAGCAGCATTCGAAACCTGCATGCTTCAGGGAACTAGCATAGCGTTCCATTTCTTGACAACTCTGTCTGCCGGATGAGGTCCACCGATTATCGTGTTTATAACCAGCCTTCCTCCAGTCCGAGTAGGCTCCTCAGGTCGATGTGAAGCTTGCCCGTGATTGGGGTCGGATGTCCCCTGTCCGCCTTCCTGCGGATTCTTAACAAACTGCTGTAACTTCTTTTGGCGAATTAGCTTTTCTATAGCATCATGGAGGTGTCTACACTCTTCATTATTGTGCCCATAGGTCTCGTGAAACCGACAATACTTTCCAATTTGCTTTTGTTCCTCAGTGGATTCCTTTGGGCATGGCTTTTGATATTGGAATGTATTACAAGTTGATAGATAAATATTCTCCAAAGATGTATTCAGAGGAGTATATTCGCTATAGGTCGAGATACTTGGTTTCCACTTTCCTGCTTCCCTCTTTCGTCCGGAATTTCCTCCTCCGGATCCTTTAGACCGCTCCGGCTTATATTGAACATTGACCTAGACCTTGCCAGAGTTTTCGCCAGATTGCTTTACCGCAATGTTGCTTTGCACCGCTTCCTTGCTGGGCCCTGGCGCACTGCTTCGTCTTGACCACCTGGCCTCTTCCCTCCTTATGAATTGGTTTGCCTTTGAATAGAAGCGTTCCAGGGTAGTCGGTGGTTTGCTTGCCAGCCTGTCACCAAATTTCGAGTCCGGATCTACTCCTCGCATCATGGCCATAAGGATAGCGTGGTCATTCGGATTACTAACTTTGGTAGCAGCAACATGAAATCTTTGCAAATAATCCTTCAACGACTCTCCCGGAGCCTGGATCACACTGGACAACGACATAACATCCTTTAGGCGAGTGGCATGGATCCTAAACTGCTCCACAAATTTCGCCGATAACTCATCAAACCTGAAGATCGATCATGGGGGAAGTCTGATGAACCACATGGTAGCGATTCCGGATAGGGTTATTGGGAAGCATCTGCATTTGGTCGCATCATTTGCCCTAGCCGAGTCCATCATCCACTCGTATCTCATTACGTGTTGTCGGGGATCGGTCTTCACCTCATAAGCTGGAATAGTAGGCATGTTGAATTTTCGGGGGTACTCAGCTTGTAGGATGGTATTTGTGAATGGAGTATGGCTCCTAGATATGCCCAGTCATAATTGGTTAAGCCCTGATTCTCCCTCATCAGTTGCCTGACCATAGCTGATAAATCCGGAGTCTATATGGGAGGTGGCATGTTGGTATCCGTCCTGCGCGATCGTTCTGGCTAGTGCCTCCTCTACAGGCGATCATCTAAGTGCACATCCCGAGGACCCGCTTCACTACAACCCTGGCGAGGCGGTGGACCAGCTCCCAAGCGTGCTCCAGATCCTAAGTTTTCCCCTCCAGGTTGGGAGCGACTCCCCAAGTGCAGATGAGGAGCCACGGTTCCAGGTAGAGATTCTGGACCATTTCGATTGGTTTGCTCTTGGTGAGTCGTCACCAATTGCTCTGTTGCACCAGTTTGTGTCTTTTCGATCCTACGGCGTCTACACTTAGGGTGTTCATTTGATGAAGTGGAGCTGTAAGTAGGAAGCAGGGATTCCACCAGTGTTCTTACGCAGCTACTAAGTGATCTGGGTCATCAGGTTGGCGTTCGTTTGAATCTTCTCGCTAAGATGTCTCCTACTTTCCACAAGCTCCCTCATCAGCTCATTGAACTCTGCCCTGGGGACATCTTCTGGTTGGTATGGGATGGTGGCGGGCTTTGCACCTGCATTAGCTTGCTGGGTCCCACTTGCTGGACGTTGGCGGTCTCATTAACATCCGCGTTGTGGGAGGCGGATCTGGTATGTGGTCTTGCCATCTTAGAGTTATCCGTAGGAATTCTGAGTAGAATCTATGAACTCTTGAGAATAAACTCGGATCTCCTTCGGAGGATTTCCTCAATCAAGTAGCGACAAAGTAGATCCTTATAGCCTGAGAATGCACAATTCTCAGTGAAAGCACCAAAATGTTAGCACCAAAATTGGTCACTAACACCCTTGAATAGAATTGTGTAGAGAGATTAATGAAGAAAGAAAATTAAAACAGAGGAGTAACACAGTTGAATGCAAAAGGAACAACAAAAACGAGAACACCAGATTCATAGTGGTTCAGCGTAATTGCCTACGTCCACTTTAAATATAATCTTTATTACTTTTCCAATCACTTGAGTACATATACAATCCGTAAACAAACAACTTGAATACAAGTTTGAATAGGAAAGAAACGAGTATAGAAAATGGCAGAGTCTCCCTGGAATTCTCAAAAAAAAGGTCCCTTCAACTGTGACCCCTGCCTCTCTATTTGTAGATGAAGATAGGCTGGTTCCCCCATGCAGGCCCATAACCAAGGTAGCTTGACCCACAAGCGTTAATTCAAATTGACCGACCCAGGCAATGTCGAACCACTTTGGCCGAACTGGGGTCATCTCGTAGCTGACTCAAAGCAAGCTCTCAAGGGACCTGGAGCAACTTGTGATGTATCTCAAAGCAAAACAATGCCGATCGCGTCACCATACTCATTCTTCTAATTTAGCCACGATCTCCACTAGTCTAGCCTAACGCCTCTGACTAGTACAAATCCGCTAAATTGACGTAGATCTGATGGTCAAACTAGCCATCACCTTTGGCCATATCTCATAGAGTTTTGAAGTCATAATCAGCGACCAACCCGAGCAAGCCCACTCTAGAAATATTGCTCCAAAATAGGTATGTCTTCCACTCAAAGCATCAAAAACTGCATTTCCCTTACGAACGTACAGGAAATGTCAAATCCATATGAGACTAGGAACTTTAACCATCACTACTGGCGAAGGTCAAGAGTCAAGATCCTTCACGGAGAAGAGATACTTAAAGGATGTGGAATCACTGAATAGCTCGAACTCCTCTCCTAATAAATAATGCCTCCAACTCTCTAAAGCGAACTCCATCACTGTCAACCCCGAATCAAAGGTCTGATATTTCCACTCGTGCGGTTTCAGTTATCAACTAACATGCGACAACCATACCTTTCGGTATCAATACAACACCAAGTTAAGTACCACAAGCATGTGCATGCTATCGTCTCCTCATTCCTGCTCGGAATGATTAACATTGGTGCACTCGTTGAACTCTTGATTAAACTCACTAACGTGTGTCCGCACCTTGTGTCTTAAATAAAAATCTATCCTCTCCCATCAAATAGGTTAACCATGCTACTACTGTAACACCCCTAATTTTAATGATGACGTTATTCAGGAGATATAATTAGAATAAATTAAATAGAATAATGTAGATAAGGGGAGTGAGGTTGATTAATAAAATTTAGTGGTCGTGCTTATTTAACTAAATGAACTTATAAAGGGTTAAGTAATTAAACATGAGGGCATTAGGGTAAATAGCCGCCCATATTTCCCCCTTATACTATTCTCCTTAGTCATACACATTCATTTTTTCCTCAAACAAAATTTATAACCGTAAGAAGTAAGCAAGGTCGGCCATTAGGAAGAGAAGAGAAAATCAAAGTAAAGCTTAGGATCAAGTTAGAAGAAATAAATCTCAATCAAACTTCAATTTCCTTATCCCATTTAAGGTGAATAATAATTTCTACATCTCTATTTTGGTTTTATAATCATATGTTTTCGGATTTAAGGGTAAATCTATTTTTATGATATAATGAATGATGATATGCATGATTGATGATTTATATGGATTAAACAAGGTTGTTTAAAAGGATATATACACGGTTTTAGGGTAAAACCGAGATTAAATGAATTTTAAATGCCATGGGAAAATTATATGTTATGGAACACATGATTTTGTAGTTGGGTTTCAATTTTTATAATTTTCCAAGCTGTGGAGAATTAGTTATGAATTTTCAAAGGAAAATATGGTTATTTGGGTTTATAAATTTATATTGGAAAATATATTAAGAATTTGGGTCTGAAATTTTGATATGTTAGATAACATGATTAAAGTGAATTTCTGAAATTTTTGGGGATTTTTACTAAGTGAGTTAGTGTGGAAATTAAATTATTTTGAAAGGAGGACCTAAATAATTTAATTGTTCTGATAATATGATGGGCTTATTTGTTAAGTGTTAATTTGATTTTAGATTTGAGAAAATGCGGTAAATATTATCCAAAATATTTAAAAGTTGCAAAAGCCAATCAAATGTTTACAAGTAGGCGAGTTTGTTACAAAAAGTTTACATATTTTGGCAAAATCAGCTTTTGCCTAGAAAAAGGTGGTTCCGCCTCCTTTGGCAAACCTTTCGACTTAGACCTATCGACCAAGACCTTTCGACTTCAATGACTAAAAAGGTCGAAAGCAAGGCACATGATACCATTCAAGTGGTAAGCAGTGAACTGGACCAAGTCGGAAGGTATGGTGTTGAAGGGTTGCTTTCGAAGGGTTGCTTTCGAAGGAGATGGACCCTTAGTTTATTTTGATTTGAAAAAGAAAATCACTTGCCTATTTTAAAAAGCTTCCGACAAGGTCGAAAGCTATGTTTGATTTTGACAAAGTCGAAAGCTATGTGTTATCCCGCCTTTTGGCAAGGTCGTGATACCAAGGACTTGACTAGAAACAAGGACAATTCGACCCGAAGATCGGTTATACACAGGTTCACTATGGATACTGGTAAATTTGGTCCGAGTCCGGATCAAGCTACAATTGACATGATGTGACAAGCAAAGCTATGAAATTCAACGTTCCAAATTTTGGCTCAATCGGAGTTCGTATGCTCAAGTTATGGATCGATCAAGATTCACATAGAAGACGTCATTTCGTATCCATCACTTGCTATCCATCCCCTTCGTATCCATCATCCATCAGCAAGTATCCATTTCGTATGGATCTCCCTCCATCCATTTTGTATCAATCAATCAAGCATCGATATGAAACCAGCAGCCATCAATTGATACGAAGGAACCAACAGCCAGCATCGATACGAAGCGGCCTCCAACCATCGATACGAAGTAGCATGCGAGCATCAATATGAACAGAGCCACGCATGATTGATACGAAGAAGGTGTGGTCAAACAAAGGAAGCTGTTTGTTAGCATAATACTCGGATCTCCCCTGAACTATCGCTCCACGTCATCACTACACACTCGATCGATACGCACAAGACCGATACGAACAACGATCGATACGAAGGTATCAATACGCACAGTTCAGCCAACCTACAAATCCAATGTTGGATTGATCATAACTCAAAATCTACAAGTCCAAATGCTACCAAATTTTCACAGGAGCTTGCTTACCACCTCAAGGATGTCTCTGATCGATCCCAGCCCAAAAGGAGTTGATCTTGATCGATACAAAGAGCTCATGGATCAATCAGGGATTGATCCCAAATGACATCGGATCGATTTGGTGAGCCCAACCATATGTGAGAAGGAGTATTCCGAAATCTAAGCCAAATAGTTTAGACCTACACCTATAAATAGCACCCCAATGCCAAGAAAAAGGACTTTTGACTTTGCTACGCCGTTACTCTTCCGCAACTCCATTGTAAATCGAGTGTTAGAGTATTTTACTGTTGTAATCAATTGCCAATCAGCAATAAATAGAAAATCATTCAAAGTGGATGTAGGCTACAATGCCGAACCACTATAAATCTCTATCTTTTTCTATTTCTGCTTGTTTTAATTGTCATGTTTGTTAGATTAGCCTCCTTTTACATTTAAATTCTTCATTCTAATCTCTTTAAATATGTCCGAAGAGTGTTGTGCCCAATTTTGGTGCAAACACTTTGGTGCTTTCACTAAGAAAACCCTGTTTTCTCCTGCTCTGTGGATCTTCTGCCATTGTTGGATTGCTAAAATCTAAAGAGAAGATCCAGATCTGTCATCCAGTAGTTCCTTCCATTCAATTCAGATTCCACCAGATCTATGAAAGAGCTACGTCACTCAACATGGTTACTACCAGAACTGCTTCAAATGCTGCTAATCCAGAAGGATGGGATAGGCAAAATCCCATGCAGCTGACTTCCATAGGCCAATCATCAACCGGAGCTTCAGATCTACAAGGTCCTGTGACTAGAGAGGAGTTCCAGATCCTAATGCAAGAGCTAACTCAAAGCCGTCAGCAACTTACTCAGTAGATCTGTGCCAACACGGAGCTCGCAAACCAGCTGAACGAAGAAAGGTGAAAGAGACTAGGAGGGATCACGTTTCTTATTCCTCGACTGAAAGATCGACTTCATCTGATTTCAACCACAGATCTACACGCCGTCGGCTGGATGGAAATTATGCGGAAGCCTCCAGGCATCAACGTGCTGTGAATCTCGGACAAGCCAGGGTTGGCCCTTCTACAGGGATGTTAGTCCATGAGTTGATGGTTTTGATGACAACAACCTTAGAATAAGATTATAAAATATAAATACTAACATTATAGTTTAGATATATATGTATATGCATGATTTAACCATGCATGTACCAAGAATGAAGACTGTACAGTATAGAGATTCAAGGTATCAAGACTGAAGACTCATGAGTATCAAGACTATCAAGAGTTCAAGATTTCAAGATAAGTATTGAGTCTAGAATTATGTTAAAACTTCATAATAGCATTGAAATCTTCACTCCATTTTTCTTTTGGGATGGAGCCCATTTCTACCTTTTTAGTGGCTTACAAACCCACGACAAGTAGCTTACAAACCTACGACAAGTGGCTTACAAACCCACGAACATCCTGGTTTTGTACAAGTTCTCGAGTCCTGATGTGATGAGATATTCTGCAGGAAGAAGCTTGCAAAACTACTTCAAAATGATTTTCAAAACTACTTCAGAATGGTTTTCAAAACTTCTTTTCAAAATGTTTTAGCCTTAAAAATTATCTTTTCAAATGATTTTCAAAAAGATGTTTTAGCCTTAAAATATTCTTTGTTTTTGTTTTTAATAAACTCTTGTTTTAAACTTCGTTTGTTTTAAACTATCTTTTAATTATAATATATTTATACTTAGATTTAAATATAAAATTATAGTAAAATTATATATATATTATTCTCTATATTTATCTATGTATTTTATCTATAGTCAAGTATATTTATAAAGTTTAAATAGTTTTTAATATAAGATAAAGGTTATTTTAAAAGAAAATCAAATCTTCAAAAAATGCTTTGGGATGTCAACATGCCCTAGTACCCCATGTCGACATAGTGACAGTTAGATTCAAAAATTTGAATTTCAAAAGAAGTGTCTATTCGCCATAACCTTTCACGAATGGACATGGCTGTTGTTCTTCTATAAATAGGGGTTAGTTTCAACGAATTTAAATATAGATTTTCTGGTTTTTCACTTCTCTTCTTCTTTCACATTTTCTTATTCAAAATCCTATCATTACTCTGCCGAAATCAACATTGAATCTAACTAGATAATCTCTGGTTTGATTCTTTGTCACTATCTCATCAAGATCCTCAGTGCTATTCAGAGTTATAGGCTTTCTTTGTAATCAATAGAATAAAAGGTGTGATTGTAGCCTTGGAAATCAATCAAGTGAGAAAAGGTGTGATTGTAGCCTTGAGAAATCAATTGGGTGAACTTGTTGCCCGGAAATCAAGTATCTCTACCCAGAGGATTGTGATTCTGGAGGGTGTACCTCGTGACCTTGAAATCGAGGGTTGTAATTGTTGAATTGCTTTTGAAAGGAAATCCGTACTTAGTTGTGCGGGACTGGATGTAGGGTAACTCCGAACCAGTATAAAATCCGATGTGTTCTTTCCTTTACTGCATTTATTTTATTTCTATATCTGTGTTTGTTTCTGTGGTTATATCTGTGTCTGAATATTGCATACATTTGTGTTCAAATTAACATAAACTCAAAAAGATTTAGTAAATTCTTAAATACACTATTCACCCCCCTCTAGTGTTCAGTCTAGCCTTAAGATCCATATTCCGCATTCCTCACATTTGGTATAAGAGCAAGGTTTTCAAATGTTTCATAATCTGAATTTTGAAAAGTTTTCAAACTGGCTACCAACACCAGTACTGTTACTAACACTAGTATCCCTGTTACTAGTTCATTTGTAGAAGGTCAGTCTACTGTCAGACCACCACTTTTTAATGGCAGTAACTATGCATATTGGGCATGTAGGATGAAAATATATTTACAATCTGTAGGATTAGATACTTGGAATATCACACAAACTGAATATTCTGAACCCACAACTAATTTTGCACAGTGGACCGCTGAGCAAAAGATTGTTGCACAAAATAATTCTAAAGCAATGAATATTCTATTTTTTTCACTTGATAGGAATGAACCTAATAGAGTGTCAGTTTGTAAGTCTGCATATGAAATCTGGAAAACTTTGCATGTAACTCACGAAGGAACAACCAAAGTTAAACAGACCAAAATTTCCATGCTCACAAATCAGTTTCAGTTATTTAAAATGAATACTAATGAGTCTATTTCAGAAATGTGTAGTAGATTTCAGGATATTGTGCATTCTTTAATATCCTTGGGAAAAGAATTTTCGGAAGAAGATCAAGTCAGAAAAATTTTAAATTCTCTCACTCCAGAATGGGATCAAAAGACACTTGCAATTGAAGAGGCAAATGACATCAGTACCTTAAAGATAGAAGAATTGATTGGAAATCTAATGTTGTTTGAAGTCCAAATGATCGGGAGAAGAGAAAGCAAAGCATCTGAAAAGAAATCAATGGCATTCAATGCATTAACCGACGGATCAGACTCAAACAGTGATAATGATGAAGAGAGAGCATTTATGACTAGGAATTTTCGGAAATTCCTGAAATATAGAAAGATGAATTATCTCAAGAGAAACAACTATAAGAATTCTGGAAATCAGAATGCAGTGCCAAACAATGTCAAATGTTTCAACTGTGATGAACCAGACCATATGAAAAGAGACTGTCCGTATCCAGATAGACAGAATCCTCATATAAACAATGATTCAATAAAGAAACGGAAGCATGCATTTACTGCTACTCTAGATGACTCAGACTCATCCTCAAGCGATGATGATCAGAAGACAGATAATTCAAATTTGTGTTCACGGCAGTTCACGACTTCAACGAATTCAAGGAAACGGACTCAGAAAAAGGTACACATTTACAATACAATTGATTGAAATTGCATGCTTAGAATTAGATGATTGATTGCTTGATTGATTGATTTTGAATTGGTGTGTTGATTGAATTTTAAATTTATTTTTTATTATTTTATTATTATTATAATTTATTATTATTTTATTTTTATTATTTTTAATAATATAATAATATTTTCTGGAATATACTATAATTCTAATAATATTCCAGATATATATATATATATATATAAACATTAAAATAATAAGTATATATATATTAGAATACTTAGGAAAAATAAATCATAGAAATTCACAGGCATATGTCGACATGGTCCCTACCCAGATGTCGACATAGGTACCAAAATTTGAAATTCAAAATTTGAATTCAAATGGTTGAGTTTCCCTCTACCTTTTCACTTCATTCAATACTCTAAAAGGGCATCTTTTGACCAGAGAACATGTCTTTCAAAAATCTATTTATTCACTATCTTTTATCACAACTTTTCACTTTCATTTTCAAATTCAAACTCTCTCTTCAAAACTTCAAGCTCTCTACACTCTACTTTAATGGCTTCTTCAAGCAATCCCTCCACCATGAGACTTTCCAGAAACTTGAAAGAGCAACTCCTCAATAATCCGGAGGCCATAAAAGCATACATCAATTATGCTAATTATGGAAAAGTTCATCCCAGAAAGTTTGCTATTTTTCAAGATTTTGCTTCTTATGAAATTGATACCCTTTTTGCAAACAATCAAATTCTTAGTCTTGTTGATTCTTCTCAAAATGATTTTGTTTGTTACCCAAATCTTGTTAAAATTTTCTATGCAAATCTCAATCGAGAATTTCATGAAGGAAATGATAATGAAATTTGGAGTAGTGTCAAAGGCACTAAAATTGTTTTGAATTGTGATCTTTTGGGTACCATTCTCAATTGCAAAAGCACGGGAATGGATCTTTCTAGTTTTCAAATCGATGAACATGGTCGTGAGACATTTCATCATATTTTTGAAGGAGATGAAAACTTTGAATTTAAAAACCGAAACTTTCATCCTAAAGCAAGAATTGTCAATCTTCTTTTACAACATACTTTGACCCCAAGATAGGGAAATTTTAACAATCCTACTTCAAAAGTGTGCAAAGCACTTTTTGCTATTTTTGGAAATTATGATATCAATTGGGCGCAAGTTATTTTGGATGAACTTCGTCCTAAAAATTTTGAAATAGGAGAAAACACTTTATATCATGGAATTTACCTTACTCGGATTTTCAACTATTTTGGAGTAAATTTCAAAGGAGAAGAATTTACTTCAAGAAAAGATTTTAATATCTCAAACATTTCTCTCATGAAAATCCCATATGTTTTTCAACCTTACGAGACTCTTGCCGAAAAGGAAGAGCGTTTGGCTCATGAAGAAATGGAAGAGGAAGAAGAAGAAGAAGAAGAAGGGAATGAAATGGAAATAGAAGAAGAAGTAGAAGGTGAAACATCCCTAGAAAGTATTGAATATCCCTCCAATCCTACCAACAAAACCCTTCTCAAAAACCAAAAGATTATTGTTGAGAATCAACGGGTTCTTAAAAGATCCGTTAGTAAGAAGTTGGATAAAATGTCATCCAAGATGAACAAGTTTTTCTCCAAAGTCAGCAAGAAACTTGGATTATCTTCATCTTCATCATCCTCTAACTAGTTCTATGTTTTCATATCATGTCGAATTAGTTTAAGTTCGTTTTAATTTGAGTGTTTATATAGTTCTTTATGGTCAATCATTGTATTATCCTATTATGCAATGAAATTGATTTCCTTTTCTGTTATCTAGCTTATCTTATCTCATGAATAAATGTTAGTATATTATATAAATATATATATATATATACACACAATTATTCACAAAATCAAAAAGGTCATCAAAATTCACTGGACCATGTCGACATCCCCCTTTGACCATGTCGACATGTACTGGTCAGAAATGACACTTCATTTTGAATTTGAAATTTGAATAACTACCATATGTCTATTCATTTCAAACGAATTTCTACACCTATATATACCCATTTCTTCTAGAATTCATTACTGAATATTATTTCTTATCTATTCTATCTCTCATTCTTCTCACAATTTCAAAAATGGCTAATCCAATTCATAACTTATCCGAGAATCTTGAAGAAACTCTTAATTCATTTAAGAATATTCTCTCGTTCATTCTTCGTAACCAGCGACACTTAGAATTGAGTCAAATGCAAATGATCAAGGAGCAAGAAAGGCATTTCGAGGCAATTCGATGGATGATTTCTTCCCTGCACAAGGATGATAACGAAGCACATCCTCCTGTCTCTCTCACAAATGACAATGAAAATTGGGATGCCATCAAAGCAGACCCTATTTTCGGAGAAGAAGGATGGGTGGAAGTTCCTCGTAACGTTTAATTTGATTGCTTTATTTAATTTGATTACTTTGTTTGAATTGATTGCTTTGATTGAAATTATTTGTTTTGATTGATTTGATTGACACTTGGTGTGGATTGATGAATGTATAAATATACATTGATATATTTATAATCGTTGATTGAATATCATGTCTATAAGTATAGTTATTTCTTAATATACTCTATTATATAGTTTATTAATGCAGGTACTTGAGTACAAGAATGAGGAGGAGTTATATAGTTTAGAGTTTGTTTGTTTTTGTTGATGACAAAGGGGGAGAAATATAAAATAGGGTAGTTAGGCATAGATTAAGGGGGAGTTATTAGATTTAGGGGGAGTTATTAGGATAGAAGTAATATTTTATAAACAAAGGTTGTCATCATCAAAAAGGGGGAGATTGTTAGTCCATGAGTTGATGGTTTTGATGACAACAACCTTAGAATAAGATTATAAAATATAAATACTAACATTATAGTTTAGATATATATGTATATGCATGATTTAACCATGCAGTTACCAAGAATGAAGACTGTACAGTATAGAGATTCAAGATATCAAGATTAAAGACTCATGAGTATCAAGATTATCAAGAGTTCAAGATTTCAAGATAAGTATTGAGTCTAGAATTATGTTAAAACTTCATAATAGCACTGAAATCTTCACTCCATTTTTCTTTTGGGATGGAACCCATTTCTACCTTTTTAGTGGCTTACAAACCCACGACAAGTAGCTTACAAACCTACGACAAGTGGCTTACAAACCCACGAACATCCTGGTTTTGTACAAGTTCTCGAGTCCTGATGTGATGAGATATTCTACAGGAAGAAGCTTGCAAAACTACTTCAAAATGATTTTCAAAACTACTTCAGAATGGTTTTCAAAACTGCTTTTCAAAATGTTTTAGCCTTAAAAATTATCTTTTCAAATGATTTTCAAAAAGATGTTTTAGCCTTAAAATATTCTTTGTTTTTGTTTTTAATAAACTCTTGTTTTAAACTTTGTTTGTTTTAAACTATCTTTTAATTATAATATATTTATACTTAGATTTAAATATAAAATTATAGTAAAATTTTATATATATTATTCTCTATATTTATCTATGTATTTTATCTATAGTCAAGTATATTTATAAAGTTTAAATAGTTTTTAATATAAGATAAAGGTTATTTTAAAAGAAAATCAAATCTTCAAAAAATGCTTTGGGATGTCGACATGCCCTAGTACCCCATGTCGACATAGTGACAGTTAGATTCAAAAATTTGAATTTCAAAAGAAGTGTCTATTCGCCATAACCTTTCACGAATGGACATGGCTGTTGTTCTTCTATAAATAGGGGTTAGTTTCAACGAATTTAAATATAGATTTTCTGGTTTTTCACTTCTCTTCTTCTTTCACATTTTCTTATTCAAAATCCTATCATTACTCTGCCGAAATCAACATTGAATCTAACTAGATAATCTCTGGTTTGATTCTCTGTCACTATCTCATCAAGATCCTCAGTGCTATTCAGAGTTATAGGCTTTCTTTGTAATCAATAGAATAAAAGGTGTGATTGTAGCCTTGGAAATCAATCAAGTGAGAAAAGGTGTGATTGTAGCCTTGAGAAATCAATTGGGTGAACTTGTTGCCCGGAAATCAAGTATCTCTACCTAGAGGATTGTGATTCTAGAGGGTGTACCTCGTGGCCTTGAAATCGAGGGTTGTAATTATTGAATTGCTTTTGAAAGGAAATCTGTACTTAGTTGTGCGGGACTGGATGTAGGGTAACTCCGAACCAATATAAAATCCGGTGTGTTCTTTCCTTTACTGCATTTACTTTATTTCTGTATCTGTGTTTGTTTCTGTGATTATATCTGTGTCTGAATATTGCATACATTTGTGTTCAAATTAACATAAACTCAAAAAGATTTAGTAAATTCTTAAAAACACTATTCACCCCCCTCTAGTGTTCATTCTAGCCTTAAGATCCATATTCCACATTCCTCACAAGGGCACCAAGCTGGACCCTCCTCCCGAGGAGGGGCACTTCCTAATCACGCCATTCATGACCATGCTGCTGCTGTCGCTATAGATCTGGAAGCTGAGATCCAGAACTAGCCAGATCCAGCCCTTCGTCAACACATCCATGCTCATGAACCCTACGTTCCCGAAGACCGGGAGCCAAGGAGGCGAGGAACGGACCGTCGACAGCGCCCGAACCATCCCTGCAACATGAAACCCGACCATGCCTTGGCCCTAAATGTCTAGATGGCTGAAATTCCAACCATGATCCGCCAAATGATCCGAGAAATTCAAGGTGATATTAATAATGATTGGGGAATCTTCCAAAGTCATACTCCATTTACTAACAACATCCTTTATATTGAGCCACCTCGTCGATTCAGGATGCCTACCCTGCCCGTGTATGAAGGAAGTTCGGATCCTAATCAACACATCTTGAAGTATAAATGGTTTATGAACGCCGCTCGAGCTGACGACGCGGTTAAGTGCAGGAGCTTTCCTATTTCCTTAGGGGGTATCACAACCATGTGGTTCACTCGTCTACCATCCAGATCCATTTCATGCTTTGATCAGTTGGCTACAAAGTTCGTTGGACAATTCTGTATGCATGTCATGAGACCAAAGGATGTCAACACCATGTCCAGTGTTACCCAAGCTCCAGGAGAGACACTTAGACGTTATCCGGAAAGGTTTCATGCTACTTGTGCTGAGGTCAGCAATCCCAATGTCAATTCTATCTTAACGACATTGACTAAGGGAATCGATCATGATTCCGAGTTAGGCAATTGGTTGGCTGGGAAACCCCCCACGTCGCTTGATCGTTTCTATGCTAAGGCGGCCCAGTTATGAGGAGAGAAGATGCTAGACGATCTAGGAAGCAGGACGATACAGGGCCCAGTGTCGAAGGCATTCCGAGTAATGTTGTTGTGAAACAGACTGGTGAGAACTCCGGCAATGTGCAATTGAACATACAGAACAAACAAGGTCAACAAAAGGGTAACGAAGGTCAGGGAAAGAAGAGAGACGGACCGGTACACAGAGCTCCCATGTTCGACCAATATACTCCCCTAAACACTTCGCTAGAAAATGTTTACCTTCAGACTTGTATACCGGACAATATAGGAAGCCAGCTCCGAAACCATCATATGAGAAACAAATTTAGACTGGAAAATTCTGTAGATTCCACGATTATTATGGCCATAACACAAATGAATGTTGTCATTTACAAGGCATCATTGAGAAGTTGATTAGAGAGAGGAAGTTCAAACAATCTGTGCGGGCACCGCAGGATGGAGGTGCGGGCCCATCTAGCCCGAATCAAGGTCAAGGCCAAGCTAGGCCCGAAGAACCCACGTGCACTAGTGGGAGGTTGTTATAAATACAGTGAGTGGTGGTCCTCATCCAGCTGATCGGAGCTGGAAAGAAATGGAGTCATATGCTAGCTCGATTAGGCATGTGCACTTCGAGTGTTGTAGTAATTCTGATGATGGGACCCTGACGAAACAACAGAGAACGATGACAGACGACATCATTTTCAGGAATTGCGATGCTGATAGATTTGAGGCCCCCACTATCGATCCATTGGTCATTTCAGCTCAAATAGGTCCTGCATGGATGAAGAGGATCTTGGTTAACAGCGGAAGCTCTGTAAACATTCTTTTCAAGTGAGCTTACGATCAAATGAGAATGGAGGCAAAAGATCTAAAACCGTGTCAGTTACGCATACATGGTTTTAATGGAAGTGCAACTATACCTGCTGGGATGGTAGAGTTGTCAGTTGAGTTAGGTATTGGAGAGCGCCGGAGAGTCCGGATGCTACAGTTTTTTGTGTTAGACATTAATTCCCCCTATAATGCTTTCTTAGGCCGACCGACCCTCGCTGAATTCAGGGCAGCTATTGCCCCGTGGTGTTTGACTCTAAAGTTCCCCACAGATAACGGGGTTGGAGTGGTTCATGGAGATCGAGTGGCTGGACGCACCTGTTATGTTGCTGAGCTACGGGATGCGCAGCGTAAGGAGAAAGGCAAGGGCGTAGAGGAATCTCTCTGCTTCCGTTTTTCAGAGAATTGACAGCTAACGCCTGGGCCTAGGCCCGAGCGCCACAACCAGTTCCTTAAGGAACTTGATCCTAGAACCTTCGAAGTTGGCGATCTCATACTTAAGAGAATTTATCCGATCCCTTCACACATGAAACCGAAGTGGGAAGGATCATATGTCATTGAGCGGAGACTTGGAGATGGCACGTTCAAACTATCAACTGTTGACAGCCTCACTTTACCCAGAGCATGGACAACGAGAGTCTCCATCGCTATTACACATAACTGGCTTGTATTCCTTTAAATTAAAATGTAGACTCACCAAGCCAGAGTGGCGATTCTTTACTTGCATTGTGCGACCGTCACGATGTATAAAGAGCTGAGTCCCATCCCACGATGGGACTTATTCAAATAGGGAGTGATCGTGATCCTACCAGTCACTCACTAAGTGAAACCCTGAGCTCGAGGACAAACAACTATAAAGAAATGGAGGATTGAAACACGACAATCGTCTAACAAACTCCAGCTCTCGGAGTGCGAGCTGGAGTACAAACTCCAAGTCCAGACTCGAAGAGGATGGATCTGCAAATCCACGACTTTGCTTGCCAAATAAAGGTGGATGTGACCCAACCGTCCGCAACCTTGATCAACTCCTCATTCCCAGAGTGCGAATGAGATCCTAAAACCTATACAGATGCGATTGACCATCTGCCGACTAACTCCAGATTCCGGGAGTGCGAACTGGAGTATAAACATAATCGGGTGTGACTGACCACCCATCAACCAACTCCAGATTCCCAGAGTGCGAACTGGAATATACATAATCGGGTGTGACTGACCACCCACCAACTGACTTTGGTCCCGATTGCGCGGACTGGAGTATAAACACTAGATGGGTGTGACTAACCACCCATCAACCAACTCCAGATTCCCGTTGTGCGAACTGGAGTATAAACACCAACAAACTCCGATCTCGAGAGCGTGGACCGGAGTATAAACATTAAATGGGTGTGATTGATCACCCACAAAACATCTTATGTCCCCGAAGTGCGGACGCAATCCTAAACACTGACTGGACATGACTGACCACCCATCAACTGACTCTGGCCCCGAGAGCATAGACCAGAGTATAAGCATCAAACGGGTGTGACTGACTGCCCGTACATCAACTCATGTCCCCGGAGCGCGGATATGATTCCAAGTATTAAACGGGTGTGACCGAATGCTCGTAAAATAACTTATTTCCCTAGAGTGTGGACATAATTCTAAAGCCGAACGGGTGTGACCGACTGCCCGTAAATTATCCTATGTCCCCAGAGCTTGGATATGGTTCTAAATAACAAGCGGGCGCCACAGACTGTCAGCATGCAAGTTTAATCCCAAGAGTGTGGATATCGATACCAGTAAATGAGCGAGTGTGATCCGACCACTTACACTCATCTCCCTTTAACTTTGTTCTGATTAAGTTAAATTGAAATCAGTGAAGGCGGAAAACGATTGCTGACCATTTACTTTAATTTATCCCTAAGACTGGGGGCATAACTCAAGTAGCAGCCACTGACCGAGACAGTGCAACATTGAGATTCGACTTGACATTTGGTTATGACCCAAAGCCCTGACTTGGGACTTAACGACCGGACTCAAGTTCGACTCGGAGACTGAAGTATCACAAGTACATTGAATGGAAGTACGAATGCTGAAATACTTAAGTAAACAAACGCAGAGTTGTGCTGAAAAAACAAAGCGAAGTTTTATTTCCAATCTTCTTTGAAAAAAGATAAATACAAAAACTTATTTAAAAAATTCCTATAAGCAGGGGCCGAACCCGCATCTATACACGGCCTACAAAATGCAAAAGGGATTCCTATTCCATTTATCTACCAAAAAGAGGAAACAAAAAGAACAAGTCTATGCCTTTGATTTTTTTCTCCTTCTTGCTCTTTTTTAGCGTAGACCCGCTTGTAATACCGCTCGGATGTCTCTTCGAGCCTTTACTTCCCCGGCTTGCTTTAGTTGATTTGTCTTCAGCCGGGGGATTACAGTTATCTCCTTCTCAGAGCTCACATGAACCAAAGCATGTTCCGTATGCAGGGCTGGAGGGATGCTGGCACTTTCTACGGTGGTGAAACAAGGCGCATTGGTTTCGATAACAAATACCAGGAGAAATGACACATATCGGGATTGGGCTAGGACCCGCTATGCCACCACCAACACTGCTAGCTTGCTTAGCCTGCTCTACCTCGATTTTAATTTCCGCCATTATCTCCTCAGCCCGATCTACGTGAATCTCCATCGACATGCTACTAGTCGGGCCTGAGGAACTTGTAATCATCACATCTTCATCAATAACGAATGGTATTTCGATGATCGGGTCACTTTGATGGCCGGGGAGTGCTTCCATCATTTGTTCATCAAAAACACAACTGCTTTCGTGCATCTCCCTAGCTGATGTGGCGATCGTTGTAGCTTCTGTTATTAATGCCTCCTGCTTATGATGCATTCCTCGAGATGCAGAAGGATCAAGAGGTGCAGAATCTAAGGCTGTAAGCAAAAATTCATATTTTTGGACCTTCATTTAATTAACGATTCAATATTTAAATCAATTATTTAAATATCCTATCGTTAAAAATATGGGTCATTACACTTCACTTTCAAATTAAGTTCCATTGTCGGTTACTATTTTATGTGGTACTCCAAACCGGGTGGTTATGTTCTTAATCACAAACCTTAGCACTTTCCCTGATGTTATATATGGTTATGGTTCTTCTTCTACCCATTTGGTAAAGAATTTGATAGCTACAACATCAAACTTTGCTTTACCCTTAGACATAGGCAACAATCTAATTAAATCAATTCCCCATACATCAAAGGGCCATGGAATTGAGATTTGGGTTAACTCACTAGAGGGCATATATGGAATTGTTGAAAATCTCTGACATCTCTCGCATCTCTTTATGTAATTAACTGCATCATTATTCATATGGGGCCAATAGAAACCTCGCCTTGTGACCTTTTTAACTAATGTTGTGCCATTAGAACGATCTCCGCAAAACCCTTTATGGGCTTCTCTCAACAATTTTGTGCTACTTTCTGGACTAAAACATCTTAAGTAAGGAAGCGGATATCCTTTTTTATAAAGTGTTCCATCCATCATAATAAAAGTTAGAGCTTGAAGCCTTATCTTTCTAGCTTCTTTTTTATTTTCTAGTAGTTTCCCTTCTACCAAGTATTTAACAATAGACGTCATCTACTTGTTTTCATATTGATTATATATTTCTGTATGAATTGTTCCTTTCAGGTTTTCACCATTTTCACTTCCTGGTTCATTTTCCTTCATTTTGGAAAAGACTGGGTACATATGTGATTCTTTGATAAGTTCATGATATCAGGGATAATGCTTCTACCCGATTCTCTTTTCAACGTTGTGGATAATTCGTTTGAATACATCTCATGACTTTGCCGATAATCCATATGGAGGTTATGTAAAGATCGGTCTATGGTAATCAATATCTTGGAACCTACATACCGTTGATGTTAATCTTTGCTGAAATCGAATAGTTTTTTAGGACATTTCATGTTGATCCTACTACTTTGTTACCATTTGAGATTCCGAAGATAGGACTTTAACTATTTCATTTTCGGATAATCTTTCTGCGTTTAAACTGAATTCCATAGCCAACGACATTCTTATGTATAAATCAGTGTTGTGTTTAAAGATTACGATTTAACCTCCAATTAATTAGATGAATAATTGGTTGTTACTTAAATTTTTCTTCCTTTTGAGTCAAATAGTGGTTTTCTATTCCATCAAATGTTGCGCATTTGAGCTGGAGTGATGTTAGATTACAGAGAATTATTTCGTCGCAAGGTATTAACTATTTTGTCTTGACTTGCTTTATGGCTAATGACTTCTTGTCTTGTTTCTTTCTTTACCTTACTCTTTATAGCTGGAATGATCCATATAAAAAACCTTTTTAAATTTCCTTGCACAGCTCCACTCATTTCTCTTGAACTACTTATTATAGAAGCAAGATTATTCTTTGCCATGGTACGGTAGTATATCTATCATTCCAATTTTTCTGATGTTCCTTGATCTTAGATTGGTGCTCATTTGCTCAGCCACCATTACCGCTTTATTTCCCTTATGTTGACGATGGTGATTACTTACCCCTAGAACCTTTCATTGTTTAAGGTAGAAGAAACATCTTTAAACATTAGTATGCCGAAACTATAAGGCGATCAATTGATGGCATTGGATTTCCTTTCCCTACGTATAAGAATTTGTTATAGATACTCGAGATTCGAAGACTAAAATCCTGCTTTCTTATCAATTTGTCCTTTCGACTGTTCAAAACCATGGTTTTCAATGAGAACTCCTATATCTTTTAACTTCTCGAAAGCTATTTGAATAATTAAAGGAATCTGATGCCTCAAGTAAGGGATTCTGTATCCCTTGTCTGAAATACAAATTTTGGCCTTGGAATCCCATAAGATATTTTTGCGATTAACCACTTTTTTGTCAATATTGGTAATATGCAGTTTCTTTTTAGAAATTTTAAGGATGACCTCATCAAAACAACCTTTGGGTTAAAATTGTGGCCATCACGATAAAAACTATATATTATTTATCAATTTTTTTTTGAAATAGTAAGGTGTAAATTTTCTTAAATTAGTGGAATATTAAGTAGTAATTAAACTCCCAAATTCTTTCTTTCGGACAAATAGGGTTTAAAAATGAAAATATTTTATCAAAATAAAAGGTGGTTTGTATTATCCCACCTTATTTGGCTGGGTAATAGATTTAAGAAAATCATGGAACTTTGAAGAGTAATTTTTCAAAAAGCCAAAGGGCTACAAAAATAACCCCTCTGGGAATTGATCCAATAGGAGGGTCTGGAGATATCTTTGACTTGATAAGTCATATCAATTACCATGTTAGGAGCAGTAAGCTTGGACTATAGGAGTCAATCTACTTAAAACTTTCATCCTTCTATTTAGCCCCATCACAATTTTACTTGTTTTTGGCTCTGCCTTATCCTTAATCATCTTGATTTGGTCAGGAATGGCCTCAATTCTTCGAGCATTCATGATATACCCTTTGATATGCAACCCCTGCATTCTTTAGCACAAAAGGCATGATTTTGTAGTAGTAAGTTCCCTAATGTCCACTTGTGGCATCGACCAATGAATCTATTCTAGGTAAAAGATAGCAATCTTCGGAGCATGTCTTATTTAGATCAGTGTAATCGATACGCTCCCCCTTTCCCTTTGGACTCTTTATCTAGTATAGGATTAGTCGACCATTTAGGGTAAAAGACTTTTCTAATGAATCTGTTCTCCAGTAACCTTCAACTTATTCCTTATTAACCTAAATTTCATCGAGCTTCGTTTTGTTTTATCGAACAGGGACAATATTTGGATCTGTATTTACAGCGTAGCTCACAATTGCTGGATCTATCCTGACCCTGTTTGAGTGAGTTCAGGGGAAGTTATCTTTTCTAGATTAGAGTAGTTGGGTAAGCTCTCTTCTAAGACCGTCGCCTAGTTCTTTTCTGATTTTTACTATTTTGGTTGAATCCAGCAAATCTAAGTTTACCTCTTCTAGACCTTCGGAAGAATTCATTCTTTCTTATTTACTTCTGCAATCTAATCCATTTACCTAAAAAATATAACAATATAGAATTCCACACAGATCACAAACTTCAATTATTTATTGATTCATAAAGGTTTTATAATAAAATCTCCATTTTCAAAACACTTAATTTAATTTTGAAAAGAAAGATATTAATTTCCAAAGAGGTTTAAATAATAAAATTTTATTCCCTTCTAAAATCCTTATTAAAAAACTTCTTATATAATTCCAAGAAAACCTATATTTTAAGTATTTATTAAATTTCAAATTTCTTAAATTCCTTTCAAAAATAATTCATAAACTTTGAAACTCTTCTCAATAGTTTCAAAATGATAATACCAAAGAAATTATTATGATCTGTAAGTTCCAACAAACCTAAATAGTCTCACTTTTCTATAAGGATCATCAACTCAAAATATTTCCCAAAGTCGTGACTTGAAATTCCAAAATCAGTATTTAAATCACATAACTATCAAAAAAATTCTTTTAAAATATTACTATCAAGAAATGATTAATCAACCCGAAGTTCTCTTTTATAATAATCTTTCAAATATTTAACATTAAAATATCGATTTGCTAAATTCATTATATAACAAAATACCAAAATTTCCTTTTTTTATATAATAATTCAGTTCAAACACTTCTATATATCCAAACAACTTGGAAAACAAATTCCCTTTTATTTAAAATTAACCAATTACTGAATGTATATTACTTCTAAAATCATTTTGACAAAATACACTTTGTAAATTTTGTTAATAATAATTTCCATACAATAAACAAATTATATTCATCTTATTACCATTCCAAAACATCTTCTTTTTACTAAACTTCCCAATAAACCATCATTTTTACATACAAATTTTAGATGGCCTTCTATAAAAATCCTTTAAATATTTTATAACTTATATATAGTAAAAATCCTTCAAATATTTTATAACCGTATATATGTATATGTGTGTGTATGTATATATATATATATATGTACATATGTATATATATCTACATGCGTGTTTATTTCAAAAGTACATTAGCTTAAACAAATCCCAGAAATCATCACTTTCTAAATAATTTCTATTCACATACTTTTCAAGAACAGTTTCAATTTTAGATATAAATAATTCCAAAATTCATTATTTATTCCTAAAATAATTTATTTCTTTCAAATCTTCACCTTTTAATTCTTTTACTTCTTTCCGATCAATTTCAAGTGTTGGGCTTCGATTGACATAATCTCTGTATTTTTCAAATTGAAGTTCTAAGTGACAATGTCCTCCGGGGCTATCAATTATACAACTTCTTTATTCATATCATTAACTTGATTGGTCTTCACTATTTTCTTGAAATAAAATATCGCTTTATTAGCTTTTAAAGTAAGGAAATGATGACCGGGAGGTTCATGCCCTCCTTTTAGCATCAAAATGTTAAACTGAAATTTGGTTCAACACCTGAGATGTTGCATAAAATAGTATTATATGAAACGGATCCAATATTGCCTGCAAGCTTAAATATAGTGATGAAATTGTTCGAAAATTTGAGTCATATGTCCAGGGGTAAAATTGGAAACTTGCTTAAATGCGCAATAGCCCATTGTTTAATAGGAGAAATAGGCAATTCACTTAGATCACAATCCTTTGTCCATATGCCAATGGGCATAATAGTCATAATGAAAGATAAACGTTAATTTAGGCAAGGGTTAAGTAGTCTTGTTCAAATTATCAATATGCAAATCCAAATTCAAGACCAAGTCCAAAAGAATGAAATATGCACGTCCATAGTCCGAGTCAAATTCAAGAAGCAGTATCCATGTCATAAGTTCAATAATCGATCAAATATATATATTCAATTGTTGTGTGTTATGCAATGTTCATTGTCCAAGTCCTTATGTGCAAAATTCAAAAATGTACAATCGGCTCTAAAATCCTAAATTTGATTTAAGATGACAATTTTGAAAATATAAGAAATGAGGAAAGAAGAATTCCCCCCCCCCCTCCCCAAATGGCGGAGAGGGTCTATTTATAGAGATTGCATTAGGCAGGTTGGCCACCACGTGTCTATACTGCTATACACCTGCTATCTCTTGGGTACTTGATACCCTTCTCAGTTGTTGATATTCAGCATCTCGCATTATAGCAGACTCTCAACAATGCATGTAATCGTTGATGCTCGACAGCCTCCATGTCTTTTAAGATTTGACATCCTCGTAACGTTGAAGTTCAGCAACTCTTTATTTCTATAGAAACTCATCACTGTTATCTGGCTAGAATTTCTTTACAACAGTTAATGTTGTAAAGGGTCGATATCCTCTCTTCTTAAGAAATTACTTTGTCATACCTTTATGACGCGACACCCTTTCTTGGTTGCATATTCTATGACACTTTGTGTTGTATAAGTTCAAAACCCCTATCTTGTTTCAGAAGCTCGATACCTTCTTGATATTGGGTATTCGGCACTGCCTTATTCTTTTTGTTGAGATTCGATATCAGTTGTTATAGCAAAGGTTTGTATAAGATCACCATCTCTGATCGTCACCATTTGATAGTCTTTCATACTCATAGTAGCTCAATATGACCATTATAAGCATAATAACTTCATGTTAGAAACTCGGCATCTCCAGGTAATACAGCTCTCTTCCTTTGTTTCATGCTCTACAACATTATATTGAAGAGGCTCGATATCATTTTGGGCTATAGAGACTCGGCACCACTCCTCATCTTGTTGACCATCTAAAGTTCGACATTCTTTTTAAATGTTCGGCATCTCCCTAAAACTCAATATTTTTCTTTAATGTTAGATGTTCGATATCCCGATATTTGGTGACGTTGTTTGTTGTAGCAACTTGACATCCCTTCTATCATTGCAAAAGCTCGCTAACCTCACATTTTATAAGCTCGTGATGTTTTATAATTATAAGTTCGGCGACCTCATCATTTTATAAACTAAACATCACCACTACATAACTTTGAAATTACTTTTATGCTCGATTCGATTTTTTATGGCTATAAATTCTTAACACCCGTTTTGCCTTTGAATTCGACATCCCTTGTGGCTTGATATCTTCATGCTAGATGCTTGTTGCGCCATTGACTTGGGAACTAAATATATAATCATAGATTTATTAACTCGACAAGCATTTATAAGCTCGATATACTTTCTTAATATGCTTAATATATGTATTTTTAGTAACACTACCTTCCATTGCTTCTATATCCTCCTGCTTATTTCTCTTAACATAATAGTTAGAAAATATGTTGATAACAATAAAAATCTGTATGATCACATTATACTTAAAAACGCATAGATCTAAACCGAGACTATATATTAAGGATCAGTATAGAAAGGTTAAGTATACTCACCTAGATCTCTAAGATGTCTAGCTTAAATCTTCTTAATCCCCTTTAGTTTGCATTTTCTTTATCTTCTTCCTATTTGCCTTCTTTCAGCCACCACCGTTAAAGTTCTTCTCTAGCATTTTATTTTATTTTAAGTAGGATGAAATGAACGAATAGAAAAGAGTAATGTTTATTGTCCCACACTATTTTAGGCTTGGGCCCTCCTACCCCTTTTCTATTAATTCATTTCCCCTTACTTCTCTTATTTAGGCTACCCTGGCCTTTTAATTAATTTATTTGGTTAATTTAAATTCAGGATCGTTACACTCTTCCATCCTTAAAGGAATTTCACACCCAAATTCAATTAAGGTTCCATAGAGATTTGTCCACTATTTCATGCTTACCCTAAGCATACCCATAAATTCCCAATCCATTCATATAAAACATACCAGTGCTATCTACTAAAATGGTAAACAACCATAATATACATGTATACATATATATACTCTACAGTAATACAACTTCATACATAGCTCATGCACTAATCTAAAACGAATTGCTCTGGATAGGTCTCTTTAACCTTATCCTCCGCTTTCCACATGCAATCCTCTCGATCTACGCTCCATTGGGCACTTACTAGCTTCATTGCCTTGTTCCAATGCTGGTTCTCATCTCGATCCACTACTTGACCGGTCTACGCACATATGTCACATCTGCCTTTATGACCAAGTCTTCTACTACGCTCTGATTAACTACTACACTTGGATCTCTAATGTATTTCTGCAAACATGATACGTGAAGCACATTATGAATCCCCGCAAAAACACTAGGCAAATCCACCTTATAGGCCACCTACCCAATCTTCTCTATGATTGAAAATGGTCCCACATATCTGGGTGCTAACTTTCCATCCCGAAGCCCATTACAACCCTCATCGGAGAAACTTTCACGAGCACCTGATCCCTTACTACAAATCTATTTCCTTTCTTCTTGTGTCGGCATAACTTTTCTACCTAGATTGCGTTACCCTCATTCTAGCATGGATCAGTTCTACCTTTTTTGTATCATCCTTCACTACATCTGATCCTAACATAATCCTATCCCCTGCCTCCAGCCAACGTGCAGAAGACTTACATGGCCTTCCGTACAATGACTCAAAGGGAGCCATCCCAATACTGATCTGATAGTTGTTGTTGTATGAGAACTCTACCAGATATGAGTAATCCTCCCAAGATCCACCGAAGTCTAAAATGGATGCTCTCACTGAGTCTTCCAAAACCCTATTGATACTCTCGGTTTTCCCATCTATCTGTGGATGGTATGCAATACTCATGCACAGTTCTGTACCAATTACCTTCTGCAAACTTCACCAAAATGTGCTAGTGGACAATGAATCCCGGCAACTAATAATGGTGCTAGGCACCCCGTGCAGTGTAACATCCCCCATTTGGAGGCCTAAAACTAACCGCTACGTATGTTGTAGTCATCCATAGTTATTAATTCTCGGTGACCAAATGCGGTAATTTTAGACATATTGATATACCAGAACACATGAATATGAAAAAAATTAAACTCAATTTAAAAAAAAATTATCATTTCATTTCAGATTCATCACATAATCCTATACGTAAGCTGTGTTCAGAGAAATTACAATTTATCACAAAATACGCCAAGAGTGACATATGAAGATGCCCCGTTGGTTGATCATAGTCTAAATATAGGCACTAAAAAACTTTTCCATTGCAGCCAATTACAATTTATTTGTCTAAAGGAGAACCAGAAAACCTTAACTCTCAAACTGTCGTAAATACAATACAGCGGAATCAAACAAAATAAAACAGCAACTCCTAAATAGCTATCTGTCAGCCACCTACTCGTCTCTGAAAGCTTTATTTTTCAACCTACTAAAACCTATAAACCTCAACCCTCAGCCTACTCAAATCAATTTTGAGCACCCGAGAGTTTAAGGAGAAAAACATAAACTTTGAGTCGAACAAAGCCTGGTGTGAATAATATTATACATCTCGGTTATCTAATATTTAGTGAGACCACGCCGCTTAATGGAATGGGTTTCCCTTCACTAATATCATTTTAAAACATATCCTTTGCAAATCATAATCCTTCAACCAAAACTGATTAAAAACTTAAAGCAATATCATGTAAACTTACATGTCAGGTAATAAATGAACTATCTGTTCGAACACTATAGTTTTCTTTCGCTAACTACTAACCTTTGGTTGACTCGGGCCTCCTAGACAATATAAACAAAATAATCTAACACTGTTAGATACTCCTCTTCTGGACGGCCTGTCCCTAGCTTATCTCCTCCCAGGGTCACCTAATCCTAATGGTTTTGCGGGCTCACCAATAACCTATCTGTATACAAATATATATTCTCTTCTTTTTGTAATCATCATTTTAGTCTTACCTGTGACAAAGCCCTACACACTGGAATTTTGGACTAAATTAGCTTGGGTTAATAGCTAATATATCGAGCGCAACCCTACACCAGTTCCATCTGGTATTCTAATATCTGAGTCATTTTATTTAGGGTAATCTGCCCAAAATTTTCGTTGAAAACCTTTTCATCTCAAATTGATTTAAAACCTTTAAACCAAACTTAAACAAGGAAAATATATACTCTATGCTTTACTCAAAATCACCTTGCCATGTTATATATACTTACTCAAATCTTTGTTGATGAAAACATTTAAACCTTTGAAAGTACCCCTTTCGAATCCATTGAAAGTACCCCTTTCAAACCCAAGTAAACCTTTCTTTCACCTAGGCCGAAAGGCAAAAACACTCCTTTCGAAACCATTCATATAAACTTTTTGAAACCATTGAAAAACCATTCCTTCGAAAGCGTTAAAACCTTAGACATCCTATCTTTAAAACTTTTAAATATTGCCTTCCGAATACATTGGAAAATCTTTCCTTTCAAACCTTTCAAAACCATTAGGGAACCACCCCTTCGAAACCATTCTTTAAAACCTTTCGAAAGAATAACTCCTTTATAAACTTCAAACCTTTCGAAAGAATAACTCCTTTATAAACTTCAAACCTTTCGAAAGCATTTGGGTTCAATATTAAACATGTGGAAGCACCTTTCGAAACCGTTAAAAATTAACTCCTTTGAAACCTTTGGGTTCTACCTTCAACAGAGCAAAAGGGTCATAAAACATTTAAGTCGAAAGCATTCTTTCGAAAGCTATTCCTAAGTAAAGAAGTCTTGGTGTCGAAACCAACATTCCGAAAGCATTGGAGAAGCGGCTAAGTTTTTAAAAGAAAAGTATACCTTCTGAAACCATTGACTTCGAAAGGTAGAAAAGCAGCAACCAGGGATTTTGACCCCAACAAAAGCATTTACTTAAAACAAAAGGCGCAACCCATTCGAAACCTTTCCTTCTAAAACATTTGACTTAGCCGAAAGCTCACCAAGTCGAAAGCATATCCTTCGAAAGAAAAGTAGGCACATTTTCAATTTAAAACAAAGTCATGCTTCGACCCCATCGAAACCCATAGCTTCAACCCAGTACCTTATGCCTAAGTCCAATTCGCTGCGACCAAGTCTTCGATGTCGTACGAATTGGTTTCGATGATGACGGCGGCGGAACCACTAAGTCGAAACCTAGGTGTCGAAAGTGGCTAAACATGCTAAAAGCATGTAAAAACCGATTTTAACTTTAAAAAGAATTTCTTTTCAACTAACCTGCCTTGTTTGTCAAAATATTATTGGTTGCTAATTTTCATTAAATAGGGTTTTCACATTAAAATATATCATAAAACCTAGATGAATGAGCTTAAATCATCAACAAGCATATATAAACATTTAATCATTCAAAACATTGGCATAACCTTGCAAATAATTTGGGTTAAACCTTAAAACCGAGAACAATAGAAAATATGAGATGTAGTCATTATTCACCTCAGCTTTGAGATTAAGGAGTTTGAGATTTGAATGGATTAAGTTGATTAATCTTCTTCCTTTAGCTCTTTCTTCCACTTGTTCTTGCTAACGCTGGCCGGCCTCTACCTTATTTGATATTGCAAATGAAGGTATGAATGAATTCCTAGAGTTTAGGGTATAAGAATATTCTTATTCCAACTTTGCCCTCACCTATTACCCTTATCTATTTTAATTCATGTTAGCTCATTTTAGTTTATTCATTAACATGACACGGCTACCCCTATTAATCACAAATCTCAATCCCCTATCATCACATTATTTTATTTACTTTAGCTAATTAAATATCCTAAATAATGTTACTAAAAATATGAGGTGTTACATTTTGACATTTAGTATAACTATAAGGTCAAAGAGATCAGAATCGAAAGTAACCCTTTCGAAAGCATTGATCTCAAATAAAAGAATTGGGGAAAAGATAGCTTCGAAACCAACCTTTCAAAACCATTGCTTCGAAACACTTATTAAAAGTGGCTAAAACAAACCTTTCAAAAGCATTGAGGAAGCAGCTTTAAATTTTAAAAAGGACGAAAGTTTCCCTTTTGAATACTATAAAGAAAAGCAGCCTTTAACTGATTCGAAGGGTTTGAATGTAGCAGCTCGGTATCAAATAGGTTCAAAATGCGGCAACCTTTTTGAAAACTTCTTTAAAAACAAATGCAAGTTGGATTGATTCGAAAGCTTATAAAAATGGCTTTAACCCCTTCGAAAGCATGCCTTCGACATAGTCCCTTCCACCTTTCTCCAATACACTACGTATCAATTGCTTGATACCATGTGCATTGGTTTTGAATGGGTGTTAAAGGTCACTAGCGGAAGCATGGTGATGGAAGTAAGCAAATGGAAGTGGCGAAGTTGTAATTCAAAACAAAACTGATTTATTTGCCTTTCAAAGTAATTCCTTTTTACCTAACTTGCCTAATTTTTCAAAACATGATTGGTTGTCAATTCTTTATCAAAATTCTTCTCTAAAAAGGCTGCCGAATTCAATAATTAACAATTGAAAATGTTTTTGCAAATAAGCCCTTCTCCTTAACAAAACAATTAAAAGATTTAAGTCCTCTAACTTAAATAATTTAAAAACCACAGTAAACACTTAGGAAAAATCTCAATTATTCGCTTTTAATATGTTTTCTAACATATATAAATTTCCGACCCGAAACACTACTTAATTGCCTTAAATAATTTAAATCCAAAATTATCTATTTCTTCCATTCAAAATTCATAATAAATTATCCATAACTTGGAATATTATGAGAATTTAAACATAACTCCAAAATAATGTTTTACATAACATATTCAAACATCATGGCATTCAGAAATTAATTTACATGATTTTAACCTTAAAATCGAATTATATTATCCTACAAAAATCCTTGTTTAAATTATAACATGGCATATAAATCAAAGCATATCATTATTCATCCATCTAAACGGTTTTAAACCTTAAACCCAAATTAAAATATTCAAGAAGACTTATATGAGATGGTTTAGATCATTATTCACCTTGTTAGATAAGGAACTTGAGATTTGTTCTTCACTTTAATCTTCCTAACTTGAATCTTAGCCTCTAATTGATTTTTGAGCTCCTCTTCTCCTAAGGTTATGGTCGGCCTTATTTTCTTTTGTTTATGTTTTTGTTTTTGTAAGAACGTAATGAGAATAAAAAGATTGTATGGGTTTTAGGGTTTCTGGGGTTCGGCTATTACCATATTACCCTTGCCCTATTCTCTTAAGTATTTAACTTATAAACCATTCTTATAAATCCATTTAGTTAAGGCATGGCCCTAATTAGTTCTCAAATATCAATTCCCTTATCACTCTAGTCTCTACATTACTATATTTAATTTATCTAATTAAATCTCCTGAATAATGCTATTTAAAATTAAGGGTGTTGCATGCAGTATCGCTGTTACCTTCACATATATTTCAACTAACTTTGGCATAATCCTATTAGCATTCACTGGGATGAAATAGGCACACTTAGTTAGCCTGTCAACTTTGACTAATATGCCTTCATTCCCTACCCTTATCCTCGGTAGCCCATCTACAAAGTACATTGATACATAATCTAATTTCCACACTGGAACCTCTAATTGTTGCAGCAGCCAACTTGGCTTTTGATGTTCTGTCTTCACCTACTGGCATGTAAGACATCTTCTCACATACTATCCCATGTCTTTCTTCATCCCTTCCCAGAAGAAACCACTCTTCATGTCTCGGTACATCTTTGTACCTCCAGGGTCTATGATAAAATTTGAACAATGAGATTCATCAAATACTTACTTTAGCAGTCCGTTTGAACTTAGAACATACAACCTTCCATTCTTCTGCAATCTGCCTTCTTTATCAACACTGAATCCCTGTAGCTCCACTACTCCGACTCCTGAGTTCAAATTCCTTACTATGTCTATGCAGAACTCATATCTCTTCTGCATTTCAGCTATGTTTTCTACCAATACAGGCCTGACTTCTAAGCATGATAGCATTTTGGATGCACTGCTCAAACCTACACTAGACCGATACTGTACATCACATGTAGACAATGTTTCTAAAATAGCTTATTCCTCTATCATAACCTAAAAACAACTTTGTTGTTTCCGGCTTAAGGCATCAACTACTTTGTTGTCATTTCCTGGGTATACTCTATCCCAAAATCATATGATGTTAGAAACTCTAACCACCTCTGCTATCTCATGTTCAGCTCCTTCTGAGAGAACAAATATCTCAAGGACTTATATTCAGTATATAACTCAAACCTCTCCTCCAAGAGATAGTATCTCCAAATCCTCAATGTGAGGACAACTATTGCCAACTCCAAATCATATGTTGGATACCAAACTTCATGGGATCACAACTTCTTAGATGCATAAGAAATTACCTTACCCTTCTGCATCAATATTGCACCTAACCCCAAACTTGAAACATCGGTGTATACGGTCATACCATTATTCCCTTCAAGTATTACCAACACAGGTGCATTCGTGAATCTATACTTCAGTTCATGGAATTCTTTTTCACACTCTTATGCCCAAACAAACTGCTCACCATTCCGGGTCAGCCTCATCATCGGTGCAGCTATACGGGAGAAGTCTTTAATAAATCTCCGGTAATAGCCAGCCAATCCTAAGAAACTTCGCACCTTGTTCATAGTCTCAGGTCTCTTTCACCAATTTACTACCTCTACCTTCGAAGGATCTACAGCTAAACCTTCTTCCAAAATCACATTGGAGCTTCATTTCCCTCCTCCAAAATTGACGATTAGAAAATTTTGCCTTCAACTTATGCTATCTCAAGGTCTCCAGCACAAGCCTTAGGTGAACTGCGTGTTCCTCCTCATCTTTAGAGTACACCAAGATGTCATCTATGAGTGCCAACACAAACCTATCTAGCTTATCTCTAAAATCTTGTTCATCAAGTTTACAAAGAATGCAGGCGCATTTGATCAGCCCAAATGACATAACCAACCACTCATATGAACAGTATCTAGTTCTGAATGTCGTCAAAAGAATGCTTTCCTATGCAACTTTCAGTTGATGGAACCTTATAGCCAAGTACAACTGCGAAAACACTTTAGCTCCACTTAATTGGTCAAACATATCATCAATTCTCGATAAAGGATGTCTATTATTCACTATCCTTTCATTCAGTGTTCGATGATCTATACATAGTCTCAGTGACCCATCAGACTATCTCACAAACACTGTTGCTGCAACCCAAGGTGAATTGCTTGGCCTTATGAAGCTCTTTCCTTCTACTTCTGCCAATTGCTTCTTTAGCTCCTTCATCCCCTTTACAGGCATTCTACTTAGGAGTCGACTACACGGTTCAGTCCTCAGTAGTAAATCTATTCGAAACTCCACCATTCTCTGGGAGGCAACCCCGAAACTATTCAAACACATCTCAGAACTCCTTTACTACCCGTGCTGCTCCAGAACTTCTTCTTCCGAGGCCAAAGCGAATAAAATGCCTCTGCGCTCCACCATACATTCCTCCAAGGCCACAGACACTCTACCTCTGTGGTCTAGACGACTAAGAGTAATGATCTGTAACATCCCATATATAGAGGCCAAAAACTAAGCGCTAAAGATGTTATAGTCATCTATAGTATTAGCTTCCGGCGACTAAATACGGCTATGTTAATTGTATCAATAATATCAGAAGCACTTGAATATGAAACAAAACACAGATTTCAAAGACAACTTTTACTTCATTACATTTCAAAACCAATTGTTTCACATTCACAAAACATAATCCCAAATCTTTCCCAGGCAAAAATAAAACATAATTGTTACAAAATACGCCAAGAGCGGTATATGAAGATACCCCCTTGGTTGATTAGAGTCATATGGTCATAATAGACCTAATACAAAACAACACAGTATCAAATCCATCAAAACATAATAAGAACTTTAATCCTAAATAGCTATCTGTTTTCCTCCTACATGCCTCCGGTAGCTTAATCGTCATCCTACTAAAACTTGAAAAAGGCCTTAATCCCTCATCCTACTCAAATTAATTTTAAGCACCCGAGAGTTTAAGGGGAAAATATAAAATTCGAGTCAGACATAAATCATGGTGTGAATAATATTATACATCCTGGAATAATTATGTTAAGTGAGATCGCGCCGCTTAGCGGAACGAGTTTCCCCTTACTAACATCCTTTTAAAACATATCTTTGCAAAACCTTTTATAAAACCATATACTATGCTCCTGCATCCACAATGGTTAAATACTGTAAAGCAATCATTATGTAAACATACATAAATATCAGGTAAAAATGAACTATCTGTTCAAACACACAAGTTTTGTTTGGATAACTTTTAACCTTTGGCTGACTCGAGCCTACAAAACAATATAATCAACTTTTGGATTTTCTATCCTTAACTATCTATTAAACATTTTCCATCTAGACGGTCTATCCTTAACTATCTATTAAATACTTCACTTCTGGACGGTCTGTCCCTAACTTAATCATCTCCCAGGTCTTCCCGGTCCTTATGGTTTTTCGGGCTCACCAATAACATATCTGTATACAAACATATATTCCTTTCGGTGTGTAATCATAATTTTAGTCTACCTGTGACAAAGTCCTACACACTAGAATTTTTGACAAACAATTAGCCGGGGCTATTAGCTAATGTATAGGGCGCGACTCCATACTAGTCCCATTTGGTTTTCTAATATCTGAGTCATTTTCACTTAAGGATCCCCTCCCATAATTTTCCTTGAAAACATTTTCAAAATGATTTAAAACCTTTAAATCAAACTTAAACAAGGAAAAGTATATAATCTTTATACTTTACTTAAAATCATATCACCATGTTATATATATAATCTTTACTCAAACTTTAGTTGATGAAAACATTTAACCATTTGAAAGAACCTCTTTCTATACTTTGAAATCATCTCTTTCAAAACCAATATCAAACCTTTCGAAATCATTCCTCAAATCTTTCGAAATCATACATCAAACCTTTCGAAACCATTCTCCAAACCCTTTGGACCCATTAAAAAGCAAACCTTTCGAAAGATATAAAACTTTGGACATCCTTCTTTAAAACCACTTTAAAACATTTCCTTAGAAAAACCTTTGGAAAAAATTCCTTCATAAACCTTTCGAAACCATTCAATAAACTATTTGAAACCATTGAATTAAACCTTTCGAAATCATTCAACTAAAACCTTTCGAAACCATTCAATTAACCGTTCGAAACCATTGAACTAAACCTTTCGAAATCATTCAACTGAAACCTTTCAAAACCATTCGATAAACCTTTCAAAACCATTGAACCAAACCTTTCGAAATCGTTCAACTAAAACCTTTCAAAACCATTCGATAAACCTTTGGAAACCATTGAACTAAACCTTTCAAAATCATTCAATTAAAACCTTTCGAAACCATTCGATAAACCTTTCAAAACCATTGAACTACACCTTTTGGAAACTTACTGGGTTCAATTTAAAACAAGTGGAAACCTTCTTTTAAAACCTTTCGACTATATTAGAAGCACCCTTTCAACTAAGTCGAAAGCTCTGCTTCGAAAGCTTAGTTATACTTCAATTAAAAACAAGGATAAATCACCTAAGTCAAAAGCTTCCTTTCGAAAGCATGGAGAAGCAGCTAGTTTTTAAAACAAGTAAACCTTTCATCTTTGTCGAAAGGTTCAAAACAAAACATTTACAAAGCGGCAGTAACCTTTCGACTATGTCGAAAGGTCTAAAACCTTTCTTTTAAACATTTTGACTTGGTCGAAAGCAACCAAGTCAAAAGCTCTTATTCGAAAGCAAAGCAGGTGAAAGTTTTTGGTTTATAAAACAAATATACCCCAACCTCTTTGGCCATCAACCTTTCAACTTAGAACCCTTCGACTCTGTCTAATTCATTATGTACCAAGTAGCTTGATACCATATGCATTAGTTTGACCTTGTCGAAAGCTTAGAACCTCTCGACCTTGTCGGAAGGTCTGGGTCGGAAAGTTTGTTGCCGTAAAGGCTGAAACATGCTAAAAGTATGTTCACTTTGTTTTTAACTTAAAATGATAACTTTTCAACTAACCTGCCTTTGTTTGAAAAATTTTCATTGGTTAATAAATTCTTTTCAGAATTATGCTGCCACTATTTTCAGGATTAAATAATAATTTCATTTTATAAAATGCCTCTTCTCCTTAATTAAATATATAAAACATTTAAGTCCCATACCTTAAATAATTTTATATAATCATCAAATAACTTAGAAAAAATCTGGAAAAACCTAGAAAATCTATTTTATATGTTGCCTAACATATAAAAATTTCAACCCCAAATAATTATTATTTTAGCCGAAAATAATTTATAACCAAATAAACAATTTCCTTCACTAGGAAATTAATATAACATCCATATCAATTCAGAAAATTATGAAAATCGAAAACCATTTCTAAAATATCATTTCTGACCTATATTTAAATTTTCAAGGCATTTGGATGTCGTTTAATTGGTTTTCATGTCAAACATATCATAAAAACTAACATGAACATATATAATCCATCAACAACGTGTGTGTGTGTGTATATATATATATAACTTTAATCATCAAAACATGGCATATACTTGCAAAATCATTTCAGGTCTAATCTTAAAAGCGAAAACTAAAAGAAATTGGAATGTAGTAATTATTCACCTTAGATTTGAGATTATAAATATGAGATTTGATGTTGATTTAGTTGATTTTCTTCCTTATTTTGAATCCAAGCTTTAATCTTCTTCTTGAGAATGATAATGGTGGTCGGCCTTAGTATTTTTAGTTTGAGTAAAATGAAATAAACATGAGCATTCTATCTCCTAAGGGTTTAGGGTATAAGCTCCACCTATTTCCCATATTGCCCTTCTCATATCCCAACACATTAGCTTAGGTTATTTCATTTTAGTTTGCATATTATCATGGCACGGCTACCCTTAGCTAATCAATTATCAACTTATTAACCTCCACATTATTTATTTAATTTACCCAATTTATAATTCTAAATAATGTTATAAAAATATGGGGTGTTATAGACTGCCCACCTTAAAGAATTTCGTCCTCGAAATTACGATAAGGTACACAATCAAAACAACCAATGGTAAAACATCAAACAAATCAGGATAAGCATCTCTAACTCTGCTCTCAGTCTCCGAAGTACAGTCTCTAGCATCGTCACTCCACTGAACCTTTACTAACTTGACTATCTTGTTCCTCAACTTCTTCTCATCTCTAGCCACAATCTGAATTGGCTTTCTAACTATGGTCAAATTCGGTTCTAGTACTAAATCTTCTAACACCGTAGGTGCCATGGTAGTCTACGGTCTCTAACACATTTCCTAAGATGAGAAACATGGAAAACATCATGGACCCCAACCAAACTACTCGGTAACTCTACTCTATAAGCGAGTTTTTCGATCCTCTCAACAATACAGAAAGGTCTAACGAATCTAAGTGCGAACCTTCCTGACTTTCCAAATCTAATCACACCCATCATCTGTGAAACCTTAATAAACACATAGTCTCCGATAGAAAATTCCAAATCTTTCCTTCTTTTATCAGCATCACTATTCTGCCTAGATTGAGCTTCCTTCATCCTAACTCGGATCAACTCAATCTTCTCCGCAGCTTCCTTCACCACATCCGGACCAAGAACCAATATATCCCTGGTCTCTAACCAACATACAAGATACTTGCATGGTCTTCCATACAAAGCTTCAAACGGTGCCATCCCAATACTAGTCTGATAACTATTACTATACGAGAACTCGACTAGATGAAGATGGTCCTCCCATCATCCTCTGAAATCCAATACACAAGCTCTTAACAAATCCTCCAAGATTTTGTTAACTCTTTCCGTTTGCCCATCATTCTGTGGATGGTAAGCGGTACTCATGTTGAGCTTGGTTCCTAATGCTTCCTGTAGACTCTTCCAAAACTCACTAGTAAATAAAGAATCTCTGTCACTAACAATACTACTAGGAATCCTGTGCAGTCTAACTACATTCTTCATAAATAACTTCGCCAAAATAGGTGCCGTCTTAGTTGACTTTACCGGAATGAAATGGGCACTCTTAGTCAATCTATCCACTATGACCCATATGCTTTCATTTCCTCTACTAGACCTTAGCAACCCATCAATAAAATCCATAGAGATGGAATCCCATTTCCATAATGGAACTTCTAATGGTTGAAGCAATCCACTAGGCTTCTGGTGTTCAGCCTTTGCCTATTGGCAATTCAAGCACTGCTTAACACACAAACCAATGTCCAATTACATACCTTCCCAGAAGAAACTTCTCTTCATATCCTGATACTTCTTCGTTCCTCCTAAATGGATAGTGAACTTCGAACGATGGCACTCATCCAAAACTTCCTTCCTCGTGTCTCCTACATTCGAAACACGCAACCTTCCTTTCTTCCTCAACCACCCATTTTGGTTAAGACTGAAATCCTTTAGGTCATCGCTCTCCGTTCCTTCCCTCAACCTTCTGATCCGTTCAGCCAAAACTGGATCCTCCTCCCGTTCAGAAGTTATCTTCTCAATCATTACTGGTCGAACTTCTAAACAAGATAGCATAGCACTTGCTGCACTTGAACCTTCCTCGGATCTAAACTGCACACTACAAGCTGATAATGCTTCCAAATCTTTCCACTCAGCAATCATAGCCAATACTACATTCTAATGTTTCCGGATGAGTGCATCCACCACCTTGTTTCCTTTTCCGAGTGTGTACTAAATTCCAAAATCATAAACAACAATAAACTCCAACCATCTCTGCTGTCTCATGTTCAGTTCCTTTTGAGAGAACAAGTACTTCAACGACTTATCATCAGTATAAAGCTCAAATCGCTCTCCTAAAAGATAATGCCTCCACACCTTCAAAGCAAATACAACGGCAACTAACTTCAAATCATGCGTAGGATACCTAACTTCATATAGTCTGAGCTGTCTAGAAGCATAAGCAATCACTTTAACTCTTTGCATCAACACAGCTCCCAATCCAGTTCCACACGCATCAGTATAAACAACCAAATCTTGATTCCCCTCTGTAACCACTAACACCGGTGCATGGGTCAATAATGTTTCAAGTTCTGAAATGCTTCCTCACGCTTATCAGTCCATACGAACTTCACATACTTTCGCGTAAGCTTAGTCATCGGTGCATCTATCCGCGAAAAATCCATTATAAACCTTCGATAATATCCAGCCAATCCAAGAAAGCTCTTAATCTCGGTCACCATCTCGGGTCGCTTCTAATTATTCACCACCTCGGTCTTAGTCGGATCTACAAACAACCCTTTCTCTGAGACGACATGACCAAGGAACTTCACATCCTTCTTCCAAAAATGGCACTTCAAAAACTTAGCCTTCAACTGATGCTCCCTTAACATTTTGAGCACAACTCTAAGAGAAACTTCATGCTCCTTCTCATCCTTAGAGTATATCAAAATGTCATCTTTGAAGACAAACACAAATCTATCCAAGTGCTCTTGGAAAATTCTATTCATCAGATCCACAAAAAATGTCGGCGCATTAGTTAGTCTGAATGGCATAACTAACCATTCATACGATCCATATCTTGTCCTAAACGCCGTCAAAGGAATGCTATCCTCTGCCACTCTAAGCTGATGAAATCCCATCGCCAAATCTAGCTAAGCAAATACCTTGGCTCCACTTAACTGATCGAACAAATCGTCAATTCTCGGCAATGGATATCGGTTCTTTATTGTCTTCTCATTCAACTTACGATAATTGATACACAGCCTTAACGATCCGTCCAGCTTCTTAGCAAACACTACGACAGCCCCCTAAGGTGAATTACTTGGTCGAATAAAACTCTTGCCTTCCAAATCCATCAACTGCACCTTCAACTCTATCATCTCAATGGGTGTCAACCTGCTCGGCAGCCTACTTACCAGCTCTTCTCCGGGTAACAAATCAATCTGAAACTCTATGGCTCGTTTTGGTGGCAGTCCAACTATCGGCTCAAATACATCATCAAATTCTCTAACTACAAAGACTCGATGCAACTCATCCTCCAACTCCATAATACCCAATAAAGCATTCACTTTACAACTAGGGTTCTCTATGGTATAAACTATTCGATCACTACAATCCAGGTGACTAAGTGATATTTTCCTATCATGGGAAAATATCTTAGCATCATATTTACTTAACCAATCCATCCTAAGGATAATCCCAAATCCCAAAAAGTCAAACACATGCAAACAACAATCAAAAGTATAGCCTAACAAATCAAACTCTAAATGGTCACACCTCATCCCAAGCGTTTCATACCCTCCTATCAGATTTGCAACCCTTAAGGAAGTAACTAAGTATGAGGGTTCTAGGTTAAGCCTATCTACCAAACATCGAGAAATAAAAGAATGAGATGCTCCAGTACCAAATAGAACGCTAACACACATATCGTGAATCTGCAGCGAGCCTCCCAAAACAGCTTTCCCTTTGTCCTGCACAATTGGCCTTAAGGTTGTAGGATCCAAAGCATAAACTTGCCCCCTCCCTTCTCTTGCAGGCTCTGGGCACTTATTTTTGAAATGACCAATCTGATCACAATTAAAACATCTAACATTCTTCTTTCCACCAGCCTCTTTCCCTTTTCCTTTACCGGTTCGACACTCATTAGCATAGTGTCCCTTCTTATCACATTTGTAGCAAACCACTTCAGCCTTTCCTTTCTTCTGTGCTCCTCCCTTCTAAGCATTCTTCTTCTGGAGAATCTTCCTTTTCTGGCCCTGTCCCATTTGGGCCTTCTTCATCTTCTTCCTCAAGCAAGCCAATGCCTCTTCTTGCCTTAATTCCATTTCAACCACTATATCACTGGGATCTCTCAAATGTGGCAAAGTGGCACTTATCAACTCTGGCCTCAAGCCCCTTATAAACTTTTCATTCCTCCTGATCACGGTGTCTAGCAAAGCATACCTGTATCGGGCCAACTCCTCAAACTTCCTCGCATACTCCAAGACGGACATATCTCCTTGTTCTAACTCTGCAAACTTCCTCATCAATGCCGACTGCGCCATTACAAACATAAATCTTTCTAAAAACCTTCTCTTAAATTCTTCCCAAGTTATGGTTTCCTCATCAACTCCAACAGTAACTGTATTCCACCAGAATAGAGCAGCTCCCTACAGCTGCCTCGAAGCCAATCTCCTCTTATGTGCATCATTCAATCCAAAGTCGGAAAAATTCTCTCGCAATGTAGTAGCCAGTTTTCCACCTCCATCGCATCTTTAGTACCAATAAACGGCTTCCCTCCAAGCCTGATGTAATCCCTACTCAAGTTAGCATATTGATTGACCATCGGAACTTCTTGAGCTCCACCTCCAGCAGCATTACCTCCGACAACTCCGACTGCTATTCCAGCTTGCATCATGTTTACAAAGAACTAATACATTACTCCCATGTCCATCTAGGGAACTCTTGCACCAACAGTTTCAGCTTGTGCCTGACCGTGACCTCTCATAGTATTTGGTCGGGCATTTCCATTTGTGGTGATGTTATCTCCTCCAAGATTTACTCTGCCTCTTCTTCCCTCCATATTTGTATTCAAGCCTCGTGAGATACAGATGATTAGCTTAACTAGGATAGGAGTCTAGAGAGATAGTGTATACTTATATACATAGCAAATACAAGTACGTTACTATAGCGTTATCCCATACCCCGATCATAACTCTAATTACTAAGGATTATGTTTTCAAAAATCATTTTTAGTTAAAGTATTTCATAAACCATGCTCTGATACCAAGCTGTAACATCCCCTATCTAGAGGCCCAAAACTAAGCGCTACAAATGCTGCAGTCATCCATAGTATTAGCTTCTGGCGACTAAATACGGCTATGTTAATGGTATCAATAATATAAGAAGCACTTGAATATGAAACAAAACACAGATTTCAAAAACAACTTTTACTTTATTACATTTCAAAACCAATTGTTTCACATTCACAACACATAATCCTAAATTGTTCTCAGGCACAGATCAAATATAACTATTACAAAATACGCCAAGAGCGGTATATGAAGATACCCCCTTGGTTGATCAGAGTCATATGGTCATAATAGACCTAATACAAAACAACACAGTGGAAAATCCATCAAAACAAAACAAGAACTTTAACTCCTAAATAGCTATCCATTTGCCTCCTACATGCCTCCGGTAGCTTATTTGTGATCCTACTAAAACCTAAAAAAGGCCTTAATCCCTCAGCCTACTCAAATTAATTTTGAGCACCCCAGAGTTTAAGGGGAAAACATAAACTTTGAGTCAGACATAAAGCCTGCTGTGAATAATATTATACATCCCGGAATAAATATGTTAAGTGAGACCATGCTGCTTAGCGGAACGGGTTTCCCCTCACTAAAATCCTTTTAAAACATATCTTTGCAAAACCTTTTATAAAACCATATACTGTGCTCCTTCATCCACAATGGTTAGATACTGTAAAGTAATCATTAAGTAAACATACATAAATATCAGGTAATAATGAGCTATCTGTTCAAACACACAAGTTTTGTTTGGATAACTTTTAACCTTTGGCTAACTCGAGCCTACTGGACAATATAATCAAAATTAACCTAATACCTGTTAGATATTTTTCCTCTAGATTTTCTATCCTTAACTATCTGTTAAACATTTCCCATCTGGACGGTCTGTCCTTAACTATCTATTAAATACTTCATTTCTGGACGGTCTGTCCCTAACTTAATCATCTCCCAGGTCTTCTCGATCCTAATGGTTTTTCGGGCTCACCAATAACCTATCTGTATACAAACATATATTCCTTTCGGTGTGTAATCATAATTTTAGTCTACCTGTGACATAGCCCTACACACTTGAATTTTGGACAAACAATTAGTTGCGGCTATTAGCTAATATATAGGGCGCGACCCCATACTAGTCTCATCTGGTTTTCTAATATCTGAGTCATTTTCACTTAAGGATCCCCTCCCATAATTTTCCTTGAAAACATTTTCAAAATGATTTAAAACCTTTAAATCAAACTTAAACAAGGAAAAGTATATATTCTTTATACTTTACTCAAAATCATATCACCATGTTATATATATAATCTTTACTCAAACTTTAGTTGATGAAAACATTTAACCATTTGAAATAACCTCTTTCTATACTTTGAAATCATCACTTTCAAAACCAATATCAAACCTTTCGAAATCATTCCTCAAACCTTTCGAAATCATACATCAAACCATTTGAAACCATTCTACAAACCCTTCGAACCCATTGAAAAGCAAATCTTTCGAAAGCTATAAAACTTTGGACATCCTTCTTTAAAACCACTTTAAAACATTGCCTTAGAACCTTTGGAAAATCTTCCTTCATAAACCTTTCGAAACCATTGAACTAAACCTTTCGAAATCATTCAACTAAAATCTTTTGAAACCATTCAATAAACCTTTTAAAACCATTGAACCAAACCTTTCGAAATCATTCAACTAAAACCTTTAGAAACCATTCGATAAACCTTTCGAAAATATTGAACTAAACCTTTCGAAATCATTCAACTAAAACCTTTTGAAACCATTCGATAAACCTTTCGAAACCATTGAACTAAACCTTTCGAAAACTTACCGGGTTCAATTTAAAACAAGTGGAAACCTTCTTTTAAAACCTTTTGACTCTATTGGAAGCAACCTTTCGACTAAGTCGAAAGCTCTGCTTCGAAAGCTTAGTTATACTTTAATTAAAAACAAGGGTAAATCACCTAAGTCGAAAGCCTCCTTTCGAAAGCATGGAGAAGCAGCTAGTTTAAGGGTGGTTTATTAATTAAAAAGGTAGAAATTGGTTTAAAAATATGTTTTTGCTATAAATTAAGTTTGGAAATGGTTTGAAATATTTTTCTAGGTAAGAAAAGTATTTTTGTAGAATTTTAGAAGTTAAAAACAATGTTTTATTCATTTATTTGAGTAAATAGTGAATTTTTGTTAAATTCAGGAATTTAATAATAAAAATGTTTTAAAAACATAAATTAATCTTTTTATATGATAGAAAATGTTTTATTTTATATATATACAAGTTTTCATATTTTTCTTGTGTAAAACTTGAGAGAAATGCATTTTTATTTATGTGTATATGTGATATGTGCACATTAATTTGTTAAGGGTTGATTTAACCTTAAGCCATCTTATTTTCTTTTTATTTTGGGTCCAATTATCCCCATATTCACTTAGCCTGGTTAGAAGAGAGAAAGAAAAAAAATCTGTACGTTCATTTTTATACTCTCTTCTTCCTCCTCCAACCTGAAAATGAAAAGTCAGTAAACTCCTTTTTACCAAATTACAAAATCAAGCAAATTTCTTCATATTAATTCATCAAACTCAAGTCTTTTTGCAAGCTAGTGATAAATCAAAGGTAATAAACTCCAAATCATTCAATTTCAACACAAAATTCTTTTACAATAAATAAATTTCTAATTTACTGTGAATATTGGTTTGTATGTTCTGTAGATTCTTCCTACAGGCTTTCGAAGACCAAATCTAGCTGAAAGCTTCATTCTTGCAACTCTAATCCGAGTATTTGCATCTAATCAGCAAGGTGAGTTGAATAAACTCACAAACTAGCCAAAACAAAAGCGCCAGTGCTTGAATCTGTAAAGAATTTTCTTCTGTTTGTAGTTTTCTATAGCTAGTTTTTGCCTTGTTTATAATCAGTTTCTATTTCATCTTTGAACCCTTATATCTTGTGATTCTGGCAACGAAATGCTGCTAGATTTCTTGCATTTGGTAGCTTGCATGTTAAACTTCATCTCTGTAAATTTTTGTTGAAAATTTTGGTCATTTGCTATGTCAAACTCTTGCTGGAAAATCAGTCCACGGCCTAGAAATCAACTGGAAGAAAATACCTAAGCTAGGTCGACTGCCCTTCTCCCTGGGTCGACATGCCTATCGACCCAGTGCCTCCTAGGTCAACCTGGCAGTCGACCTTGGGACCAAGGAGGTCGACCTGGTTACAGCCCCTTTTGGCTCCTTGTTTGCTTGTTGTTCATGTGTTTTCGATTCGTTTTCTTACTATTTTCTTGCCATATTTCAAGTTGTTTCTGATTGTATTCAAAAGCCATGATATCTATCAATAGACTAGCCAAATTTTGGAGATTTTGAAATTCAAATTCCAAATTATTTTGAATTTAAATTCAAATATCGGTTTGAGTGATTTTCCTTGTTTTTATTCGTTTTCGAGCACGGTTTTCTCCAAATCATTTTGAAATGATTTTTAAAATTAATGCGCATTTCAAAATAATTATTATATAATATTTTAAAGTATTTTTAGGTGTAAAATCTATTTATTCTCTATAATAAGGGAAATTTTCAAATAGGGCTTTCAAATTGATTTTGAAAATTGGTTTTCAAAGCTTGTTTTCTCAAGTAAATTATTATATATATATAATACACGTTTTTGTACTATTCAAGTGAATGAGAAGGAGAATTAAATGGTTTGGTAAAACACATGGTATGGGACACGTGCGTTTATCTTATCGGTTAATTCCCGACTTGTCCGTTTGATTGTTTTGACCTTCGAGTCGAGTTAACCGATGAGATGAGGTAAACTTTTTACTGCTTTAAGTGTGAAATTTACTAGCGATTAGTAAACCATTTAGTGTGAACGTGTGGTATGGGACACACGTTAACACTGTTCGGGTTACTATCCGAGAGTTTGTGACACATTTTCCATTCCGACGTGCCAGTACTGGACCTTCGGGTCATTGCCATTGCGGTGTATTTGTCTTCGAGACGTTTGCCATTGTAGTGTTTGCCATTGCGGCATATTTGCCATTGCGACGTATTTGTCATTATGACGTTTTGCCTTCGGGCGAGGTACCTATTTGAGATAACAGTACTTGGCAAGGCTTTGGCCACATGCATGTGCAAACACTTTTGAGATGATTTCTTTGACTATTTTCCCTAGTGTATCGCCCCTTTTCGGAATTGGTCCTTTGAACCATTCGATATATATTTGTGGCGGTTACCTTTTGGGAATTTGAATTCTTGGGAGTTCTACTTTTGAGAATTGAGTTGCCTACACTGGCGTTATTTGAGATTTGCCTATTGGCGTTATTACATGAGATTTGCCTTTTGGTGTTTATTTGGGATTATATTCTCCTATGTTGGAGAGTTATATTTGATTGCTTTGTGGCGTATTTTTGAGATGGTGATTTCTTTGAGATTTCTTTGAGCTTACCGATATGGCGGGTTTGGGATTTCTCCTTTTTAGGAGTTATATTTTCCCTAAACCACTATTAATGATTTGTGATACGCCGATGATACGAGGCTTGCTATATTTATCGTTTTATGGATTGTCTTATCTCTTTGAGATTATATGTTTGTGTAAGTGGTATCATCCCATCACTTAAAGTAACCATACCATACTTATGCTCTTACTTATACTTATTATTGTTTCTTCTTGTTTAAGAAGAACATTACCTTTATCCTTATGCATCTATTACTGCTTATCCTTATAAACTAATTTGTTTAGCTAGACTGACCCGTGTATTTTATACTCGGGTCGGACCGAGATGTTTCAGGTTAGGTACCATTATGGACTTAGCCTATTCTGCTTTTGCATGGACTTATCTGTTAGCGCTTTTTGTCGTAGTCTTTTTGTAGCTACTCTGATATGTATATTGTTTTGACTCGTGTGTGTATTGTGGTCGTCATACCACTTTGATGTATTTTTTGCATTGTATTGGGATGTATCAGTATATATGTATATATATATATGTATATCTGTTTGTTGTTCTGTGATGTGTTATGCAATTGAGTTGTTGTATTTTGTTCTGATAGATCCTATATCCACCTGTAGTTTGTATTAAGCATTTATTGGATATGTCGATCCACTTGAGAAGTAAAAAAATATAGAGCACTAATCGACGTATTCAATAGATATTTAAGACAAGACTATAGATGGTCGCTCCTAACCAGCCCTATTCTTCGCATTAGCAAACGGTATTACCCAGTAATACTCTCTGTTAATGTGGGTCTCGGGGTGGGGCATCACAGCTTGGTATCAGAGCTGAGTTCAGAACAAAATAGGATAAACACAGAACAGAAGCATATATTACGATATATCCAAGTATAGTACAAATATTACAAATCCCTTAATCATCGTATCCTTTATCTTATCGTGTCCTTTGAGATAGAAGTTTGGGATAAGTCTAGGAATATATTTATTCCGTAGTATTCCATAATTAAATTGATTACATCTTATCTTAGGAGTAATCCTAATCGTGATTATTTTATTTGAGTCCTTTTCGATACGGGTGCTTGACATTCGTCCGTATCGAAGGAATTTGTTGATGCTTTTGGATGTTCTTGTCTTGTTCTTTTGTGAGGATTGCGAATCCTATTGAGTGGATCTGCAATATTTGACATGATTTATGAGGATTTGATTTGTTGCTTATAGCTTATCTTTTCGTGCGAATTAGCACGCCATTTTCTATTTAGATTTTGGAGTGTTTGAGATGAAGTGGCTTGCCTATTATCAAGCCACATTCTATGATTCGAAGAATCCTATATTAGGTATCCTTATTCGGCTGATTTGTTGCTTCTTGTCCTTTGGAATGTTAATGATTATTCTGAAATCTCTGTATTCACTCTTGAGTTTTGAGATGTTGAAGATATATCTCGAATTCCAGTCATTGTGACTCTGTTGATTTCTATGAGTCCGTTTCGGGTATGACACCCAATCGGGCAATCGAATATTGTATGGACTTCATTCCTGGTTCTTAGCCTTTAGGTCATCCTTCCACGAGGATGTCCAATAAGGGAATGGGGTGATTCATTGAATTTATTTGATATTTCCATTCTTACCCCTTTTGAGATATCCTCTTTGGATACTCAATTGTTGATATACTTTGTGGTATTACTTCACTCAAAGTAATGATTTGTTGTTGATGTTACTTCTCCTCATATGAGAAGATATTTACCCTTGCTTTTATATCTCATTTCTCTTTTTTTAATCAATCGTGGGGTGCTAGGGTTATTCTTCAACTTGACCCTACACCAATTTTTCCTGAGCTACGAGTCACGGAGGATAGCGTTACTCTTACTGCATTCCACACTCGTTATAAGTCTTGTCAGTGGTTCGTTATACCATTCGGAATAACGAACACTCTAGACTATTCCTTCAGTCTTGTGAATCGAGTATTTTGGGAATATCTCAATGAGTTCTTCTTGTGTCTTTGATTTGGAGAATAAGTTATAATTGAATTTTCAAATCTTTCAAATTGAAGATAAGTTTATAAGAGAAATTGGATTTTGTTTTTGGGAAAAACAAAGAATATTTTGAGTTTTATATATTAGGTATTTCTTTTTGAAGAAAATGAATTTTTGTGTTGGGTTGTCCATCTAGTGCTTTAAGCATTCTGGTGATGCGTTTGGCCAACGTTATCGATAGGAATTTCCTAAACGCTGTGATGAGAGAGTCAGACACGATAAATTGAGTTTTAATAAGTGAAGTTTAAAAATAATTAATATGGTGGAGTATTAATTTTATTTTAAATGTTTAATGAAACCATTGAACCATAGTGAGTGTTGGATGAGTGGCGAGGCAGTTTTGATCGTTTGATCAACTCTGTAGCCAATCGACGGGGTCATTCACTATAAATCAATGGCAAGGAAATACCCTTATATTATTTGAAATTTGAGAAATTGAATATGGTAATATTGGTAAGTAAAAGTGAATAATTCTAATTAAGGGGATGTCTTAGTTGGAGGAAAATACCATTTGATGCTTTGATTAATAAAATGATGTATTTAAGGTAAAAAAATACTTTGGTTTGAAAAATTAAAATATTAATTGAATAGTTTAGTACAATGTATTAATGATGACTATAAAAATTGTTATTACACTTAGTTATTTGAGTAATAATAGAGAATAGATATAAAACTCTATCTTAAGAGAAAATAAAGACCTTTTGAAAACAAGTTTGAAATAATTATCAACTTTAATTAGTTTTTTGTTGATAATTAGATGGAAAATTAATTTTTGTAACTAGTGGAAATGTGAATTTGGATAGTTTTGATAAATGAACAATTCATTTAGTATAATCTTTTTAAATTGTGAGAATAATTTTAAACTTTTTATATATATATCCCAAAATTTATTTTGGTGGATAATCGATAATCATCTCTTGATAATGAAAGAGATTAGTTATCTCTTTCAAAATTAGTTTCAAGTTAATTGTTTTAAAGCTAGATTTTGGAAAGTAATGAAAATATTTTCACTTAATGAATTGTGTTTTTCTAGATGATTACATAAAGTTGATCATAATTTTGTATGTCTTAGTTTTCCGGAAAAAAGAAAATCATTTAATAAATAATATAGCAAAAAGCTTGTTTGAAAATGTAGTTTGAGATTAAAATGATTCGGGAAAATGTCAAATTTCAAATGTTTTAAAAGTTGAAATTTTGTTTGGAAAAGTGCTGTACTAAAACAACAATAACTTGAGATTTATAACTCCAAATGAGTTCAATCATTTTATAAATGAAAGAACTTTCAGTAAGCTATAAAGTTTCCTTTTACCACTTTAAAAGATTTTGCTTTTTACTGAGTCTAAAATAGGTTTGAAAGTGGATAGGCAGTTGTTTGTACCAAAATTGGGCACAACACTCTTCGGAAGGGTTTGAAGAGATAAAAATGAAGAAATTAAATGGAAAAAGAGGATTATCTAACAAACACTTCAAAAAAAAAGTACGCAGAAACACAGAAATTTAGAGTGGTTCGGCGTATTGCCAACGTCCACTATGAAATTGATGGTTTTATTGATGTTTTCCTGATGATTACAACTGATTACAGTGGATTACAGCGAATTACAATGATGAAATTCGAGTACAACAGCGGCCTTGTAGCGCAAAAATGTTTTCGGCAGAGTCTGGACGTCAGAGAGCAAAAAGATCCCATTTATAGAAGCTCTGGGATGCTATTTATAGGCGTAGGATGCAAATATCTCGCTCAGATCTCGGGAGACCTCTTTTGGCACGTGGGCGGGCCCACGCGATCGATCCCACGTGGTTTTGACTTGATCCATGATCGATACAAATGAATTTCGTATCGATCAAGATTTGGTCCAATGGAGTCAAAATTTGGTATGGACGTTCCTTGAGTTGTACGTAAGCTCCTGTGAAAATTTCGTAGCATTTGGACTTGTGGATTGCGAGTTATGATCGATACGAATTAGAGACTTCGGTAGGCTGTTCAGTTCAAATCGATGCATTTCTTATCGACTAGTTCGCATCGATACAGGCACGTGTCTGAAAGTTGACGTGGCACTAGTTTCCAAGATCAATCCACATTTCGTGCCGAATCGACCAAGTATTTCCAGGATTCGTTGCCTTGTTCGTACAGATGGAGGTGGTTCAATTCGTATCGATGGAAGTGGCTCTGTTCGTATCGATCCAAGTTGCTCGGCTCGTATCGATTGTATGGCCTTGTTCGTATCGATCGAAGTTGCTCAAACTTGATGGATACAAAAAAATGGTGAGGTGATGGATACGAACAGATGGCGACTCTGCTTGGCTTGATGGATACGAACAGTGGTTTCACGATGGATACGAAGTAATGATTACTTGATGGATACGAACCAAGGTCACCTGATGGATACGAACTACAGATGTTTGATGGATTCGAACAAGGCTCTTCAGCCGATGGATACAAAATGATGCGCTCTGATGGATGCGATTAAGATGATGGATACGAACAAATGGTGATATGATGGATACGAATAACGTGATCCCTTGATTTGTATCGACCATATCTCATGCATACGAACTCCGATTGACTTGAAACTTGGAACGTTGGCTTCCATAGCTTTACTTGTCTCGTTATATCAATTTTAGCTTGATCCGGACTCAGATAAAATTCATCGATATCCATAGCAAACCCGCGTCTAACCGATCTTCGAGACGGACTGTCCTTGGTTTCCAATTAAGTTCCTCGTATCACGGCCTTGCCAAAAGGCGGGATAACATTTGCCCCCCAAAGTACGTCTTGTGAGAACACGACGTGCTTTGAAAAGCCGCAATCTTCACTCTGAATGGTTCCATCTTACTTGTTAAACAGTTATCGTCTTCGCGCTGGAAGTTGTAATCTTTGATTGATCCATAAAGGCATAAATTATGAACTGTAGACTGCCCACTATTGTAATGTGCGCTGTTGTAACTGATTGTTGTATGATAGTGATTATTTGTTTTGTCGTTGTAACTATTCATCAGGTGGGCATTCGACCTGCGAATTTTGAAAATTGAAAATTAGTCCGACATATGTGGATATATGTTAACTTGACTCTCGTTAACGTCGCACGTTCATGAGTCATTGCAGTTTTCTCGTATCGAATTCCATATCAATCCTCTCCTGAACCGATGTGAAATTCGAGTTGTACCAACGCTTGATGGTTGTTTTGGAATGTCCCTTTGTATCGATCCTCTCTAGGACCGATGTAAGAAGTTGGAATGCATTCTTCGTATCGATGGCTATCGATACGAAATAGTTAGTTTTTCGAAATGCTTCGTATCGATAATGAGAGGTCGATACAAGTATTGCAGTCTTCAAGGGGATGGATACGAAATCGACCTTTCGTATCGATGGAATCATTGATGGTTCTGAACAAGTTCAAGCAGCCCTCTGTGTATGCTTCGTATCGATGGGTCGTCGATGGATATGAACGAAGGCATTCTGGATCGATGGCAAATAGATACGAATAGTTGTGATTGGGACTGATATGTTTGAATGGATACGAACAGAGCTTTTGTACTTAGAAAGATTGAGGACCATTCGTATCGATGGCTATCGATACGAAATAGTTAGTTTTTTGAAATGCTTCGTATCGATAATGAGAGGTCGATACAAGTATTGCAGTCTTCAAGGGGATGGATACGAAATCGACCTTTCGTATCGATGGAATCATTGATGGTTCTGAACAAGTTCAAGCAGCCCTTTGTGTATGCTTCGTATCGATGGGTCGTCGATGGATATGAACGAAGGCAATCTGGATCGATGGCAAATAGATACGAATAGTTGTGATTGGGACTGATATGTTTGAATGAATACGAACAGAGCTTTCGTATCGATGACATTGAGGACCATCTTAACCGGTCATTTTAACTGGGAGACGAATCGTCTCCTTCCCTCGGTTTTGCACCCATATAAATACACGATTTTGTACTTAGAAAGATTTTTACTTGTTCACTTTTCTACCTTGTCTTCGTATCGCTTCGAGTTGAAGGAAATTAAAACTGCCTTAGCTTTCGAATCGAACCAGACTCTAATCCTTCAAACCAACCGCTGAAATTAGGTAATTCATTGAACAAAATCGATGTAAAACGATGTGACTTTAATTCTCGCGCCTTTCCGTTTGCATTCATGGCCGAGTTTAGGGAAGAGGAGATGGTCGAACGCGAGGTTGTGGAAGGCCTGGGAGGCTTCCGTGTTTGATTGGAGAAGAAAGTGCTTGGAGGGTTGCGAAAAATTTGGTAGATGGTGGTTCGGCCTTCGTTTCGTATCGATGGATTGGAGAAGAAGATGTCTAATTTCGTATCGGTCATAACGTGAGGTTTCGCATCGATCTACATCCTCTGATTTCGCATCGATAGAGGATTCCCAAATTTCGTAACGATCATTTCGAATTAATACGAATCTTCTTGATCGATACGAAACTGAGTTATTAGATGGGTACGAAATCAACGGTAGGTGATCGGTACGAAGTTTTTGGACATGGATCGATACGAAGCCAACAATTCTAGATCGATACGAAATCCAATGCAAACCGATCGATGCGAAGTTAACGAATCCAGATCGATACGAAATCCAATGCAAACTGACTGATGTGAAGTTAATGAATCCAGATTGATATGAAATTAAGGATTTTTGCGGAACGTTCCAGTCTGAATTTTGATGGATTTAAAATCTTTGAACACTCGAACATTTAATTCCGACGAGCTCCTGCCTTGCATATCTGAACTTAACTGTTAAACTGCATACTTGACCGCCTTTTGAAGCTCGTCGATGGAATTGTAACTTGACAAATCTGACGAACTTTAACTTGGATCGTTCGTTGAAGTCTGGATGGCATGGTCGTGACGGTCAACGATGACGGTCACTCCGGTTAAATTTTGAAGTCTTGTCGTTTAGATATTTTCCCAAATTCTGTAGGATCTTCTAAGTATTATGTAGCACTGCTCTACACATTCATGCACTTTACACCGGGGTACACACGGGTTTTTATTGTCTAATGATGGTTTTTTTAATAAGTTGATTAGCTATGGAATCCACAAGTTCACAACAGCAAGAGTTTCAGGATCCATCTCCTTTTGTCTTAGAGGTTCCGGCCATCGCGGCCGAAGTTATAGACCCTGCTCCGGACGAACTACCTGATGCTACGCTCATCTGTAATCCTCAAGATTCTGTACCGTCCAATGTCTCCGAAGACACGTTGGGACGAATATGCCTAAGGCATGGTTTGTCATTGGACGATGTACTATTACCGGGACCAAACGATAGACCACATGCTCCCCCAGAGGGGTTTACTGCCTTCAATCGTCATGCATGCACAGCAGGAACACTTCCTCCATTCAATCAATATATTAGGGAAGTGTTGTCTTTCCTCGAAATCACTCCATCACAACTACACCCCAATGGATATGCTATGTTGAACAGTCTATTTATTGTATTCATGGAGCATCTCTTTCGGCCACCGGCTCCAACAGAGATTAGATATCTCTTTAACTTCAAGAGTAGGGGGGATAGTCCATCTTTTACATTCCTGGAGGCGGTCAGGAATAGTCAAGTGGTAATTGGATCTCGGACAAGGCTGAGTTACTTTAAAACAGAATCGTTCTACGTCCGATGCCCCCCAGGATTTGCTAGCCGATGGTTAGTCCAACGTAAGTGCTGCAGTCTTCTCCAAGGGTTATCAAGATAACGGTAGTTGATGTAAAACTAATATCTTCTTTTCTTTACAGCCGCAATTTCACGACCTGAAGGTGGATACTTCAAAGAAATAGTTAGAGTCCTTCAAGAAGTTCCAAGTGAAACGAGGGACATCGATTCGGTTCTAACCGACAGAAATTTGAGAATCGTCGGACTAATTGAGCGAAATCAAAGCATAAGGCTTGAAGGGACACTGAGGGCAGCCCCGAAGAAGCAGTTGAAACGCAAAACACCCGAGGTCATAATAACTGAAGGGGGTGATGAAGAGAGAACGCCCACGGACGATGAACTTGCTGCTGGGTCTTCGGTCAGATTTCAAGCGACAAAAGGAAGAAGAAAAGGGAAGGCCGCTGCTTACAAACGTCCCAAGTCTTCGAGGTGGAAATCAGTTGTGGTTTCCTGGCCGGTTCCCGGCATTAGAATTTCAGAAGCTTCTTCCTCGCCAACAAAGAGTCCTTTTGAAGGGCTTGCCGATATTTCGATTCCGGATTACATGTCACTTCAACACGACACCAGTTTGGAGGAGCTCGATAGTGCTCTTAACCTAAGCCGGTCGCTTCCTATAAGTGTGGCGGACATTTCTGGTTGGTCGGGGGAGTTGCACATACATACACACTTCACGGCACCACATGATTTTCAATCATAAGTTGTTCAATTCAAGAAATCACTAAGTCTATTTCTCTTTCTTTTTACAGGTATAATGTCCGGACAAGGGTCGATGTTAGGAAGTCTCCGTTCATCTCGCCGATCTTTTTCATATTATGAGTCTCGCAGGAGAGATGAAGATAGAGACCGCGATCGCGGGTACTCTAGTCAAGAACGTCAGGAGAGAGATAGGGATAGGGAGCACAAACATCGATCCCGATCTCGCTCTCCTCCTCCTAGACTCCCTACACAACCTTCGGGTCAATGGAGACAGCAAGTAGAGCCCCCTCGTCATAAACCATCTTCACATGTTTCTCGGTCTGAGTCACAGCGCTATAGAATTGAGGTTGAGCCTTCTGTCGTTATTGAGCAGGCTATCACTGAGCCCATTGGGGAAGGGGCTATTAAAATTGCTCGGTTAAAGAAAGATTTCCCAAACATATGCTTCGATGGCTATATTTTCCCCCCTCACTTAAAGAGAATTCCATCGGAGGCGGAGATCACGATGCATGATTACATTCGTGACTTTTACTTCCAGTACAAAGAGTGGGCGAAGGCTGGAGAGAAAGCGTCGAAGGTGGCCTTCGAGCGGGCTAAACTAATCGAAAATTTAGAGTCTGATCTCGCCCAGAAGGACCGCATCATCCAAGTGCTCGATAACGAAGCCGAGTCCTCTCGAAAATCAGAGATATAGGCCACCAAAAAGGCCGATGAGGCGAATTCGGCCATGGAGAAGATGAGGCAGACACACTATGCCTTGGTGGAGCAGATGGGCCATCGCAACACCACTGTCACTGCTGAACGGGACGCTGCTCTGAAAGAACTTGCTGAGATTAAAGCTAAATTCTCCGAAATCATCAAAGAAAAAGATGATGCAAATAGAGCGGCCCAAGAAGCGTGTGAGCAGGCTGTTATGCTTCGGGGTGAACGGGATGCGGCCATGGCTAAGGTCCGAGTGGTGGAGACTGAGGTCGAGGAGAAAGTTCAAATGGCTGAGTCTAGACTAGAGGCAGATATTGAAGATCTCCTCATTTTTTATAACGCCAATGTATTGAGGCACAGAAATCTAACCTGGCTCGACAACTATCCGACTCACTTATATAACGCTTGGGACCGATTGGTTGAGGAGGAGAAGGCAGTGCATATCGGTGAGTCAATCGACGAGTTTGAGCTTGAGAATCGCATGCTCAATGAGGATGAAAGAAAGATTCTCCACGAGTCGATGATTTTGCATGAAAAAGAAAGGCTCGGCACCCAACACTTGGAGGTCGGAGAAGGTTCAGGTGTTGAGCATCACGAAGTGACCGCTGAAGTTCCTGCGCCAACCCAGCCTGAATCTGCACATGTGGTTGATCCCCAGCCCATTCCTGCTTATAATCCGGATCAGCCGCAGCTATCTCCGGCTAGAGAACAAGTTTCTGAGGCTATTCAGCCGTCCATAAGCCAAATTAAGGAAGGTATTCTGAACATTCTCTACGCTGATCTGAAGTCGGAGTTGTCATCCGAATTAGTTATTAACAGTTCTTCTTTTGTTTTTGTCCAGTGATTGATGCTGCACCGGTCGTGCCCTCCTACCACTTAAGAATCACATCATATGCAGGAGGCTATAATAACTGAAGCAACCACCACAACGACCATGACATCGACTAACGGAACGCAGGGGTGCACGCTTGTTTTCGATGAGCAGATGATGGAGGAACTCCTCGGTCATCACAGTGATCCTTTTGCAGACCTACCATTTGTTATGGGTGGAAGCGCACCTGCTACTGGCTCTTCAATGCCAACCACTGATGCTCCTAGCGAGGCCCAAGCAATTCGTGAAGAAGAAATATTGGCCGAAATCGACGCTGAAATGGAGGCAGCGGCTCATGGTGGTAGTTTTGGAGGTGGGATGGCGGCGCCTGGTCCAGCTCCGTTAAGGATGTTATCACCTGGTGGTACAGTTATTGATACTAGTGTGCCTATCCCACCTCCTATAGTCGATCCGGTTCCTCCGACTCCACCTTCAGGGAACATTCTCGTGCACTTGTGCTCGGATGAGGAAGTTGATATCATGCCCCCTCCTGGAGATCAGCCGCCGAAAGGAAAAAGCTCAAAAAGAAAGATAAGTGGCAGCTCCAGTAAGTCAACACCGAAAAGGAAGCCGAAAAAGAAAAAAGAGTGGACGTGCTTCTTCGGTTTATTTTTGGTAGATAGATAGGGATCTACTTTCGCTTTTCTTTTATAGGCCGTGTATAGGTGCGGGTTCGGCCCCCGCTAGTAGGAATTTTTTGGGACCAACTTGTACATAATTTCTTTTCGCAGATAGCTGAAATGAAACTTTATTTTGCTTTGAACTCGATGTGTGTTTATTTGCTTAAGTGTTCCAGCATTCGAATTCCTTGTTCAGTACACTTGTGAAGTTTCAACGCTTGAACCCCGTTTGAGTTCATCCGTCAAGTCCTAAAATCACGGCCACAAGTCACGACTGGACATTAAGTTGAACTCCTATATTGTACTGCTTCAGTTAGTGATCGACACTTAAGTCCTGCCCCCAGTTTCAGGAATGAAGTTTAAAGATCGGCTAGCGGCCGTATTTTGCTTTCAATGCAGCATGCTTAGCGTTGTTGGTTTGGTGTCGAAACAAGGGGATTTTGAGTGGTTGAATCACACTCGCTCTTTTATTGATGATTGTATCCACGCTCCGGGGACTTAAGTCATTTTCACGGGCGATCAGCTACGTTTGCTTGGCACTTATCATTTCATCCGCACTCTAGGGACTTAAATAAATTCGTGGGCGCTCAATTACACCCGACTTGAGTTTATACTCCGGTCCGCGCTCTGGGGACTTAGAGTTAGTTGATGTTTATACTTCGGTTCGCACTCTGGGAATCCGGAGTTAGTAAACAGACTGTCAATCATATATGTTGTATGTTTTCGAATTTCGCTCACACTCTGGGAACGAAAGGTGTATCAGGATCGTGGATGGTCGGATCACATCCACCCTGAGTTAACAAGTGAGGTCGTTAGATGGACGGGTTCATCCTCCCCAAACTTGATTCGAATACTGGCGAAGTCGTTAGGTGAACGGATCCACCCACTTCAAAACTGTACTTGTAAGTTTATACTCCAGTTCGCACTCTAGGAATCTGGAGTTAGGTGAAGGATTGTCGTGTATCAATTCTTTTTTGACTTTGGTGTGATGGCTTGTCCCCGAGCTCGGGTTTCACTTAGCGAGTGACTGGTCGTATCACGGTCACTCCCTATTTGAATAAATTCCACTGTATGATGGAACTTAGCTCTCTGTGCATAGTGATGATCATATGAAGTATTTCAAGTAAATCACAGCTCTGGCTCGAAGAGATTGCATTTTATTGCTGAAATAAGAAAATACGGCAAAGTCAGTTGCCTTATTACAAATTCTAGTTTTGAAATGCAGAAACAAATTGCAAATGAAAAATAGACTGAATAAATAAATAGAGCCTGTTATGTGTAGTAGCGACGGAGACTCTCGCTGTTCCAGGCTCTTTGAAGAGTGAGACCGTCAACGGTCGATAATTTGAATGTGCCATCTCCGAGCTTTCGTTCAATAACATATGTCCTTCCCAAGTTGGCTTCATATGCGAAAGGACCGGATAAATTATTTTGAGTACAAGATCACCAAGTTCAAAGGTTCGGGGTCGGACCTTGGCATTGTATAATCGGGCGACTCGACTCCGATATGCGGCTGCCCTCAAATCAGCTTCTTCATGCTTCTCATCCAATAAATCGAGAGATTCAGCAAGTAATATAGCATTTGTCTTCAGATCGTAATATGTCACACGATGAGAAGGTACTTCTAATTCGACCGGAATAACAGCTTCTGAACCATAAGAAAGATTGAATGGAGTATGACCGGTTGCGGACTTGTGGGTTGTACGGTAGGCCCATAAGGCCATAGGAAGTTCATCGACCCATTTGCCCCCGGCTTTTTCCAGTCGTTTCTTTAGAATGGATTTTATAACTTTATTAATAGCTTCAACATGTCCATTCGCTTAAGGGTGTGCGACTGCGGAAAATTTCTTCTGAATGTGGAATCGTTGACAGAAATCCTTAAATTCGGCACTGTCGAATTGGGTCCCGTTGTCAGTGATGATAGTACGTGGGAGACCAAATCGGCAGATGATATTGCGCACTACAAAGTTGATCACCTTCTTCGTTGTGATTGTAGCAAGGGGTTCAGCTTCTGCCCACTTGGTATAGTAATCAACTGCTACGATGGCGTACTTCGCACCACCTTTGGCTAGAGGTAAAGAGCCAATAATATCAATTCCCCATAGTGCAAACAGCCATGGGCTGACCATTTGAGTTATCTCAGTAGGCGGGGCTCTAGGAATCCGAGCATGCTTTTGGCATTTATCACATTTCTTGGCATAATCTTCTGCATCACGGTTTACAGTCGGCCAATAGTATCCATACTGGAGTACTTTCTTGACAAGTGCTTGCCCCTGGTGTGATCGCCACATTCTCCTTCGTGTACATCATGTAATACTCGTTTGATTTCGTCGTGAGCGATACACCGAAGTAAAGGAATAGAGTACCCTCTTCTATACATAAATCCATTTTGAATGGTGAACCGAGAAGCTTTTCGAAGAATTTGTCTCTTTTCACTCCTACGCTATGGCAAGATTCCGTGTTCGATATAATTTCTGAATGGAGTCATCCACGACTCCCTTTTGGAAACGACATCAAATACCCAATCGGATTCCATCTGACCAATGCTTGGCGAAGATAATACCTCTACGGGCACAAGTCCCATTTGCTGTGCTTCACCTGTACTGGCTAACTTTGCCAAGGAATCAGCTTTCTGGTTGTGTTCTTCCGGTATGTAATAAATAGCATAATAGTCGAACTGATTGAATGTCTCCTGAACCTGAGCAAGGTACGCAGCCAATCTTCAATCTCTGGCTTGGTATTCCCCTCGAACTTGACACACAATCAATTGCGAATCACAATAAATTTCCACCGCAATGATTCTTAAATCTCTGGCAAGTTTCAATCCAGCCAGTAGGGCTTCATACTCAGCTTCGTTATTAGTTGCATGGAAGTTGAACTTTAGAGCATAACATATAGATCGACCTTTAGAAGTTTCCAGCACAACCCCTGCACCTGAGCAACGGTCATTTGATGCACCATCTATATGCAGCTTCCAGATATACTTAGGAGATTCATTGGTTTCGGGCAAGTCCTATGGGATGGTAAATTCAGCAATGAAATCTGCTAGGACTTGTCCTTGATGGCTCGCCTTAGAGTGTAAGTAAGGTCAAACTGACTTAACTCGATATTCCATTTGAGTAACCTGCCAGACATCCCAGGACGTGTAAGGACTTGTCGTAACGGCTGGTCGATATAAACGGTGATTGGGTGAGTCTGGATGTATGGACGGAGCTTCCTCGAGGCAATAACGAGACAATAAGCCAATTTTTCTAGCTTCGAATAATTTCTCTTAGCTCCGGTAAGCCGCTTGCTTATGTAGTAGACCGGCTTTTGTATTCGGTCCTCCTCTCGAACTAGGGCAGCACTGATTGCGTTTTCTGATACCGCCAAGTAAATGTACAATTTCTCGTGATCGATAGGCTTTGACAAAATTGGCAGTGTGGAGAGATGTTGATTAGTGCTCGGAATGCGCCTTTACATTCCGTAGTCCATTCAAAGTTTCATTTTCCTTTTCGGATCAGATCGAAGAAGGGAATGCATTTGTCAGTGGACTTTGAAATGAACCTGCTCAGTGCTGCTACTTTCCCGTTGAGACTCTGGACTTGCTTTATAGTTTTTAGAGTTTCAAGATTTCTGATCGCCCAGATCTTTTCGGGATTGGCTTCGATTCCTCGAGCGTTGACGATAAACCCGAGGAATTTTCCGGATGCTACCCCAAAGTGACATTTCAATGGGTTGAGCTTCATTCAGTATTCTCGGAGGATATTAAACATTGACTCCAGGTCTCTGATGTGATCGGTAGAAAATCGCGACTTGACTAGCATGTCGTCGACATATACCTCCATGGTCTTTCCGATCTGGTCAGCGAACATTCGATTAACTAACCGTTGATAAGTTGCCCCAGCATTCTTGAGTCCAAAAGGCACAACTTTATAGCAATAGAGTCCCATATTGGTTACGAGCTGGTATGCTCCTGGTCGGGCAAGTGCATGGGTATTTGATTATAGCCAGAGTATGCATCCATGAAGGATAAAAGTTCGTGTCCAACCGTTGAGTCTACAAGTTGATCAATTCGTGGAAGTAGAAAACTGTCTTTGGGGCAAACTTTATTCAAGTTTGAGTAGTCAACACATGTTCTCCATTTCCCATTTGGCTTTCGGACAAGTACATGATTGGATACCCATTCCGGGTATAATGCATCTCGAATGAATACATTCGTCTTTAGCTTATCTACCTCTTCTTTAAGGGCAGCAGATCTCTTTGGATCCATACCACGCCTTTTTTGCTTGACCGGGACATGCCGCGGGTCAATATTCAGCATGTGGCTCGCGATGTCCGGCGAGATCCCACACATGTCAGAGTGCGTCCAGGCAAACACATCAAGGTTTGCCCAAAGAAATTCAACCAATTCCTCTTGCATTTGTTGGCTTAGCTGAGATCCAATCTTTATCATCTTCGAGTCATCATTATCGTCGATAGGAACATCGATCGTCAGTTCAGCCGGAGAAGCTTGACTGTCTTTACTTTCATCTTCACTTTCGGTATCTCTCGGGTCAAGATCTCTTTGGAATTGGTTGGGGTGCCCGGGCCCAGGCGCTAATTGTCAATTATCCGTAAAGCGGATGCAGAGAGATTCCTCTACGCCCTTTCCATTTTCCTTCCGCTGCGCCTCGCGCAGCTCAGCAACGTAATAGGCTCGCCCTGCAGCCTGATCCCCTTGAACAACTCCGACACCATTGTCGGTGGCGAATTTCAAAGTCAAACACCATGGGGCGATGGCAGCCCTGAATTCAGCTAGAGCTGGTCGTCCCAAGAAAGAATTGTATGGGGAGTTTATATCCAAAACAACAAACTGTAGTATCAGGACTCTCCGGTGCTCACCAATTCCCAATTCCACTATCAGTTCCACCACTCCAGTGGGTATAGTTGCACTCCCGTTGAAACCGTGAATGCGAGACTAACATGGCTTCAAGTCTTTAGTCTCCATTCTCATCTGGTCGTAAGCTCATTTAAACAGAATATTCATAGAGCTTCCACTGTCTACCAAGATCCTCTTCATCCAAGCAGGACCTACTTGAGCTGATATGACTAGCGGATCTATAGTGGGGGTTCGACCTTGTCGGCATCCCGACTTCGAAATACGATGCCATCTGCCATCGTCCTTTGTTGTTTGGCCGGAGCCCCATCTTCAGAATTACTATAACATTCAAAGTCCGCATGCCTGATAGAGCTGGCATACGACTCCATTTCCTTCCAATTTTGGTCTGCTCGATGAGAACCACCACAAACAGTGTTTATCACCAACCTCCCGCCAGTACGAGCGGGTTCCTCCTGTCTAGCCAGATTCGGCATATGATTTTGATTCAATGGGACTGCACCTCCAGACTGCGGCATCCGAGCAAACTGTTCTAACTTCCTTTCTCTTATCAACTTTTCGATGAGATCCTGCAAGTGACGGCATTCATTTATGTTATGGCCGTAACTTTCGTGGAATCTACAAAAATTTCCCATCTGAATTTTCTTCTCCGATGACTATTTCGGAGCAGGCTTCTTGTACTGAATAGTATTGCAGGTTTGTAGATATACGTTCTCCAACGACGTATTCAGAGGAGTATAATTATCAAACATTGGAGCTCTACGCCGTGGACCACGGTTCTGATCCCATTTTCTATTTTGGTTACCACTGCCTTTTTGCTGATCTTGTTTGTTCTGAATATTTAGTTGCACTTTTCCGGAACTCTCCCCGGATTGTTTAACAGCAATATTACTCTGAATTCCTTCCACACTAGGCCCCACATCATCCTTCTTCCTAGACTGTTTCGCATCCTCCCTTCTCAAGAATTGAGCTGCTTTGGAATAGAAACGATCCAATAATTCAGGGGGTTTTCCGGCCAACCAGTTGCCGATTCAGAATCGGGCTTAATTCCCTTAGTCAGTGCCATAAGAATAGAGTTATCATTTGGGTTGCTGATCTCAGCACATGGAGCATGAAATCTCTCTAAATAACGCTTGAGTGTCTCTCCAGGAGCTTGAGTAACACTGGATAAGGTATTAACATCCTTTGGTCTTGTGACATGCATACGAAATTGTTCAATAAACTTTGTTGCCAACTGATCGAAGCATGAGATAGATCGAGGTGGCAGTCGGGTAAACCACATAGTCGCTATGCCCCCTAGTGAAATCGGGAAACTTCGGCACTTGACTGCATCATCAGCTTGTGCAGCGTTCATCAACCATTCGTACTTCAGAATATGCTGATTAGGGTCAGAGTTCCCTTCGTAGACGGGTAAAGTCGGCATCCTGAATCGCCGTGGTGGTTCAGCATAAAGTATCTCATCAGTAAAAGGAGTGTGACTTCGGGAGATTCCCCAGTCGTCATTGCTAAGCCCTTTACTTTCATGGATCATTTGACGGATCATTGCTGACAGTTTGGGCATCTGGGCATTTTGAGCAGGCTGGGCCAAGGTGTGGTCGGGTTCCACAATGCGAGGAGGGGTCGGTCGTTGTCGACGGTCCGTGTCTCGCTGCCTTGGCTCTACGTCCTCGGGGACGTAAGGCTCAGGATGGTATTCATGCTGGTGATGGTTCGGATCTGTTCGGTTTCGGATCTCGGCATCTAAATCTCGGCATCTAATGGAGTGAATTAGTTCATTACAGTGTGTCCATTGATTCATAAAATTGCAGATGAGACCAGGGTAGATAAATATATCAAGGGGAGAATATTTGATATGATGATAAACCAGAGTTTTCCCAGAAATGAAATATGAGGAAAGAATGAATGATTTAACCCATATTGGTTATTTTCTGTTTGGTGTGAATGATTATTTGATTTATATTGTATGCTGAGTGTATGTGCCATATCTATACAAAGTCTCTGGAAAGAAAGATTAAGGTGTGCACATGCACAATGACACAGAACATGCACACAAGTATTACTTGTTTTCAAAGGGCAGAACTAAATGTATATGTACTTAATTCCATTTTAACCTGATTAATTAATTGCTTTAGTGGATTTTCTCATACCAGACATGTGTCTGACCCTAGTGTGCTAATGGCATCTGGGGTGTCTCATTTAAAACGAGGCAGCTTCAAATGCTTTTTCAGGAACAGCAGCCTCTAGGTAGGAGTAGAAGAAAGGCATTGAGAAGAAGATTATAGCATGCTAGAATTAGATAGATAAGAGCTTAAAAAGATGAAATCTGCATGTATTGATATTTTGAAATTTCCATTGTAACAAGTACTGTGTGATGTTGGATATTTGGTTAAATATTTTGTTAAGAATTTAACTTGTAACTGGAATTTAAATTATCCGAGTTTCATTATCTGGAAGGTTGAAAGGTTTTATCTATAAATTTGTAAGTAAACTGAGTAAGAATGTAAGCAAATAGTAGAATTACATTTTATAAATGTATTAGTCGAATCTTGAAGTCTATGAATAGTTTTAAGGATTGAAAAAGTAGAAACAGTTGGGTCTTGAAGATCAACATAGATAATCTTACTTAGTGAAAAATGTATCCACAACATAAAGGCATATGGTAAGAGAATTAGGAGTCTGCATGTTTTAAGAATTGCCATTTACATCATGCCATTGTCTATACCTGGATTGCATTTCATTTAGCTTAGTATCATGGCATCAAGGAATCAAGTCTCTGGAATATGATAATTCATTTAAAAATACCCCAGATATGAGTTTGCATATAAGGTAGATTTTATAGGAAGGCAAACATAGGAAATGATAGAAGCTTATATCATTTTCAAAGCACAGAAACTCTACTATTAATTTTACAGATAATCATAACATAATTATCTGGGTTCTATGGATCATATTTCATAGAGGATCCAGCAAGCTATCAAAGAATATAAAAAATCATGTTGTTACCTATTTGAACAAACAATTTTTGAAATTTAGCTATGTGGGGATTGATTAAATTTAATCAATCAATATAACCTCTTGTTTGCCATAACCTGATCTAACAAGAGGGGCACATGCATCTTCATATGTGTGTGCATATCCTTGTGGTTGCACTGATATATCTATATTAGTAAAACTTTTGATCCTGGATAAAGTTTGTTTATTGGAAAAAGGAAAATGACCCTGGAAAATATATTTTTTAATGAATGATATATATATATCACCCTAAAAAAAAATCCTTACAAAATTAAGGCAGTAAAGAGAGGGTCATTGCATTTGGTATCAGAGCTATGTTATTAAACATAGCAGAAATAAATATCAAGTTCTCTGATAGAAATAAAATTTAAAGAGACTAAATATATAACAATGTTTTCAGTGTAAATAAAACCACTGAAATAATAAAATTACCAATCAAACTAACCAGCTATGTAAATTATTATTAGCAAACTATGGTAGGAAGACCACCAAATCAGGGAGCAGGATCTTCCAATGCACCACCAATGGTCAATCTGCAAGACTTGGTGAGAGCATTTAGGGATGGGGCAGGACAAAGGCAAGAAAATCCCTATGAAGAGCTCTCAAAATTACTTAAGACATATACTCATTTAGGAGGCAAAAGCTTTGAAGGGACAGAGAGTATTATGGAAATTCAAGCATGGTTGAGAACATTGGATAGAATTTTCAATGACATGCAACTTGATGATCAAAGAAAGAGGCAAGTGGCTTCGAGACAGCTAAAAGGAGTATCTTTAAGCTGGTGGGAAGTAATCATTGCAGGAAGAAATGAGAATGAAATCACTTGGAATCAATTCAAAGAGATGTTGGAAGCAAGGTTTGTACCAGCATCAGCTAAGACTACCTTGCTAGAAGAATTTATTAGACTTAGACAAGGAACTATGACTGTCACAGAATACACTCAAAAGTTTGAAGGGCTTTCCACATATGGAGCAATGCTTGTAGCAGATGAAGCATCCAAAAATGATAGGTACATAAAAGGTTTGAACCCAGGACTTAGCAGAGCCATGTTACCTTATGCTGACAGGACCTTTGACCATGTGATAGACTTAGCTTTGAGATTGGAGCAGCATGACAAGGAAAGGGAAAAATTTAGAAATTTCAAGAACAATAACAGTAAGAAGGGTAAGGGGAGATATCATCCTTATGATAAGAAGAAAGAAGAGGCCAGTACTAAGTCTACTGGGGATATTAAAGCTAAGGAAACCAAGAAGATTGTGTGCCATCAATGTGGAAAAGAAGGACATATCAAACCAAGATGTCCAGAATTGAAAGGAGGAGCTTTCAAGTGTTATTTATGTGGGAAAGAAGGGCACATGAAAAGAAATTGTCCTGAGAATAAGCAGCAAGGAAAATTAGCAAACTTGGAAGAAAAAGCCAGAACAGTGGAGATCAAAGCTGAGAAGCACAGTCAAGCGGAAGGTACACTATTTATTTGTAATGTACCCATAGCAGTAGTATATGATACCGGAGCAACTCATTCCTTAATTTCCTATGAATTAGTTAAAATGCTGAAATTAAGTTGCATATTGGTTGAAACCCCTTTACATATACAAAGTCCACTGGGAAGTTCTAGTGTTTTAAACATGATCTGTGTGGATGTGGGATTAAACATAGGAGATACTTTTATTTCCAATTTATATGTTTTAAATTACCCAAATATAGGTGTTATTTTGGGAGTAGACTGGTTAAGGCAATTCAAGGCCATAATTAACTTAGACTCATCCACCATATCATTGCAAAACCATGGAAGCCAGAGGATCACAATTTTATGTGAAGTGTCCAAGGTAAGAAAATTGTGTCTATTTGATTGATTTGGGAGAAGATTTCAGTGAACATATTATTGAGGAAATTCCTATAGTCAATAAATACTTGGATGTTTTTGAGGAGGTTAATGGTGTTCCAAACCATAGGCCAGTGGAATTCCAAATTCATTTAGTCCCAGGAGAAAGCCCAGTGATTAAAAAGCCAACAAGAATGGGGCCAAATGAACTAAAAGAATTAAAGAAACAATTAGAGGAATTAGAAAATAAGGGTTTTATAAGACCCAGTAATTCTTGTTGGGGGGCACCAGTGGTGTTTGTTAAGAAACAAGATGGTACTTTGAGACTCTGCATAGATTATAGGGAATTAAACAAGGTAACCATTAAAAATAAATACCCACTGCCAAGAATAGATGATCTTTTTGATCAATTGGCTGGAGCAAGAGTATTCTCTAGGCTAGATTTAGCATCTGGTTTTCATCAAATGAAGGTGGAAGAATCAAGCATCAAGTACACTGCCTTTAACACTAGGTATGGGTTGTATGAATTTTTGGTTATGCCATTTGGCTTGACCAATGCACCATCATACTTTGTAGATTTAATGAACAGAACTTTTAGAGATTATTTAGACAAGTTTGTGCTTATTTTTATAGATGACATTTTAATTTATTCCAAAACAATGGAAGAGCATGAAAGTCATCTGCACATGGTTTTGTCTAGACTAAGGGAAAAAGACTTAAAGGCAAAATACTCAAAATGTGAATTTTGGAAAGAAGAAGTGCATTTTCTTGGTCATGTTATATCTGCCCAAGGAATTTCTGTGAACCCCAATAAAGTAGTGGCTATTCAAGCATGGAAGAGGCCAAGCACTGTGAGTGAAGTGAGGTCATTTATGGGGATGGCAGGATATTATAGGAGGTTTATAAAAGATTTTTCAAAAATTTCTACACCACTTACTAACCTAACCAGGAAGAACCAAGCTTTTGTTTGGTCAGAAAAATGTGAAAAGTCTTTTGAACAGTTGAAGGAGGCATTGGTGAACGCTCCAATTTTAAAAGTACCTCATGGAAATGAAGAATTAGTTGTATACACTGATGCTAGTGGATTTGGCTTGGGTGCAGTGTTGATGCAATAAGGCCAAGTCATTGCATATGCATCCAGACAACTTAAACCCCATGAAGTTAGGTATGCCACACATGATCTTGAATTAGCAGCTGTGATCTATGCTTTGAAACTATGGAGACATTATTTGTTAGGCACTAAGTTTGAACTTTACACTGACCACAAGTCTCTAAAATATTTATTTTCACAAAAAGATTTGAATATGAGGCAACATAGATGGGTGGAGTTCTTAGCTGCCTATGACTTTGACATATTCTATACACCAGGAAAAGCAAACAAAGTTGCAGATGCTCTAAGTAGACAGCATGCTAAATTGGCTATGATGATGATAGAAGAATTTAAGGACTTGTCTTTGCTAACTGAGTTAGAAATTGGTGAGAATGGTTGTGTGCACATTGATGAGCAGATGCATGGTGCACAAGAAAATAAAGGGAAGTTAAGCTTAATGACACTTCAACCAGATTTAATTCTGAAGGTAGAAAAAATGCAAGAACAGGATGCAAACTTATTAGAGAAGAAAATTCTCCTCTCAAAAGGGGAGGAAGTGATGAATTACCATATTGATAAAAATGGTTATCTAAGATACCAAAATAGGATGTGTGTGCCAGAGGACACCGAATTGAAGAAAGAGATATTGAATGAATATCACAGAAGTAAATATTCCATACACCCAGGCAACACAAAAATGTAGCAAAATTTGAAAAGAGACTTCTGGTGGAAGGGGATGAAATCTGATGTAGCTAAATACATTGCCAAATGTATGACTTGCCAACAAGTCAAGGCTGAAACCCAAAGGCCATCAGGGTTGATGCAGCCTCTTAGTGTACCACAGTGGAAGTGGGAAGATATATCTATGGATTTCATAGATGGGTTGCCTAGATCTAAGAGAGGAAATACAAGTATATGGGTGATAGTTGATAGGCTAACCAAAGTAGCACACTTCATCCCAGTCAAGGTAGAAAGGACAGCACCAAAATTAGCTCAAATTTTTATGAAGGAAGTGGTAAAATTGCATGGCATTCCCAAAACCATTGTGAGTGATAAGGATACCATCTTCACTTCAAAATTCTGAAGAAGCTTCCAAGAAGCAATGGGAAGTGAACTATGTTTAAGTACTGCCTACCATCCTCAGTCAGATGGGCAGACTGAGGTAGTAAACAAGGTTTTGGAGGACATGTTGAGAGCATGTGTATTGGATTTTGGGGGCAACTGGGAAGATTATCTTCATCTAGTTGAATTTACATACAACAACAGCTATCAAAGCACCATAGGAATGGCTCCATTTGAAGCCTTATATGGTAAGCCTTGTTTGTCACCTGTTTGTTGGGTAGAAGCAGGAGAAAGGGTTATTTTAGGGCCTGAGTACATACAAGAAACTAAGGAGAAAATTGAGTTGATAAGGAGAAGAATGGCAGCAGCACAAGATAGGCAAAAGAAATTTGCAGACAAGAAAAGGAGGCAGGTAGAATATGAAGTGGGAAATTTTGTTTTCATCAAAATCTCACCTATGAAAAATGTGCTGAGATTTGGGAAACAAGGCAAGTTAACCCCAAGATATATTGGACCATACAAAATTCTGGAAAGAATTGGTCCCTTGGCATATAAGTTGGAATTGCCAGAAAACATGCAAGGCATACATGATGTTTTTCATGTATCACAACTGAGAAGGTAGGTACATGACAAGGCAGAAATTCTGGAGACCCCAACCCAAGTGCAAATAAATCCTAATTTGATATATGAAAAAGATCCAGTAGGGATTTTGGCAAAGGATGTGAAGAAATTAAGAAATAAATCACTGAAACTTGTAAAAGTACAGTGGAGTCTTGATCCCAGTGATTGCACATGGGAATTAAAGGACAAGGTTAGGATGAGCTACCCTAAGCTATTTTCAGATTAGAGGTAAATCTTTATTTTTATTTTTATTTTGCTTTTCTTTTGGATGCATGTATTTTTAGTTATTATCATAGAACTAGAAATCTATATGGTTGAGGAGTACTTGTTTTCTGATTTAAGCTTGGAAAATTGTGGGACACAATTCCTAAAAGGTGGGGTGTATGCAATGACCCAAGATTTTAGTAATTTATCTTGGAAAATATAAATAAGCTTAAAATAATTTTTAAAACCCTGTTTAAGGGAAAGATGAGATAGCTTGATATGGTGTAATAAAATGATGTGCATTTGTACACAGAAAATACACATGAGTAAAGCTAGATCCCTGGATACTATGAATGAGTACATGATGCTATGTATGGAAAATGTATATATGTATATATATATATATATATATGTATATATATTTACAGATAAATAAAGAAACCCTCAATTGTGCTATATGCAGAAATACAAAAAATGTAATTAAGTATACATGTGCATATGTGTATCAGAATAAAATAATATAGATATATATATATATATATATGTTATTGTCTGTAAAACATATATGTAAGTATACTAACTAAGTATTAGAATTTAAACTAGTAAGATGAAACACACAAATATGTTTTTCTCTGGGGGATAAATAAGAAGAAAAACACCAGATAATGAAGTAAAGGCTAAAAATAGAAAATGGGAGGAAAACAAAAATGTATTTTGTATGGGCTGAATTAAGAAAGAAGGAAATATGTATATAATATTGCTGGAAATCAGATCACACATTTAGCATGCAAATAGACAAGAGAAAAAGCATTTTATGGAAAAGTAGGATTTTTGAAAATAACCAAAGTAGATAACCACTTTTCTCTTCACCAAATTAAGCTGGGGAGGGTAGAATCTTGGGTTCAAATAAAATGCAGATAACATAATTTTCTGGTGGGCAAAAATGGCTTTAGCCAATACCCAAAACCCGAAGGAGAACTCTGTATATTTATAAGCAGCAGCCTCCTCTCCTTCTCAAAAAAAAATGAACTTTGAAAAAAAAACACCATATAAAAACATAAGGCAAGTGAAGGAAAAGAGCTTGAGGCTAAAGGCAGAGGTTTATCAATTAATTAAGGAAGCAAAGAAGAGAACTAGGTGAGAAAACTCACTCAAAAACTTAAGGCACTAAGTCCTAAAGAAGGCAGCCTGTTATAAATTAATTTTTCTCAAAAGAGTATGTGATTGTTTTTTTTAGAAATTAAGAATGCTTTAATGCTTGATGGTTGTTCTGATTGTTTTATTCTGTGAATATTCTTAATATGATCAGTATGCATGAATAAGTAATTTAAAAACCCAGATCTCTTTCTGATATGATATTGGATAGAAATATAAATAAATACCCAGAAAATAAAATGTTGAATATAAGCAAGTAGTGTTGGTTTTGGCTCAAACCAGAAGGACTGATAAGCATATGGGCTGCAATATACATATGTATATGTGCTGAGGCTTAAAATGAAAAGGAATTAGGAGTGCAATAGGCTTTCCTATGTGCTGACACTCCTGATTCAAAGAAAATATACAATATCCACCCAGCAAATAGATTTTGTGATTTAGGAAGCTTGGTCAATCTGAGTTAACTAAAGCACAAGTGTTTGCAATAAAATCTTCCCATAGAGCCATAAACCAATGTTATTTGTCTATATCTCTTTAAAATTGCAAGAACATGTTTTAATAAGTACCAATACTTAAATTGCTTGGTTGTCTCTGTTTGTTATATGAATGATGAGGAATGCTATGAGATGAATGCTTGTTTCAGTAAAATGACCCACTGATTAGGTTGCCTTGAAAAAATTAAAAGAGAAAGTATCTGAGAACCTGATTAGGGAATGGGGTCAAGATTACCACAGGAATGACTTGTGTTCTTGAGTAATGCAAGTTGACACATGGCTTGTTTAAGTCCTGAGATCTTTGTGTAATGGAGTGAATTAGTTCATTACAGTGTGTCCATTGATTCATAAAATTGCAGATGAGATCAGGGAAGATAAATATATCAAGGGGAGAATATTTGATATGATGATAAACCAGAGTTTTCCCAGAAATGAAATATGAGGAAAGAATGAATGATTTAACCCATATTGGTTATTTTCTGTTTGGTGTGAATGATTATTTGATTTATATTGTATGCCTGAGTGTATGTGCCATATCTATACAAAGTCTCTGGAAAGAAAGATTAAGGTGTGCACATGCACAATGACACAGAACATGCACACAAGTATTACTTGTTTTCAAAGGGCAGAACTAAATGTATATGTACTTAATTCCATTTTAACATGATTAATTAATTGCTTTAGTGGATTTTCTCATACCAGACATGTGTCTGACCCTAGTGTGCTAATGGCATCTGGGGTGTCTCATTTAAAACGAGGCAGCTTCAAATGCTTTTTCAGGAACAGCAGCCTCTAGGTAGGAGTAGAAGAAAGGAATTGAGAAGAAGATTATAGCATGCTAGAATTAGATAGATAAGAGCTTAAAAAGATGAAATTTGCATGTATTGATATTTTGAAATTTCCATTGTAACAAGTACTGTGTGATGTTGGATATTTGGTTAAATATTTTGTTAAGAATTTAACTTGTAACTGGAATTTAAATTATCTGAGTTTCATTATCTGGAAGGTTGAAAGGTTTTATCTATAATTTTGTAAGTAAACTGAGTAAGAATGTAAGCAAATAGTAGAATTACATTTTATAAATGTATTAGTCGAATCTTGAAGTCTATGAATAGTTTTAAGGATTGAAAAAGTAGAAACAGTTGGGTCTTGAAGATCAACATAGATAATCTTACTTAGTGAAAAATGTATCCAGAACATAAAGGCATATGGTAAGAGAATTAGGAGTCTGCATGTTTTCAGAATTGCCATTTACATCATGCCATTGTCTATACCTGGATTGCATTTCATTTAGCTTAGTATCATGGCATCAAGGAATCAAGTCTCTGGAATATGATAATTCATTTAAAAATACCCCAGATATGAGTTTGCATATAAGGTAGATTTTATAGGAAGGCAAACATAGGAAATGATAGAAGCTTATATCATTTTCAAAGCACAGAAACTCTACTATTAATTTTACAGATAATCATAACATAATTATCTGGGTTCTATGGATCATATTTCATAGAGGATCCAGCAAGCTATCAAAGAATAAAAAAAAATCATGTTGTTACCTATTTGAACAAACAATTTTTGAAATTTAGCTATGTGGGGATTGATTAAATTTAATCAATCAATATAACCTCTTGTTTGCCATAACCTGATCTAACAAGAGGGGCACATGCATCTTCATATGTGTGTGCATATCCTTGTGGTTGCACTGATATATCTATATTAGTAAAACTTTTGATCATGGATAAAGTTTGTTTATTGGAAAAAGGAAAATGACCTTGGAAAATATATTTGTTAATGAATGATATATATATATCACCCTAAAAAAAAATCCTTACAAAATTAAGGCAGTAAAGAGAGGGTCATTGCACGTTTTTACATGAGATTTTCCTTTTGGCGTTTATTTAGGATTATATTCTCCTATGTTGGAGAGTTATATTTGATTGCCTTGTGGCGTATTTTTGAGATGGTGATTTCTTTAAGATTTCTTGGAGTTTGCCGATATGGCGGGTTTGGGATTTCTCCTTTGTAGGAGTTATATTTTCCCTAAACCACTATTGATGATTTGTGATATGCCGATGGTATGAGGCTTGCTATATTTAGCATTTTATGGATTGCCTTATCTCTTTTGAGATTATATGTTTGTGTAAGTGATATCATCCCATCACTTAAAGTAACCATACCATACTTATGCTCATACTTGTACTTATTATTGTTTCTTCTTGTTTAAGAAGAACATTACCCTTATCCTTATGTTTCTATTACTGCTTATCCTTATAAACTGATTTGTTTAGCTCGACTGACCCATGTATTTTATACTCGGGTCGGACCGAGGTGTTTCAGGTTAGGTACCCTTATGGACTTAACCTATTCTGCTTCCGCATGGACTTATCTACTAGCCCTTTTTGTTGTAGTCTTTTTGTCGCTGCTCTGATATGTATATTGTTTTGACTCGTGTGTATATTGTGATCGTCATACCACTTATGATGTATTATTTGCATTGTAGTGGGATGTATCAGTATATGTGTGTGTGTGTGTGTGTGTGTGTGTGTGTGTGTGTGTTTGTTGTTTTGTGATGTGTTATGCAATTGAGTTTTGTATTTATTTCTGATAGATCCTATAGCCATCTATAGTTTTGTATTAAGCATTTATTGGATCTGTCGATCCACTTGAGAAGGAAAAAAATATAGAGCACTAATCGACGTATTCAATAGATATTTAAGACAAGACTATAGATGGTCGCTCCTAACCATCCCTATTCTCCGCATTAGCACACGGTATTACCCAGTAATACTCTTTGTTAATGTCGGTCTATCAACCAAGTCTTTAACTACAAATGAATGCATAGCACCAGTATCAAACAATACTATAACTGAAATACTAGAAATCATTGCCATACCTTCCAAAACCTTCCCCTTGCCTCTTTATTTCGTAGATGGTCCTTCCCTTGGTCCCTTTAAAGCATAAGCCTATGCTTTAAGTTGTGGGCAGTCCTTCTTTAAATGTCCTACTTTGTCACACTTGAAGCCCTTCATCTTCCCAGATTACTTGGGCATTGGGCACCTTGAAGCACAATACACCTTTTGACCGTAGTTAACGCATGCAACCTCTATTTTAGCAACTGTGCCATTCCCCTTCTACGCTCCTTTTTTGCCTTTTATATATGCGGTAAACTTCTCCTTTATCTATATGTCGAGTCTTGCCTCCACAATTCTCCGCTCTTGGTACATCCAATCATACCTTATAGCCATGTCAAATACAAACTCAAAATGAGATGCTATATGAGCCATCACCTTATGATCAAGACCTTACTTCAAGCCCCTGATAAACTTCTCATTCCTCTTCATTGGAGTGTTGATGATCTCCCTACCTTACTTAGCCAAAGAATTGAACTTCTAGATGTACCCCTCCAATGTATGTCACCCTATTTCAGATCAATAAACTCCCCCAGCAGCACACTTTATTGAGATTCTGATATAAACTACGCCTCAAAACTCTCTTTAAACTGCTCCCAACTAATCTTCTTCTCTGGGGTCATCGCAACTATTGTCTCCCACCGGCCCAATGCATCTTCATTCAACTGTCTTGATGCTAACCTTCTCTTATGTGCATCATTCAATCCTAAGTCGCCAAATATACGCTCAAACTTCTTAGCCAATTCAACACTTCTACTGTAGGCTCCTTCCTTATAAATGCCTTCCCTCCAATATTTCTATAATCTTTATTCATCTTTGGGAAATCCTCCCTTACCACCATAGGTCTTAGCTGAACTACCTCCATTGTAGCTTCCATCATCATTTGAGCCATGAACTGTCTAAATAAGACATTTACATCCATCTCTACTTCATGTGCTAGTAGTGCAGCTTCCTCCCCTACTGCCCTCGAAACTCTTTCCTCATTCTCTTCATTAGTTTACATACTTTAAACTTCCCTTCTTACACTTGCTCCTGTTATTATAATTCGCCCACTCCTCAGATCCGTCTAGCTTCTTCTATTAAGCAAGGCTTCATTAGAAACGAAAAGATAGGGAGTGAAACAATAATAGAAGGATAGATATATCTTCCTATATACCACATTATAACATACAAGTATATTATAGATATATATAGTAGAGCATACCCTCCCTGGAGTGTTCAGTTTATCCTAAGTACTGCTCTTATCTTCCCTTAGTTCTATTTTACTTAAGCGTCCCTAATCTACGCTCTGATATCAAACTATAACCTCACCCACTTTAAGACTCGAAGATGAACATCGATGATGCTGCAGTTATCACCGGAATTATCTTCCAACGATGTAACCGAGTGCAAAACATTATTTAAGCATAGATAAATTAAACAGAGCAGCTAAATATTTTTCATTTCATCATATATATTCTTTAGCATCCTTTACATATACTTTTGTCAAAATTAAACCCAATAACGTGCCCCTATAGAAGTCAGATATAACAGAAAATAGACAAAATAAAGAGTCCAACATTTGAAGATGCGGCATGCACTCCTTAACATAGTGGAAACAAACATCTTTATTATCTGTCAAGCCTCCTTCTCCATCTTTGATCTCCGTACTGTGGAACTTATTTTATACATCTCAGATCCCATAAACTCAACCTACTCAAATAAGCAACTGTGAGTTTATGGAGAAAGACTAATAAAAACATGGGTCAGTAAAAAAGTATGGTGTGGATAATACTTAACCCAAAACAATCATATAGTGAGCCTGAACTGTACTGCACTGGTTCGGTTTCTCCCTCACTATTCAAACATCAAGAGTGGAACATTCAAAATAGTGACGCAATTGAATCTTAATTACGTCTCCATCTTACGCTTCCCTAAGCGGTCCCCGTTTGCTTCTACACCTCCGGTGCAGTCCCTACTAAATTTCCAAGTTTGGGTCATTCTTTTATTTCATTACAATGCTTTTCTACTACGTTTTCGGCGCAGGCCACACTTGGTTACCACCTTAGATTATTGTTTAATCTACTATAAAACTGCGCCCATCTTAGGTCATACTTATCCTTTAACCGTTTAATACTGCGCCCACGCATGTCTTAGTTGTTCTTCTTTTAAAACATTTAATGTTGCGCTCCGTGTAGTTCTTATTTCTTTTCCTTTAATGATTTAATATTATGCCTCACACAGTTCTTATTCATTTCTTCTTACAAATTAACATTCGCCCCACGCAGTTCTTATTCATTTTTATTTAATAATATTATATTGTGCCCCCACACAGTTAAATGCCTCTCTTTCCCAGGTGTGCATTTGTGAATGCCTCTCCTCACCTTCCCAAGGTATGCATCCACTTTAAATATTTGTTTAACTTATGGAACTGCCCCGTAATCCATGGAATTTGAATGCCTATCCTCACCATCCCAAGTTGTTCATTCGAGTGAGCGTCCCTACTCGGCGTCACTAGCCCTTCCAACCTTATTTCTAGCACAGAATTCCTTCCACATACCAACCTAGCCTCTCCCCAAGTCTTAACTACTTATCATTGATAGGTTTTGTTTACTATTTCCCTTGGCGCAGTACCACCCTACCCCCAACGCCAAGTGCTTCCCACTTTTCTTATTGAGTGTACTCTTTCAAGTTTTGGCACACTATGACCCTTTTATATTACATGCAATTCTTATTTATAAATGTAGAGTTGTTGCCCCAATGTCGTCTCAGACAAACTCTGACACCCTTGACAACGTCTTTACACATGTCTTTCTTCATTCGTCCCTGTTTTATTTTTTTATTTGCAGATTCCTTTTTCTTTCTTTTCAGCAAATGATTTGGATCTGATTTCATTTTTCCCAACACCTATTAATATACTTTTCCCATATAAATTTATTTTCATGCGCCCTCCCTAGTAGTTCCCCACTTGCCCCAGCATATTATTTAGCCATTTATGTTTATTTTTCCTTATAGAAAATTCTAATAAATTACCGAAAATTTTATGAACACTTGCTCTAACACACTTAATCTATACTTGGACTTTTAAGGGTGTTTTCCTTATTTATTCTAGTTACACACCTTAGATAAATCATATAAGCTTAAGAAATTTACCAAACTAAAGCCCTTCTCTAAAATCAAGATTGGAACATCATATAAGACTTTCATAGTATTTCAAAATTATTAAAGTAAGGAAAATACATCTAAACATCCCATGTTTATCTATTCTTCCCCAAAACATTCATTAAACCTTTTTATATTTGATAATAGAAATCTGTATGATCCCACCATACTTAAAAATGCATAAATCTTGACCAAGACCATATATTAGGGATCGGTATAGAAATTTTAAGTATTACTGACCTAGATCTCTAAGATGTCTGGTTTAACTGTTCTTAATCCCCTTTAGCTTCTGTTTTCTTTATCCTCTTCCTATTTGCCTTCTCCAAGCTGCCACTATTAAGTTCTTCTCTAGACTTTAGCTTGCGTTGTCCCACGATAGTTTAGGCTTAGGCCCTCCTGCCCCTTTACCATAAATTCATTTTTCCTTACTTCTCTTATATTTGGGCCGCCGTGGCCTTTTAATTAATTTATTTATTTAATTTAAATTTAGGGTTGTTATAGTTTCTCTTCTTTTCACCCTTGACAACCGTCCTACATCGATCGAGCACCACAGCTGCGCACTTTTCAAATATGTTAGGCGTCGAAGGTGTAGGGTGGTCGCCCGTGCTTCTTCCATATTTTATCCTCGATCGTGTCTTTCCAGTGTCTGCACTCGTTCATATTATTCCCATGTGTTTCATGGAAGGAACAATACTTCTTATATGTTCATTCAACCTCTATTGATTTCTCAGGAATTGGCTTTCTGTTCCAAATCGTGTTATGGGTCTCTAGTGAAATTTTTAAATGGAGTATGTCAACTCTGTATATTTCTCATTTCGGAAGAATCAAGATGTTTCCCAGGTCTTTCTTCCCGTCCCCGTGCTGATTATTCTTTCTCTTATTGTTATTGTTTTCATTCTTATCGATGTTGTTCTGATTCATGCCCTCGTTACTTTTCATTGAACTACTTGGATCTCCTAGTCTCACTCCATTCAAATTGTCCTCCAATTCTACATCTTACAGTGTAGAAACTAGTTTGCTTGCTTCTAGAAATACTTTGATGTTGTTGTCTCCTTCATTGTAAGCCACTTACCAAGATCACTGTTATTGTAGACTCCTCCCACAAGGTCATCACACAAGACTATACTTTGGATTCCTTACCTCCATGAAAGCAGTATTAAATCATTTCAAATAATTCTTCAATGATTTAGTTGTTCTCAGCTTTACATTAGCCAACGAAATCGCATCCTTAGGTTGTACAAATTATACCTTAATTTAGCTCAAAAATTTGCTAACCAAATAATCGTAAGTCTTAATGAAACCCAGCTCAAGCCTGTGGAACCATATGGTCGCTAGTTCTTCAAGAAACAAAAGGAAACATTTGCACTTGACAAAGTCATCATCCCTGTGTTTAACCGGCTAAGTTCCTATCGGATTAGAAAATAGTCAATCAAATTTAAATTAAAAATTAACCACAAGTGCACCACGTACAATTCTAGTACATGACGAGTACAAGTCGATCCGCAGAGAATTGTATTGATTTAAAGTTCTTTCAATCAAATTAACCAAGAGTTTGAAATTGTTTTAAGCTAAAAATGTAGAAAACTAACAAAATAGGTGGATAAATATATGAGTAGAAGGCAATTTAGAGCTAATTTCCTTCTCATTATCACATAAATCAACAAAATGAAATTATGATCTCTCTTTTGGTCATCAGTGAATTTAGTTGATATGTTTATCATAAGTATGGCATATTTGTGTTATTAATTAGCTCAACATAAACCATCAAACTTTAACATACCCACTAAACCACTTGTAAACTCTCATGAAAATTGACAATGAGCTTGAAAATAAAATCTATTCTAAGCATGATCTATTTACTATTGATTAGTAATATAGACCATCAAATTTTGATTTTAAAATCACTTCATTACCAACATTGTATGTAGATGTAGAGGTAATTTGTGTTTATGTTTGTTTAAGCATAGCCTATTTGGTGTCAACAACATAGGCTATCAAATTCCAAGCTAAAGCAACAAAGTTTAACCACATCAAACATTTTCATTAAGCACAAAATGAGATCACAAGTTATCAAAGTGTTGAATCTACATGATTAAGAAAGCTTCATTACTCATAAATTGAAGGGGTTTAGCTTCTCATATTTATTATCATGTCAACAAATGTAGACTTCAACATAAAATAAAAGCAAGAGGAAAACGAGAGCTAATTAAAATAAAATGAGAGCTAATCTACTTGCATAAAATAAAATCTAAGCTACTAACATAAAAGAAAAGAAAGCATGTAAATAGAAAAGAGCATGAATTAAAATTGCATATAAGAAAATTACATAAGAAGAAAATGGCTAAGTAGCCATGAAAAAAAAAAGAGTTTTTTTGTTTATTTTTGAGCTTAAAACTAAACCAACTAAAGAGGAGGCTAAAAGCTCATTACATGTAACATATGGGGTATTTATACATGTTTTGAAACCCTAATCATATTTTTGGGGACTACCCAAATTTCCCTCGAGGAAGTGTGGCTACTAAGTTATCATTAGCATGAATTAATCCTCCATTTAAATGTGCATGTAGCTTTAATTTCCATTAGTATGTGCATTAGCTCCTCATTGTACATAATGGTAAGTGGGTAGGTGGGATCCTCCATGTTGTCATGAAATGGTTTATTTCCATCTTCATTTGCTTGTCTTCCCTTGTACATGCATATTTCCATGAAGCCCTCTTCCATTTGAATCTAAATTCCTACAAAACAACATTAAAATATCTAAGTAAATTTTCTAAAATTAAATCATACGCAAAAATGACCATTTTGCCCCTATATGAAGGTGAATAAATGATAATTTGAAAACAATTGAAATTTTGGTTTAAACATGTTAAAATACCCTATATGCTCATTTATTTAATTAAATTAGATTAAATATGGAAGTAAAAATATGAACATTTACGTGCATATCAAATACCTCTACACTTATCTTTTTATTCGTCCTTGAATAAACTAAAACTATGATAAATTCGTTTTCATAGGAAGCACGATTGCATTGAGCATATTTGTAACGACCCTAGATTTTGATTTAATTTTAATTGATAATTAAATGGATCGCATTTGCTATATTACAGCATGATAGGGGGTTCTCGTTTCGCAGTTTGGTGGCGAACGGGAGACCCTTACCCCTACATGTCCCTGAGAGGGATGGGTTGGTTAGGCGAAGGCCATGACAGTCGAGAGGCTGGCCGTAAAAGTAAATGCGAGGTGCCAGTGTAAGCCACGGTGGGACTGGGATGGTTGCAAATCCTACCGGTGGCCGCCGACGGTTCGTCCGTCACATTTGGTATCAGAGCTAAGGTTGAACTTTAGCTCAGGATTATAACACGTTAAGTAGCTCATTAGAGATAGAGTGAAGTAAACTCTAGAATGAGTAATTCCTCAGATATCCGCCTGAACGTCTCAGTAAATTCTCTTACTATCCACTAATAGTGAGTATGAGTGCAAGAAGAGGACGAGATAGGGGACAAGGGAATACGACTATAAATGGTCAATACCCTGCAACAGTGGAAACAATCTTTCTTATCAATTTTCTTTGATTCGTTTCCAAATTCTTTTCATTTCTTCGTGGCAGCTCCAGAAAGAAGTTTCGGTGTGATGGTGGCTTTACGAATCATTGTAGAAAATCCTTACTTCGTATCTTCATCGGTTTCTTATCAGCTTTTTGATTTAAACTTTAATGAATTTGAATTGGAAAATTTAAATTAAGGTAAATTGATTAATAGAATATGAAGGATAAATTGGATTGTATCGATAAAACAATTTCGTTTGAAACTCAATTTTGAAATTCTATTGTAATTTCTTGGGTATACCAAAGTCCGAAGAGGGACAAATTGGTATGTATTCTGAGATATTCCGACTTGAGTTTGGAATTCATATCTTAAGTTTGAAGAATTATAGGAGATCGAATCTGTCTATCTCTGTGTTGTTTTCGTGCCTGCGAATTTCGAGGACAAAATTTTTTTAAGGGGGGGGGGGTTTGTAACGACCCTAGATTTTGATTTAATTTTAATTGATAATTAAATGGATCGCATTTGCTATATTACAGCATGATAGGGGGTTCTTGCTTCGCAGTATGGTGGCGAACGGGAGACTCTTACCCCTACATGTCCCTGAGAGGGATGGGTTGGTTAGGCGAAGGTCGTGACAGTCGAGAGGCTGGCCGTAAAAGTAAATGCGAGGTGCCAGTGTAAGCCATGGTGGGACTGGGATGGTTGCAAAGCCTACCGGTGGCCGTCGACGGTTCGTCCGTTACAATATGCAACAAGCCGTTAAACCTCTAGGTGTTCCTAGTAGGATGAGTATTGTCTCGTGAGAGTATTAAGTGGATACTACCTACAAAATCCAAATGCAAAATGAAAAATTCCTAAATGCAAGATTTATTTACAAAGATATGGATGCAAGTTTTTTAAAATATTTACAAATGAAAATTTTACTTTCAAATTGACATGAATAAGTCAATATAAGTTCTGGTCATTATCAAGAAATTTAAATTCTTTTACTCGTCAATATTTCCAACAAAAAGTAAGTTATCATCACAAATAGACTCTAGTCTGGCTAGTTGTTTCGGTTGATAACATGGTGTAACTATGAAATGGATCCTTAGTTGATTATCAAAGTTTTTCAAAGTGGTATTTTCATTTCTTTTAAATAATAGGTCAAATCAAATAAGTGAAAAGAGTGCTTGGATTTCAATTGCTTACTCTCTCTCTTTATTTGAAAATTTTATTGATATTAACAATATTTACATATGCCTAACTCAGAAAACTTAGGCCAGATACATCACCCATGCACTGCCTTGCGGGCTTACGTGAGAGGAATACTGAGCATGGCGAGTGAACACACAAGTGTGTACACCTATCGACTGTAGGCATTGTTAATGAAACAATTTTTATATACATACACCTAACTCGGGTAAACTAAGGCCAGATATACCGATCATGCACTGCCTTTTGGGTTTACGTGAGAAGGATACAGAACATGGCGAGTGGACACACTTGCGTGTGAACACATGACTCTAGGTGTTTCTTATTTTTATAAAAACCATTTCTTTATGTTATATATATAGACATATTATATATATATATATTCCCTTTTGTTTTTTTTTTGTTTTTTAAGAGAGAGTTTTGCAAAATCATCTTAGCACCACTTAACTTAGAAGATCAAAAATGTTATAGCCTTTACTTTTAATTAATCACTTTTAAAACAAAGATTTTCAATTAGGATATACTTCATAATTATCACCATGAACCTTGCTATATACTAGTTAAACCATGGTACTTATAATCAAACTTTATTTTTATTTTTGTTGAGATAAATAAATTTTCAACAATTTCAATTTAATAATCAAAATCATATATTTATCCTATAGTGTTTTTTCAAAAGTAAATTCATATGCTAAAAAGAAAATTTGTTTCGGAATTTTTGTTTGATTATTTTTTTGGAATTTTTTTTAAGTTTTGGAAAGAATATGCAAAAACATAAACCATAAAAAATCAAAAAATGAAGTCGAGACTCCCCCCACACACACTTGATTTTGACTGCGTCCCCACAGTCAACCCAAGTGAAAGGAGAAAAATAAAATAAAAATAAAAACGTGACCTATATTAACATGAAAATGAAACGGTTATTATTTACACGACATCAGAAAATATATTGTTGAAGAGTAAATGAAACGGTCTTTCAAAGACCAATTCATTTGTCTCGTCAAGTATGAGAGACACGGCTTGAGCACAGAAAACCAAACCATAAGATATTTCAAAGTTGAATGTTGATTTGGAAAAACGAATGTCGTTTTATTAAAAACCGTTTGAGTTGTTTTATTTTCAATGATTTTTTGGGTTGATAAATAAATTGGGTGAAGTTCAAGTTTATTTTCACCAAATTGAAATTCAAACTTATCATCGAGAAATTTTTCAAAATTATTGATTTCAAAATCAAACTGGTGATTTAAATTTACCCCTTCAAAATTTAACAACTCGTCTTCAAAAAGTCCAAAAAATTTGTGTTCATCAAATTCGTCTTCCTTTGTTGAATTATTCACAACTTCATTGCATATATCAAGTTCAAAATCCAAAGTTGTTGTATTCAATTTTTCGAAATCAGAAAAAGGAAGATCGAATTTTAAATCGAGTTTCTCACCCTCAAAAGAATTGAAATCCAACTCAATTACCATATTTTCAACAACTTCATTAAGATTGTCATTTTCAATTTCAACTTTTGTTATTTGAAAATCATCAAGTTAGGTAAAAGGTGGATTATTATTTGACTCGGCACACATTGGGATTTGATTTTACTTCTCACGTTGTTACATATATGTTCCAAGCAACAAATCCATGTGATCATTGTAAATCTCTTCCATTTGGTCAACAAAATCCAATTTATAATTACTAACTTGAGAGTTTTCGATTTGAAATTGTTGAGAACATCATCATCATTGAAATAACTCCCATTGCCAAAATTATTTAAACAATTGTTTCCATTTTGATTTCGAATTTCATATTGGAGTTCGAAATTGAATTGGCATGGGTTATAATCGAAATCGTTTGAATTTTGAAGTGAATTCAAATTTTGATTATTTTGAAAGCCTTGACTGGAGTTATTGCATAAATATGAATTACAGAAATCATTTATCCTTTGATCATTTTGTGTAGAGAGTTCAAGTAAAGACGAAATAGTTTCAATGCTTTTTCCAAGAGTTGAGGGTTGCTCACTATTTTGTGAATTTTGTTCTTCAAGATCCAAATTATTTATACAATAGTTGTTACTAAAATATCCATAAGAATTTGATGTGAAATTATGTGGATTATATTGGTTTTCACAACTATAGTAAAATTCATGTGAGTAGGGAAATTCAGATATTTTCAAAAGTTTTTTTTTATAGAGGTTATTTTTCAAAAGGGAAATTTGAAAATCGAGTACGTTATAAGAAATTGATTAACCAGTTGGGTATTCGGGAGTCAAAAACTCGTTAATTTTAAGTTTATTTTGTTTGTTTTTTTTGGGATTTTCAAATTTTTTTCTTTTTTTCTAATGTTTTTGATTTTTTTTGTTTTTGAAAAGATAATATATATTTTTCGTTTTCTAAAAAAACTAACTTAAATTTTTTCTTTTTGAATTTTTGGTTTTGATTGAAAAATTTTAGATGAAAAGATTTCAAAACTAGGTTAAGGAGAATTTACAAATTAGATTTTATTTTGGATTTTGAATGTTTTTTTTAAAAAAAACATGAACTAATGCAACTGAATGAATGCAAAGGACTTAATTACAATTTTTTTATCCTAAGTCGCTCCTAACCCAAAATTGTATAATCACACGTTGTCTTGATCCAACAAGATAGTTCTCAGCCAGGTAATGGACATGAGTTATCGGTGCACCACGAATCACTGTAGCAATGCAGCCGAAGGTTTAATGTGACGACCGCCCATGACCCCTGCACCGAATCTAAAGATAGAGCGCTGTAAAGTGTGCCAGGCGACCATGGACGATTGTCAAGGTAAGATTTAAAACAACAGAATCTATCGTATTACTCACAGCGCATGGACAAAATACAATAGAACATATGTATAGTGAAGCTTTACAGAACAAAATGACATCATATAAAACTCCATAATAGTTGAATACAAGCATCCACATAGTCAATACACCAAGCCTCACTACATAACTCTCAGAGAATACAAAACAGCGGAATATCCAGTACATATAATAAGAAGATAATATGCAACCCTCCAGCTCGTCTTCGATATCAGCATCGTGAGAAGAGAACTGCACCTGTCACCTGCTACCTAGTCTGCCCGTCCCAAAATGGACGAACAGCCCAAGGCAATAAGAATTAAAACATAAAGCCTTGAGTCAGACAACAATCTTAGTGAGCAGTAAATTAACTAACAACATACCAAAAGAGCATAAAGGAAAAGGAATAGGAATACAACCCTCCCACTCCAACCTCATTCTACAGTGATAGCCCCCAGACACACACTAAGCAGAAGCAAACATAGCAGAGCATACAATTTAAAGTAAAGCTACTATCACTCGAATCAAGGGCGATGTTTTCCAAGTACCAAGGCCTAAATCAGATAAGCACCCAGAAAATACTGCTCTTGAGTCCGAATGACGATACAACCAAACATCCATGACTCTGGCTATCACTGTTATCATTGCTTCGATATCACCGTTAATTGAATGACCGGCACATTCTTTCAGCCGTCCGTCAAGGGCTAATGGAAACCCCGGTTCTAGACATAACTCCCGCACGTCGTCGCAGCCCGTGCCTAGGACTATCGAATCTGCCCAGAGTACTCGACCATCAACAGTTGGCCGTTGGGACTATCGAATCTGCCCAAACGTACTCTTGCTTAGAGCATGCTAGAACCTTCAACAACGATGCTATCCAAGCCTCCTAGTCATCCTCCTCGACGACTATTCTCATATCCATTCATTATCCTCAACTCGAATCATATCACCGAGTTATCAACATGCTTGGAATGATCCCGTCTGGATTAGACCAAGTCTTCATCACATGATTGCCTCGCTTCATTACATCCTCGCAAAGCCTCATCTCATCATCACATCATCAAATCTATGCATAAGAGCTTCATCATCCCGCTACATATGCCACGAGCAGCTTTCCCAATTCAAGAGCCTTTCCCTTAGCTTTTGAATCGTCTTCGGTCTAAATCTAATCATCAATCATCTAGTTCATAACAATCAATCAAATCAAACATCAATCCAAACAATCAAGCATTCAAATATGATCTAAGTAGACAATTATAACAATAATGGCATTTTCGTAATTAAAGAGTTGAAAGTCCAATAAGCATGAAAACATGGATTATATCTCTACAAACTTGATGAATGAACTTGCATAGGTTAACATATGATAAAATGGATGTAACATCATCATGAACAATGGATCTATATGGATCTACACTTAGGATGAAGAAAATGCATGGAAATCACTATTTTAACACCAAATCGAGCCAACAATCCGATATACTCCTTTGGATCCGTGTGAGAGATAATCACCACTCACCAAATCACCAAAACAAACCCAAATCAACACACTTCAGATCTGAACAGCGAAGGATCAAGCTCGATCTATCACGAATCCGCTTCAAACGAAGAAATCTCTCTTGAAAAGATGAAGATCTTCAATCTAAGCTCTTGAATCTTCAATCTTGATCTTCGATTTGGATGGATGGAAGCACTAGATTAGAGTGGAGAAAAGAAGTGAAGAAGTGTAGAAGTCGAGCTCTCAAAATGGCAGCACTTCGTCGCTTCAAAATCCGGATCCCAAAAATGAAGAGAAGCTCTCCTATTTATAGCTGAAATCCATGACTCGACTGCCTCCATGAGTCGTCTACGACTCATCAGATCACCACGACTCAACGGTCTTCCGACTTAAGCCTAACTCTAACTCAACACTCAGACCCCCCTACGACTCAAGACTTAACAGCTATCTCCTAAGTCGTCTCCGACTTATAGCCTCTTCCGACTCATCACAGGTACCTACGACTTACCGGACCACCCCTATCTACGACCTAGTACGCACGCGCCTTACTGGCTAGACGACTCAACCACTAAGTCGTCCACGACTTAGCACAAAGCTACGACTCATCAGGAGGTACGACTCATCAAAGGGCTCAACTTACGACTCAACAAAAACCCAGATCCCGTACGACTTAACGGTTAACTCGACTACGACTTATCAACCTCACGACTTAGCTAGGCTACTGGGATACGACTAAACTGAATACACGACTCAACTAGACTTACGACTTAGTAAGTATACGACTCATCAGATAACTTGGGTACGACTCATCACCTTAACTCGGCCACGACTCAACACAGCAGCCTACCTACGTCTTAACATAGCAGCTTTGCCGATCTACCAGGATAAGACTCAACTCCTAAGTCGTCCAGGTCTTAAGTCGACCACTACCTTGACTCGTCAGCCGACTTAACACTTAACTCAAAACCTTAAGTCGTCTACAATAACATAAGTTGGTCACTTCCTTAGGTTGTCTATCCCTTAACTCGGCAACGACTTACAACCTACGACTTAACACTTGCCGAGTTAACTTCAACCTACTAACCTAGCCCAGCTACGACTTATTTCCTTAAGTCGCCAAACCCTGGTCACTCATATCTCCTAAGTCGTATACGACTCACGACTTATGCTAAGTCGTGAACGACTTAGAACTTAGGCAAAATTTGCCTAAAAGCTGAAATGGCTCAAAATGCTAAAACTCCAGATTTGACGAACTTTTCGATCCGTGAAAATACGGGTCGTTACATTCTCTCCCCCTTAGGAATTTCGCCCCCGAAATTCCAAACAATCATAGCAATCAAAAAAAAAAACTATTCTGTACGCCTACCATCCATAGCAATCAACAAACCATGCATCCAATTCTAGCTTAGCGTACAGACTTCTAAAACTAGAACAAGTTACAATGTCGCGAGATGACACGACACCTTAGGGCCATACCTTGAAGAGTTCAGGATGAGCTGCCTTCATCCTCTCTTCCACCTCCCACGTACAGTCGTTATCATCATCACTCCATTGTATCTTGAGCAACTTAACTACCTTCCTCCTAAGCTGTTTCGTGTCGGTTTCAACAACACGAAGCGGCTTACGAGGTCTTCTATCAACTGGATCAACTTCGAAATCTTCACAGCTATCAGCAGAAACTACTATATTCGAGTCGTGCACATACTTCCGTAGGTATGATACATGAAAAACATTGTGCACACCCGACATCTTCTCAGGTAACTCCAACCTATAGGCGAGCTTTCCAATTCGCTCGATGATCGGGAATGGTCCAACAAATCTTGGAGTCAATTTTCCTCTCTTCCCGAATCGAATAACATTCTTCAGTGGAGAAATCTTCACAAAAACCATATCTCCTACGTCGAATTCCAAATCCTTTCGACGCTTATCGGCATAACTTTTCTGACGGTCTTGGGCTGCCTTCATTCGTTGCCGAATGATCTCTATGCAATCCGAAGTCTGTCGAATCATCTCTGGCCCAAGTATCAACTTTTCTCCAGTCTCTAACCAACATGTCGGAGAGTTACACGGTCTTCCATACAATGCCTCATACGGTGCCATACCAATACTTGACTGGTAACTGTTGTTGTATGCAAACTCCACCAAATGAAGGTGATCTTCCCATGATCCTCCGAAATCCAAAACACAAGCTCTAAGAAGATCTTCCAAAACTCGGTTGACTCTCTCGGTCTGACCATCCGTTTGGGGATGATAAGCTGTACTTAAACACAACTCGGTTCCCAAGACTTCCTGGAAGCTCTTCCAAAATCCACTAGTGAACAATGGGTCTCGATCGCTCACTATACTCTTCGGAATACCATGGAAACGAACTATCCACTTAACATACAACTCAGCCAACTTCGACGCAGTCCTAGTCGATCGAACAGGAATGAATCTCGCACTCTTGGTCAGACGATCCACAATGACCCAAATCCCTTCATTTCCCGTTCTTGTTCTAGGTAGTCCATCAATAAAATCCATCGATATCTGCTCCCACTTCCATGTAGGGACTTCTAATGGTTGAAGCAATCCGCTTGGCTTCTTCTGTTCGGCTTTTACCAACTGGCAGTTCATACATTTGGAAATAAAATTTCCAACATCCTTCTTCATACCTTCCCAGTAGTAGGTTCTCTTCATATCCCGATACATCTTATTTCCACCTGGATGAATTGTCAACTTCGAGTGATGACTTTCCTTCAAAACTTCACTCCTCAATTCATCTATATCGGGAACAACTAGTCGTCCTTGCTTTCGAAGCCAACCCTCTCGATCGACCTCGAATCCTTTATCCTTTTCTGGCTCCAATCCAGATTCCAAATCATGGAAAATCTTGACAAGCTTATCATCTCGCTTTTGACTCTCGCCAATCCTTTCCATAAGAGTCGGTCTTATTGATAAGTTTGCCAACATCTCAGGTTCCAATTCACATCTAGGCCTGAAGTCAAATCCAGCTAAATACTCGAGACTCTTCCATTCTGAAAACATGGCTCCCAATCCTGCATGTCTTCGACTTAACGCATCTGCCACTGCGTTACCTTTTCCCGGAGTATAAGCTATACCAAAATCATATGATGCTAAAAACTCTAGCCAACGTTGCTGCCGAAGATTCAAATCCTTTTGGGAGAAAAGATACTTCAATGACTTGTGATCCGTAAACAACTCGAATCGAACTCCCAATAGATAATGTCTCCACATCTTCAGAGCAAAAACAATTTCCGCTAACTCCAAATCATGAGTCGGGTAATTCCTTTCATGCGGCTTCAGTTGTCGACTGGCATACGCAACAACTTTATCTTTCTGCATCAGCACTGCTCCAAGTCCAGTACCACATGCATCGGTGTAAACCACCATCTCATCATTCCCACTAGGAATAGTCAAAACAGGAGCATTCGTCAATCGCTCTTTCAGGATTCCGAAAGCTTGCTCACACTTAGCATCCCAACTGAACACTTGGTTCTTTTTCGTCAATCCTGTTAACGGTGCAGCTATCTTGGAGAAGTCTTTGATAAACCGTCGATAATATCCTGCTAATCCAAGAAAACTTCTCACATCTGATGCATTCTTAGGTCTAACCCAATCCTGGATTGCTGCTACCTTAGCGGGATCAACCGCTATTCCACTTCCAGAAATCACATGGCCTAAGAACCTCACTTCACTCTTCCAGAAGTGACACTTCGAAAACTTAGCCTTCAACTGATGTTTCCGCAAGATTTCCAAAACAATACGCAAGTGCGTCTTGTGCTCCTCTTCCGTTTTGGAATAAATCAGAATATCATCCACGAACACAAGTACGAACTTGTTCAACTGATCTCTGAACACTCTATTCATAAGATCCACAAAATATGCTGGTGCGTTAGTCAATCCAAACGGCATTACCAGCCACTCAAAGAAACCGGATGGTGTCCGAAAAGCAGTCTTCGGCACACTATCCTTAGCCACTCTTAACTGGTGAAATCCCGTTGCCAAATCCATCTGAGAAAACACCTTAGCTTCGTGAAGCTGATCAAACAAGTCATCTATTCTCGGCAATGGATACTTGTTCTTCTTAGTCACCTTATCGATAATCGATGCACAATCTCAACGACCCATCTGCCCTGGTTGCAAACACAACTGGTGCACCCCACTCGGACACACTACGCCGAATGAATCATTTCTGCAAAAGATCATCAACTTGCACCCTCAACTCCTGCTGTTCCCTAGGCGCCATCCGCCTAAGAGGCATCACAACAGTTCTGGCTCCTTCAACTAGATCTATACGAAACTCAATCTCTCTATGCGGCGGCAACCCTTTGACTTCGTCAAAGACATCCTCGAATCCATTTGCGATTGGCACTAAAGACAGTCCATCCCGTGGAACAACTAGCGAATACATGAAGCTCATGAAGACGCCTTCCTCATGCTTACATCGTATCACAATCTTTCGCCCCTCCACATTCTCGACTGTCACCTCCAGCCTCTCACAATCAACCTTAGCCGCATACTTCCTAAGCCAGTCCATACCCAAAATAATTCCGAACCCCGCAAAGTTCAGAACAAAGCAATCACAAACAAAAGAGCAACCATGACTCGATACAACTAGACCACGGCATAACATACACAAACAAGACGAACCCCCAACTGGATTAGTCACAACCAATGGCCTATCAACAATATCCGGTTCCAAACCTAACCGGCCTACGAGATCATTACAAACAAACGAATGCGACGCTCCAGTATCAAACAGAACTCTAACCGGAACACCACATAGGAAAAGAGTACCTTGAACAACCACACTCTTTCCCTTCTCTTCAGCAGTAGGAGCTTTTGAAGACGACGGAACAGCTCCCAAAGCATAAGCTTGCACAATCTGCTTATCCCTCCTCGGTTCTGGACAATTCTTCCTGAAATGCCCCGGCTTGTCACAGTTGTGACACTTCATCGGCACCTTCGGATTCTTACAATCCTTCGAGAAATGGCCCTTCTGCTGACAGTTGTAGCAAGTCACCTCGCCTTTCGGCTTCTTCTGGCCATCCTTACCCTTCTGCTGTTGCTGCTTCCTCTTCTTGTTTCCACCCTGCTGGGGTTTAGACTCTTCCCTGGTCACAGCAACAACAGATCCTTCCTTAGGAAACAGACTCTCATGCCTAAGAGCTTTCTCCACAAGCTTCTCAAATGAATCGTCCAAATGATCCACCAACTGCCTCCCAAGATAACTGTCCAAGCCTGTCACAAACTTCTCATTCTTCTGATAAGCAGACTCAATATACGACCGAGCATACTTGGACAAAGCTTCAAACTCAGAAACATACTCAAGAACAGATCTTCCACCCTGCTTGAGCTCCACAAACCTCTTAAACAAAACAGACTTCTGAGCTGTAGAAATGAACTTAGCTTCAAATCTGACTTGGAATTGCTCCCAAGTAATCTCTTCTTCCGGAGTAGTGATGGTAATAGAGTTCCACCAATTAGAAGCTCTCCCTTGAAGCTGCCTCGATGCCAACTTCCTCTTAGTTGCATCATCAATTCCCAAATCACCAAAGATCCTTCTACAAGCATCTATCCACCTTTGGACCTCAATGGTAGATTCTGTTCCCAAGAAAACCTTCCCTCCAAGAGCAGTATAATCCTTGCACAGCTTAGCAAAATCCACTGGTTTCGGAGTTTGGACTTGAACTCCAACATCAACTGCTGCCCCCGGAACTGGTATCCTTCTCATGATCGAAGTCATCATAGCTTCGAACATGGCTGCATAATCAGCAGTCTCTTCAGTAGCACGGCCTTCCCTAGCAGCTGGTCTCCCTCTTCGACTCATTCTCAATATCTATAAAAAAAAGAATGATTAGAACATCTAGAGAAACAACTGCATAAAGGATTCAACTCTACTAAACTACTATATTATCTATAGTATTCATCCATCAAAATACAATTACGTCTCTCATACGTAGTTACGACGGCGAGCGTTGGGTAAAATCGATTAACCTGGCTCTGATACCAAATGTGACGACCGCCCATGACCCCTGCACCGAATCTAAAGATAGAGCGCTGTAAAGTGTGCCAGGCGACCATGGACGATTGTCAAGGTAAGATTTAAAACAACAGAATCTATCGTATTACTCACAGCGCATGGACAAAATACAATAGAACATATGTATAGTGAAGCTTTACAGAACAAAATGACATCATATAAAACTCTATAATAGTTGAATACAAGCATCCACATAGTCAATACACCAAGCCTCACTACATAACTCTCAGAGAATACAAAACAGCGGAATATCCAGTACATATAATAAGAAGATAATATGCAACCCTCCAGCTCGTCTTCGATATCAGCATCGTGAGAAGAGAACTGCACCTGTCACCTGCTACCTAGTCTGCCCGTCCCAAAATGGACGAACAGCCCAAGGCAATAAGAATTAAAACATAAAGCCTTGAGTCAGACAACAGTCTTAGTGAGCAGTAAATTAACTAACAACATACCAAAAGAGCATAAAGGAAAAGGAATAGGAATACAACCCTCCCACTCCAACCTCATTCTACAGTGATAGCCCCCAGACACACACTAAGCAGAAGCAAACATAGCAGAGCATACAATTTAAAGTAAAGCTACTATCACTCGAATCAAGGGCGATGTTTTCCAAGTACCAAGGCCTAAATCAGATAAGCACCCAGAAAATACTGCTCTTGAGTCCGAATGACGATACAACCAAACATCCATGACTCTGGCTATCACTGTTATCATTGCTTCGATATCACCGTTAATTGAATGACCGGCACATTCTTTCAGCCGTCCGTCAAGGGCTAATGGAAACCCCGGTTCTAGACATAACTCCCGCATGTCGTCGCAGCCCGTGCCTAGGACTATCGAATCTGCCCAGAGTACTCGACCATCAACAGTTGGCCGTTGGGACTATCGAATCTGCCCAAACGTACTCTTGCTTAGAGCATGCTAGAACCTTCAACAACGATGCTATCCAAGCCTCCTAGTCATCCTCCTCGACGACTATTCTCATATCCATTCATTATCCTCAACTCGAATCATATCACCGAGTTATCAACATGCTTGGAATGATCCCGTCTGGATTAGACCAAGTCTTCATCACATGATTGCCTCGCTTCATTACATCCTCGCAAAGCCTCATCTCATCATCACATCATCAAATCTATGCATAAGAGCTTCATCATCCCGCTACATATGCCACGAGCAGCTTTCCCAATTCAAGAGCCTTTCCCTTAGCTTTTGAATCGTCTTCGGTCTAAATCTAATCATCAATCATCTAGTTCATAACAATCAATCAAATCAAACATCAATCCAAACAATCAAGCATTCAAATATGATCTAAGTAGACAATTATAACAATAATGGCATTTTCGTAATTAAAGAGTTGAAAGTCCAATAAGCATGAAAACATGGATTATATCTCTACAAACTTGATGAATGAACTTGCATAGGTTAACATATGATAAAATGGATGTAACATCATCATGAACAATGGATCTATATGGATCTACACTTAGGATGAAGAAAATGCATGGAAATCACTATTTTAACACCAAATCGAGCCAACAATCCGATATACTCCTTTGGATCCGTGTGAGAGATAATCACCACTCACCAAATCACCAAAACAAACCCAAATCAACACACTTCAGATCTGAACAGCGAAGGATCAAGCTCGATCTATCACGAATCCGCTTCAAACGAAGAAATCTCTCTTGAAAAGATGAAGATCTTCAATCTAAGCTCTTGAATCTTCAATCTTGATCTTCGATTTGGATGGATGGAAGCACTAGATTAGAGTGGAGAAAAGAAGTGAAGAAGTGTAGAAGTCGAGCTCTCAAAATGGCAGCACTTCGTCGCTTCAAAATCCGGATCCCAAAAATGAAGAGAAGCTCTCCTATTTATAGCTGAAATCCATGACTCGACTGCCTCCATGAGTCGTCTACGACTCATCAGATCACCACGACTCAACGGTCTTCCGACTTAAGCCTAACTCTAACTCAACACTCAGACCCCCCTACGACTCAAGACTTAACAGCTATCTCCTAAGTCGTCTCCGACTTATAGCCTCTTCCGACTCATCACAGGTACCTACGACTTACCGGACCACCCCTATCTACGACCTAGTGCGCACGCGCCTTACTGGCTAGACGACTCAACCACTAAGTCGTCCACGACTTAGCACAAAGCTACGACTCATCAGGAGGTACGACTCATCAAAGGGCTCAACTTACGACTCAACAAAAACCCAGATCCCGTACGACTTAACGGTTAACTCGACTACGACTTATCAACCTCACGACTTAGCTAGGCTACTGGGATACGACTAAACTGAATACACGACTCAACTAGACTTACGACTTAGTAAGTATACGACTCATCAGATAACTTGGGTACGACTCATCACCTTAACTCGGCCACGACTCAACACAGCAGCCTACCTACGTCTTAACATAGCAGCTTTGCCGATCTACCAGGATAAGACTCAACTCCTAAGTCGTCCAGGTCTTAAGTCGACCACTACCTTGACTCGTCAGCCGACTTAACACTTAACTCAAAACCTTAAGTCGTCTACAATAACATAAGTTGGTCACTTCCTTAGGTTGTCTATCCCTTAACTCGACAACGACTTACAACCTACGACTTAACACTTGCCGAGTTAACTTCAACCTACTAACCTAGCCCAGCTACGACTTATTTCCTTAAGTCGCCAAACCCTGGTCACTCCTATCTCCTAAGTCGTATACGACTCACGACTTATGCTAAGTCGTGAACGACTTAGGACTTAGGCAAAATTTGCCTAAAAGCTGAAATGGCTCAAAATGCTAAAACTCCAGATTTGACGAACTTTCCGATCCGTGAAAATACGGGTCGTTACATTTAAGTACCTTTAGAGAAATAATTAGTATAATATTTATGAATCACCGTAATATCTATAACTGATTATTGCTCTACCATACCAAGAAATTAAATTGTTGAAAAAGAACAACTTGTCAATATACAATTAAGCCTTAGGTAAACTCGTGACATAATTACGTCTGATATCTAACCGTTATTATTAATCAAATTCTAAGACGAAATGCAATTTGTGGGCCACGGAAGAGGTGATGAAATCAAACACCTTATGTGAATTTCGGTGTTGCCCTTGAAAAGAAAATAAGATGAGATGAATGCAAAGCAGAAATTAAACGTGATTTAAACAATGCAACTATGAATGGATTTTTGTTTTTGAAATTTTTTTAAAATACAAGCAACTGATAATGCAAACTAAAAATAAAAACTCAAGATGAGGGCACGATACTAGAGCATGCAGAATTATTAGCAATTTATTTTAAGGCATCGTGTTTTTTTATAAGCAAGTAGAGCAATATTTAACGGCAGTTCTTTTTTCAACCTAAAAATTAGAACAAGATAGATATATATATATATTTTATGAAAACAAAACAATGTACACAACACAAAACTTAAACAATCAAAATTTTATTTTTCCTTTTTCTCTTTTTTTTTATGAAGATAGAACAAACAAAACAAACATGTTTTTTTTTCTTTTTATAGTCAAGATTTTTTTTTCTTTGTTTTTTTTATAAAAAGATAAAAAAACTTAAAAGTTAAAACTAACTAAATAAAAAGACTAAGTAGAAGCAAATAACACATTTTCAACCCGGCCCATTACAAAACAAAATCACGATCAACCCAAAATAATTCATACGATATATATTCGCGACCAAAATAACAAACCTAGCCAAATAAAAAAATATTAATCAGAGACTACTGCAAGTTTGAGGAAGTCGAATTGGCGGTTACTGTTTCGATTTGGCGATTTGGAGATGAGGTGTTCGATTGCAGCAGTTGAGATTTGGGGATTTTGTGTTCGCCGATTGTAGATGGACTCGTGGTTGCTCGAATTTGGTTTGGAGGTTCGGTAGTTCAAGGCGATTTGGGTCATTTTGGTGGGACAATGGTAGGTAGGCGAAGTTTGTAGTGAAGTATTGCTGATGGTGGCAGAAGTAGAGAGTATGCTGGAGGTGTTGGAAGTGTGTGTTGTTGCACTGAGGAAGTGGTGAAATGAACTGGTGGTTGAGGCAGTGATGTAGATATGTACTGCAATGGGTTGGAGTGGTTTGATGTGCTTGATGGCATGCAGATTCACTTCTACTGGTTATGAAGGCAGGAGGTAGGGTGTGAGTTGTATGGTGGATAAGGTAGTGGCAGTGCAGCAGCTAGTTTGAATGAATATGCAGTATGGTAATGAAGTGATTGTTTTCAATGGAAAACAAAGATGATGTTTGTTGTTTGAAATGTGGTAGGCAGTAGCAGAAGTGGTATTTGATGGCAATGGTTTGAAATGGTTAAGATGGTAGCAGTTTGTTATGTGTGTTTTGCTGCAGAGGTTAGGTGGTTTGGATGTGGTTGTATAGCAGTGGCTAGAGGGATGGGTTAGTTTGAAGTGGTGATGTATGCAATCAGTGGTAGCAGCAGTTGGGGATGTGGATGGTAAGTTGATAGTATGCAGTGGTCAAAGCTTGGTGTTTGGGCACTATTGCAGTAGTTTATGCAGAGCAGTAGATGGTTTGATTTTGACAGTAGATGATGATATTTTTGTTGGTTTGACAGTGAGGAAGATATGGTATGGTGATGTGCAAGTGTTAACAGGGAAAGAGAAGAAGTGTGCAGGGGAGTAAGTGCAGAGGGGTATCTAAAAAAAATGAAATGTGTAATGTTCACACTGGCAGGGGAGTAAGTGTGCAGGGGTTAGTGAAGAGGGAAGAAGTGTGCAGAGGGGAGTGTTCAAGGCAAAGCCACAGGGTTGGTGACTGATAGGTGTTGACAGTGTATATGGTTGTAAAGAGTGCTGGAAAATTAGATGTTGGGAGTGGGGAAATGTAGATGAACAGACGTGGTCGATGGAGTATGACAATGGTAGGCTGGGTATTGTTGAAGTATGTGTTGGCAAGATGATGTTTAATATGAGGTGATATAGAGGATAAAATGCAGATTTGTTATGTTCAGGCAAGTTGTTGAGGCAAATTGTTAGTATGAAGTGATGTAGAGGATGAAGTGGTTTAAGAGATGGTCAAGTGGTAGGAGATGTGGATGGTTGGTGTTAACAGGGTGTAGCAGTGGGTAGTTCAGTTGTGCAGTGGTGTTCAGGTAGGAGGTAATGAAGTGGTGTTGTTGAATGGAGATGGAGTTGTATGAATAAATATGAGTAAATAGGAATGTGAAGTTGTGTGCAGTCAGGGGTTTTGGTTGCTGACAGTTTGAGTATGGTGATGTTTTGATGGTTCTGTGGTGTGATGTTGAAGTGCACTGTGATGAAAGAAGAATGTAAGTTGGGTATGTTTTGTTTGAATGTAATAGTAGTGGAGAAAGAAGTATGTTCGAAGTGGATGTGCATGCAAACAGCGTTTGGTCAGGGGTGGTTGTATTGATGAGTTTGAGTAGTAGTAGACTATTTGTAGATGAGAGCAGTTGGCAAGTAGGGGATGGTAGTTTGATGTGCAGTGCACAGAGAAATGCACAGGTTAGAGGGTCTACTATACACCGTGTTTTGCAAACACAGATGGGTGATGGTAACTGGTTTGTCGTGGAGGGATGGTGGTTGTATGTAAACTGATGGGCAGATGAAGGTGATTGACTGGAGGAGGGAGGCAGCAAGGCAGGAGTGTATGTTTATGGTTAAAGAGGAGAAGCTGTGATGTGGCAAAGGCAGGCAGTGACTATAATGAAAAAAAGAGAAATGCAAATAAAAAAAGAGAAACAATGTAATGTAAAAAAATGCAAGTGTAAATGTCAATTAATAAAAAAATTAATTTTGAAATTGTGTGTGTTTTTTTTATAGAAATGCACATGCAAAACAAACAAGAAAAACAAGCACCAAATCAAATGAAAACAAAAATCACATAAACACGCAATTTTTTTAATGCAAGTTAACACACAAAACAAACACACAATAAAATCAAATGAAAATAATTTTAAAAATAGAAATAAAATCAAATTAATTCCCCGACAATGATGCCAAAAACTTGTTTAACCGGCTAATTTCCTATCGGATTGGAAAATAGCCGATCAAATTTAAATTAAAAACTAACCGCAAGTGCACAGCGTACAATTTTAGTACGTGGCAAGTACGGGTCGATCCATAGGGAATTGTATTAATTTAAAATTCTATTCAATCAAATTAACCAAGAGTTTGCAATTGTTTTAAGCTAAAAATGTAGAAAACTAACAAAAGAAAGTGGATAAAAATATGAGAGTAGAAGGCAATTTAGAGATAATTTCCTTCTCATGATCACATAAATCAACAAAATGAAATTATGACCTCTCTTTTGGTCATTAGTGAATTTATTTGATACGTTTATCATAAGTATGGTTTATTTGTGCTATTAATTAGCCCAACATAAACCATCAAACTTTAACATACCCACTAAACCACTTGTAAACTCTCATGAAAATTGACAATGAGCTTGAAAATAAAATCTATTCTAAGAATGATCCATTTACTATTGGTTAGTAATATAGACCATTAAATTTTGATTTTAAAATCACTTCATTACCAACATCATATGTAGATGAAGAGGTAATTTGTGTTTATGTTTGTTTAAGCATAGCTTATTTGGTGTCAACAACATAGACTATCAAATTCAAAGCTAAAACAACAAAAGTTTAACCACATCAAAAAATTTCATTAAGCACAAAAAGAAATTACAAATTATCAAAATGTTGAATCTACATGATTAAGAGAGTTTCATTACCCCTAACCTGAAGGGGTTTAGCTTCTCATATTTGTTATCATGTCAACAAATGTAGATTTCAACATAAAACAAAAGCAAGAGGAAAAAAAGAGCTAATTAAAATAATATGAGAGCTAATCAACTTGCATAAAATAAAATCTAAGCTACTAACATAGAAGAAAAGAAAGCATGTAAATAGAAAAGAGCATGAATTAAAATTGCATATAATAAAATTACATAAGAAGAAAATGACTAAGTAGCTTGAAAAAGAAAAGAGAGTTTTTTGTTTATTTTTTAGCCTAAAACTAAACTAACTAAAGAGGAGGCTAAGAGTTCATTACATGAAACATATGGGGTATTTATATATGTTTTGAAACCCTAATCATATTTTTGGAGACTACCCAAGTTGCCCTTGAGGAAGTGTGGCCAACAAGTTATCATTAGCACGAATTAATCCTCCATTTAAATATGCATGTAGCTTTAATTTCCATTAGCATGTGCATTAGCTCCTAATTGAATATCATGGTAAGTGGGTAGGTGGGGTCCTCCATATTGTCATGAAATGATTTATTTCCATCTTCATTTGCTTGTCTTCCCTTGTACATGCATATTTCCATGAAGCCCTCTTCCATTTGAATCCAAATTCCTAAAAAATAATATTAAAATATCCAAGTAAATTTTCTAAAATTAAATCATACACAAAAATAACCATTATGCTCCTATGTAAAGATGAATATAATAATTTGAAAACAATTGAAATTTTGGTTTAAACATGTTAAAATACCATATATGCTCATTTATTTAATTAAATTAGATTAAAAATGGAAGTAATAATATGCACATTTACGTGCACATCACCCTTGCATAAACCATATGCCAATCGTACGTAAAAAATGTTTCATACTGTTTGTCAATTCATTATACATTGCATGTATGGAATTGTGAATCTCTATGGATATCACGCTGCTCTTTTCTCCATAGCGAATGGATTTTGAATAGGGGCATTCTCCCAATCATCCTCGTGGTTCATCTCTAGAGAAATTGTCCTATTGCATCATTTATAATTTCATCATCTCCTTTAATCCACCTTTAATGGCGCTCATCGACTGCACCTTCGTAAGATGACAATTATAGTCTTTTCCTGAGCGCTTACGTTTAGCAGTTCGATGTAAAGGTCTCTATGTCTCTGGGGAGACCATTTTCATGGCCTATCATTTCTTTCACGTCGTCTTTCCTGACTACGTCCACAAGATCTCTCTCCTCTGAGAGTCCTTCCCTCGGCATTCCTTCCCGTTCTTCTATCAATACGACTTACATCATGATCTATATTCCTTTTAGTGCCACGATGTCATTCACCACTGCCTGAGATCGATCAATCCCAATTGACAAGGGATCGGTACCAAATGATCTTCTTGGATAATTTACTATCAAAGCTTTATTCGCTTCACATTTTCCACTCTAGCTTTCTTTATTATAACAAGTTAGAGAATTCCTTCTTCCTTTACGGCCTCTAGCGCATAATTTTCTCCTTGAGGGGCTTGCATCATCAGATCAAATCTCCGAGCTAACTCCACCTTCAACAACCACTACGTTTCTTCCATCTAGTGATGAACTTTAGCTTCAATTCCTTCTAGTTCCTCTCTAGTCAGGAGATCTTATGGAGGCTACATTGTTCCATTACAAGCACTTTGATTTTCAGTTCCTCTTTCACCACTTACCACTCTAGCTTGCTATCCCAAGTTCTTTCTTAGACCTTTTGATTTGATCTCCTTTTGGATTTTTTTTCAAATTAAAATATCACAAGAGATCAAGCCAAATCTTTGATTTCTCAATGAAAGATCCTAAAAAATATCAGTCAAAAAATTGGTCTAACACCCCAAAGGCTGCATGGAGCAAAAAAACATGTATGTAATCTTAGGCTATGATTTTATGAAGATTTTAATATTTAATTCTTGGATTATGGTGGTTCCATATCGTTATTTCGGATCGAGACAAACAAAAATTAATAAAAATACGTAGAATAAGAGAAGAAAAGAAAGGCACACAATTTATAGTGGTTCAACGATGCATGTGCCCATATTGAAGATGTTTTATCGATGTTTATGCACTAGATCTAGTAGCGAATACAACTACAATCTTGAAATTCAATGGTAGTACTTCCCTATAGATATGAAATAGAAAATTGCTAAGATTCTTTTTATATTGCATGTAGACTTGTATTTATAGTCATAGTAAGTCATTATTAGGTCTTAGAATTGTCAATCTTTAGTGCCAATACATTAGAATATACCACAAATCAAGATCTAAGAGAATAAGAGGAAGAACATTCCATATACGACCATATCTATGGATTGGTGCTGATCCATGGATTTTGATGCCTTTATTTCTGTAAGAAATGTTTGCTTCTTCGTGTGTTTGTCTTCCTTAATCCTTCTACAATTCCACTGAGATTGATGAGGTAAAGGGAAATTTGATGGATCGGTACTGGCCACGGACTTTAGAAAATTTCTCCTCTTTTTTTTCCAAGTTTGGCACTCCATCATCTGAGTCAAGCATCCATTCCTTGACCATTTTGAAGTCTAATATGTACAAATTGTCTCTTGTGAAAATCACGATTATAAAAGACACTTGATGAGTCGTTACGTAAGGGCTCCAAAGAATTACGAATACATAACCTATTGTGCCTGAATAGTCATGAGTAAATCAATGTTCATCATCTGGATACCATTACATATACTAGTCTTACTTGTGTATCGATATCTCATTCTCGAAACACCTAATGAGTATGAATATTTAAGAAATTATGCTTACATACCATTTTGTAAATGCAACTTGATTAAACACTTCATCTATGTATTTTAAAATGTGCGAAACTAATGTATTCAAAATGTTAAGTATAATTAACACATTGGTAGAAAATAAAAACTAAAATCTTACCTTATTTCGAATAAGATTGCTTACAGGATTTTAGTCACATAATCTTGTTACATATTTGCTCTAGGATACACCCTAAACTCCATCAAGTAAATCATTATTGATGTATCATGCATATTGTAAGGTCAAAGCAAATTTTGACGAACACTTCGGTGTGTTAGGGTCCAAAAACAATTGGCTTTGAGAAATCAAAACATGAAAACGTCATCTTAAGAATATATATATATATATATATATTCATCTTATAATAATGGCAGCCTTAACAAGCAATCAAAACCTTATCAAAATACTAAATTCCGAAGCAAACGAGGTTGACAAAGGCAATGATGGTGAGTCTGGTTGGCAGGAGGTAAAGAAAAAAGGCAAGCAAGGAAAACAACAGGCTAAGGTTTACATATAACCAAATAAGGAAGTGAGAAACAGGGCAAAAGTTGCTAAACCCTTAGAATTCAAGGCTAGAGTGTGCACATGGGTAGATGTTATCGCGGGTAACATGCAAATTGAAGGTAGGGTCATGAGATTTGAAAATTTGACAGACAAAGTTGGTGATTTTGCTGATCTAGATGATGAAGTTTTTACTACAACTAAATCCACATGGAATAATTCAATATATATATATATATATTTGGTGGGTAGGAGACCTTATTACATTCATCTTAATGCATATATTAAGCGGGAGTGGAAACCTACTGGTAAGTGGGATGTGTTTGTCAAAGAGAATTGATCCTATCTTCTAAAATTTAGCAATGAAAATGATAATAGAATAGTGCTGGATGGTGGCCCTTGGTTCATGGACAATAAATTAATCTTCACTAAGAGATGGGAACCTAATTAAAGATTGGAAAAGGATATGTTGAAATCCCATCCAATATGGGTAAGAATGCTAAACCTTGATTTAACACTTTAGAATGCCAAAGGCATTAGTAAACTGGGTAGGCTAATTAGCACTCCACACAACCATTGATGATAACACTAGGAACATAAGGAGATTAAAGTATGCAAGAGTGCTTATTGATGTTAATGCAGGAGATGTTCTGAAAAAACAACTTATGGCTAAGGACAACAAAGGTAATATTTATGTTCAAGATTTGGAATATGAGTTCGTGCCACCAGCGTGCAGTCAATGTAAGTGTTTTGGGCATACAATCTCTCGATGTGCTATGGTGTTACCTCTAATTAAACAATTTTGGTGGAAGAAAGTGGATATTTACATAGCAGACAACATCAATAATTCCAACCAAGACAAAAACATTAACTCTACTGAGACAGCAGAGTCCGCACAAAAGGAGCCGGTATCAGATATACAACAACTATTGATTACATTAATAACCATGTTGATAACCAGATACCCCAGTCACATGGGGAAAAAATATAGTACAGCAGAAGACATTGGCTGAGTCAGCTGTGAATAACCTGGAGGATTCTGTAACACCCCGTAAAATCAACCATAAATATATAAATTGGATGAATTAATTTAAATAAGATAGGGGTAAAAATGGAAATTTGGTAAATGTTAGGATTTGACCATGAAAGCTATGTCATTGCGTTCGTGGTGATTTTATGATCATTTTCCATATATAATATGTTGAAAACGGAGCTCAAACGAGAAAGTTATGGATGTTTGAAGTTTCGAATTCAAATTAATTTAAATAGAATTAAATGCAAATAAACAATTAATTCCTAAATTTGAAATTTAAAAGTTAACAGTAACTATACTTGAAGGTTAAGTAAATGTTAAAATTAATGCTAATGTTAAATTGGAATTAAGGAACAAAATAAATTAGACAACGACAAAAGAAACTCAACATTCCCAAAATAGAACTGGTCGACCCTGACCTACGATCAGTAAACACAGGGTGGCGGCTAGGGTTTTGCAGCAATGAACGTTCCATATTTTATAATTTTAAACCGACTTAAATCCGACGGTTCTAGTGCATTCCAACCATTATAATAGGAGCTTATCCCCCTCACTTTTATACACAAAATATTTTGGGAACATTAGCGAAGCTCTGCATGTTTGTCTCTTCGTAGATTCAATAAACTCCATTAGGGTTTCAGGTAAGAAATCATATATATCCATTTTTTTATTGTTTATTTTCTCAACCTACTCTCCTCCAAACCTCTAATTTTATGAATCTAACGTATATACAAATCTCTTGTTGTATATATCAAAAAGAAGAAATCTGAAAGAGTTCATTATAGGCATGTCAAATCCAAAGAGGGGCAAAGCTAAGGACCTGCTGTGAGTGGAAATCTTAGTTTTTCTATTTAGTAATTGAATAGTGTAGTTTGGATTTGGTATATGCCTTGGGGAGTTTTGGATTACGAAAACATCACATTAAAAATACCTAAAATTCCCTCAAAGCGAAATGTCAATTCTTAGGTTGGAATCCTAATTGTTTTGTATTAAAATAATATAGATTATGTAAATTTTGCGATTTATATGTTTTACCTTCTATTCCACTTCTTATTATTTTTCTTTGGATCTGATTAAGGGATTTGATTAAGAAATGGTGTGTAAGGTATGAATTCTTATTTGTAGTTTGCACCGCCTATTTCTACAAATTGAATAAAAATTTCATTGTCTAATTTCATGTAAAAGAAGTTGAATAGAGCATAAAGTTGACTAAATTGTAAATTTCTACTGTTGATTTACTCCTTTGTTTTAACATGAAATAAGTTAATTTGGATTCTATATACAAGTCTATTGATTTGATTTTTAAATATTGGATTCATGGTTATATCATATTGAGGAAATAAGACTTGTAATTTTGAAAGATTTGACATTTAAACATTGCTTTAAGGCATAATCTCTACATGCATAGAAATTAATAAATGCATGTGCGTGTGTGTGTATGTGTGTGTGTGTATATGTATACTAGCATAAATAACGTACAATTATAACGTATTAGTGGCATAGTTAATTAGGTTAATAATTATCATTTAAATTCCCCTTAAAAAAGAAATTAATTTTTGAAGCAAAATAAGAAGTATTTCTTATAAGGCCTAAATAATGAATACCGTGAGATGTGCGATAATATACTTAGAGATTTTTATGAAATATGCATAAGTTATAGGGATGCGAGGTCAGTCAAAAGCACATAGAAGTCTGCCCAGCTAATTTGGTTACCAGCAATATGATTTTGGAGCTAATGTGAGACATCACCTATAATAAGTAACGACGGATGACATAAGGTTAGTCCTAATTCTGAAGGCTAAATCTGCCTAGCTAATCTAGCTGCCAGTTTCTATGAATAGTGGGGCTAATGTGAGAGGTCTCCGTGGGGTACGGGTCATAATATGAAAGACCTGCTTCAGGGATTGAAGGTATTAAGTGATTGTTTAAGGTCCCCCCACTTTCTCTTATATGAAGTATTAAATGGTCAGGATTGGGTTTAGGCACGGTTGAGGATATCTCGAAAAGGTCCACTTTAATAGAAGTAGTAAGCATCCAAAGAGATTTCCATGCAATGTCAGCTTTATAGGCACCTTTGAGGAGTTTGCCTTGGGAATATGTCTTAAATGACGAAGGCCTACCTAAATTGAGGTCTTAAATGGTCAGAGTCTGCCTATTTTCCACTAAAAGGTTTTAAGTGGCTTGGGTACTATCTCTCGCATTGGTAGACATTATTAATGATTGTTATGGGGTATTGATTATAATACGAAGGACCTGCATCGGAGATTGAAGGTATTAAGTGGTTGTTTGAGGGTCCGCCTGTTTCCCTTGTATGAAGTATTAAATGGTTTCAGATATAGTTTAAATGCGAAAGACATATCCTTATTTAAATTATACTTCCCAAGTACTGATATAAAAAGGCTCGAGATCTCTATTCACCAGACATTGTTTTTTTGATTCCCTCCTCGTTACAACACAGGTTAGGGAAGAGACGATGATCAAGATGGAGATGACGATGAGAGGAGCTTGCGGTAGTAGTTTATTTATCTATTTATGCTATTTTTTGATGTACCCATTTGAAGATGATAATGTATATTTTTGAACATGATTATGTAACAGTATTGTGGACATTATGTTATGATTTTGTGACATTTTGAATTTTAAATAAAATAGGTACTGTTTATGCTATTATATTTTATCCTTCCACTATGAGTTCTAAATGAATAGATAAATAGCTCTGAATTGTTCATTTTACCAATCAACAGCCAGCTTTAGAATGGGTCTTAGTTTGGATGGGCCTTTTCTGAATCGAGATTTAGGCCTGTTTTAGGGTGGGTTGTTACAGAGCCAACAATCCAAAATCATACTAGAGAGCCAGAAGTGCGGCTACCTAATTCATGTAAAGTATTAGCAATTTGAACATTGATGTGCATATGTTTAATGAAGAGGAAGAAGAATCTAATTCTGAAAAAAAAAAGTACACTAAATCAAACCAGGAGTATGAAAAGCAATTTAAGGGCACTAATACCAAAGGTAAAGCGATGGGTTTCCAAGAGGGCTCTCCTAGAAAATTGAGGAGTAGGTCTCTCTAACCAAAATATCTATAATCAGTTGGAATATTAGAGGTCTAAATAACGACACTCGTAAGTAAGACCTCTGTAATCTTAGAAGGTGTCATTTACCTTCTATCTTGGGTATTATTGAAAATAAGTTTAATGATGCGAATGCCTGTCTTTTTACGGAAATAATGGGCTAAGAATGGGAGTACATACATAATAATGATTCTGGTGAAAAAGGCCAAACCCTATTTATGTGGAACAAACAAGTTTAGCAGGTGGATGCAATTGACAAGAATGATCAATAGATTACAATCAAAGCTAATAACACTGAGGGTTTAATAATTTATGTTACATTTGTTTATGCAAGTAATTTGGTGAATCACAGAACTAACTTGTGGGAGAATATTGTTAACATAGCAAAAAATATGAGTGGTTCCTAGTAGGTAATAGGAGTTTTTAATGTTGTGCTGAAAGTAGAAGAAAAGAAAGGTGGACTTACGCTCAGAGTGTTGCAGCTGGCAGAGTTCAATAACGGTGTTGTTGCAGCAGGACAAGTAGAGCCCATCCACAATGGCCTGAAATATACATGGAGAAGTGGTGAGTGTAAAAAGATATCATGTAAACTAGACAGAGCACTCATTAATGCTGATTGCATTAACATGTTTTCAGATGCTAAATCACTATTTTTCCTAATTCCACTGGTGACCATAGCCCATTGCTCATTAATCTGGTTGAGAAAGGAAAAAGTGATAAGGGGAAACCTTTTAGATATGCTAATGATTGGCATCTTCTAGAGGGTAACTCCTCAACAGTGCAGTTAATGTGTTAGAATGTGAGCCGGGGGAAGGGACTCAGAACTACAAACTAGTGCAACTCCTCAAGACTATCAAATTCAGACTTAAAGAGTGGAACAGATGCAGACCCAAAGATCAAGACCAAATCAATATCGTGCACAGCCATTGTAAGGAACTGCTAAGCAACATTGACAATGATCCCAACATGATGACATCTGGAAAGCATATTATTGAGCTCAAAGTAAACTTAAAGATGCTCTAAAAGTGAAGGCCATGGCACTAAAGCATAAGGCTAAAGAAAAATGGATCACGGAAGGGGATGAATGCACTAATTTTTTTACACTTAATAGTCTGTTCGTAGAAATATCAATAACAATTTTCAATTCTTTGATCAAGAAGGCAAAGCTCTGATTGACAATTCAATGATAGAAGAAGAAGCACTCAAGTACTATACTGAGTTATATAATGGGGAGTGTGCTACTGAGCAACCTGAAATACAATGCAGAAGGTTGATTAACCCCAAATGCCGGAGGATGCTGACCAAGCTAGTGTGTGAAAGAGAAGTCTGGGATGCTCTGGAATCTATTCACATTGATGTTAGTCCCGTGCCGTCTGGCCTAGGGTCCAAATTCCTCAGGGTACGCTGAGCTAATCTAAAAAGAAAGATAATATCAGCAATGCAAGAGTCATTTCAAACTTGTAAAATTATAAAAGAAATTAACCACACGTTCATTTGTCTAATAACTTAGAATGACAAACCAACAAGAATTAAAGACTACAGGCCTATTACATGATGCAATGTTATATACAAAATTTTGAGGAAAATAATATGCAACATAATAAATAAAATCTTACCAGATGTTATTGCTGAATGCCAAAGTGCATTTATTAAGCGGCTTAGCATATCTGAAAACTTTCTAAGGCACATGAATTGATTAGAAATTTTAACAAAAAATGTGTTGACACGCTATGCCTAAAGATTGACCTCCACAAAGCGTATGATAAGATTAATTGATATTTTATACTTTACATGTTTAGATGTATGGGGTTCACAACAAAGTTTGTCGACCTGACTAGCGAATGCATTACTACGCCTACCTTCTCTATTTTGATGAATGTTATTCCTAAAGGTTTCATTAGTTCTAATAGAGGTATCAGACAATGAGATCCTCTATCTCCTTACCTTTTTGCAGCAGCTATGGAATTTTTGTTGGAACTAGGCCAGCCCATAGCAAAAGTATGGGTGTATTTAAAAAAAGCTATTGGACCTTTACTGGGCCTATGAAGTCTAATTTATTTAGAACATTTCTGAATTTAATTTATATAAATCTCTTATTTCCATATAATTTATAAATTATAGATAGAATTTTATTTTATTTCTATTCAATTAAAGATAAAAGTACAAATATATATCATATACATATATGTAAGTGTGTGCATGTATAACATAATAATCTATGCAAAGTATAACATGCCCGTATATAAATGTTGGGGCTTACATCGCAATGGACATGTTAGCTCATTCTATATGTATTGTATGTAGTCCAAATATATGTATTTATGTGAACTTATTATTTATATAAACATTAAAGATATGCAAAATTATATATATATATATATATTACTTATATAAAAATATTAATGATTTATATACATATACATTATAGTATTAAATTTTAAATAATATATATAAACACACATAATATATAAAAGTTTTTAATAAATATACATATATATATGTATTACAGTAATAATTTTTTTAAATACATATATATATATATAAGTATAAATATATTTATAATATCTAAATATATATATATGTTTATATATATATATATATATATGTTTATATATATATATATATATTAGTTTTGAAATTATTATTTTTTAAACTTTTCTAGATCGAATGCACAACACAATAAAAAATTAATTATAAATTTATTGTATTTAAATACATATATATATCTTTGAATTAAATAGTCGAAAAACTATAAAATAATAATAAAAAATGCTTTTGTAATATATTATTCAAAATTTAAATTTTTAAAAATTAAGAATGACATTTCAAAGTTGGGAAAAATTTTCCTAAATTTTATCGGTCAAAATATTATTTTTAATTAATTAATTAATTTCGGACGTTTATTAATATGATTTTTAAAAATATAAATTATGAATTATTTAATTACTTTTAAATTCTGATTATTCTATCGAGAGTTTATACGATGATAAAATAATTTTATAAAATTTAAAATTTAATATTCGAAATATATTTATTTTATATGAATTATTTAATTAGTATATTGATTTAAATAATATTAAATAATAGTAAATAATTATTAAAAATTAATTTGCATACACTAAAAATTATAATCTGTATAAATATGCATTTATAAAATATAAGTTCAATTATTAACATGATATGATGATATAATTAAATACAAGTCATATAATTAAAATCAAGTAATATATTGATAATATATATATAATTAATAAAATGATAATAATTAAAATAATATTTATTTGGCTGTGCACTTCAGATCTTTATGAAAAAAATGTTTTTCTATTAAATAAATACATACATATAACCAATCTAATATGTGATAACATTGATGATACATATAAGAATTGCCACCTAACTAACAATATAATAATAATGCATATGAACAATAGAATGATATACAGAAATTATAAACCATATAGTCTAGTAAATACATACTTAAAACTAATGCCTTGAAGCACACCTAGTAGTGATGAATTCTCTCTCCTTTGAAACCTTCTTGATTCGATAGACTGGTAATCTTTGACCCGTAGACCTTTGACTATCCAGTAGTTGTCGCCTTTTGAATTGATTTGAGTTGAATTTGTTAGAGATCCTTGATGATGATATCAGCTAGCAAATGGAGTAATAGTGGTGGCCAAAAGTCCTCAAACAATTAGGGTTAAGGGACTTTATATAGTGGAAAAAAATAGAGACATATATGAATCATATCTCATACCATTTCTCACTAGATCTAGGCCATCAATCTCAAAACCCCTCTAGCCTTTTTAGTCGCCCCCATAAGCCATGCTGCCGAAATTAACATCCTGCCAACATGGGCTAACAGCCCATTTAAGCCCAAATAAATATTATTAATTAAATCTAATTTAATTGCTTGTCGATATCGCATATCGGTCGATATATTTGTAATTATTATAAATATATACGATAGTATTTATTTCTCAAATCATATTCAAAATTTTATAGTTAATATTTCATAAATATTAATTAATTTCTAATAATGATAAACTAATTAAATCATTTGGTCTAAAGAGAATTCACTATTGCAGTTATGTGACTCGTCAGGTGTACATTTGGTCAGCGGTTAACATCGAACTATTCGAATGTTAACGTTCACACATCATTTAGCATGTGGTGTGACATTATGGCCAAATTTATCGCTTACATAGTTTCGGTAAAATCCAATTTCACTTTATTAATCGTTACCCGGTTGTGACATTTATTTACACCAATTCTCTTCGTCAATACTATATCACTTTGGACTTATGGAATTTGGTAAGTGAAAAATTCCAATATCATCCATATTCAACTCTATAGTCCAAATACAAAGTCCTTGGTTTAATAATAACAATTATTATTAACCAAACTGCTCTGGCCAGAGCTTTAACTTTGAGTTGACTTGAGTTGATCGTGATACTAACCCCGTATAACTGAGGAGATGAATCCTCTTTTGAATAGTACTTCACTTCCAATACTTCCACTCGACCCAACTATAGTTACTCGGTAGAAGTCGTTCCATAATTTGACTATAATCAAAGCAGAGTTTTCATATTGAAGATCTACAGTATTCTCAAGTCGAGAAGACTGTGTAAATTAGTCATATCAATATTTCTGTTTGACCTTAGTTATATTAACCAACATAAAAATATCGAGTGAGTCATTCCATATTTATCCAATAATTATCAGTACGAAACCTCTTTGTGCCCCCGGCGGTCATGAGTAATGTACTACCCAGCATTTGGAGAGGGTTATGTACTCTAGTCTCAACGGATACATTGATATCCAGTCTCGATGCATCTTGATTAGGAACATTTAAAATGTTATATTTACATTTATTGTGATAAATTACTCGCGGTTCCAACACTGTAACTACTATCACAAAATATACCATTTAGGGATTTTCTATTAAATATACTTTTAATTAAATTGATTTAATTAATATAACATATTATATCAAGTATATTATACAAAGAAAACACCTTTAGTTCGAACAAGATTGGTCAACGAGTAAGATATATGTAATAAATTACATAATTGCGACTAGGGCATACCCCTAACTCTATCAGTCTTCCACTTGCACTTAGGGTCAATTATGGAACCTTATTCCAACTTCTCTAACTGGTTTCCTCAAAACCAATTTGGTCAGTCCCTCAAGAACGGGTATGTTATTATGTTTAATTATCTACTCTATCAATCAACTCTCCTTGACGTTGATAAACCCCATTTATCATGTCGAACAATTCAAAGTATGTCTTTCGACTTTCTGTGAGCTCTAAGTTCTGTTATGAACTATATTGTAACATTGTTATCATATAACAATGTTACGGGATTCTCAACATTTAGAATTACCCTCATATCAGTTATAATTTTGTGCACTTATATTGATATACATTGTTTTTATTGTAGCTCTATCCTAGACGATGTACTTAGCCTTTTTCATTGAATCAGCCACAGTATTTCATTTGGAACATTTTCGGTTTAAATATTTTTAACTTGAATTTATTATTGACATATTTTACTCAATATCACTTATGAAAGTTTGAATCTGAACATTCCTCCATAAGGAGTTCATTGTTTCTGTAAACTATTCTCTAGTATTTCATAAATATACGAGAATGCTTCATTATGTGATATCAATTTGGATTTGATATTTGCTTCATGTATCAAACGCATGAACAAATCACAATATCGTAGACAACGTAACATGTATGGTAATTCCTATTGCTAATGCATAAGGAATTCATCTTTCATGTTCCGAATTAAGCATTTTAATAAGGTGTCTTTGCATATCGGTATAGGGCATTCCCAATACCTTTTATACATACTATATTTCAAATCCAATATCGAGTATTAAAACAACTAAGGCTGATTTTATACAAGTACATTGTTAAAAATCAGCAATGTGTTGTTTACTTACAGTTTAGGAATACCAATGTACCTTTAAACGTTCTTTCTTATGAACACACGCTTCCTCTGCACTTTGATTAATAATCAAACTATTTTATATTTCTATTAAAAAAATACTTATTCAATTTCGATGCTTATAAAATGATACTTTCTATCATTTCTTGGATCATATCAAAAGACACACAAACTTAATATTGTTCACACTGACTTCGAGACATTTTAGTTATTATGTGTAAACAACTTACTCTAAATCATTATTTAGAATTTTCTATTTCAATACGTACGTACCAAAACATAAAGTCATACTAAGCGATAATTTTGTGAGTAAATCTGAATTAACTTGAGCCTATTGAATATTGAATCTATTATGTTAATTTCAACAATTGAAACTTGCGATGGTATTCTTATCAATGTTGCTCATTATATCCAGCTGCATTAGTCTTGCTCTCGAAGACACATTTACGACTGATGGATCATATCCCTTTTGGGTATATCTACCAAAATCATATTTTGATAATGTACTTGGAATCTATTTTGGATATGCGCATCATACCATATCACAAAGTCAACACTCTTAATGGTTTAATTAAGTAACCGAGGATTATATATTTTCGACATTGATAAGAAATTCATAGTTTCTCTTTAATATGCGAGAATACTTATTAGACTCTCTAATGTGATGTGTTCATTTAGGTAAGTTGATTTCATTTCATCTTATGTAATCTATTTTATCTTTAGATCGTATACAATTCAATTTTACTACTAATAATTTCTCAAAGAAATTCCTTCACTATGAAGTTGATACTTCTTGAAACAACAATTTTTTCTCAGTGCAACGGAATAGGTATACATAAACATTTTATGAATTTCCTTATTTATAAAACTGATCTGGTTTTGGTTTACAAAACTGATCTGGTTTTGGTTTACAAAACTTTTGTTCAAAAGAAAAATATATCATCTAATGACAGTCTTTCCCAAACTCCTTTTTGGGGAGATTCATACAAGATCCCTTATGAATAATTATTATGTGTTGACTTTCAAATCGAAAAACTCGCCAACTCCTTAGCCTAAGATATGTTGGGGTTTCTTATAGAGCCTCATATTGTGTGATTATATAAACTATTATTTAGATGAAATATTATTAACCTTGTGTATTACTCTTAAGTACATGACCTTACAGAAAGAAATTAACTTAACTTCACTCACAATTAATCATACTTTATCCAACAAAGTTTGATTACTCCTTATTGATACATCATTATATATCACATGGAGGAGTGACTTTTAAGATTGATTCTTTATTCATTTTCAAGTACGTTCGGAACTCTTTCCAATATACTCACCCATTCGATCAAATCGAATCATTTCTATCGCATGTTACATTATTTACTTCTACTGTATATTTTATGGGCTTACCATAGACTTGTATATGCATATCAAATATACATGTCCATGTCTGTGGTAACTCATTGGTGAATATAACAAAGTATGTGGAACTGTTTTGGTATTAATAGAGTTGCAATTGCATACATCAACATGTATCATCCGAAGATTTCATCGACTCTTATGACCTCCCACTGAATGGGTGCATTGTCCTTAATTGTTTGAGATATAATTAACCAGTATCATATGATTCATAATCATATAATAAAATTATTTTTCAAAACTACAGCTTAGTCTATCTTTCAAAATAATTGTAAATAATTTTAGATACTTCAATATTTTCAATTGCATCACTTTTGTTGTGAAAAAAAAAATCACATTATAGTTTTATTTCATAACGAATATTTATAATATTCACATTTAAATATAACCATGTCTATTTTTCAGTCAGCGTCGAAAAATAGTCATTATTTCATAAATAATGTGTGGTGTGTTTTACAAAAGAAATTTTTCGTAACTTGACGCAATCAATAAGTGCTATATGACATGCTCCCACTATTTCTGCCATTACTATAATAGTGTACTAAATTTGGAGGTCCATCATTCACTTAATATAGATTATTTATATCATATTAAGCAACTAGTTTATAGTGGAGAGTTCTTTGATCAAATATCTTAAACTCAAATAAGTAAATCTCATATAAAACAATTTTCTAAATGAAAATACATTTTGGAATAGAAATCGTATTTCCTATACCAATGTTCTGTATCAATTATTATTACTACAATTCTCGTTTGTGATGTTTCTTTATAAAGCAGATGTGATTATACGCTCTCTTCGTCCCAAATGTACCTTGAATCACATCTACTCTTGTACACTCGTATTTCTTTCTAAATGGTCAAACCATTCAAAAGAATACCATTACTACAACATCATAACGAATTCTTTACATAAGTGCACTCAATCATCCTTAACATTTAAGGACATCAAATATGTTGTACTTTGCGTAACTGATCAAACTGACATTTCAGTGATCGAGTTCTTAGATCTATCTTGTAGTTTTGGTCTAATGTTACATTTAACACAATAAGACCTTTATTGTAATCAATCAAATTGAATACTCAACTCACAATATGTCTTATTTGCTTATTTTGGATGAATTAATTTCACTGAAATATCATACAGTACGAACAGTGACCGTTCATCATATAACATTTATATGCAGTTTTATATGGATCAAATATCCATAGTCTTGTATTGCTTTTGAGTTTGGAACTCATAGAACGCAATACACGGTCTTGACCAAATAAACATATAAGCGACCAAATTACGTGCGTCATTAGTAGTTGTAAAATCAGGCGCTTGCATGGGTGTTGAAATGTTGACATGCAATAAGTATTTATTAGTAAGTATATATATTATATTTCTACTTGTCAATCTTCAATTCAATTCATTTGTATATCTTAATTGATAAACATTTTATCAATCATAATAATGCCCAAATTTATCAATGTAAATTATTATAACATTATATAGTGTATGTTTTTACAATATTAGAAAGGTTAAATGTTATCATTTCATTTTTCTAATAAGGCTCCCACTAGTCTTTTATGTTTCGCTAAACCATAAGTCGAAACGTAGAAGTCTTTCAACTTCACCAGTAGGTGTTAGGGCTCATTTGTCTTGAAATTCTGACATTGACTCTGCTCAACAAATCATAGAACCACGGATAATGGATAACTCCTTATCAGTTGTATCATATACAAATCCTAATCCTTTTGGTACCTTGTCCTAATTCTGCGTCGACCTTGAGTCTGCTCAACAAATCTAAATGAAATTATTCACTCATACCTACCATATTGCGATGGCCTAAGTATAATATATGTACCTTGAGTCTGCTCAACGAATACATATAGTTATCTTATCTCGTCTATTCAATATATTTATAATACTACAAATAACATCCCAACTTGAGTCTGCTCAACAACTAAGGAGTATGCAAGTAATTTATTAATATATATATATATATGGTAGAGGATAACATTATATTTGAGGATTCATAATCTTCAATATATTATATTGAGTGATATCAATTTATGGAATAATATATTTTTTATGAAATACTCTCATGATTCAAGTGTCAGACACATCAGAAATCACGGTATATATATTTTTACGTATGTATTTATTCCTTAAGTCTATTTACGGTTTCTTTAATGTTCCACCTTTAGTTTATACATTCACATTATATAAGTTTTATTATTATCTAACTTTTATATTTCACACTCCTTATATAATAGTCTTATGTATAATATTATATTAATTAAATTTTATTTAATTAATTTTTAGTTAATCAACACTTTAATTAATTTTATATTATTTTAATATAACATTTATATTAAATATTTACTACATACTATAACCTTTATAGTATTACATATATATCTTATATATGTGTTTATTCATTTAATTAATTAACCTTTAATTTATTTATTTAACCTTTAATTAATTAATTTAATTTAACAATTTTAATTAAATTATATATTAATTTCGAAATTCATTTATATACATACATGTATACTTATGTTAATTTAATATTTTAAAAAACATAACATATATCATAATACATAATACATGTATACATTTATTAATTAATTAACTTATTTAATTAATATATTTTATTAATCTTATTAATAAATTTTATAAATTTCAAAATTACTTTATATTAATTTTAATCCTTTTGAAAATTTTCTTTATATTATAACATTTATAATATGTATATATTATAGTGAAAATTAGGCCCACGTCCTTTTAATTAAACTTAGTCCATGTAAACTCCTCCCATTTGAAAACTTATATTTCCGATCCCTATTTTTATTTGCGGCTAAATTTATTCCATAAATACCCTTGTTTACCTTCGCGCTAATTTTAATGGTGGTCGTGATTTCGGTTGCAAGTTTTTTATTCTGATTCAGTTTGATTATTGTTTTAAGATATTATTTCAGATTCATGGCTTTATCTTCTTCCAGGTAAAATATCGTTTGGATTTGTAGTCGGTTTTGTTTGTTTTTAATTGATATTGCGATATTGGTTGATAATGTTGTTATTTTTGTTTCGTTTTTTTTTTAAGTAAATGGAAATTATAAGTATTCTATTGTTTATTTTAGCTGAAAAATTAATGCATGTGTATAGGGTACTGTTCGATGATATATTTTGTTAGCTTTGATTAAGTTCAGATTTGTTTGGAATTATTGTAGATATTTTACAGACTTGTCCACAAATAATTGGAATATGTATGGTGAAAATGGTACGCAAATTACTAATAGTTGCTGATTTATCTGCAATTTTTTTACAATTATTGCTTACATATCAGCAAATAATATTCGTATTTCACCATGTTTGATTAAGCTCAAACTTCTGCTGATTTATCTCCATTTTTCTAGAAATATTGCTTACATATCAGCAAATAATATTGCTTAAATATTAGCATATTATTATTATGTGCTGATTTATCTGCAATTTTTTAAAATTATTGCTTACATATCAGCATATAACATATATATCCTGTTTTTTGTTTATTTTTTTGTAATTGTAATTCTGTTTTGTTTTTAAATTAAAGTGTTCCTAGTGATGCTGGAGTGCTTGTGCTGTTGAAGTTTGGATATGATAGCTTTTCGTTACGTCTTCAATTTGATAGTTCGGTCGTTATGTTGAGAAGTGCTATTTATGGTAAATGGACAAAATTGAGTTCATTGTCATTTGAATCATACTATGTTAGAGATGGATTGAGAAGGAATATTGAAACTAATTTTGATCTTCAATCTATTTTGTTGTTGGCTGCTCATAACCATGAGGATTACTTTGTTATTTTTGTTGATGTTGTTCCTACTAGTTTTTCAGCAACCAATATTAGGTCAGATGTTGTTTCTTGTAGTAGTGATTCCTCATTTGTTAGTACCGGTGATTCTAATATTCAATTCAGGCAGTTATTGAGAAATGATTCCAATCAATCTATTTTTACGGGTGTTGGTCAACAATTTCCAGGTGGTGTTACTGAATTTAGTCTCAATTTGATGATATATAGTATTAAGATTGGGTACAAGCTTGATTTGGTTAAGAATGATAAGGAAAGAGTTACGGCTGTTTGTTCCCGAACAAAATGTACTTTCAGGATTCATGCTTCTATCAAGTTTAATCTTCCTGGCTATTTTGTTATAAAGAGATTTCATCCTGAACATACTTGTGGTGCTAGAATTCATGATACTAATGATCCTCCTGCTTCAAGTAAATTGATTAAGTTGTTGGTTTATGATCATATTCAAGCTAATCCGTTAATGAAGACAAAGGACATTATTAACCTATTTCAAACTGAGTATAATATCATTTTGAAGTATTAGTTTGCTTATAGTGGGAAGAGATTGGCTTTAGGAGATTTACATGGAAGTGATATGATGTCTTATCACCATTGGAAGTCTTTTTGTGATGATGTACTAGAAACTAATCCTGGTAGTAAAGTATTTTTGGAGTGTAATCCTGATACTCGTCAATTTGAGAGGGTTTTTATTGGTTTTGAAGCTTGTGCACATGGTTTTCAATTTTGTAGGCCTTTAATATTTGTTGATGCTACTTTTATGAAGGGTAGAGCTCAAGGTTGTTTGATGGCTGCTTCTGGTAAAAATGGCAATGAAGGTATGTTGTTTGTTTGTAGTTTAATATATAATTGCATCAATATCTGCAATAATTATTATTTGTTGTTGCAATATCAGCATTTATTAAGAAGAAAAAATATCTTACTAACAGAAAACATTGCAGAAACCGAAGCAATTTTACATAAAAAATTGCTGAAAAGTCTGCAATGTTTTTGATATAATGAAAATTGTTATGCAGTAATATATTGTAATAGTTGCAGTTTTGTCTGCACTTTTTCAATATAAGTGCATAGTATTATGCAATTTTTTCAGTTATTTATATATTTGTTGTTTTATCAGGTTTTTTCCTATAGCAGTTGCAATTGTGTTTGGTGAAGATGAAAATAATTGGATTTGGTATTATGAACAGCTTAAAGATTTTTTGAGGGATGATAGTAGAAAGTTTGTTTTCATTTCTGACCGTCATCTGGTATTCTTGTTGCTATTCCCAAAGTGTTTCCAAATTCAGTTCATGGTTCATGTTTTTATCATTTAAACAATAATTTAAAAGTTGCTTTAAAATCTGAATTTTCCAAATCAAAAAAGAAATGGTTGATGGATTTGTTTGGACATGTTGCATATGCTTCTAATTTGGATTATTTCAATGTTGCATTGAAGAATTTTAAAGACGCTGGTGGTTCTACTGTGGCAAACTTTTTGAATGGAATTCCCTTTGAGAAGTTTGCTAATGTTTTTCCCTGCTTGTCGTTATGGTGAAATGTCATCAAATTGTTCAGAGAGTTTCAATAAATGGATTTTGGAAGAAAGACATTTACCAATCACTGCATGCTTGGATAACATTAGAGTTAAGTTAATGAAGCTAATTTCTGATCGTTGAGAACTTGCTAATAGTTGGAATAGTGTTGTATGTTCGGTGAATGAAAATCGGTTGAAAAGTCTTCATTTGGAAGGAGCTTCGTGGTTTGTTATAAAATCAAGTGAACATGTGTGAAGTTCATTCTCATGTTCGTCAATCTGTTGATTTAAATAATCGGATTTGTTTTTGTAATTTGTGGTAAATATATGGTTTTCCTTGTGCTCATGCTGTTAGATGTATTTTGAGTTGTGGAAAGTTAAATGTTTATGATTACATTGAAGATTATTTCAAAGTTGTTTATTTTCGATCGGCGTATTCTCATCTGATCAATCCTATTATAAACTTTGTGAAAGAAGATGTTTTGATTGAAGATGTTATTGTAGCACCTCCTAAAGGTAGAAGAATGTCTGGTCGACCAACATCATCTAAGAGGATAAAATCTGCTGGTGAAATTTCAAAGACTATTAGATGTAGTATATGCAAGAAGTTGGGTCATAATAAAAGAACTTGTTCACTGAAACACATGTGGTTTTTTTTTCCTGTGGGAAAGTTAAAATTGAGTTGAGTTTATGTTTTTGTTATTCATTTTAATGGTATTTTCTTTGCACTTAGGTTGGATGTTTAATGTTTGTAATGTATTATTCATGGTATGCTTCTATTAATCATTATTGCAGTGTTTTCTGCAATTATTACGATTAATTGCACATATTTCTACAGTTTTTCTGAATTTTTGTTTACTGTTTATACCTCTTTTGTGAATACTGCTTTTTAAATGAAGATGATATTTATATCATTGTTTGGCACGAAATAAATATGGTATATACATAAGTATGTGCAATTTTTGTTAATAAATGTGGAGGTGTATGCAATTATTTATTTTTTGTGCTGACATTTCTGCAATTATTTGGTGCAAGAATTTGGAATAACTAAATATTTGTGGAGATATCTACAAATATATGCTTTTATTGCTGACATTTCAGCAATTATTATGAATAGCTATGATTTGCTTTAATATTTTGGTAACTGATTTCAATTGTAAGAAATTTATATATAAATTTTTTGATAATGAACTCTAATATTGTGTTAACACGGTAATATTGTCTTCCAACTACATAAGTTTAGCAAAATATGTATATACATTTCAGAATTCTTAGAGAAAACATTACAGTTTGATACATCAAATATTTTGGTTTGCTTCAAAAAGTAAATACTTTTGTGTCAAGCTTTCTTCTAAGCTCCAACTATAAGGTTTGCAAGAAAGAATTTGATGTGCCAATTCAGCTCTTTGTAAATCCATAGCTTCATATGTGAATTGAGGGTCATCACTGTTGATTTCTTTGCCTTCACTTCTTTCTTTCATAATGTTCACTACAAAAACGCCACAGTCAACTCTGCAATGATTGACAAATATTACGAAATTGTTAGAATAAATGTTCTATGATATGGAAATATTTGTACATTTTTTTGTTGTTGTGTACTTATGAATCAGAACGCTGTTGTGGGCTGTTATCAAAAGTGATTTGGTTTGATGGTTTATGCTCTGCTTATTACAATTTCTTTAGTAAGGTTGTGATATAAACTCTCTGTAAATAAAAACAAAGATTTTGTTAAATAGTTTATTTTCCTCTGATTTATTCATTTTTTAATTTACATACCAGCTTTCTTGCTACCTTCTGATGTTCTCCTTCATGCCGTGGTTTTATGGAATCATAGTGAATCCATATTCTATCTTCTTTAATAAACTCCAAGAGTGTAAAATGTGATTTTTAGTGGATAGGGAAGAACATTTTATTGTAGTTTGCAAAAAATTTAGCTACTACATTATCGATTAGGGCTTGTGTTACATTCTTTGAATTGCTCAGTAGAAATATTTGTAGGATAATATATTAGCAAATTGAATTTATGAATATTTAAACATATTTTTCACTAAAAGATTATAAGACTTATAGCAGCGTAAACTTTGAAGTACAAGTTTTCTGCATGAACTTTATGCAATTCATGTGAATACCAGTCAATGATCTACAAAAATTATTATAAGGAAATAGTGATAGTATATTTGTTGATAAAAGACTATAATATGTTTTGCAAAAAAACAATAAGTTCATTGAATTTTGCATAAAAAACAACAGGTTTGATGAAATGTTGCTGAAAAATCTGCAGATAAATGTAATTGTTTCAGATAAATGGAATATTGCTGACAAAACAATAAGTTTAACGAAATGTTGCTGATAAATATGCAGATAAATGGAATTGTTGCAGATAAATGGATTTTTGCAGATAAAACAACAAGTCCAATGAAATGTTGCTGATAAATTTGCAAATAAATGGATTTGTTGAGTAAAGTTCTACCTGGCCTTCAAGAAATCTTCCTATAGTTAGTTCACCAAGTGCTGTTCCAGTTATAATGATGTCATCATCTCCATTCAGGTATGCACTTTTGTTGTGATATAATGATCAATATTGCTAAATGTTTGCATTTTTTAAATATTTACCGATATGTCAGTAGAAAATTTAAATAATTACTTTTATTTGAGCAATTATTGGTATACTTGGCTATTTAAAGAATTATACACGGTTAAGACTTCGCTTTACCTGAGGTCGGAGTTATTAAAGAAGTCCTCAAGCAGCTTGATTTTTTCTTCAGATAGACTTCGCACATTTGACCTTTTTCTGACATTTATCTTTGTAGTAGTAGATAATTCAGTTGATCTAGGTTCAGATTTGTATTCTTCAACTATTATTGGTAAGATTTCTACTTGCTGTTTTGTTTTTTTGATTTCTTTTCAGTTTGGAAATCCACTTCTTCAGCTGATTTATACCTTTTTTTGCTTTTCAATTTCCAATGTTTTCTCTTTGCTTTCTTCAGTTTTTTTTCTTTGGAACTAGATATTTCATCTTTTGTTTGTTTGCCTTGTAGCTGTGGATAATTTCGAATGCTTTCACCTGAAATTAATTTGAATGTTGGTGAATATTTCATGATTGGTTTTCGGAATACAATTTGTGTGATTTGATTGTCTTCAGGTTTTTCAACTTCCATAAGTCTGCATTGTTGTTTAATATTTTTGTTTTAATATGCGGTATTAGTTTGATTTTCTATTTCCTCGGTGCTTTGAGCTGAAAGATATATTTTCAATTGAAATATTACTGTCTGAAATGATAATGAATTTTATTT